>OX419341.1:21160263-21197763 GCA_948470475.1 Galaxea fascicularis | reverse complement strand
TTCGTTGTAATTTGCACTGGTGTTACACTTTCTGCACTTTGTTACACTTGAACTGCACTGCTCTCAGCCAATCACAATCGAGTAATTTTTTCAAGTGTATTATTAAATATTTTATCTCTTAATTATTGTACATGTAGTCGATTTATTCGGATGTAATTACATGAACTCATTTAACATTCTCTTTTTACTTATTATTATCACCATGGTAGTTGTGTTTTGTAAGTAATGCTATCCCTATTTTAATATAGTTTTATACTGTAATTATTTTCACACGACCCCACATGCCACGAGCTTTAAACCCTATCGTGTTTAAATAAAGGATATGTATGTACATGTAAAACCAGATTTATGTGTACAACTCCCCCACCGACGCAGCACCACAGTTTCTTTAAAAAATACCTCCTTTAATCAGCCAGAGGCTTACCTTGATATAACCCCAAATTCTCTCACCTAATATAGAATAGAATGTAAAGCAACTAGAAAGGAGAATTAACGATCAGATCTTGGGGGGTTAAACGGTTAACGTTTAACATGTTCAGCATGCATACACCACACAAGTAGCCTGCCTGCCGGATGCATTGAACCTCGCGTTTCTGATATTGTGCCACGTGTTAGGCTTTTTAGAATTTCCCCTTTGTGGTGAACAGTATTTTTCTTGATTCCGCATATAAAACAGTTCCATTTAGCCTGGTATTAAAAGGAAAGCGAAAGACTGAAATTCCGCTGCGACGTGTTGGTTAATTGTGCACAATTCTGAGATTGGTTGACACATGATCGTATTAATTTTCAGCCTCCCTCGCGGACATTCTTTTGGCTCATCACGCAACTTTTCTTCCCCTGCAAAATTGCGTGACGAGCCAAAGGACTGTAGTTAATTAATTTTTTTTCCCCTGCAAAATTGCGTGACGAACCAAAGGACTGAGGTTAATTCATTTTGGATTCATCGAGGCTAAAGCTCTGGTGTTAAACAAAGCCTTTCTGTCACGGTGACTCAGCATTTTAAGGACCCAAAATAGCGTGGGGTGATCTTGGGGTTTTTTCTAAGGACGATGAACGCATCCCTTCAAACAAAATAACATGACCCAGGTGACTCAGCACTTCAAGGGCCCAAAATAGCTTGGAGCGTGAGACGTCCTCAGTAGCAGGTACCACGCAAGGGAATAATTTAAATTTCATAGATCGCACACACCGCTGTGTACCACAGATTTGTGGACCTTGGTTCCTCAGCTAAAGCAGAAATTGTTAGGCGTCAACACCGTAATTTATTCCTGCGTTTATTTTGTAGGCAGTATCGAAGAGGTGATTATTTTCAAGCGCCAAACGAAAGGTCGCCTCTGCTGAAATCGTCCATCATGTCTTCTGAAAGCAATTTCGAATACAAGGTAGGAAACAACTCTTGCGATCATTTCTTTTCTGTGGTGAAAGAAAATCCATGTTAAATCCTGAAAATCAACAGTTGAGTGGCTTATCGCTAACGTAGCCTACTTAAAACTACTAGAAGTTATTTTTATGTTAAATTAATACAGAACTGGTTTTTCCGAGTGTGACGAAGTTCGCTAAAAAATATCGCAGTAGTTCACAGAACACTTTTCACGCCGGAAGCGTGGTCAGGTCGCCCTTTTGTTATTTTCGGCTTTTGAACCTGCAATCTTGTTGATGCTTTTCTTGACAATAAGCCGAAGAAGTGCGTTTGAGCCGTTTGTTTACCGAGAGTATTCGTATCCACAAAATCTAAACATTGCGATTTAAAATATAGGTCACGCGATATATTATCATCATTTTGAATGCAGCTTCGGGCGGATACCTCAGTTATTTCTACGTTTATACAATAACGGGACTGAAAAAACTTTGGAGGTCTTGCTTTACAATTCTTTTTAGCCTTTTTTCTACACGGAAGTAAAGAAGGTTACATTCTTGCGGTTAATATTCTCTCGCCAGGCTGATCAATGTTGCCTTGGAAGTGGTCTATGATCGGTCAGATTGGGTCAGGTTGCTTCAAATTGTCTTTCTATGCCGCCACTAAAATTGGAAAAAATTGGGAGGGATTGCCTCGTGGCATAAACAAATAAACTAATAAATCTTTAAAGTAAATTTGACGCCAATCGACCGCGCCCAGTAACGGCCGCGGCCGCACCGATCAATTCGTGAAAAGTTATTGTTGAGTAAGTTTATGTAGAAACGTGGAGGTTAAGCTGAAATAGATAGACACTTTCTGTATATTTTTAGAGGGAGGGGACCGTGTTTTCATAGTTTTGTATCATTTTACATTTACTGACTTTACTAGTCATTCCTACAGTTATCACGTGTGTGAAATATGTTCATGGTTTTTCATTGAGATACCTAACGATAACTGTACAGGGAATGACGTTCTTGCGATATTGCCGATTGCTTGTAACTTTAATTTAATTTCCTGACAAAAACGCCCTCCCCTTCCTCACTGGGTTTACAGCTTATCCAGTGTCACGTGACATGCGTGAAAGTCGTGAACGACGTAAACATGGCGGGTTTATTGCAGAGCTCATTAGGCGAATTCTTCACGTCTGCAGGCAATCGCTTAACGTCTACATTGTAAGAAACTCGGCCTTGGTTGTACTACATCGGTGGAGTATCAACATTTACTCGCCCGATGTAGATCTAAACGAGAGTCAAGACCTCTAGCGTCTGGACAAATTGATCGTGTCTCTTATTTCTTGGGTTTTTCACTCTTGCTCGGCAGCGGTTTAATTTCTTGCTGTGAAGGTTTAAACTCTATTTCATCTCCACAATGGATCCACAGGTAAACTGAATTGCGACGATTTTAGTCGTATTATGCGAAAAAGGCTTTTAAGTAATCTTTGCGCTTCCTTCGTTCCATCAGTCACGCTAATTAAGCCAAAGCTTTATTATGAACCGTAGGTTTGTGTTCGAAAGTTGGCTGGTTGTCCACACATATATTCCATAACAATCATGCCTGTTAACCTGAGAAATGTCAAGGTATATTTTGTAGTTGCTTTTGTCGCTATTTTTGTGTTGCCATAATTCTTCAGGCTCCCTGACGGCAAAACATTCATCAACCAAACAAAGTTAAGCAAACGTGGGGTGCTAAATGTTCAGACTTTGTTAATGCGACAAAATGTTTAGCCAGGGATTAATGGTCTGCCCAAGAAATAGGCAAAAACCAGTAGGGTAGAGGGTGTAGACAAAAACGTGGGATAGGCCATGGCACAGTGGCCTACCCTATGGCCTAGCCTATGTTCTTCCCTATGGCCTACCGATGGTTAAATTTTTAAAACTCGGTACAGGATTACTGTAAACCTTTTAGTGTCTTCCCCCAGCTGTCATGCCCATGACACTCTTTGCTTCGAGGTGGTATTTCAGTCAAATTTCATAAGCAGGCTTGTGGTAGATTGGAATCGGGAACAGCTCAAACTGAGCGAAAATGACCTCTTCAAACCTTTTATTCCCTTGAATGTTTGTAATGTTTTCAAATCAAATTTTAGCATTTGTTGTGTCATTTGTATACAGTGTATCCCATGTCATGCAATAAGACAAGCTCAGCAGAAGCCAAGTTTAATTTACAGTGTACAGTTTACTAAGTACCAGACGAATATGGCAATGTGCTGCAGTTTGCAAAGAGCTTCCTCGGCTTTGAAAATGACTATCTGCTCCAGTGTAGAACAATTCAAAATTTCCAGTCTTTCTAAATTTGCTGCCACTGTATTCACCATTGCTCCTTAGGTAAACACCACCACTAGGATCTAGCTCCATCAACTTGTGCCAAGTTATTTTGGTCAATAACACAAAAAAGTCCAGATCACTGATAAATAATAAATAAAATAAATACTGTGTTTATAGTGGAAGTGCACTTAGCTATCCAAGCTAGTTTACAGGCACTCCACCTGAATACCAAGAAACAAATAGTTGAAATGAACATAACATGATAAGAATCCCAACTGGTGGGAGGCAAACCAGTTGGCTATTTACAAGGGTGACCGAGGAGTTGAACCAGGTACTTATCCAGAACAACACCAGCTAGTGGCCAGAGCGGGATTTGAACCCAGGTCACTGCATTGAAATCCAGCGTCCTAAACCTCTCGGCCATCCTGCCTCCACTGATGAAATAAGTTGTTTGAATTCTGTGGCGATGTTGAGTTCAGTGCCATCAAAATGTCTCTACACGGTGTTTAATATGTTTAAGGAGGAAACTTATGTCGATTTTAATGCATTAATACAGAAATTTCCATCTTTTGTTGAAGCAACTACATAATTATTGTACGCTGTAATTTTAAACTATGTAATAATTAAGTAGATTATCAAAAGTTAATAGTTAAGGGTTAATATCCTTCAGACAGTATTTCTATCAGCTCAATTATATTTAATATTCACTTTTTCATTTTCTGCCTTCACTACTTCTTTGCAACAAGACAATGATTTTAACATAATACCCACCTAGATTACATGTAGCACTTGCTATTTGCAGGATAGTGTAATCTTTTCATTCAAAACATTATTTTATAATTGCCAATAAACTTAAACTTGAAACTTAAACTTGAAAATTGAAAAATGCTCAACTTTTCCTATCTTACTTTTCTAAGGTGCAACTTTTAAAAAACCCCAGATATATCCAAGCAAACTGTTCCTCTTGTCTCTTTTTGGAGAAAAACAATAATTTAAACTACAAAATTGCCTTTTACATGTAATTTTGTAGTTTAAATAGTTGTTATTCTTCACCTCAGTGTAATGAGTATGTAAAGTTGATATTATTATTGTAAGCATTCTTAGACCTAATTAAATAGTAATAATTAAAGGTTTCTATAATTGTATAATTTCTACCACTGTTAAGCTCATGAAGACAACATGACCACATCCGAAGGCTTATGAAGATTCCCAAAGATTTCAGAAGACGTTTGGAATAATTCAGAACCCAAGATATGTATAGCTGAAACACAACCTTGTCCCTTTCCTTCAAAAATCGGAGATTTAGGAAAAAGTACCGTCAACTACTCATTTTACATGGACTTTTCATTTCTTGCATTGATTTGAGTTAACATATTTTTGGGACATGTGGCAGTTAGGCTGTAATAGCTCAGAGTTTTCAATCAGATGTGAGAAATGCAAGTTGGTGTGAGATCAAAGTTTGCAGGATGTAATATTCTTCAATCTGCATTTTTTTATAAATTGTTCTTTTATCAACTCCTTCTACACTGTCTGTATGTTTGATCTGCAAAATTATTGTTCAGAACAAATTGAAATTCTTTATGTGAACTTACATTTGTGGGACAATGAGTTATTTCTCCTTCATTCTAAGATACAACACTACGCTGAGGTTTCATTGCACTGAGTGTATTGAGCCAAGTGTGATGTTTTTGTATCTAGATCATGGTGATGTAAATCATTGGGAAGAATGCTGTGCATGGTAACATAAGGGATACCCTTATTAGCTTTCTAAATCAACTATTTCAACACAGCTGGTGCAGTCTCACCACAGATACTGGCAGCTATTATTTTGCATTCAAACACACATTTGATATCTGTCATCTGGCAAAAGCCAATATTGATGTTTTACCAGGCAGTCAGAAATACATGTATACTGTTCCCTTGTGATCTTTTGATTGAGTGGAGAAAGGAATTAGCAATATTTCTTTGATCTGGATTTTACTTTTACTATATCTTTGTGTAAGGAGTTATGATGACAGCAGACATCTTTTAAATTCTTGGTGAGCCTTGAGATCTTTCCCTTTTGCTATGAGTTTAAGATATGTATCATTAGAACTGTAGTTTCTTACTTTGTTGTTAGCCAGATGTATACAGTACACTGGTCTCTTACAGACTATTGCTTTAATATATTTTTACCACTGTGTTTACTACAGGTAAATTATAATAATGTTATTTTTTTGGTTAAAATGTTTTGGGATTCAGTGGTTAGGCTTGTCTGACAAATACAAAATTACTTGAAATGCTTATCTTGCATGTGATCGTTTGTGACCTTTTGGTATAGTGGGAAAAAATTGTATGATCCATTCAAGAAACTCCTACATGATCAAGGAGTTCTTTAAAATCCCTGGTGAGATGTGTTCTTTTAGCTTTGATTTAAATCACTGTAGACATCTTGTAGTTTTGTTTCAGGTTGAAATGTAATTTGGTTTTATTCTTTTCCTGATAACAAAGCAGCAAAAAAAAGTGTAATTTGGTTACAAGAGTTAACCTGATGCATAAAGTAATTCAGAATAGGTAAGATCTTGCTTTTTGCTGTGTTTGAAGAGGAAAATCAAAACTTTTTTTTTCTGAATAAAGGATTGGGTTGAAAATAATATTTTTTAGTATTAAATTCAACAATTGTTTCAGAATAAGGCAACTGGAAGAAATTCAAGTGAGATCAAATATCAATTGAAATGGAAATACAGCAATTCATTGTTATTTGATTAGCTTTCAATATTCTTTCAGTAATACAAATATTCATTCTTATTCCACACTTTTAATATATTTATGTAACATTTGAATAGAAATCATTAGTTCATGGAAATCTAGCTGAAATTAAAGTAACTTATTACTCACCATGTACATGTGACTCAATATTCCGGACAAAAGGACAATACATTCAAAATTCGTTAAAGTTCTTTCACACATTGCTTCAAGTAGCAAAAGAAGTGGTAGAAACTTAAATATAGACAATTACTTTGAAGTAAAAGCCTGGTCTCCATATGATCTTAATGGTCAGCGATCGGTCTTGGACACCATCAGTGAAATGATCAGTGATAGGTACATCATATCGTAGCCATATGGACACATTTATTCCCGGTGTCTGCGGCAGTTTGTGGCACATGCTCTGGACAAAAGGACAATACATTCAGAACACTCTTGGCAGGTTTAGTGCTGTAAGGGCCATTAAGGTTCTTTCACCCTCCGCTTTAAGTAGTGAAAGAATTGGTAGAAACATTAATATAAAGTAACAATAATAATTATTATTATTTTATATTAAAAGACAATTATTTTGAATTGAAAGCCTGGGGCGCTTTCCATTTGCACGGAAAGCTCAGAAATTCTGGTTGGAAAATCAAATGGTACACACCATTCCATTTGGAACGTTTTGGAAATAATGGACCATCGGCTTAATCAATGCACTTTTTCTGTTCTTTCTTAGCTTCCCAACTGATACTAGTACATTTTGTGGCTTATCGATTTTGTATTTGAACAAGCTGCAGCATTGAATATTTAAACCTAAAATCCCAACCTGATGGATCCTGTAAAAAGAAAGCTCCCCTGGTCTCCATATGATCTTCATGGTCAGCAATTGGTGTGCGACACAATTGGTGACATGATCAGTGATAGGTCTTCATCACGTCATAGATATATGGACACATTTGTCCCCAGTGTCTGCGGCAGTTTGCGGCAGATGGTCGAGTGAGGAGTATTTGGTAGTTACAAATGGTACATCTGCTGGCTTGTTGAGACAGATAGACCACCATTCTTTTCCAGGAGCCCAGAACATATTTAGGCTTGAAATAGCTCAAAACACAGAGAAGGCTTCAATATTCAACAATTTGAGACTGTGTCAGACCCTCAAATTTGGCTGAAATTTAGCACAACCAATAATAAGGGCTTCTGATAGTGGGCTCATATCTTGGAGCATTCCTGAGAAAAAAGGACAGGCTTATTTTTATTAACTAAAAGCAACACAGATTATTGGAATCAATAAAATTTGTAATCATTGCGATTCTGGTCTCTATGCTACACACTGTAGTTGCATACAGTATGATAAGATTGCAATGCAACTTGCAATACAGTGCAGAGTTCAACCCCCATAAAACGGCTCCCCTCAGGGAAATGGATAGTGGACGCTTATTAATAATTATTATTAATAGACTGAAGTAAAAAACAATAGAAAAACCCACATCAGGACTTTGATTACCGACCACCTAGTAGGGGGAAGCTGCTTAATAGATAATAAGTCCTCGAACTGAAGTTTTGTACATGTACAAGTACCTAGAATTTTTGGTGCCACTTTATTACACTTCAATTATCGTTCTTTATGAGTCAAGTTTATGATATCATAATTATAGCCATAAGCAGCCCTTTCAATAACATTTAAAGTTGTGGGGATAACTGAAAAAGTGTCCAGCAACCTTGAAGCTATTTTTTCTTGGCAGCAAGAGAGAAAAGGAGAGTGGTAAATTTGGATTATTAGTCAGAATCTTTGTCTGAAGTTATTAAGGCACTGGTTTTGCTCAGCCATTGACCAGTGCTTTAATGAAAAGGCTCATGAACGAGTAGACTTGTATAGTAATTGTGTAGTGGCATTGAGGAATGTCTAGAGTATTATGAGATCAACTGTGATTAAAATTGTTTTGTTTATGTAACAGGTGGTTATCAAGGGTAAAGGAGGAGAAGTCTCCTGCTCTAATGATGGTGAAGATATTTGCAAGCTAAAAGACAAACAGATCAGAATTGCATACATTGGCATAGAAGGTATGCATTGCAATTCCTGTGTGAAGAACATTGAGAGCAACATTTCCACACAAAATGGTGTGAAAAAAATTGATGTGTCACTTGAGGAGAAAGAGGGGGTCATAAGGTATTCTCCCAAGCAAACAACTGGCAAGGCATTGGCAGAGGTGATTGGGGAAATGGGGTTTGAAGCTTCATTGAAACGAATTGTGGATGCTTTGACACAACATGAAATAGCTTTGTCAGAGGATCGACTAATAGACAATAAGGAGACTGAAAGCCTTGACAGCAGTAAAGAAATTATCAGCGAGGTGAAGATTTCAGTCAAAGGGATGACTTGTCATTCTTGTGTCAAGACCATTGAACAGGGGATGTCGAACAAGCCTGGAGTAATAGCAGTTACAGTTTCACTTAGGGATGAGGAAGCCATAATTCAATACTATCCGTTGTTGGCTGATCCAGAAACATTAAGGGAAGCCATTGATGACATGGGTTTTGAAGCCTCTTTGAGGTCACCATTTGTGTCACAAAAAAATGAAATGCAGACTGTGCTGATCAATGTGGAAGGGATGACTTGCAATTCTTGTGTTCAGACCATTGAAAAAAACATTTCCCAACGTGATGGGGTGCAGTCAATTTCTGTGTCTTTGGCTGCCAACACCGCCCAGATTCGTTATTCCCCAGCAAAAGTGACGGCAGAACAGTTGCAAGAAGCAATTGAGGACATGGGATTTGATGCACGGCTGTTAGGTGATGATATCTGTACAGTGAATAAGGATGTGCGTACTGCAAAGATAAGTGTGGAGGGAATGACCTGCATGTCTTGTGTAAAAACAATAGAAGGAACAATGTCTAGTAAGCCAGGAGTTAAAAGCATCATGGTGTCTCTCACTGACAAGCAAGCAGCCATAGAGTATGATGAAGCTATAACAACACCAGAGGATTTGCGTGCATGGATCGAAGATATGGGATTTGATGCTACACTGTCTGAAGGTACACAATACATGTTACTATAAATTTGAGTCAGAACAACTGAAAATTTGAAAGCATGACCATCTTGTGGAGACTTTTAGGTTGAAATTTGTGTTCTAAACAAGCTGTGACTGCAAAGTCTTGGTGGGAAAATGGTGTTAGATTATTTGAATAAACTGTGGTTTCAAGGTCATAATAAAAATAATAATAAATATGCTAGAAAAATTAAGGACAATCCAGAGAAAACGGAAAAAACCTGTAGTGAATAATTTATATTTTATTTTCCTGTTGGATTGCCATCATCTCTGGCAAATGACTTTTAATATAACCTTCTACACTCTACAAATTAAAAATGGTTATGTTCTCAATTAACTCATTAATAATATACATCTTAATTTGTATACAGTAGTCACATACAGTGTAAATGAACATTTACATTATTTGCTTACAACAATTATGATGTCCTTGTATCCACATGTGCATGTATGTGTGGTAAGTACTAAGGCAGATGTGTCATTTTGTCATTTTGTACACTTTAGCAGATTTGCTCACTACCTGCTAGCATGTGGGAGTTTCTCAAAACTCCTGAAAACATTCCATGCCTGAATCGAAGGCTCCTATGAACCAGCTCATGGATGGGGAACATAACAATACTTTGAATTACAACAACTTCATTTTCTAAAAAGATATGTGCAAGAAACCTACAGTAGGTACATTCATTTGTGTTTTGTGGGAGCACATCCTTTTCAGACACACCTCTTGGTAAAAGAACCGTTTACATGCTAATATTTTCCGTAAAATTACGCAGTTGATTGACAGGCACCAGAAGCATTACATTAGATGAAATTGACAGACGTAAGTAATTTGAACCGGCGATGGAGCACAAATATATGTAAATTTTTACACGGACTACAAAAAAATAATATTCAAAGTTGATCACTTTGTTAAGAAGTGTAACAGGCAAGTTAAAGTTTCTTACTGGTTGACAGCTCATTTCAAGTTAGTTTTATAAACGTTTTTGTTCGTAATAAAATTTCCTACTATTCTGAATGCGAGATAACATCCCAATATTGTGTAAAAGTCCTGAGGGAAATTAGTCATGTTTTACAGCCACAATGTTTTTGAGCGATTTGAGGTCCGGCACAAAACTTTTGCTTTGTAAGGTGAGATATTCAATCCATCTATTTATGCTTTGTGCTACAATTAACTTGACTTTCCAAGTATTTTGTTGTTCGAACAGATTAGCTGTTATAGCTGCTTGTCAGACCAAATTATATCCTCACAGAGAAAAATATTTGTATGCTTGTGGTCCTTGTGTTTTTGTCAAATGTTGACAAAGTGTTATACTGATTGTTTAAGCCAAGGGATATAGCCTTTCTAAACAAGATCATATTTGCAATCGAGTGTTCACCATGAAAAGAGCGTCTTCAAAAATACCTCATTACGTACCTGCTTAAATCGATCATATGTTGCTCATAAATCAAATGCGTTGCTTGCCAGAATTCGGTTTTTTGGCTAGAAAGTCTTTCTCCTGTTTCCTTTTTTTGCCGATTTTCTTCATTCTTCCTTCTTCCATCATATTGTGGCAAAAAATTCTCGATTACTACTGCCCCAGGTACCACACAGTGTTAAGCTTTATAGTTGCTTTTGGGATATCTCTAAGTTCATTTTCGCTGCTCTGAAGATTTCAAAGTTCAATTCTCGCAAATCTTCATCTTCATCTTATTGACTTTATCTGATCACTGATCCTTAAACAAAATAGACCTTTGTTGAGTTGGAAAATCGAAACGAAAAACCGATGCCATGAACATTAAACACATAAACAATATTTGCAGAGCAAAATTCTCCGCCTTTGTACTACACCCTGAAATTTGCAAACGTTGGACCAAGAAGACTATGGAGACAAAAGCAATACTTACCAGGGGAGGGACAGGGGGAAAGTTTAATGAATAAATTAATCAGAATCGAGTGAGTGAACGAATGAGTGATCCCCTGAGTGAGTGAGGGACATTCAGACCCACAACAAAACCTCATGGCATGACTACGTCATCCATGAGCTAAAAACTATTTTACTTGCTTGATCGCATGAAGTTCATTACCAGAAATCCTAGCTATAAATTTGTAACATTTTAAAGAACATTTTAGTTACAGAAGCAGGCAATAAAATTGAGAAAAATACATTGGGGTAGATTGCCCAAAGCTAGTACCAGTCAGTAGAAAATCAATTTGTCAAATTAATTTACACTGTACAATTGTTCAATGAACAATCGTACAAGTATTTGTTTGAACAATTAAATTAAAACTAGCCATGATACTTTTCAGATCTAGCTCTTTGTCAGAGATCTGGGGATGTACAATGCACATGAAAAATTCTGACAAGTTAAATGTTTAATGATTTTGTCTAGCAGTTCAGAGATTGCTTTTTAAAATACTTACTCTGGCACCGGTTTAAAAAAAACATTCCAGCTTTGTAATGTGCTGACGTGGATATATACTAAGGTGGACGAAGATTCATCTAAAAAACAGTCATTTTGTCCCTTGAAGAGTATCATAATCGTAAAAAGCGTTTTGATTCATAAAAACTGGACAGTCAACACAATCATTTGTTTGTGCTAAAATTAATGAAAGCCACTTTCAGATAGTTTCCTTTAAATAAAGTAACTCTTGGTGTTGGTCAGACATATCACCATCGATGGTGAATTCAATGTAAATAATTCCACAAATACTGGTTAAGCAGCTAATATTGCCTTTTAATTATGGTAGGTTTTTGTGTGAATGGCCAATGTAATGGCTGACTTCCTCATGTACCTGTTCTTTATTGAGGTGTGAAGGACTAGCAATTATGTCTATTGATCAATCACCTGTAAAACTTTACTTAACATTAATATTCATTTTAGGAGCACAGGCTATTTTTAAAAAAATCTATTTGAAAACATCTTGTTAAGAAGTAGAATGTCCATGGAGTAGAGTTTACTGTAAATAATGTGATTGCCTGTGGAGGTGTCTCCATCAAGCATTTTTGGGATGTGGTAAGCAAATGTTAACAACTGAGTTCATCATACAAGTTACATGGAGTTATTTCTTTTATGAAGCAAAACTGGGGTTTGCTAAATCTGTACCTGTTTTATACCAAATTTAATATATTTTTATTATGGTTTGATCAGAAATGATATACTGTACTCATTGTGATTCTTTCTAACTGTGAATTATGGCTACATTCTGGTAGTGAAGGGAAACGTTGGATGTTCAACACTGTGGCGATTCTGGTTGATTTATTTTAACCTTAACAAATTGTACCAAAAGTACCAAATTGCTCCTTGCAATAATTCTAATATGAGATTCAACAAACAGGTCACAAGAATAAAGACATAATAATGATATTGTCACAGATAAAATGAAAACATTTAATTCTTTTAATTACTACCAAAAGGGATAAATAAACAATAGCCTCCATTTGGTGCAAACGTAAGCTTGGATATTTGTCCATGGATATTCTCTGTTCCAAGAAGTGGACAGTTTTCAAAGATTAAAGCTTGAGGAAAAGTGTGAGCTCCAAGGAACTGATTATAGGACAAATATCCGAGCATATTTCTAAAGCCAAATGGAGGCTTTGTCTTTATATTATCCTTCAAATATCTTTTGCAACATGCATTTGTGATGTTCCCCAGTTTTAGCTTGGGCATATTCAGTGATGTGATGCATTTAGACCAATTGTGCAGGAGCAAAAATATTGATGGATTGTAATGGCAAATATTTGGGAGGCTATGAAAAAGGATAACAGGGCATCAAGCATTTAATTTTGGCTGAGATCAGATATTTTTCAAGGGCTATTTTTTTTTTACTGGCCACGTATGTACCACTCTGAACTGTTGGTGTGTAAATCCTTGCATCTCCTTAAAAACTGGTTTTATGAGATGGATGATTCTTGTTGTTAACAAAGTTAAAGTGGGAGCAGTTTTATTGCAGTTTCCTCCTGCCTGAGCTATTTTATCAATGAAAATAGTGAGTGATGCTGCTGGAAACTTCTCACTGAAAGTTGGCTATTCCCCCAAAGCCATGACTATTAATTTTTTCTTGACACCTTTAAGCACATTGCATTGTTATGTTTGTTTTCCAGATGTTGAGCCTTCTAAGGGAGAGGAGGGCACCATAGCAGTGGCTTATGGCTTGGAGAATGATTGGCGGGTGAAGTTCAGTAAAAACACTGAGAAGTTGCAGAGCGTAGAGGCTTTAATGCAAGAAGACTTGGAGAAGATCTACCTTCACATAACTGGCATGACATGTGCATCTTGTGTTGGCAGCATAGAGAAAGGACTAATGAAGAAAAATGGTAAGGGAAGTGTGTACAATTTTTACAGCCATACCTGAATAATCATATAGCCACATTAAACTTAATGCCTTTTATCTGGCAGCAATTTTGCCATTGCCTAGGAGTATTTGTTAGTTCTAATGGTACAATGGTGCAATGTGCTGTGTTGTGTTGTGTCGCTGAACATTTGGTTGCTAGATTCTGTTGCACAACATAATTTTCACTTGAGATGTATTATATTGTGTGGCAAATTGCCAACAAATTGCATGTTTAACAGTGCAGATTGTCTCAACACCCTGACAAACCTAAGTTCAGCTGGTAAACTGTTTACTGCAACCTTCAATTTGCTCTCTTCTGCACTTCAGGAGAGTTGTGCAAAATGTTGCATTTGGCTGCACTGACGTAGGGCTAATGCTTAAAACACTAGCTTTTTGAATCCCTGTATGGTGGCCAATTTTCTTTTATCAACTCCATCACTAAAACTTTTTTTTGTTTTTTTCCACAGGAATAAAGTCTGTCTTGGTTGGACTCTTGGCACAGAAAGCAGAAGTCAAATTTGACAAGAACAAGATAACAATTGATGAAATCATCTGCCATGTCAAGGAGTTGGGGTTTGGTTGTGATTTGATGGACAAAGGTGGCCAAGGAGAGGGCTCTGTTGATATTATTGTGAGTAAACATTTTTCATGAGAGCTGTTCCTTCAGTTCAGTATTTTTCTAATCTTTTAATCCCTATAGAAGTGACCAATGGTATATTAACACTGCTCAATCCAACATAAAGTTTGTGAAAGAAAAAAAAAAGATCAACAAGCAACAAAATTTCTTGATTGTTTAACAAATTCTCCTCATCATTTCCATAGAAAATGTATGTATGTGTGGAGAATATACATGTTCATGCTGGGTTTAAAAGATTAAAGGGGCACTGTAGCATAAGGTGGATCTGATGCCAAACATGTGTTTGCAGTAGTGGTATATTTACTAAATTTTATGGTTTTCCTAAGAAGTACAGAATATCATGTGCATCGAAACTATTTGGGGTTGTCTGTTATCACAAATGACAAGGTGCAAATGAATTGTTTTAGTTTTGTCATCGTGTATGCGGGAAAATTGCCGTAACATAATTACATTAGTTTCTTTTTCATAACAGAAATTATTTGAAGTTTACATGTACCTCTTCACATTAATTGGGCCATTTGTGTTTATAAAAGAAAACATGCTTCCTTGCAATTTGCAATTAGCCAGAACTGATGCGACAATACCCCTGTACTGTAAATATCCATGGGGTATTTGCCAGTGGGTACCGCAGAGCCAAATAAAATGATTTTCTTTTTCTGTTGACAGATTACTGGTATGACCTGCTCATCCTGTGTGCATTTGATCGAATCCAGCCTTATCAAGAAACCAGGTATGCACCAAGCATCAGTTGCCCTAGCAACCAGCAGTGGCAGATTTGTATATGACACGGAAGTGACAGGGCCTCGTGACATCATAGAAGCTATTGAATCTCTGGGTTTTGGAGCGTCCCTGGATAATAATGACAAAAAGAAGGACAGAATTGATCACTCAAAAGAAATCAAAAAGTAAGTATGGTGCAATGGTTGGGGTTTGCTTTGTTCTGTTAATTTCTGATGATAGCTATTAACATGATATGTGACAACTGATAGCCCCTAGAAATTAGGCAAATGTTTTTATCATATGCCATAATTTAATTGATGTAGTGTGGCCCAGAAAAAAATTAAGCTTCTTGTAGCTACAGTGTAGAAGCAGCAACCACGTGAGACAATTTACTTTTTAAGTACTGTAATAACAAAACAAAACCTTGTTAATCTAAGAGTAGCAAGTTAAGGCATCAACATCATCATCATCATCTTAACTGGGCGACTGATAAACAGTACTTTTTTCTACTCTGCTGAACCCTTGTTTATTGTCTTGGCACGTTAGTACATACCAGTGGCGATTTGTACGTGTACATGTACAGGGTTTTCAATTTAAACCGGCGTCCTACGCAAGTCACCGGCTACTTTAAGCATTTGTGCCAGATACTTCGGCATAAACCTCTGCTCCACCGCACTGTGCTGCTATCGCGGCACAATAGTCCTCCAGATACTTCTAAAAATCTTCCTGCTACTTTTTTTCCTTTTGAAACCCCTTCATGTAGTTGTTACCCACGAAATACGTCTTCCTTGCTGAGGCCTGACACAAACCTCTGAACAACAGAGCCCAACAATTGTATTTGGCAGTTCTTCTGAATCAGCTTTTTAGCTTGCTCTAACTGGAAGCATCGTTTTCCATCTCACCTTTCTACATGTAGGTGGAGGAGATCTTTTCTGTTTTCGTTAATATTTGGAGTGCCAACGTTTGCCATTTTTATAACTTACGTGATCTTGGATGAGCTGGAGAAGAGACCAAATCAGATGGTGTTTCCTGGACTGTCGCTTGAGAATTTGTTGATGTTTATCCTGTGTACCCCAGTTCAGGTGAGTGATGTAAACTTATTATTAAAAATTAGATTTTTGGATATTGCAATTCTGGAGTTTTGATTGAGCCATTATACAATGCCGTTCAAATAATATGGTTACTGTGAACATTTAGACGTCAGTTTTTTTTTGTTTTTTGTCTTTACAGAATAAAGTAGGAAAGATTTATCATGTATAATTTGTTGGCGTTCTTAATGAAACAATCGTCGCATTCGCGCTTGTTGGATGCGAGATGAGTTTAAGTCCATTCTGGGGCTATCTACCATCTCATATCCAACGCGCGCTTGTGTAGTAATTGTTAATTATTAAAATTCACCAAAGTGGCCCGGGTAGGGGTAAGAACTAGGGTGCAGAATTTATAAGAGAAAGGGGGAAAGTTGCACTGATTACAGAGAGAGCAGTAAACAGGAAAATTGGAAACCACTGCATAACACATGTACAATTATATTCTGCAAAAGTAAATCACTAAAACAAACACCGACGTACGGTTTAAGTGTGGGCTATAGACCAGTACATACGGAACCAATAGGGAATCTTACGCTTCCTTTTCGTTATTCTACAAAGTGGGAAAATGTAATTCCGTTTGCTTCTCTGTCTTCAGGTTTGTGTCTCATTTGTAGTTTTCCTGAAGAGCTGTGAGATGGTCTAATACAAGGAGTATTTCATTTACTGTACAGACTGTGGGCTTAACAGATAACGTGCTAAAGTATTGTAGGTTTACTCAGATAGGGCTCTCTGAAGGAAAGAACCGATAAACAGGCTATGTAAATCAATTAACATACTTTGATCGTTGTTTACTTTTGAAGATTTTTGGGGGACAGCATTTTTATGTGACAGCGTATAAAGCCCTCAAACACAAGACCACCAACATGGATGTGCTGATAATGTTGGCTACTTCTATAGCTTACGTCTACTCTGTGAGTGTTCATATTCCTTACATACGTTTTTGCTTTCTACATGTATGTATCGCGTATCATTTTTTGTTCATTGTCCGTATAAATGTTACATTAAGGGCCGATCCGCACTAGCGACAAGTCTGTTTTGATAAGGTGCAATGACTGACAGAATTTGTCAATCAAGTCACATCGCCAGTGCGGACGTAATTTCGCAACGCGACAAAAATTTGCTGCACCGAACAAACTTCAAACGTTCCGTCGGCCTGCCTCAGGGGCACGCCAATGTGCGACGAACGAAGTTAAAATAACAACTTTTGTTTTGATAAGAACTGAATGTCAAATAATGCGATGCAGTAGAGAGCGTGAAGTATCAAACAATGGCGCACGGAAATTTTCCCTTCAACTTTGGAGGCGATTTTTACCCTTCCAGAAGCGGTTTTGAAGACCCAAATCAACGCCCGATGCAGCCACATTATCATTACTCATTAAGTCCATCCCAAGTCCAGTATGGGCCCAATAACGTAGATTTTTGGGGGAGTTCGCAGAGTTCGTCGATGTCTGGCAGCGTTAGCACTACTCCGAGCCCAGGTTTTAGCCAACAAACCAGCTCGTCGGAGTCACTGACCGATTTGGATGAAGCGGGCCGAAAGGTGTAAGATAAATGGTCAAGGAACAAGAAAACACAAATGTCATTCAAAAACGCCTGTGTCTGGGATGCAAATGCGGATCAGAAATTGCCGCGGTATTGTCGCGATCATATTACGCGGTGCAACATTCTCGCGACAACAAACAAAATTGTCGCTAGTGCGGATCGCCCCTAATACTTGAAGCGCCTACATTTTGGTTTCCGCTCATCTACCGAAGAAATCCAGAACTCTGTCTTTCATTTTTTTCTCCTCTTCCTCTTCTTTCGCCTCGCTCTGACGAAGGGCTAAAGCTCGAAACGTCAGCTCTTAGAATCCCTGTACGGTGGCTAATTTACCATCAAATCCGCTGATAAATTTTCGTGCACCACTCCCCACATACACAGCACCACAGTTTCTGTAGACACTAACCCTTCATTCATTTGCCTGGTTCGTTAGTTAAGGAAGTTTCCGTGCTGGCTCTCACAAGTAGTTTACCGTGAATTTCGCAATCATATTGTAAGTGTCTCTAACAGTTGATCCCTGGATAATGCTAATCGATGTTGAACCTCCGTCAGATCGTTGTTGTAGCTGTTGCCATGGTAGAAAAGAGCCACCACAGCCCCATGACATTCTTTGACACTCCACCCATGCTACTAGTGTTCATATCACTTGGCCGCTGGATGGAGCACGTTGCTAAAGGAAAAACATCTGAGGCACTGGCAAAGCTGCTGTCATTACAGCCCTCTGACGCTCTGTTGGTTAAACTTCAACCGGGAACAATGAACGTGATCAGCGAACAGGTCATCAATGTGGATCTGGTGCAGCGTGGAGATGTTCTTAAGGTTTGTTGCGATATCTAACAAAGGCAGGAGGCAGCGTGGTCAGGTGGCGAGGGCACTGGACTTGTAATCTGGTCCCACTCTGGCCACTAGTAGGGAGAACAATTAAGTATTCTTTTTTTATATATCAATCAGCAAACTTAAACTTTCATAAGAATTGATTCATCCTGTTGTGAATTGATTGTTGTCAACTGTTAGGTTCTTCATTGGTTTGCTTTGGTTTTGAGTTTTCTTAAACTTTGTAATTAAATACGTTGGCAAAAAACACGGATGAAATAATTAGTATATTTCTGGAATTCAAGTCATGAAGTCCCTGTAAAGAGTGTGACACTGATTTGGAAAACAAATTGGTTTTCAAGGCCACTTTATTACCAGTTCAACGAGCGATTTTGTTCAATCCAGTAAGAGTAAAACAAGTTGAACATGAACCCAATAGACCAATAAATACGTCTTACTAACCTTGTTTTCTCCGTCCGTACTGTAAGTTACGGACCGAATTTTATCCCGTTCACTTATGGCCCAAGCGCGAAGCGCCCGCGGCCATAAATCAACGGGAAAAAACGAGGATCCGTAACTCACAGGACGGACCGAGAAAACGAGGTTAGTAAGATATTTGTTATATCTCTGAGGTTAATCAGGCGCGCGGAAAATCGAAACTTTCACTTAGTGGGCCGTAGAGTATAATACGGCCCTCAAAATTGACCAATCACCCCGCGCGTACTAACTGAGATATATAATAAACAAATTGTTGGGCAATCGTTTAGTTTACCGTCGAACAACAATCAGACTAATATAGGGTAGTTACATACCGTTTACCGCATTTTATCTGTGTTGTTTCTTTAGGTTGTTCCAGGAGCTAAAATACCCGTTGACTGCAAAGTCCTCCAAGGAACTTCTACCGCAGATGAGTCTCTGATCACAGGTGAATCCATGCCGGTCATGAAGAAACCAGGCGACTCTGTGATTGGTGGAACCATCAACCAAAACGGCTCCCTATTGGTTGAGGCAACTCACGTGGGTCAGGATACCACCCTATCGCAGATTGTTAAGTTAGTAGAGGAAGCACAAACCTCGAAGGTAATAACGCTGCCTCCAACTTTTTCAAAACGTTAAGTTAATACATCTGTCTTTTCGAAATTCTGTCACGAAAGAGGGGATTCATGCATTCAGAAGTTTAACATTGAAGTTCTTGTTATTTTAAGTAAACAAGTAAATAAATGTAAAACTAGATAACCATACAAATAAATCAATCAACTTAATTTATCGAGGGTGACGGGAAACAGTATGTCCACTGAAAAACAAGTGGCCCTCCTACTTGAAAGCTCTTTTTTAAGCCTTTAAACCTTAAGCTTAAATTCTCATTTGTCGCCCCTACATATTTCCTGTTGAAGTAGTAGGGAGAAATTGTCAAAATATCAAGCAAATTTATCTTGCGTGATCATGTCCTCAATTCTCGTGACCACTCTGTTTTATAAAGTGTTGACATTACAAGGAGAAATTTGATGCTGATCACTGCTAGGGTTTAAAGGGTTAAGAGATTCGTGCCACTCAGTGATAATAATCTCCTAACTTTTATTCTTTCAAAAACTAGAGACTCGTTACATTCCCAACAAATCGAAACTTTCGTTGTCTTTAAGCCATTCTCAAAACTTAGGATCCGTCCTTATTGTGGATAGAAAATTTTGCAATCTCTGACGTCTTCTCAGCACAAACATGTTGTTTTTAAAATTGTCTTCCAGGCGCCAATCCAAAAGTTTGCAGACAGATTGTCAGGATACTTCGTTCCCATTGTTGTCTTGATCTCAATCGTGACCTGGGTAATCTGGCTCATCATTGGATTTGCTGACATCACGTTACTAAGAAAAACTTTCAATGTAAGTGTTGTTCACGTGTCAGACGTGCGTTTTTCGAAACTTCGAAAACGTTCGTGGCCGAAAATCTTTTTTACGTGCACTAGGTTTATTACCAGAAATTCGATTGCATTTTTGATTCTCTTTTGAGAAAGCACGCTCTAAAATTGGAATCTTGGCACTCCTGAATACTCCTGAAGTTTGTAGGTGAAGGACATTTTGATGGATCCCGAAAGTGACCCCGCTGCTGTTCACCTTTTCATTTGTATTCACGCTCCAAGCGCGTGTTTCTCGAAACGCACGGAAACGTTTTGGCTCGAGTAGGTATTATTTTAGCATTAGGTTCATTACCAGAAATTCGACTTCTAAATAAATATTTTTAGTAATCTTTCAAAAAAAGCATACTTTAAGATTGAGAAATGGGCTGGGCTAGTTCTTTAAAAAAGAAACTATTACCGATCTATAGAAAATGGCTGGAAAATACTTTAACGGGCCCGAAGTGGCTCCATTGTTTGAGAAAGGCGGACGCCAGAACACTAACATTCTATTCACTATGCTGGGATACTGGAAGTCTGCAGTAGGGTGTGTTTCTATAGAAAGTGCGATACTGCGTCGGTGGGAGGGTGAAATTATCAACTGAACCGATCAGCTCAGCTGACCACCACAAAGAGGTCCAAGAATGACGTTTCGAGCGCGAACTCTAGAAACCTTATTTCTCTCCTGGCGTCTTTAAAACTGATCACGGTGCCAGACCACCAGTGTCGAAGCAGATACAGCGTACAGCATTGCTGTCCATGATCACGGGTAAAATGAAACCAGTAAACTTAAGGGAATGGGGAAAAGAAAAAGATCGAGAGTGGCGGCGCGAATGATTCTGGGATTATTTAGGAGAAAGCTAAGGTGTTCTGTAAATGTGAGATATGTGTATTTTCTGAAATAATAAAGACGCATTGCAGCTAACATGTTTTGGCAACACTCAAACAATCCCAGAATCGCTTCCGCGGGTGCTCCATCCCAGATAATCGCTCTTTTCCAAAGTGAGTTAGAGCCACATGACATTGCGTTTTTCGTTTTTCATCACTGAGTTCAATTCCTGGATAGTTTTACGACTTAGTGCAAGTTGAGTGAGTTGCAGTAATTGCGAATAGGCTACAGAAATTCGAAATGGCGTTTCCTTTGGGTTCACGATGTGTGATGTCTGTCTTATTCCTACTGGCTCTGTGCCGGTGTCTAATGGCATTGTTGTTCTTTTCCTTAACAGGCTGTAGAGGACAACAGAGTAGAGTTCGTGTTTGCCTTCGCCTTCCAGATTGGTATTACGGTGCTGGCTATTGCCTGCCCCTGCGCTCTTGGCCTGGCCACCCCTACAGCAGTCATGGTGGGAACTGGAATAGGAGCTCAGAATGGAATACTCATCAAAGGAGGCGAACCGCTGGAAACAGCTCGCAAGGTGAGAATACTACCATGGACGCTGTACAAGGAATCCTTATGACGACGTTTAAATTAATCGCCAATAGATGAGCTTGGGGAAGGCACCATGGGATAGGCGCAGCCGCGTGTGATGCGAGCCGAGCATGCAGGTCTCCATGGAACCGCCTGGCACACTAAAGAATTAGTGGGGATAGTTACCAACCCAAATGTTTGCCACAGTCAAGAAACCGCAAAGGTTGAGAGGAGTGGGAACAGAAAAGCTCAGAACGTGCACGAGAACGAAGCAAACGCCCTTAAATGCACCTAGAATGTAAAACATGAAAGCCCCTGTAAATCTCCCACAGGTCACCCTCCAGGTCACGCGCGCATGGCCACCGTGAACTGCTGCTGAGCTCATTGGCTCGAGTTTAACTTAGCCTAAATTACATTCAGCCAAATAACAAATTTATAGAAGGCATAGAAGTCGAATGTGAAGAACTACAGGTATTCAGCAGCTTTGATGCGCGAAGTAATGAAATAACTACTGAAGGAGTTTGTTGAGAGCTATTTCATGTAGCGATATACTAAGAACGTTTTAGGGAGCTTTAAGTCAATCCGCGCTTTTCTTCAACCGCGGTCAAACGTTATAAAGATCTTCGGAAAATAAAAAATAAAAAAACAACGACAACGACAATCAAGAAAAGACCGTTAACGGTGAGGTGTTTACTGTGAGAGCTAAAAGGTGATAAGTTTGTTGTGATTCTGTGCGTCAACTAAACCATTTTACTGTGTACTAAAGGCGTTACAGCCGGATGTCACGCATTCAAACGGCAGAAATCAGAGATACACAGCGCCAACCAGTACACATTTACTTCGCCTCAAAACTGAAGCAAACTTAGTTTCACTGTATGCTTTCAGGTAAATTGTGTGGTTTTTGACAAGACTGGCACTCTAACGCACGGCTCTCCTGAAGTAGTAAAGACAGCACTGTTCGTCAAACCAGATAAATGCAGTTTGGAAATGTTACTGGCGGTAACAGGAACGGCGGAGAATCACAGCGAACATCCCATTGGATTAGCCATCACTAATTATGCCAAGCAGGTAATGTAACTTCTCAGTGTTGAATTTGAATAGTGAACTACTTCATACTTAGAGCGCACCTCTGAAAACACGCTTTGAACCTTTATGAGCTCTGTTTTTAATAACTAAAGGACAATTTAACGGGTTACTAGCAGATCAATTTTGTTGATGTTTACATAGCATGAAAGCTAGACTGCAAGCACCCCCTTTTTGGATAGTCCAGACCAAAAACCTGGAGGCAAGAGCAAGGAGGAAAACAGCCGTGAAGAGACTGGGAGACGCGCCCTTCCCCAAGCCCCTCTCGGCTTATTCGCTGCACTTTTCAGATTTTTTGCGCGTCTGCTCGGCGATCCAGTAACGTGCTGCTAGCAGTGTAACCTTTGTTTTCCGTTATTTAGGAGCTCCAGACAGAAGTCCTTGGTCAGTGTACGGAATTCAAAGCCGTGCCAGGTTATGGGTTGTCTTGTAAGGTCAGCGGTATCGAGGAGATAATCAAACCCAAAGCTGTTGTGGACAAGAACAAGAAAAACCTGACAGTCAAGGTTGGCAGTGTGGTGATTGACGAGAGCCTGGACATTGATCCCACGTCAGTGATCAGTGGGAGCGATAATGGTTAGTTCAAGGCGATGCTCTTTTTTTTGGGGGGGGGGGGGGGGCGAGTGGATGGAAGATTTCGAATAAGGTCTGTTGAGCAGTATATGGTTGGTTATGGTTGGTTATGTTTGGTTCGTCGGCCCCAATATCATCCTACAAATTCTCTACACCGGACACTTCATCGTTCCAATGGTAGTGATTGAATGAAATTGTATTCTTAACTGCTCATCCATTGGGATCACTTTTGCTAGTCTGATGAATTTTTTTTTTCTGTACGTGAAGTAAGAAAGTGACATTGTAAGGTGACTCAGCGACGTAAGGATTTCGAAGTTAGAGACGCATTTCTTTTTTTTGGCCTTGCAGTTGGAAGTCAACTAAAGGAGAAGAACAATGCTCAAGTGACAACAGAGCCATTAACGTGCAATGTCCTTATCGGCAACAGAGCATGGATGCAACAGAATGGCTTAGAAGTCACGGATGACATGGAGGAATCTATGCAGGAGCATGAAGAAAAGGGACATACCGCTGTTCTGGTGGGAATAAACGGTGAGCCCAGGCTTTGACAGAGAACTAGTTTACTGTAAAAAGGGCTTAATGCTCTAACACAGGGTGTGAGCCACCGAGATGAAAATGCCAAGGCAACCCTCTCACTCCCAGGAGTGACCAAATAGGAATTTCTCGTTGCAATATCATTACATTGTCAAGCTTACAGGTGATGAGAATAAAGAAAAATCAACTAGGGGATATTGTTTGATAACACCCACCCTAACCCCACCCCACCAAAGTTCTATGGCTTACATCATTTGGACTCAACAAGTCCTGTTCTTTTCTGCCCAGGTTGTTTGGTTGCCATGATGGCTGTAGCGGACACCGTGAAGCAGGAGGCTCAGGCGACAGTAGCTGCTCTGAAGAGGATGGGAATTAGAGTTGTTCTGCTTACCGGAGACAACAAAGAAACTGCTTTTGCCATCGCCAAACAGGTTGGTTGTGGAAATATCTAAAACCTCTTAACTCACCAGTGATCTACGTATTTCTGCTTACAGCACCACAGGTATGTCAATCGTTATTGTCAGGAGAAAACAGGAATCAGTCGCCATTGACTCGGAAAAAACGCGTTGAAATTTCGTCAAACGCTCCTAAGTGCATCACCAGAAAATAGTTCGTTTCCCATCGCCCGAAAGACCCTCTTTTTAAAAGCCCCCCCCCCCCCCCCAAAAAAAAAAAATAATTAATTAATTCCAGATACACTGTCGGACGAGCAAAATGTTAGTTTTGAGTAAATTCACATTCTTTGTTTTATGTAAAAAACATGGGATCGAGACTTCATTTTGAAAATAAATCTTTATTCGTCTGTTATTAGTCAAATTAAATGGGAAGTGTATGCAGAATTAATTTATGTCTCTGTCAACATTGCATAGTTGGAACAAGTAGAACATTACTACTTGAATTGCAAACTGCTTAATAAAGGTCTTGATTGTTTAACAAATGCTCCTCATCATTACCATAGAAAATATATGGAGAATAGTATGGAGAATATACATGCTGATATCATAGTTTAAAGCCGTTAAAACGTCTCTGCTAATTTAAAGACTTGCCGATACGTTTTTGTGTGGCTTACACGAAGTGTGTAGCCACATTAAGGCACGATCGGTTTTATTTATTTGTGCGCCTGTCACGTGGTCTAATAAGCCACACATGTACGCATTGCGGACCTATTTTTTTATGTACCCGTTTCATTTTGTGTCCTGTAGGTTGGAATTCAACAAGTGTTTGCCGAGGTTCTTCCTTCGCACAAAGTCGAAAAAATTCGTTCTCTTCAAGATAAAGGGTACATTGTAGCTATGGTGGGAGATGGGGTGAATGACTCGCCTGCGCTGGCTCAAGCTCATGTGGGAATCGCTATCGGTACAGGAACAGATGTAGCTGTGGAGGCCGCTGATGTTGTGTTAATCAAGGTAGGAAAATCATGTGACAGAATGAACGCTTTCCAAAACTAGATCAAGTGTGACAGTTTTGATTGCGTGACATCTTTGAACAATGTTAATTCTTTATTTTCAGAGTGACCTAATGGATGTGGCGGTGGCTATTGACCTGTCCCGAGTAACTGTTCGAAGGATTAAAATCAACTTTTGCTTTGCTCTCATCTACAATATGATCGGTATCCCGCTGGCGGCGGGGGCGTTTGAACCTCTTGGTGTGGTCATGAAGCCCTGGATGGCGAGTATTGCAATGGCAGCGTCCTCCGTGTCTGTTGTTGGATCTTCTCTCATGCTTAAACTGTGAGTTGTTAGATCTAAGGTTGCATTGTTTTGGGATTGCTCCGAGGGTTTTTCTTATTGTGGTTTAGGAATAAGAAAAAAGTCGGAATACGCCCCCTCCCACCTCCCATAAAGGAAAGGATTTTTTTCTGAAAATGAAGTACGCCTTGCGGAGGTGACCCGAGACTTGAGATTAAGCGTCGAAATTTGACTTCCGGTGCTACGTCGGCCGCGCACGAATTTATACAGACGAATACATGTGTACAAGTACTACAGTTGATTTTAACATTACACTGACTTGGATTCAGTTTTGACTTCACGTCGAGCGTGATTCAGAATTAATGAAGAAAATTTGGTCAAATAGTCAAAGGAAAGTACCAGTATCCGCTGGTTTATCTTTGTCAAGTCTTGCGGTTTGTTTGACACCACATACTGCAGAGTGTAAAGACAGTGGCTGGCTCGCTGTTTCGCGCTAGCTGATGGTGTAACTTCTCCAAAAGGATTTAATAGAATTTTGTACTCTCTCTTTTTCCTAGGTACAAAAAGCCAGAGGCAGAGGATGGGGACCTGGGTTCGAGGAACCCATTCACTGGTTATACTATGCTTAATACTGTCCCTAGTGACTCGACTGATGGCCAATCAGAAGGCTTCGTGAATAGGATATGGAGGAAGCGCTCTCGGTCTAATCCCGTGGAACTTAAAAGATTCGGATCTATTGCCGACGAAGCTTAGTTTTGAATGTACCGTTTCCTACTTGTAGTAACTTGTAGTAAAACATAGGAAAATGAAAGCTGCCATCGTACAGTGATTGGTTAATGACTAATGTGGCTGTGTTTAAGAACGAAAGAAGAAACGGCAAAAAAGGGAGATTTGTACTATAGGGTAGTAGTATCTAAAGAATCCCATCTATACAGAGACAAGTAGAGCAAATCAGACAATTTAAACAGGTTTCTTTGTAAACTAATACAGTTTGACCTCAAGTATTACAGAACAAAATAGTAACAATAATGTTCCCCATCCTTGGGATTTTGCTTTTTTCGAGAATCTGAGCTGGCACTTAACGCGATTATTGTCCTAGAAACAAAGGATGCGAGAAGCGAGGAGTGAAATTGTAGTCTTCTTTCCCAGAATAACGCAGAATAACGCAACGCAACGCAACGCAACCTTATAATTAAAAAAGTGGTGTCTTAGCATAAACGCCATATAACTTTTCTTAAGTCTAAAACTTTGTTTACTGTAAAAGGATATAATTGGTAGTCTTTACACTAGGCTGTTAAGTAAGACTTAAGAGCTGCTAAGTTTTACTTTACCAAAATATGTGTGTGAAGGCCTAAGTAAAGTCTCAAGTCACTTTACTTTGCATCTCATTAAAGTTGGAAAGCTGAAAAGATTCAAGAAAGTTTCATCTGACTTGAAAACGACCCTTACAACCGACTTAGCTAACTTGCGGTTTCTTGAGCTTTGAGGCGGGCGATGAATGTCAGTCATTCTTAATTAACTGCCTGGGAAAACAAAGTTAAGTTATCTTTGAAGTAAATAAACGTCAAGTCACAAACATCTACCTGAAGCATCAACAATTTACTTGACTTGAAATATTCCTAAGTTTAATTTTCCTCTTGTGTAATGACTACCAATGTGTTTCGTTTTTCTTAAGTTGTTGCTGTGTTTTATAGGGAGGGGGACTGGAATGGGTAGACCATCATAAGTTACATAAAATAACACAACATAGCATAAGTGAACGGTAGATTTGATTTTGCAACTTTTTTGTTTTAAAGGATGTAAACTGAAATATACAGATTTTTATGTCATAGTTTTGTAATGTACGTTAAGGAATCCTTAAATGAAAGACTAGAGGGTTTTATTTGACAACCTTCAAACAAAGTTCATGTGAAATTGTGCAACAATATTTTTTTTATAAAGACGTCAATGAGTAATGACATAAATTTGTTGACAGAGAAACTTGAGTGATGGATATGAACTTGTTGATCAGAAAGAAAGAAATTTTTTAAGTACATGAATTTGTTGACGGAGTTTCCTATCAAAACCAAATGAAGAATGATCCTCGCAGTTGTGAGCCCGATTTATGCGGTTTTGAACCCGTGAGCCCAATTTATGCCGTTTGAACCTGTGACCTCGCGATGCTGGGGCGAAGGCAGGCCAAACTGTTTTGCAGGAAAGGTTCCCATGTCCATTACATGATTCCTTTTTGCTGGTGTGTGGATGAAAACCTGTTTCCACAACTTTCTTTTCAGGTGGAACGATACTGGCGAGACCATCTCGTCTTTGACATTTGTACACTGTACTTCTGTCCCAGGGGGGTACTCCGAACTTTAAGTGAAAAAAAAAAAACCCTTGGGCTTCCAACGAAACCCAAAAAAACCTTGGACCCTAAAAACTTCGATGCCGAAACTCCGAGCCTTAAAACAACCTCGGTAATCTCGTTGCGATCAGACAAGGTTTTAATGGCAAGGGTTGAGCGACACACGTCAACTGTAAGTGAACAACCGTCTCCATAATGCACTCGAACGACTGTGAGAACTTTTCTGCCAATGACCACAGAGCCAGCAGCCAGTTGAATTTAGCCGCTGCGAGCAAGCTCTCTCTTTGCATGAGGCCTTGCGCGAGATTTATTTCGCGCTCCCGAAATAAAGGTGCGTTCCTTTGGGATGATCCAGATCAGGATCAGTGATCCAAGATCACTCCGATCATGGCGCATCAAAGGAAATGAGAAATCCTTGCCCAGAGTGGATTCCTCGGTTCGTTTGATGCCCCATAATCCGAGTGATCTTGGATCATTTATCCTCATCTGCATTATTCCAAAGGAACGCACCCAAAAGGACGGGAAGAGGTATTCCTGGCCCAGTTGGCGTCTGTGTTGTCGCATTTTTTGTCTTAAGTACGTTGCAGACGCGTTAGTTTTAGTTGTGTCTTAGTGCGGGAACGTTCAGTTATTTTGTTAGCTCGTCGGTAAGCACTTTAATTTAATTTAATTTAATTTAATGAATTCGTCACCAAGGTTACAATGCAGTAAGGTAAAGTAAAAAAAAGAGACTGTAACGGGGCAAAGAAACAGAACTTGCGTCCCAATTGACAGCTGGCCTCCTACTACTACTACTAGTAAAAGGCTATAAGCAAATGAAAAATACTATTAATACAACGCTACTACAATACAATTGGTATATAACAAAAGTAAGAATGATAAAAGAATTAATATCACAAGCACCATGCAACTCTACCTCGGAGGACTATAGGATACACGCTTTAATGAATAGATACTAATTAAGGTAGTCTTGAACGTGGGCAGTGAATTGATTGCTTTAGTGCTACAATCGTGGACAAACTGCTTGAGAAAACTGGCCTCTCTGCGTCCAAAAATCGTTCACGAAAATCTCTGGCTCAACACTATTACTACAGTAACTTCCCCCTCCCCCTCCCCCTATTCAATGTTGAATTTAGGAACCCGCAATTCTTAGGCAAACGTTTAGGAGCCACAAACAACATTGAACTGGGGGAGGGGGGGGGGGGGTGAAACTCGGTTGTTAGTGTTCTGACAAAAAGAGACTTTTGAGGTCAATTATCTCAACAGTTTTGCCAAAGATTGTAGAAGGCAGCGAGCTCCACAATTCAACAGTCCTAATTCATATATGATGTTATAATTACTAGGGTCATAGTTTCTTATGCGGTGCTGTGGCTGAAAGGTACGAAAATAGTTACTAACTGCAGTAGATATTAGATATTGGATATTTCTGGATTTGAAGAAAAAGAGCCAGTCAGGTATTTCTCTACGATATTCTAGAGGCAGTAACTTAAGTTTGATGAGTCTCTTATTATATGTCATATTCTGGGGATAGTTCAGTATGAATCTAGTTGCTCCTCGCTACGCATTCTCGATAAGGGCACGATGTTTGGTAGTATATGGCGACCATACGTTACTGCCATACTAGTTTTCGTTAGTAGTTTTTTTTAGTCTCGCACGTCGTAACAAGCCTTGTTGGCCTTGGCAACGGAGTAGTTATGCAGATGGGGGTTCTGGCGCTTTTTTCCACAAATCATATATAAAACCTGACGAACTGACAGTTGAACTGATAGTTGAATTGTCAGTTCTTCCGGTTTCATATATGATTTGTGGAAAAAAGCGCCAGAACCCCCATCTATATAACTACTCAACGGTGAGTTCAATGTGTCTTGACCAGGACCAGTCGCTGGTAATCGTGATGCCGAGATCATTCATTGAAGGGACGCATCAGCTAGCTGATGGCCAGCCAGGGTATAGCTCCGGTTGGATGTTATGGGAGTTTCCTTTCTGGAGATCTGCAAAACTTTTCATTTGGTACGGTTGAAGTCCGTTTGCCAATCTTGAGCCCACTTGTGCAAGCAGTTAAGATCTCGTAGAAGAGGCTTATCGGCTCCGGGGTGATAATTGGCTCGATAAAGTTTGGAGTCATCCGCAAACGGAGAGCATTGGTTCAATTAGCAGATAATATAATCAGGAATATCATTAACTTACACAAGGAACATAATCGGGCCGAGAACTGATCCTTGCGGAGCACCATAAGTTACGGGAAGCCAATTAGAGAAGCACCATCTATGACGACTCTTTGCTGCCTATCAGTAAGATAAATTCGAAACCAGGATCGGGAGAGAAGTGCCACTGATTCCAAACATTTCTAACTTATGCAGCGACAGATTGTGGGAAACCTTGTCAAAGGCTTTAGACAAGTCAGGGAAGACTGCATGAACCTCTTGGCCGCTAGCGACAGAGTCCAAAATACTGTGGTAGACCTCTAAAAGTTGAGTTGTAATACACCTGCCCGCTAGGAAGCCATGTTGGAGGACAGGTGGTACAGCTGGGCTTCAAGGTGCTTATAGCAGCGGTTGAAAATACAACATTCAGGTACCATAGAAATTACACTAAGCAAAGATATAGACCTATAACTGATCGGTAGTGTCGGTAGTGTTGAAGACAGGCGTAATGTTGGCGAGTTTCCAAGTGGTAGGCATAATACGAAGTGAGAGTGAAAGCAATGTTGCGTACAGTGTAAAGTAAGGCCTGGTTCAGACACCGTACTTCAGCCGAGCCCAATGTAATTCAACGAATTAAATTCATGTGAAGTACGGCGTCTAAATCAATTGGAAACGGCTGATTTAATTTAGATCGGCTGAGCCAATTAATTCCGCCTGGCTCAGCCGGGAAGAACGGCTGTAGACCGGCTTTGAATCAGACACAAGGCACCTTACTTCACATTGGCCGAGTCAAATGCATAAATTATTTGAATGAATTCCAGGCGTAGTCAATCGATAAACCGATAATCGATATCAATCGAAGATTGATACCGATTTCCGATACCAACAACAATCGATAGAAATTGATAAAGAAAAAAGTTGAGTTCGATTGATATCGATTTCCTATAGAAGGTCCGCGAAGTGGGCTGAAAAAAGCCGTTGTCCACGGCCGTCTGAGATGGACAGTAGCATTTTGAGCCGAATAAAGGTTCTTGTTAATTTGCAGATCTAGGTGTGCGCCATGTTTACAATTGTATGATAAACCGTTGACCGAATCTTAATTTTCTCCAGTGAACTGTTAATTTCGGCCGAATAAAGTTCGGCGTTTGAAACAATTCAGCCAGAATTAATTTATTTAGGTCGGTCTATCGTTGAAATCGATTCGGCTCAACAGAAATTCGGCGTCTGAAAACATGGTTTGTCGTTGTAGTGGTTCAGTCTTCCGTGACAGTCGTTTATCCACGCTCGGATCAATGCAGGTGGCTTTGACTATCTGAATAACCTCTTGTGTGTTCAAACAGGGACTGTAGCCTAGCTCAAAAGTCCAACCTCACATGTGCCGAATCTATCGTTTTCCGTTATTTGCATTAGATTCAGTACATGTATGTGAAGTTCGACGTTTGAACCGGGCCTAAGTCGAAGTCCACCTGGAACAAGGCCAAAATCTTTGCAGCGGTGGTTGAACCAGAGTTGTTGTCGTATTCGTCTGACGTTGCTTGCTTAACTGATGTAGTCGTTAGCCAGTCGTTCGCTCTGTCGTCTAAGTAAACGTAAAATCGTAAATGGTTTGAACCCAGGATTCATATCATAACTAGTATAAGATTGAACCTAGTTAAACAGCCTGGCTCACCAAGGAATCCGCCCTGCGTTACGGAGGTCGTATGTTCAACATTCCTGCTTGAGACTCTGGTTTCCTTTTCAGTTATCCTTCGTCCCGTTGCCAAGCAACTAGCATATCAGAGTTCGATTAATAATAATAATGATTCAATAATAACAACAATAATAATAATAATAATTAATAGGGAACTTAAGCAACGAGGACGGTAACGTCAACGAGAACAATGGGCTTAATGAGCAAAAACAATACTCTGCACGTGCGTTTTAATTTTGGTACAATTCTTTGTCGTCTTCTGCAAAACAAGAACTTGATCTGGCATGAAATGACCAAATTTTAAGTTTCTTCGAGAACGTGAGTGCATGATCATCACTGCAAATTTTTCCTTCTTTTTTTCTACTAAAACCCGGTTCATAGTAATTTAGACTCTGAACAGTTCGTAGCATTTTCCATGTTAAACAAAGTGGAATAATCGCTAAAGAGATGCAAAAAAAGGAACTTACATTTTGAAATGACGTTTTCATTGCCGTCGCCGTTGTGGTTGCAAGCTCCCTGATTGGGAGCTTAAGCAACGGCGACGACGACGACGGCAACGAGAACGCCACAAAACAATGGGATTAATGAGCCAAAACAATACTCTGCACGTGCGTTTTAATTACACTTTGGTACATTTCTTTAACTACCTCTTCAAAACAACAACGTTATATGACCAAAAGTTTAGGTTTTCGCGAGAACGTGAGCGTATGGCGGCAAGGTTTGCTTTCGTTTTCTTTGTTTTAACGCCTTTCACAGTAATTTAGTTCTGGGTAGGTCGCCAGCATTTTTCACGTTAAACAAATTGGAATAATCGTGACAGAGTTACTAAAACGAGAAGTTATATTTTGAAATGATGTTCTGGTTTCCGTCTTCGTCGCGTTGCTTAAGCCTAATAATTAGTGAACTCCAAGCCACGATGGCCGACTGACACTCAAGGCGAGGTCACTGTCCATTCTAAATAAAGGGAAGCCCTTTATTGAGCTATTTCGTTTATTGAGCTTATTTTCGTCTCCTTCGCAGACGCTCTTTTGGTTCGTCACGCAATCTTTCCTCTCCAATGACCGTCTGCTGAAACGAGCAGCTCATTCCTTTCCCATTGTTAGCAAATATCAGCCGGAGTTTTTCATCTCTCCCGATGAAAACGAAAGTAGAACTATGTTAGTGGCACTCGACCACTTCTGAGGAGAATTTTTAAGGGTTAAAAACAATGAAATTTAGTTTTTGAGAATTCAAACGTCGAGTTATTCAAACAACCCGTGGTGTAACCGCGAGAGACCTAGCGGGGAAGAAATGCCGTTCTGAGATCAAGCAGTGTTCTTTAAATCGCATGTTACTATATGCCATTGAACTGATTGAATGCTCTGATTATCGGAAATAATACAGGCGGTGAAAAGCGGCAAAAAACGTTAAACGAATAATGCTAGTGGTAATTGATTCAGCATCAAGGTAAGTTGGTTGAGCGGTTCCTACTCGGGGAGCAAATATTTCGTTTCGAAGTGGACGAGTGCTTGGTTTTGTAATTTTTCTTGTGGTTTTTTTTTTTTTTTTTGGTTCCTTTGCTTATTTTGTCAAAACCGCAAGAACATTGTTAAAACTGGAAGAGCATTGTGTGACGAAAATAAACATATGTTTGACGGATTTGAAAACTATAAATATTTGTCTAATCAGAAGTGGCTGTTTCCACAAGTGATATTTGCACGGAAGAAAAATGCTATGGAAGGGAATCCTTAATCTGGATATTTGTTCCCCTTGAAGTGAAGCCGTTTTTATGTTTTAAAACAATGAAAATGGTGATTTCGGATAGTGAGCAATGTCATTTGTCAAATTACTTTTGTCTCTCACGTGTAAACAGGCACCAAGACATACAGGCCTGTTTATCAAATGCGATTTTCAACTTTGATCTATCACGTGCATACGTTTGGTAATAGCAAGTTTTTTGGTTAATTCCCACATGAATAACGCAGCGCTGTTGGTTAAATGCGACTCCGAACTTTGATCGGTCACGTGCATCCAACACGACCTTTGATCAATCACAAGATTTGCACGTGGTCAATTCAACTTGTTTACAACAACATCTAATTGAATTTATTTTCTGTTACAATGATTGGTCACTTTTAACCGTTTTTTATTGGTTACTTTTCTCAACTTCAATTTTCTCTTCTTCTTATTGGCGGATTTCGATCCGTTGTTTGTCTGTTGATCGGGTTTTTAGCTCATGGATGACGTAGTCATGCCATGAGGTTTTGTTGTGGGTGTGAATTTCGCTCACTCACTCAGGGGATCACTCATTCGTTCACTCACTCACTCACTCGATTCTGATTAATTTATTCATTAAACTTTCCCCTGGTCCCTCCCCTGGTAAGTATGGCTTTTGTCTCCATAGTCTTCTTGGTCCAACGTTTGCAAATTTCAGGGTGTAGTACAAAGGCGGAGATTTACGTGTTTAATGCTCATGGCGTCGATTTTTGGTTTCGATTTTCCAACTCAACAAAGGTCTATTTTGTTTAAGGATCAGTGATCGGATAAAGTTAATAAGATGAAGAACACGAGTTGCGAGAATTGAAATCTTCAGAGCAGCGAAAATGAACTTTGAGATATCGCAAAAGCAACTATAAAGCTTACCACTGTGCGGTACCTGGGGCAGAAGTTAATCGAGATTTTTTTGCCACAATATGATGGAAGAAGGAAGAATGAAGAAAATCGGCAAAAAAGGGAAACAGGATAAAGACTTTCTGGCCAAAAAAACCGAATTCTGGCAAGCAAACGCATTTGATTTAAGAGCAACAACATATGATCGATTTAATCAGGTACGTAATGAAGTATTTTTGAAGACGCTCTTTTCATGGTGAACGGTCGATTGCAAATATGATCTTATTTAGAAAGGCTATATCCCTTGGCTTAAACGATCAGTATAACACTTTGTCAACATTTGACAAAAACACAAGGACCACAAGCATGCAAATATTTTTCTCTGTGAGGATATAATTTGGTCTGAAAAGCAGCTATAACAGCTAATCTGTTCGAACAACAAAATATTTGGAAAGTCAAGTTAATTGTAGCACAAAGCAGAAATAGATGGAGTTGAATATCACACCTTACAAAGCAAAAGTTTTGTGCCGGACCCCGAATCGCTCAAAAACATTGTGACTGTAAAGCGTGACTAATTTCCCTCAGGACTTTCACACAATATTGGGATGTTATCTCGCGTTCAGAATAGTAGGAAATTTTATTACGACCAAAAACGTTTATAAAACTAACTTGAAATGAGCCGTCGACCAGTAAGAAACTTTAACTTGCCTGTTACACTTCTTAACAAAGCGATCACATTTGAATATTATTTTTATGGTCCGTGTACAAATTTGCATATTTGTTTTCCATCGTCGGTTCAAATTACGTCTGTCAATTTCGTCTAATGTAATGCTTCTGGCGCCTGTCAATCAACTGCGTAATTTTACGGAAAATATTAGCGCGTAAACGGTTCTTTTACCAAGAGGTGTGTCTGAAAAGGATGTGCTTCCACAAAACACAAACGAATGTACAGGTTTCTTGCACATATCTTTTTAGAAAATAAAGTTGTTGTAAATTCAAAGTATTGTTATGTTCCTCATCCATGAGCTGGCTCATGGGAGCCTTTGATTTAATATTGTACAACTGTTGACGCTCTTAATTCGGAGGAGCTTATTTTGGAATTAATTGGTGGTTTGTTTTCGAGTCGGTAAGTTTAATATTGCCCTTATTTCGGGATATAACGCGGTGTTACGCTCATCTGCTTACTGTACACAGACGTTGTCAGCAAAAGGCCCAACACTAAAATAAGAGCGTTTGTTTAGGTCGGGCTATTTTTGCTGTCCGAAGTAAAAAGTACAAAGCACTTGAAAATCAGAAATTGATTATGGCAATTACATTTATATTCGTTATCAGCACTATTTGTTCAACGTTGATTTGTTTTTGCTGGTGTTGTATATTACGGTGTCTTTGGTGGTTCGTTTGTTTGCGAATATTTCTTCATGTGGTCCTGGAACTGTTTCAGCATGTGTACGTATATTTTGGGGGGTTTGAGGGACCGGAAGAATATAGTGTTTGCGAAAGTGCGGAGAAAGAAAATGAACAAATAATAGAAAATATATTACATATCGGTTATTGCGGAATTAATGAAACTCTTGTTTCAAAAAACGTAGGATGAATGACTATTTAATTGGTACAAATCAAACTCAAAATCAGTCTTAGAAATAAGAAAACTAAACAAAAATCAAATGAAAAACAGTTTGCTCGTACTTCTCCGATACCATAGCAAAAACCAAAAGCGCCACAGATAAATGACTCACCATTCAACCATTTTCTGACTTCTCCCTATCTTATCAACATTTTACCACTCTTCACAAAATAGCTCAAGCACGCATTGCGTGCCTATGTTTTAGAATGGACGCATAGGCGCATTAGTCTAATGTCTGTACGGGTATTAGTAATGTTAGTCGCTCTGTTGTTTGTCAATAGTGATTGGTACGTTTCTTTAAGTCTTTGATGAATTTACTCCTAAAACAGCGGTAAGAACTATACTAGGAGTTGAAAGTAAAATATACGTTAAGTATAAGAATTAATTATGAATAAATAAAGAAATAAGACAAGTGTAAAAAATAGCATTATTTAAACGATTTAATGGCTGCAAGAGCAACACACTTAAAATTATCTTTATTTACATCATCATTAATGGGTAAATTGTTCCATGTCACTATCGTCCTTGGATAAAAAGAATACTTATAAATATTATTTAAAACACTAATTTGCTGAAATGGACGTCTGTTCGGCAGCCTAGTAGCCCTTTTGATTTCGTACACCTTGGGAGGAAAGCTAATCCCAACATGCCCCATTAGGATCTTATAGAAGTGCTAGCTTGGAAGAAGAGTCGACGAGCTTCAAGAGAGTCCCAGCCCAGTTGGTCAATCATTGGGGTGATGTGACTAAAACGGGAGTAATCGTTAAGTACAAATCTCGCTGCACGATGTTGAACCATCTCAAGTTGGTAAATATTATGTTTAGTGAAAGGGTTCCACACACAACATGCATATTCAAGCTTAAGCTACGGTAATACGAGCAACAAAACGTCCAACTTGTCTCGCAACATTGCTGCGAAATTAGTTGAAAAGCGATGTTGCGCGTTTTACATCCCACATACAACTTGTTTCGCAACAAAAAAAATGTGTTGCAAGTTGCTGCAGCGTGTTGCAGAAAGTAGAGGTCCGTTCTTTTCGGGAAAATATTATTATATTTAGTTTCATTCACGATTTATTTTAACAATCAGTAAACATGAAGTTCAGAAGGAATTTTACACATGAATTTTGCATGACTCGAGACCGCTTGTTTTAATCCATGTACATTTTAATAAAGAGACCATGTTCATCATTATCAAACGTTCGAAATAATTATTTAGCCGTTCAGCCGTTCACAGCCAGCCGTTCTCATACATTTGTCTGAAGTTTTTCCCGCAGACGCACGCTTTTTACAACCTTAGGTTATACAACCTGCTTTATAGTGTGGAATTTGTAAAGTTTTGTATCCTATTTAGTAAAAGCGTATAAACAGCCGGAAAAGTACAAAATTATGAGGACACAAA
>OX419341.1:21135263-21157763 GCA_948470475.1 Galaxea fascicularis | reverse complement strand
AATGCAAAACAGAATTCAACCGAAACCTTGGCGTGGTCTGCAATAGGCTAGCCTGCGAGCAAGCTCTCCGGAGCAGTCTGGCGGCGGGGCTGGAAAAGGAGAGCTTGCAACTACGTCTCTGTAATTTTAATTTATTACATAAGTACTGAGATTTACTTTAAACAGAGGAGTCAAATGAAAATGTTTCGTCAGTAACTAGAACAAATCTGATTGGTCGGACGATTTTTGTCACTAGTGAAAAAAATCGTCCGACCAATCACAGGCCACAGACGAAATTTTTCACTAGTGAAAAAAATCGTATCGGTTTTCCCGCCTTTCAGGAGGGCTTCCAAACCAATGATGAATGAACAAAACACGAAGTTTCGTTGTTCCCTCAGTTAAGTCCGGCTTCTTGATAAAGCTGTTCAAGCGTTGCAGGTAATCTGCATCGATACAAATTGCTGATCGGCGGAGATGACATTAAGCCCCGGCCAAACGATCGCAACATTCAGCGCAACATATCCCAACACTGTTGGCCGCAACATGTTGCGCGCGTTTGGCCACCCTGTTGTGGCATGTTGTGACATGTTGCGTGTTGTTGGCTCAAATTTGAAAATGGTTAAATTTTTCACGCAACATTTGTGGATGTTGCATGATGTTGTGGTCGTTTGGCCAGGTTCGTGCAACAATGTTGCGGTTGGGCATGCGCAATACCTCGATTTGTTTTTTAAAAACGTCATTTGTAAACACGGCGGAAAGTGGCGCGCAATTTGAATTGTGTAAAAACTCAATGAAACGGCACAGCCCTTCTCCCGCCTTCTCTTGGTCCGCAACCAATTTTTTCTCTTTTTACCTCTCTCTCGTCATCCTCTACAAGCAGCACTAGAGAACATGCCACAACTTTGCAACGCCAAAGGCGAAATCGCTGGTGAACATACTCCATGTTTACGTCCGGGACAAATATTCGCTGAAAGTATTGCGTAGACTGTTGCGTGATGTTGCGTGCGTTTGGCCAGCCCTTCCGCAACATGTCGCAACATGATCCAACAATGTTGGGATATGTTGCGTTGAAATGTTGCGATCGTTTGGCCGGGCCTTTAGTAATGAAGTCACGTGTTTTTCAGTGTTTGTTTACATTTTGCGTTCGTTTCCTCTTCGCGCTCATTGGCGAAAATCTGTCAGCACAGTCGACGAGGAGTCACAGGGAAATTGGAGGCGGATGTTGCAAGTTCTCCTTTTCCCGCCCCTCCGCCAGACTTCCCCGGAGAGCTTGCTCGCAGGCTTTGAGCGATCAGCGTCACCCGATACCGCTTAGGGCAGGTATCATACGTACGTGCAGGTGGTGTTATTGTGCAGACTAGATTATTATACACTCAATGTATGGTCCCGAGGGAAACAGTTAGTTTTGTTTCCCTAGAGTCCTGACGTTATTTACAACATCAGCAGCACGTGACCAAGAATCAACCAATTACAGTGCTCGTTTTGTTGAGTGAAAGTCTAGGTATAAAACAATAATTTATAACTTCTAGCTGTCACTAACGCTCGAAAGTTCAGCTGGAAAAGTAACTCAAAGTCGAACCTCTCTTTCTCAAAGTTTGGAATCCACAAAGGTTTAACACCGACGAAAGGATCTGGTGAAACCATTCATTGGTAAGTAAACCTTACACAATACTCAGTGCAAGCCTACCGTGTGTGTATAGATTAGCTCAGGCCTGGTTCAGACGCCGCTCTACTTATGTGCCGAACCTAACTGATGAATTAAGTTCGGCAAAAGAGCTGGGTCTGAATCAGTTCGGTGTGGTAGTTTTAATTCTGTGCGGCAACGTTGTTACGTTCGACAAGGTCAGTGCCGCAGTATTCGACACTGGAGCGGCAACTGATTCATACGGCGCCCTTCTCAACTACCGGACCAAATGCACTAATTCGATGACAATGTATAAAAGCAAAATGCCTTCTCTGCATGTAAAATACATAGTAGGTTCGACACACGGTACACCGCCTGAATCAGCTGTTACGCCAATGTCGCTCCAAAGTCGAACCTAATTCAATTAGGTTAGCGCGCGGCGTCTGAACCGGGCCTTAATTAAATTCAACATCGTTTTCCTAAAAAGTTGAATGACATTGGTAATCTTTACACTAGACTGTTAAGTAAGCCGAACTTATTCGAATTCAGAGCGACCCAAATTAACAAAATCTGTTGCCGCTGCATTGTTTATCGATCATCTTTCCTGAGTTAACAACGTAGTTAGGCGTCAGGCAGTCAAAACAGTGGCAAGACGTGCTTTAAAATTCTTCTGCTTCAGTATGCTTTGATACTATTCTTCCTATTTATATTCATGACTCGTGCACAGGAATGGGTGTGCAGCTCGAACTGAGAGCCTGAGTGTTTTAACGGCCGTCCAAGTATCGTTACAAAGCTCAAATAAGAAGTAGTTACAAGAAATATAGGAAGGTAAATATCATTCAGGCTATAACACATGTGCAACCGCCTGATACGAAAACCCTAAAACCCATTGGGAGAAAATGGGAACATATTCCCCAACCAAATGCAGGCGCACTAACTTCTGGGGGCTAGAGGTGATATAAGATTTACAGACATACAAAATAAAACAATCTAAAATAAAATTTGAAAGTTCGAGAGCTGAGATGAATACATTACATGCTGTCAAACCTTATATATGCTTACAACAATAGACTAATTATACCCCATTCACACCAACTAAACATGTTTAAGTAAACCAGGTTTAGAAAAATGAAAACCGTTAAAGAAAAACTGGAACTCAGGCTTTTATGCAGGATTTAGTTGAACTTTCGACAGTTATGCAAACCCTCGACTTCGTCTCGGGTTTGCATAACTGTCTCGAATTCTCCCAACCCCTCTCGTGTTTATATCAGGCTATGCAAACACGGAAAACGTTTTCTATTGCTTAAATACTACATTCTTTAACCTTTTTTCCTCTACTTTGGATTGCATATGGATGAAACGAACCAATATTATTTTACTGGAGGACTTCAACTTTAGGCTTTTTCCAAAAGCTCAGGACACAAGCTCTTCAATCTGGAAATTCCGTCAACGTTTGAATAAATTTAATCTAAAGAACGTTATTAACATAGCAACAAGGATCACTGACACCTCCACAACGCTAATCGATGTCGTAATTGTTTGCTCTGACAACAGGGTGCCTTTGTGATTTGGCATTTCAGATCACCACCTAAATATGCAGTCGTAAATCTTGGAAGGGAACGTCAGAAACCAACACTCAAAACAGTCTATGATTACAAAAAAAGTAGATTTCGACTCATTAAGAAGAGACTTTGCTGCTGCCCCATGGAGCAGCTGCAATGTCTTTGACGATCTGGATGACACAACTTGGGCTTGGGAGTGTTTATACAAGGACATCATGAAATCGCATGTTCACTCTCGACTGCGTCGAATCCCCAGTCTAGTGCGGTCGACCAAAAAATTGCCGTCATAACATAACATAACATAACGTTTTTATTCAAGATGGAAAAACAAAAAATACAAAACATCTTGAAAAGGAAAACTAGAGGTTGGCCCTATAATGTTCCCCAAAAATAAAAAGTAAAAACAGGTATGACCATATACAATAAAAATCCTTTAAGAACTATTTACAATCAATAAAATTAGATAACTAATGATAAACAATCAGTTAAGAAATATTTAGAAAGCGCTTTAGAGCGCTCTTAACTAAAGCTCCCAGCCTCAACAACAGAACCTGGAAGACTATTCCTTCCAATGCCGTACGATTCGGATAAAAAAGGAATATTTATATGAATTACAGAGTGGTAAGATAAGATAAAAGATAAAGCTTGTACGGATGGTTAGCACAGGTTGAATTGCTTTTAGTGAATTCAAAAAGATCATCAAAGTTTAGTTTGTTCATGTCAAATACGATCCTGTAGCATTCAACTAAAGAAAGAAACAGTCTGCGCGTTTCGAGTGTGGGCCACTTTAGCTTTCCATAATCCATCTCACCACGTTTTTGACCTAAAGCAAGCCGAGAGGCTCTTCGCTTAACTCTTTCTAACGCTAGCACATCTTTAACCAAATATGGATTCCAGACCGGGGCAGCATATTCTAGAATCGGCGCACAAGAGATTTGTATAACGTAGAGAAAGCACCAGGATTCGACGCGCCGACTGTTCTATGAACCAAACCCGCCAATAGTTTGTTAGCGGCTTATTAACAGTCACATTAACCTTTTTTTTTTTTTTTTTTTACCGTGGCATTACTGTATGAAGCAGACATGAAGGTAAAGACAATACATTAAGTCTTACATGATATGCCCGCTATGAAAGATAAAAAAAAGACGGCCGCTCGATCGGTGAAACGTTGTATACGACTTACAAGACGTTTTCTCGAAAATTTCTTCGTGCGGACCTCCCCTCAGGGGTTCAGCCTAAATTCAAAGGAAGAAAACAAAACACATTGTATGATATTCCTTGGTGTGAAAGACTGTGATGGTTTTGTTGGCATACGATAGACGACAACATTTCCCCTGGTACCCTTCGCATTCTCCGCTAACTTTGGTCGTAATATCTTCCGTGAAAGTCTTCCAACGTGCTTCTTCGATACAAAAGTGGCGAGATTCAGCTTGATTTTCAGCGGAAAAAACCACAGCGATCTGATAACTTGATCTAAATCTAAGGTAAGATCTTGACTGAATATAAGATCCTCTCAAAGTCGTTAAAAGCCTATAATGCCGCCATGTTTTTAAGACTACCATGTGGCTCTAGCCCGCGAAAGTTCCGGATGTGACCGGACATTCTACGCGACGCGTGTAAAGATAAGAAGAGGAAGCCTGCCCTGGATGAACTCTTCCAAACGTAAAGAGCTGAACAAACGTTATAAACTGCTCCTTAAAGCACAGCAAACACCGAAGGGTTCACAAGCCTGGATAGATTATAAGAAGGCAAGAAATCACTGTATCAACAACCGCTACTAAAGATTTTTGGAAGGCCAACGCTTTAAATTCCTTGGAAAATCCCTTTCGAAATCAACACAAGACTCTTCAGTAAACTCTCCTTGTCAGTCTGCACTGGAAATAACAATGCAGTCGCTACCGTCTCTCTTTACAACATTGCCCTTAACAAGGATCTTCAGAAATCTTCTGTGAAATGTTTGAAACCTGGCACGGCAAACAGGCCTGATGATATATCCAGTCCAGAGCTGCGCCTTATTGGGGTTGAATTTTTAGGTTGCTCTATGCCACTAGCTTAAAGAAGTATTTTGGAATGCAAATTCTCAAGCCAGTGGAAACAAGCACAAGTGAAATGTATTAACAAGAAAGGGAGCACTCTCTACTGCGGAAATTACAGGTCAATTTCCTTTCTCAGCACTCCGGGCAAGCTACTAAAGAATGTTGCCAGCCAACAACTTGACAACTTCTTATATGGCAACAATCTAATCTCTTTGAATCAATAGGGTTTCAGAAAAGGAGGCTCAACCGAACTTCTTTTACTCTCATTAACAGAACGATGGCGTTTAGCGGCCCTGGATGAAAGTAACATTATTGGCGTCGGTAGTCTTCATTGATTTTCAAAAAGCGTTTGATTGCGTCAATCATACATCTATCACGGGTAAACTACACTTCATAGGCATTAGTGGCTCCTTTTACGAGTGGCTCCTAACCTCTCTTGAGAATCGTAAACAATTTGTCACTGTAAATGGTTCAAATTCAGAATTACTGGAAATAGATACTTGTGTGCTCCAAGGATCTTTACTGGGTCCCAGACTTCACAGCATTTACTCAAATTATCTACCCGAAGCCACGACGAACGCCTCCGTTGAAATGTTTGCAGATGATACCACAGCTTTCTGCATTGGAAATAGTGTTGATTAGGTCTTACTTAAGATACAGAAAGCGATCGCCGACTTATATAAATGGGCTAAGGATTACTTCAGGACTATTCATCTGGCCTGCAAAAACCGAACTTTTTGAATGTTGTTATCCAAATCAAAATTCATCGGACCCTTTCAAAAAATTTGTTTAGGGCCTAATGAGTTGTCCTTTGTTTCCAAAGCTACATGTTTAGGGATTCATATCGACAATAAACTCTCTTGGTCGCCACATGTAAAATCTTAATTTGAGCAAGCACTTTTCAGCAAGATTGAAGAAACTCAAACACTTAAAAGGTCTCGACAATCGCATCTTGGAGTCAATTTATTTTAAAGGTATCATTCCAAGTATTACGTATTCAATTGCACTATGGGGATCTTCAAAGTCACTTCAGACCCTAGAGGACATTCACATCGGAGCAGCGAGATTTATTTTTAACGTAAAGGAATCTAATCTTAGCACTGAAGTCGTGGCAACGACAAAATGGAAGTCATTATCGTATATTTACAAAAAGAGGATTGCAACCATATCTTATCAGGCACTTTATAATAGTGCTCCGGCTGGTATAAACGCTCTATTTGCTAAACACTTTCCGCTGAAAAATCTCAGAGACAGTCTGAAACTAGATGTGCAACGCCCTAAAAGTGACTTCCTTCGACCTTCCTTCTCTCATCGTGCGTCTATTCTATGGAATAACTTACCCATGTACTTAAAGAGCAAACCGAACGGTGTTTCTTTTAAATCTGCTCTTAAGGGAAAATCTGACATGGTAGACAAAATAACATTTAATGCAATACAGGGAACAAACAAAGACATAAATTACATATATTAATGTTATTATTATTATTATTTTATTTTTATTTCTTTTAACACTATAGTCAATTAATTCGTAAATGGTTTGAACCCAGGAGTCATATCATAATTAAGTGGAGTACGATCGTCCTGGTGAGTGTAGTCCTGAGAAGGACTGTTTGTGGTGACATTGACTGACGTTTCGACAACCTGAGCGGAAGTCATCATCAGAGTCAAGTGATGTGTGTAACCACCAAAAGTAGTTACTTTTCACGGTCTGATGATAAGGTGGAATTTCTGAACGGAAGCTTCAAAAGCAAACGTTTTCGAAAAGTTCCGTTTTCAAATAGTTTTCCGTCCACTTTAAGGTATCATGGTAGGTGGATTTTGACGAAAAATAGAAATTTTTTTTTTTTTTTGCTGTTCAAATTGAGAAGACTGAGATAAATATTTTGCAAAAAGAATGGGAAAAAAAACTTTTTTACTTTTTAAGATAAAGAGAAAAACTATTTTTGAATCTCATCAACCGCTGACGGTGCGTTGACAAGTTCCTGTCATCTCTAATTAAAATTTACCTTCGGTTGGCACCTGTAACGCGAATGCGGTGTGATAGTTAATTTGAACGAAAGAGACGTGCACGCGAACTGTTCTTGATGCGGTTGTTTTTATCGCTAGTTGGCTTTTGTTCTTGACAAGCTTAGCTTTTGAAGTTCTTAATGTCCGGACGAAAACGCAAGTAAACGTCTTGTCCGTTTGCGTCTTCGAAGAAGCCGAAGAAGCGAAAATCTGGAATCAAGGAATTTTGTGTGGAACAAGCACGATCTTTGGCTCTGAGCGACCGTGGGTCGTACTACAGCCAAGACGAATGGTTATTGGAGGGCACTAGTCCCGCCAATAAAGCTGTAGAGCAACCTGTAACAAGTGATAGTCGCACGAAAATATTGCTAGAGAACGAACTGGTTTTCGTGCCAGAATTGAAGACGTCTGTTTAATTCGAGTTGTCATAAGCCATTGTTGTTGTAAACTGACCCGTGCCGACATCTGTCAATGCGTCATTAAATCTTCTTACATGCTGGGATTTTTAACACCTAATCACAGAAATCTCATAAAACGTTTTTCGTCTTTTTCTCGATAACATAAAACTGCATATAAGGGTGAACATTTTTAGTTCGTTTACGCGCGTCTTCCGACGGAATTAGCTGAAAATCGGCAGCCATTTTCAAGGATACTTTGTTCGAAAAACCATGTCGGGCTTTGTTTAATTTCGCTTCCGTTTCCGAGTTATGGCCTCTTTTGTACAAAGGAACGTCCGCATGGACAACATCAAACTTTAGGAGGTTGTAAAAAAAACCAAACTGCATCTGGAAAATCGCAGACACGGTTTTTGAGGGTGATATGTGAGAAAACATTTCCGATTTTAATCGCGCCGATCCGATAATTCACGCGCGAAAACGAAAAAATTTAAGCGAAGCAGTGTTTCTGGGCATTTCTTTTAATATCACTGCAACACTGACTTTTTAGAAAATTTCAAAGATATGATTGTACTTTATAACTATTAAGCTTTCAGAAAATGTATAGGTTGATGAGGTTTTCTTTCAAAGCGTCAGCGTAAGGGCACGATTTCCAAACACTGTCAATCCACCTACCATGATACCTTAAAACTGACGCGCACAGCCCGTGTTTTCAAATTTATCCACTCTGAATGTGTTTTCGAAACGTTCTGTGTACAATTTATCCGGCGTAGTGTGGACGAGGCCTTATTTGGTCATCCAAACGAAGCCCAAGAGTAACCTCATTTGAAATATTGATTTTTGATTGGTTTATTTTTGTCGTGGGTTCAGTGGGTTGAGGGCCTCATGCAGCGTCCACGTGCGAACTTTGGCGTAGAGTGTAAGAAACATGTGCAATGTTACAGTGTGATGCGCCTTACCGTGGCCACCCAACAAACATTTTTACAAGTTAGCCACTGATCACGGTACGCAAATTTGATTGACAGACACGTCTCCGTAGAAAGTTTCAACAGTAAGGCGCGTCGCACTGTAAAAGTCGAGCTAAATTTCTTGTGCGACCACAAAAAAGTCGATTCTAGATCTCGGCAGACGGGGATGCAATTGAAACCAAAACACGGCAGACTTCAAAGAACTAAAGCGCGATCTAAAGTGTCTGGAAAAGTAAGTTTTATCTCGAACTTTATGTAGAGCTTGTTGAGAGTCTGTATTATACTCTGGCGGTCCGGGCGGTTTAAGCCTATTATAACTGCCGATAAACCTTCTCAACTCGACGGTACATAAAGCCCGCCGCACACTTGAGGAAAGAGCTGAGCAAAATTCCTCGCGAGGCGAATTTCTCACCGCAAATTTGCCGCACACGTGAGGAAACGGCTGAGCTAACTGCCTCGCGAGGAATTTTGCTCAGCTCTTTCCTCAAGTGTGCGGCGGGCTTTACACAGTAAACCGCAGGTTGAAACTAAAAGATAAACGAACTAAAAGTTACAACATGAATAAAAAGAATTGCACCGACTGCCAACGAAATACAGCTAACAAGAAACGACGATAAAGACTATACTTACATTGTTACGGCTACTAAAAACAACTGCGGGATAAACTGCGAGAACTTCACTACACGTGCTATGGGAAACTAAAATAGAAACTCGCGCGTAGCGCGTCCACTGCCAAGGAAAAACTGCTATGCCCAAAAAACAAGAAAACTAAGGCTTATATATGGCAAACACTGTAATTACATGCACAACACGACGAGACTAAAATAAAGGTGTAAATTGTGATGAACTGCAAAAACAACTCGGAACGAAGGTGTGACACACAAACAATAAAACACTAACGAGCAGGCTACAAAAATAAAACAAACGAACTAGCGCCCAGGGATCTTACACCTGTTTTAAGTATCGGTTCTCGGTCAAGAAATAGTGCGGTTTCGGTCTTAAGAAGATCAAAGTCTCCTCTGAGCCAGCTTATGGACGAGGGACATTACAACACTTACAGTTTACAACAACTTTATTTTCTAAAAAAATTTGGGCAATAAACGTGTACATTCGTGTTTTGTGGGAGCACATCTTTTTCAGGTTCGCCCCTTGGTAAAAGAAATATTTTCCATAAAATTACTCAGCTTTAAACCACCTGGAGTGGTACCGTAAATTTCCACAAGCGCCGTATGCTAATGTAATTCCCTTGTTGTCTCGAAATTTGACAGACGTAAGTAATTTGAACCAGAAGCATATGTTTCTGTTTGAATACAAATATGCAAATTTGTATACGGACTCTAAAGATAATTTTCTAATATGGTCGCTTTGTTAAAAACTATAACGGGCAAGTTAAATTTTCTTACTAGTCGACGGCTCATTTCAAGTTAGTTATATAAACGTTTTTGATCGTGATAAAATTTCCGACTATTCTGAAGGCGAGATAACATCACAATATTTTGTGAAAGTCCCGAGAGAAATTAGTCACGCTTTACAGTCGCGATCTTTTTGGGCGATTCGGGTACACAACTTCAATTTTTGCTGTGTGAGGGGAGATATTCAATCCATCTATTTATGCTTTGTGCTACAATTAACTTGACTTTCTAAAAAATTATGTCCGCACATATTAGCTGCTTGTCAGACCAAACTTTGATGCTCGCCCGGCTAATTATAGCCTGCGTGGCAGGCGCTAGAAAGGGGAAGGGAGAGGGGAAAATTGGGCGCGCGCGAAACACGCGGAGCGAGGGAGAGGGGAACAGGAAGCGCCTACAGCCAGCCTATTGGGCGTTCCGAAATTCAAGAGGGAACTGGGGCGAGTTTCAAATTTTGAAGTAATCGATAAATTGACACCATCACATGAACGATAACATTGAGATTGGTCGTTTGACAAAGTTTGACTCTTTTAGGTTGAACAGCTACCAAGTTATGGACCTTGAAACATAGCTCAAAATGCATACAAATGTCTATAATGTTGTGACAGCGTGCTGGTTTTGGGGGACGCAGCCTCAAAATTAGAGACGTTTGTATGGATTTTGAGCTATGTTTTAAGGTCCATAACTTGGTCTCTGCTCAACCTAAAAGAGTCAAACTTTGTCAAACGACCAATCTCAATGTTATCGTTCATGTGATGGTGTCAATTTATCGATTACTTCAAAATTTGAAACTCGCCCCAGTTCCCTCTTGAATTTCGGAACGGCCAATTGTTTATTTCGTCTCGCCCCCTCACTAATATGCAAACGGTTAACATCCACAACCGTCTGCCTGTCAAATGTCAGCCAATGAAAAGATTCGAATCAACAAGTGTTTTGAAACGGATTTCACTATTTCGACCGTTCAACGGTCATTTTCAAGTTGAACAGTAAAAATTTTTGAATGCGCTAAAATATATGCAATCAATTATAAAATGCTAATAAGATACTGACCAAAACTCTAAAATATTTACATAGAAACAATACATACACACCAAAAAATAAAATTGCGGCATGAAGAAACGCTAAGTAAATAACTTCGCGCGGATCGAGTACTCTGTTTGTTTAGATTTGGTTTAAGTTTGCGAATAAAAAGCAGTCAAGTCTACTCTGACACTTCTTTAAAATCTCGAAGTTGTTTCCAATGGAATCCGGATCAACAATCGATTACCACGTAAAGGACGAGCATGGAGGGGATTTGATTCATCGACCACACAAGCAACCATTCGTCGTGAAAACAGTGTCCTTCTTTGAGGATTGTAGGAACCTCTTGTCAAGGGCACTTTCCGCAGAGGAATAAACAATGTGATATTTTCCACCTTCGACCTCCGTTAAATCAGCGAGCTTTTCCGACAAATTACACGCAAAACCCATACTCTCCACTTCAAAAATTTGGACGTTAATAATGCTAGTAAGATGACAAATTGCTAGCACAGAGGCAGTTTGAGTGTGGCCATTGCAATTTCTATTTTCTAATAACACCAGCAACTGGAAGATGAGACTCTTTCCGAAACCCGTTGGTAAAACCGCCACTAACTCTTTCTTTCCATACAGTTGTTTCACCGCTTTCCTCTGTTCATCTTTCAAGGTTATTTTGCGACCTTTATCTTCCAGCACGATTTCCTTCAAATTTTTCTCAAACTTGGCTTCCCTGACTCTTTCGAGTGCACCCGCCATCTTGAGTTTCATTCTCAAATGGCTTCAGACAATGATTGACGCATAATTAAAAACGAACCAATGGCGATTTTTCGTTCGTCAGCGAACGAGAAAGACGAAATAAACAATGGGCTGGCTGCAGGCGCTTCCTCTTCCCCTCTCCCTCGCTCCGCGCGTTTCGCGCGCGCCCAATTTCCCCCTCTCCCTTCCCTTTCTAGCGCCTGCCACGCAGGCTAGGCTAATTATATCCCCACAGCGAAAAATATTTGCATGCCTGTGTTTTTGTCAAATGTTGAATATGCTTTCACGAATAATTGTTATGCTGATCGTCTAAGCCAAAGGATATAGACTTTCTGAACAAGATCGGTGTTTTGGCTTCGAAGACCATTTATTTGCAATCGAGTATTCACCTTGAACAGAACCCGGCCGAAGCGTCTTCAAATGCGTTGCTTGCCTGAATATTTTTTTGGCTAGAAAGCCTTACTCTCGTTTCCTTTTTTGGCCGATTAATTTCCTGTTGCATTCCTCTTTCGGGCGAAAAGAGAAATTGTCGATGGGAACCCGCGCACGGCCGATCATTGTCTCTTGAGATTTCGAAGTCCTTTCGCTGCTCTAAAGATTTTGAAGTTCAATTCTCGCAGCTTGTATTCTTAATCTTATGAACCTTTTTCATTTTCCAACTCGACAAAGGTATATTTTGTTTAAGTATCGAGCGAAAAACCATCTGCGTTACATCTTTACTTCACCTAACGACGGGCGATGAACGCCATGAAAATTCCTCACGTAAACAAAATCTGCAGAGCAAAAATCTATGCCGTACTACCCGCTGAAACTTGCAAAGGTTGGGCCAAGAAGGCTGTGGAGTCAAAAGCAATACTTACCAGGAGAGAGACAGGAGGAAACGTTCAATCCAAGTTTAATGAATAAATTAATCAGAATCGAGTGAGTGAGTGATCGATGGCCATAAGACGCACACCTAAACATCATGGCATGACTACGTCATCCATGAGCTAAAAATGAAGGCGGGTTTTCGGTCTGGGAAGAACAAAGTATGGTGGTTTGCAGAATACACGGACTCTCCTTGTTCGACGAACCAATCATTTGCAAGCTCAAAAATAACTGCGTCTGGGAAATGTTGGAGTTGGCAAACACGCGAGAAGCAATCAAAAACGTCTCATCATCAGCCTCAGTGGAGGTAAGCTAACAAATCTTCAATTTTAGAACAAGAACTGATCGAACCTCTTGATTTTATTTTAAACAGTTTTTGGCAGCCGGGAGCTTTAGCTAGTTTTGTTTGAACTTTCTCAAGAATCTTATCTCATGATCAAATGAACAAGGAACGTAGTCTACATTTGTCGGTTCAGCAGCAACATTCGAAGCCTTTAATTTTGAAACGACAAGACCGTCCTCTCGCAATTATACTTCGCAGAAGGTAAATTGCAACCAAGACGAGGACCATTATGACTTCGATAGCCATCGTGATAAGTTTGCCCGCTGGCCCAGACGTATGTTAGGGACCGTTCATTTTTTTTACAGGGTGTGTGTGTGGGGGGCGGGGGGGAGGAGGGGGGCTGGGGCTGGTGGGATTTGGGGAGGGGTCACGCAAAAAACGGCTTTAGAGGGGGGGCATCCCAAAAAGGGGGGGTCACGCGAAATATTTTAGTTCATGTAGAGTTGACATGATGTTTTATTATTAAATAAACCTACATATGCAGAAACAAGCAGAAGGTGTATAAATGTATCAAAAACTTTTGTTCTGCGTTTACATGATAGCGTTCAGTTCCATGACAACAATTTTCAAAGCTAATGCACTAGTCATTTGTTTCCCCCGCCCCCCCACCCCCGCGACATGCGGGGACTTTGTCGGGCAGTAGCGGTGGAATTACTGGAGGTTTGCGATGATTTTATGCCCAGACCCCCAGGGACTTTACCTCAAATTTGCTCGACCTTAAATTTCCCCGGGGAACCCCGGGGTAAATGACGGGGAAGCGCTCACGAGGAGACTGCGTGCAAAGGATTCTGGATGCATTCCTTAGAAGCAGTGATCCAACATGGCGAACAGAGCGGAAAGCGTGACGAAGTAAGTGTAGACAATCCTTGTCAATTCTTATGTAAATGAATGCATCCATTGATATGTATGATGGCAATTGAAAGAAAACACTTTGACCTTTTATCCAGACACTATATTTAGGCTTTGTTGTTGCGCGTATTCCGTTTAATAAGTGATTTCACTTTCATCATTCTAGATGGAAGGTTTTTTTTTCAAAGGCTGGCCTCGAGGACAGAGCTGAGGACTATGCTAAGCTTTTCGATATTCTGCCCTGGTGGGTGGTGGAATTACCATAAATTAGCGTCGCTTGTTTGCAAATTCCCCCGCTATGTCGCGGGGGTGGGGGGGTGGGGGAAACAAATGACTAGTGCATAAGAAACTATCATTAAAAGATTCTTTATCAGGTTAGTGCTGTGCAACGTCTCTCTGCTCATGCTCCTCTTCGTCATCATTGCCAAGCTCTTCCTCCTCGCTCGTGCTGCTGCTAGAGTCGCTTTCGTCGTTTTCAGTCATAGCATACAGTACCACAATGCTGGATCGAAGAAAGAGTCTGTGTCTGGTAGCAATTTGTTACGAGTTCGTTGTGTTGAGGAGTGAGAAGTGGGTTGTTTGATATCTAATCAGAACGCAGGGTTGTCGGAACAGCAACAAGGTTTATTTATTCCAAACAAATGTAGTAAGCTCTGCACAAGGCTTCACAATAAGCTCACACTAGGCTTGTAAAATTACACTTCGACCTCCGTCACACTTCAATACTCACGGCCTCCACCAAATGTACACGCGACCTCTGTCACACTTCAATAAACACGGCCTCCGCCAAATGTACACGCGACCTCTGTCACACTCTTCTCACTAAGACTCTAAGACTCTACTAAGAAAACTCTAAAGCTACACCGATCGGCTTATATACTTTACAACAAAAGATTCTAGAACTTTCCGACTCGGCTAAATAAAATAACATTACAATGAGAAACTATTTACAGCTACATACGCAAACGGCTTAAAATAGAATTACTGAACCACGATGACACAGCACTAATTAAATATGCAGAAGATTCTAGACACTTCCAGACAGTAACGCGAGTCACGCAATACTTTTTCGTAACACAATTACTTTGGTAAAATTGAAGAGTTCCTACGCGAATATTACGAGGAAGGGGAGAATTACAGGGGGTTTCTAAAATTGTCTTGTGGAGAAAAGGTAGGAGGCAATTGCTCTTTTCTTAATGAATGGACTGCACCACCAATAGGTAGATGTCCGAAGCCTTTTCCTAATCATTCCTCTCTTCCCGAGTACCACTAGCTACCATACAACGAAACTCCAAGAGAAGGCCGTAATCCTGACGATTGGCCGCCCTGAGTGCAATTCAAGAAGGAGCATAGCAGTGGTAGGTTGCTTATGTCAGATCCAGAAAGTGTGGCTGCATTTTCTGACAAATTTATCGTGAAGGCAAAGTTTGTAGTGGATTACCTTAAGCACCTTGAGGTGATGGAGTTCAAAAAGAAGAAGAGAGCAGAGGACCGTACGAGGGAGAGCCAGAAAGCAAAGGAAAAAGTCTATGCTGATTATGCTTGGAAAGATCTGTGTGAAGATTCGACCAAACTAAAACAGCTTCGAGTACCAGAGCTTAACAAGTACCTCAAGCACCATGAACTACACCAACACATCAATAGCCCTAAGAACGACAAGGTGAAGGTAATCGCAAGGCATTGACTTCCCCAAATGAATCCTGAAGGCGCTGATCCTTTATGCTGCAAACACGACTAAGAGAAAGAGATGGAGCTGATAAAGAATCCTTACAAGACAGTGACAGCGATGAAGATGAGTACCGCAGAAGTAAAAGCGATGATAATGATAAGAACGACAATGATTCCATCAACTTTGGGGGTGAAGATGTCATCCTTGCCTTTATCGATGACGAGGAAGAAGTTGAGAGGCCAGCAAAGATACGCTCTGGAAGATCCATAAGCCGAAGATCGGAAACTGACTTTTCTTTCTTTTGATTCTCTATAGTTTTTTATGTTTGAAAAATAGTGAAGAAGTGCCTTAGCAAATGGAGAGAATTTATTTTTTGAATTAACAGAAGTGGCAGCTACATCTGTAGAATGATAGTGATTATTAATGATGGTAATGGTGAAATATGCCCGTGAGAATGACGATATGCTAGTCGCTTGGCAACGGGCGAAAGGACCACTGAAAAGAAATCAGAGTCCCAGGCAGGAATCGAACCTACAACCTCCGTAACACCGGTCGGATGCTCTAACTATTGAGCTACATTGAACTATAAATGGCTTTTGGTCAGAGACAAACTATTTTACATAGGAAAGTAAACTTAGCTAAACTTAGATTGGGAAGATGCGTATTTATAATCCTATAGAAATACAAAACTAACGACAACAATTTTGATACAATATCGGAAATTCAGCACAACATTCACAATCGGTAACTCAAGGGTTAATTCAAGCTAACTAATATCATATTAATTAGCTTGAATTAACCCTTGAGCTCAGGCTTAAGAATATGATTTAAGCGTCTTTTTAAAGTTGCTAGTTTATTAGCGATGAAAGAAAAGATGCAACTCGATCGGGCGTATAGATCGTTTACACATGACGTCACGGCGGTGATGTTGGTGAGCAAAAACAAAGGAATGGCGGTGCCCAAGGCTAACCCTCTGGGAATTGAACTATATTTTTATGCAAATACTTTCTTTTGTTTCATTGAACCAATATGACCGCTGGTCACGTGACTGAAAACGATCTATTCATTTTAATTATAATAATAAACATTAAGTTGTTGTTTCAGATAATTCCTGAACCGACTAAGAGATAGTGCTTTTTCCTTGATACTAGTTCTCGGTGGCCATCATGCGTCGAGTATTTTCAATTTGTTGGAGGCGCAGAAAGTTCAACCGAATGTTGGCATTAACAGTTTTGGTATCCTCCCTGCTGTCTCTGTCAATATCCCTTTCCAGCATTCTTGGATTTGGGTATGGTTCAATGGCATACGATCGAGCGAGGCTGCAGAGAGGTGAGTCAATATGTAAGGGTGAGCCTGAAAAAGGGCTGTCCGGGGGTGTGCTCCCCTGGAAAATTTTAATTTCAATTCTTGTGAAATTCCTTGAAAAGATTTTTAAATTATCAAACAGCAACGCTTAATTGGAAACTTTCTGAGCTTTAAGAGCGATGCTTTTACTGTAAGAAACTGACAAACACGAAGCTAATATTCACTATCATGGATTGAAACCTCCTCCACGGTAGATGGTCCTGATAGGTATTACTGCGTGGATCTAAAATCCGCGAACACGTTGACTTGACTTCCACATTTTCCATTGTGCAGCAACCAATCAGAAGTGAGATGAAACCATAAACTACATACCGTTACTGTTTGCGGTTTAGTTTTCTCGCACTTGATTGGCTTTTTACTTGAAACAGAATGATACTCCAGAAGTATTTCTAATATTCACGGTTTTCGGATTTTCACAGTAAACTGCGTTTAACTCAAGAAAATAAACAGTAGATAATTCAAAATGGAAATGAAGAAAACGGTATGGCTCTGAGGAAAAACGTAAAACTGGGGCATTGCCTAATATTAACTTTCAGATTCTTTAAAGATACAGAAATTTCACTTTGCTCTCGTAATCAGTGAATTCGTTAGCAATGTCAATAAGAGAAAATCTTTCTGTTTTTCCATTATGACTGATAAATTGGCAGGTTACTAAATCGCTTTTGTGTCATTGTTTAGTGCAACAATCTTTTCAATCTTTGTTTTCCTGAGAGGTCCTCTAGCCGAAAAATAAAAACCATATAAACCTGCATAAGCATATTTATCGCTGTGAGGTAAAAGAGGGAATATTTTTGCGGAATGGCATAATTTATGTGGAATATGATATCTGTGGAATGACGTCATAACAGAAATTATCAATCCACCTCGTCAGGAGCCCATTACTAGGAGCGTACAACTGCCCTATATTCCTGTCACGGCGTTTTCACAGACCGATTTATTTTTAGATTGCATTTGCCGCGAATGTGGGACTCCCTCAGGAGCCCATTCTCTCGTGCGTAACTTTTCCTCGACCATTCTTTTGTCCTAAAGTTTCTCTGCAAAGCTAAGAAACTTTAGAACAAAGGAAAGGTGGTGATGATGTGGTATCACGTGTACCGAAACTACCTTTTTTCACGGGAAAGATAGTCTAAAAATAAATCGCTCTGTAAAAATGCCGTGACATAGGCTTAGTATGGGAGTTGTACGCTCCTAGTGATGGGCTCCTGACCTCGTTCTCAACCTTCCCGATTTCTTTTCACAAGATGGTGGTCTCAAGAGCAACAATTGTCAAATTTACAAAAGGCACCACCAAACTAATGAGGAATAAACTACAAAAACATTCCTGATCGTGTGACAAAAGGCGAGAACTCCTTACAGTTCTCCTAACGAAATACTTTTCTTTTATAAAAGGTTCCGCTCGTGTGAGCTCGCTATCCAATGTTGACGGAGGATTGATGTAAAATTGCGAGTTCTGTTTGTGGTTTTCACATTTTAAAGTGAAAATATCAAATCTACGTTTTTACCAACTTTCGTTATTAGCCACTTGTCCTGGTTACAAAGATAGGTTTGCAGTTACAAGTACTCATGATCCATGCAAACCACACGTAGTTACCCCACTGGCAAGGAGAAATCAGATGACGTTGGGAGCAGGTCAATTGTGGGTTCATATGTTCCCGTTAAAGAGATGAATGTGAATAATGTATATGAAATAAATCATATACGAGGCTGCGCAAATGTAATCAAATGAAGGATGATCCTCGCAGTTGTAAACGCAATTTATGCAATTGCGTAAATGCAATTGCGCATAGGAGCCTTCACATTTATCTTTCACGGGAAACATAAAAACCCACAATTGACCTGCTCCCAACGTCAGTGGCTTCCTGATAGCTCAGTTGGTTAGAGCATCGCGCCGGTATCGCGAGGTCACAGGTTCAAACCCCGTTGAAGTCCTGAACTGATTTTGTTTTCAGGTTTCGTTACGCAGTTGCATTCACAACTGGGTGGATCATCCTTCATTTGATCAAGTACTTCTGTCTTAACTATATTTCTTTCCATACACGTCTACTTCGCCCCTTAACAGACTGTCGAACGCAGTTCAATAATCCAAGGTGACTACTAGTTGTAACTTTTTTCGTTTACGAGCTAATGATGCTTCTGCAATTTTTATGCTACTTTTTCTATTCTTATTTTTATTTGTTACTTTACAAAAGTGGACGGCTAAAGCCGGTCCCTGTCCTCAAATAGCTATAGTAAACGCAAACACACACAGCACAAGTTTAATAACGAAAAACTGATTCAAGCGATTATGAGAAGCTCGCATGAACTCGAATATGGACACTGCTGTATGTTCGTGGATAATTAAGAAGTAACAATGCATATGCACTGTGATCCGATGTATCATTTCCAGCATGCAACACAATTTAATGACTTGTGCAGTCTTTATTTCAATTTGGCTGCTTGCAGCACTAGGGGTGAAGAAATACTGTTGCAAGTTGTGGGGCGGTTGTTTGTTTGTCAAAGGACAGATAAAGCGAAGAGTTCTCAGCTTTAATGGCGCGAGTGATACGGCGGACGAAAATGTGATTCGTATTGTATACTGTGGTTTTCACTGTCTTTGGCGACTGGCCAAAACATTTTTGGCGCCCGAAGGCGATCGGTTCAAATATTGAGGGCTTGCAATAATTATTGTTTTAGTTGCTAAGACATGTGGTTCACCAAGCTGCACATGATTACACATGAACATTAGTAATCACCTATTCGTTCTCCACGCCACGTACTCCGATGCGACGGGTGCGTCTGCACTACTCCCCCCCCCCACCCCTTCTCCCCCTATGGGCTGCGGAGGTCCGCCTCCAGGGTCCATCTATTATGGACCGCTGGCTCAAACAATAAATTTTAAAACAAAACTAGCTGGCGTAGATTGAAAATGAAGTTTTAATCAAGTTGTCCATCAGATGAACAGTCACTAATAAACAAAAGACGGATCGAAACGCACAAGTCACTGTGTACAGTCTTCACAGCCAATGACAACCAGGCTTAACTGAAAGTGAAGTGAAGAACCGGTTCCTGAACGCCGTAGGCCTTTACTTTTGCAAGCAGTAGATTGTGGCATATACAGTCAAAAGCCTTGGACAGATCGATGGCAATCACACCCATCTCCTTCTTTTCGTCAAGGGCGCTTCTCCTCATCCGTCAGCTTGATCAGCGCCGTAGCGCATAAGTGTCCCTTGAGGAAGCCTGACATGTTCGATGAGAGTATAGGTGCGAAAGAGGCATGCAGCTGATCAAACATTAGGATTTTGGTATTATCAACAGAGTTGATAAATGTAAATTGACCACCGTACAGGGATTCTAAAAGCTGACGTTTCGAGCGCTAGCCCTTCGTCAGAGCGAATCCATTCGCTCTGAATCCCTTCGCTCTGACGAAGGGCTAGCGCTCGAAACGTCAGCTTTTAGAATCCCTGTACGGTGGTCAATTTACATTTATCAACTCTGTTGATAATACCAAAATCTTTGTGTACTACTTCCCCACCGACGCAGCACCACAGTTTCTTTAGAAACTACCCCCTTTGATCAAACATTACTTTTTCATAAAGTTTATAAATTGACAGTTCCTCTCAGGACCAAAAATTTGGTTTTATCAACGAAGTTGATAATGTAAATTGAACAAATTTTTGTGTACTACCTCCCCACCGAAGTAGCACCACAAATTCTTTAGAAACTACCCCCTTTACCTCTCAGGACTAAACTTACCCGGACGATCGTACTCCACTTAGTTAATTCATGTTAATTCATTTTAGATGTTGCGCTATTGTCGAATTTAATTGCTTTTGGGAGCTTGAATTAATTTCCTCTGAATTAAATTCGACGATATATTAACTAGGCCTAACACTGATTAGTTTCATCAAGAGAAGGTTTTCCATGTAACTTAGAAACTCGCCGAATTGTTAGCGTTTTGAAGATAAACTGTTTTGAAACACACCCTCAATTGGTAATTCACATACCGCGTTTACATGTAGAAAAAAAGACCCATACCGTGAATTCACACGGTGGGACTGTACATGTTAGCGTTCGTGGTGTCCAGGCATACACATGAACTATCACGGGTTCATAGACTTTTTCACGGGCTTCATTTTCACTCGATAACTGGCTGCTGAAGCTCTTCTCCCGTATAGCATTAAGTCTGCTGTTTAAGAAGAACTCCACGTCCAACAAAACGTCCTGCAGCTCTTCACTGATTTCAGCAGTGCTCTTCCGATTGCTTTGAAGAGAGGGTTCTTCATGACGTCGACCAGCCTCTCAAAAAATCCGTCCACCACGGAGCGCGGGCTAAATTGAATCTCCATTCAGTGTCTTTAGTAGCCAGGTAATTGAAGAGATCCTCATTTTTTCTTAATGTTGATAACCACTTTTACTTGACGTTTTAGCGTTGTGGCTGACTATCCGTTCCAGTAATCTCCTTCGCGCTACAAACACCTTTAAACCTCGTTTTAACTCTTGAGCTGCCACGTCCTTGCAAAGCCTGAGGGGCACTGCTCTCATACTTGCACAAGTAAACAGTGCGACTTACGCCTTACTCTACTCCTTCTTTCCAAATTCGTAGAGGAATGACCAAGCAAAGTCAACTTCAGTAACGCTAAATGGTTCGCTGGATCCCCTTAGCAACGTTGGCAAGACAGTTGAAGACGGGGCTCCCACAACCCTCACTCGATATACTTCTTGCGGTAGTTGCAGTTGTTCTGCAGTTGTACTGCAGTTCTGCCGCACCTTGCTCGTTGTTGCCACGACCCCCCACCCCCTCCCCCATGTAAGGTTTACGAGTGGGGGCTCTACGCCAAGGTAGATTTCCTTGGAATGAATATCGGGGTGTACCCTTGAATGGTAGGTTGGTGGCCATGTCGTTTGTCCCTTGGGTAATTCATATCCACACCTCATCCGTTTTTATCACCTCAGATTTCGGGATTTGTCCATCCCGTCTTGACCGCATACAGCCGTTTATAAAAAGTTTCTTATAGGCCGTAGTAGATTCCAGTTAGATAATCTTCTCAAGATTTCTTTTTCCAACCTGCTCACGGTGAGCAACGCTTAACGTGAGTTCTTTCTTGCCTTTCTCAGATTAAGTTTCGTTAGTTTCCGATATCTCTGGTTGCTCTGGTCTGTTCAACTCATGGGAGAGCCAATCAGGCCGGCTTGAACTTGATCCGGTGCCCAGAGCTTGCCTGGAGCACACCTGTAGCCTATTCCCGCCGACTTCCATCGCTGCTGGGGTTTCCATGTTGCATCCGTCGGCTCACCAGTTTTCTGCAATAGATTGCCCACGAAGGTTTACCATTCCCCACGGTTCGCCAAGCTGTCCACCCAGTTGTTTTAAGTCAACACAGGGAAAGGCGCTAATGCCTTACTCACGCTTTTCCGTATTTTCAGCAAGGTGTGCGCTGCCACTAACCTCAAGCATGTTAAGGCATGGCTCATATCCAGTACAGACCACCAGAAAGAAAAAAACGTTTTTGATCTAAAGCAACGTTGTTTTTATCCCAGGGGGAGCCAGAAACTCACCCCAAACAAGATTTGGTATCCTTAAATTTCTTAAGGTGTCTTTATGGTGTTCACGTGACTTGTGACGTCACAAGCCTGCTTAAGATGAATTCTAAAATGGGCCAAGGATAGGGAGGTAT
>OX419341.1:21100263-21130263 GCA_948470475.1 Galaxea fascicularis | reverse complement strand
GGAAACAGAAACATTTTAAAGTGTCGCAAGAGGCAGGCTTATAATGCCACATACATGTTTTAATAATAGCGTCGGACATGAATAAAGACCACAAGTTTTCTTATGAGGAATAGAAAGAATTTCAGTTTCCACTTCTGAAGCTTTTACTGGTCGAAAATAAAACGATGACTGGGGTGACTTTGATTTAGCAAGAAAATCAACATAACTATGTTGCATCGAGGGAAGCGTGCAAGGTAAATTATTGCCCACCGATGCAAAATGTTTGTTGAATATGTCTGGTATACGCGATATGGGTCCCTGATCACTCTGTTATATTTTTTCGGTGGGGTCTTTAACTGCACTTCAGCATTTTGAAGGCTTAGTTTTTCGATGCAGTAGGGTATCAATTCCTTCCCAAGTCTTCTTCATATTTGCAATATTATCATTAAAATAATCAAAATACAAAATGAAAGATATTTTGCATCTTATGGGAACTCGGAAAAAATCCGTATAGCTTTGTTATTCAAGGTTTAGAAAACTGCTTTGCTTTGCGCTGGGATAAAACCTTTATCGGAGCATGCTTATTAACAATTTTATTAAGTTTGTTATAAAGGATGAGAATAATCTATCCACATAATTTCGATTTCATTAATGGATTCAGACAATTTCGATTTCACTTGGGGAAAGTGTTTTATTTAATTCATTTATTTAATTTCGATTTTAAAATAATTTCGATTTCACTTAGGGAAAGCGGCAAAGTAGTACAACAAACCACGCGTACTTGCGCCGGAAAACAACTTTAACATATGATCCAAAATTTGAGAAATCAAGATAATTCAGTCACTTTAGTTAGCAACGAGACGAAACGAAAGCCGCGATTTCGTGAAAGCCGTCAAGCAGTCACATCACTTTCTCCACCGGCTCTTCTGGAGCTTTCAAAATTTTTTTCTCAGTAAGAAAGAAATCAAAACTATATACCCGCAAGCGGTTCATAATTCATTTTCCGAATTCATTGATCATAGTCACTTTCATTTTCTCTGAAGAGCGTCTGATATTCGAGTCGAGGCTTAGCCAAGTCCTGAGCAACGTTTAAACTGTTTGGAGACATATTATCCGGGGTACTACAGCATGTAACTTGGTCAAGTACGTATTCAAGCGACAGGAGGACCTGCTAAAGGATTGCGCAACTCACAAAGTAGCGCGGAAAAACTGGAACCACAGCAAGATGATACGTAAAATGACGGAAATTTTAAAAATTTAAAAGCTTCGAGGTTGTACACCTGGGACAAGAGTTTTTCATCAGGCTTAACCTTACAACTTTTGCTAAGCACTGTGCAGTAACTGTTGTACATAAAAACATTTGAACATTACAGTCTTATCACTGAACACTTGCAGAAAATTGTTCACAAAGTCGGGGGTTCTTTCTTCGAAATTGCCCGACTGTTCGCCAACATGCACTCATGCCCTCGTTACACGTGGTTTTATTATACGTCACCACTGCGTAACTATGGCTACCATATAAGCCATATAAGCCATATAAGCCATATAGCCCGCAAAAGGCTTATTCCTATCACGCCACACATTTTTTTCTAAGTGGCGTAAGAGACAGAACGAAAGAAACAAAATGAGAAATTTATGCAAAATTCGCTGTTGTCTCAACTTCGAGTTTTTCATAAAATAGGTCGAACAGTAAAGAGGATTGTATTTTGCGCCACGTACACTGCAAAACTTGACAACCAAGTGTTCTATAAGGCTGCTTCTGGATGCTCGAGACCTTGTGAAACAACTTTGTTAATGCGATGCATATTTGTTGTTTACAGCCGATGAAATTTCAAGAAGAAACGTACCAACCCTCTCACTTACAAACCTTGTTGGAGGAAAAACCGAATCAAGGAGACTCTTTCCGGTTGTACTGTCTCAATCGTGTTAGGTGGACGTAGGACCGGAGAATCAGGAATGAAATGTGAAATGGAAAACTTGCCTCAACTTCAGTTTTTTGATATGTTAAGTCACATCGCTAAAAAAAATTACGTGAGCAGCAGATAGTGAGCCGCCGTGGTGCCGTGGAATTCTGTCGCTTTTCTGACATTCACAGTATATTTGATACATTCCATGGAACAGGCTGTGCTCCATTCTGTTCACATCGGGCTCCTAGGTACACAAAATGGATCTTTCCACGTATAATTTACAGATTTCATCTTTTCGTATTTCGCGCCACGTACACGGCAAAATTTGACAACCAAGTGATCAAATAGCGATATGTTATTGACACTGCCAGAAGAAACGCCTAAACGTCAATAAAGCGGAGAAGTTTGAGATTCACGATCTGCAACGTATCAAGAAATGGTCTATTGTTCCGGCCTAAATTCACCCATTAAGATTTAAACAATGGCCCTATTGTTTTAAGTGACGCGTTGTGAATTTTGCCGAGACCACGCCGAGGATTTCAGGACTTATCGGAAATTTCCGGAGTGTAAAACGGGTGTTTTTAGGGGGTGGGGAGAGGTAGATTGTTCCTTGGAGAATCTATATTCACTAGGGTACCCAGGTGAAGAATTAACTTACGGTGTCAGGTGAAGAACTTATTCATCATCCAAGCATTACATGTGTTTTCTTAAATATGTTTTTGTCGTTATAAATGTTACTTGTGCTTTGGGTTATCGAATCTGCCCTTACTACATCGTTCGTGTAGTTGCTTCTTTTAACAAAGCGTCTTTATTCAGCCAAAAAGTCGTATGAACGCGGGGTATTTGTTAAAGGTGGATTCATCAAAACGCGAATCATGACGCGCACGCTGACTTTCACATGAGCGCGCGTAACTGTGTCTTACAAAAGCTGTTGACAGAACATTAACACGGGTTGAACCAATGTTTGTGCCTTTGGATTTATCGAAACGAAACGTAAAGAACACGCTGACTTTAACTTGAACCCCTGAACGTGCTTAAATTTGAAATTTAACTTTCATTAATTAAGGCGACTCCTGGTAGAGTCAAACAATATCGGGTTTAAGTTTCTATTTGTTTGTTTAGGCGGTAATCTGTAATCTATGGCCAAACTGTATTTATTTTTTTTTTTTTACAAGACAAACACTTACACTACTTACAGCACTTATCCTTACTTTACGTATATACTTACACTATGCTTACATTACTTATTCTTGTGCTACTTACAACACAATAACGCTAATTAAATAACAGTCAGTGTACTTGTAATGCTCTTTCTAATGTGTAAATTACATAATTTTATGTATTTTTCCATTTAAATTTAAAAAATTCAAACTATTAAGCTACAAAAATAACAGAACAAAAAAAACTATACAAACAACCTTGAAATTAATTGTTCACTTGAGAACCTGGCCCACTTTTCGTAAAAAGTGCTGCATTTGTTTGAGCTGAATGCTATGTATTTTTCCGTTTCAATCTTTTGATGTAATAACGCTTTAAAATCAGCAAAAAGAAAATCGACTCCATTTATTGCTTTACAATATATTAAGTATTTACCAATAAGAATAAGATGGTTTGGGGCTGAACAAGAGGACCAATTATTCAAGATGCCATTGTCACGGAATTTCTAATATTTACATTTTTCGTCATTGTTTTTGTCTTTTTTGTCATGTTTTTATTTAGCTTTTTGTTAGTTTTTCGGTTTCAGTATTTCATATCGTCCTAGCGTTAATCATCTAGTGTTAATTCAGCGTTGTAGTGTGGTTTGTAATTAGAGATGTATTGTAACTTAGTCTGTAATTAATATCTTGTAAATTTTGTAAAGCGTTATCATAGGAGTGTAAAGTTATCGTGTTTAGGACGTAAGAGTGTAAAATAACATAGGATTGTAAGGTACCGCGTATGTATGTTAAGTGTTAATTGCTAATAGTATGCATCTGTATAAAATGTAAGTTTCGTGGTGAAGGTGGTCAGTCAGTCAGTTGTCAGTTGGAAGGAAAGAAAGTGGGAGAGAAGCAAGAAGAAGGAAAGTTTGCGAACTGAAAGGTCGAAGGCCACGACGCTCAAGAAATCACTGCCAAGAGCCATTGGTAGGAGCCAGCTGTGTCCCACAGACAAAACCCCTTTGTCGGCGGCGGCGAGCGCGAAGGTGTTGGAAAAAGCGAGTACGAAGAAGAAAGATGAAAGCTAAGAGCTAGCGCAAGGTAAAGAAGGAGGGCGCCAAAGGTGAAGAAAGATTGTGAGAAGGTTGATGGTCGTAGGTTGTTTTCGGTTTGTTTGTTTTTGGAAGAGTATCAAGGACAAGGAATTACTGGACTATCAAAGAACTGAACTAAACTGTCCGATTGTAAATATAAGAGTTAAGTAATTAATTAATTTAGTGTTATCTTTTAAGTTAGCTTAGTTTTATATCTAAATTATAAGTTAGGAGTTGTTAGTTCTGCGTTTAATAATCTTCTATGTATTTTAAATTTATTAAATTTGTAGCATTACTTAGTCTTTTGGTGTGTTGCGGGTTTGCGGGAAGGGTTTTGTATAGTCTTTTGTTTAATCTTGTCGTGCAAGGGAAAGGCTCACGTCACAGCCATACATGATTTCTTTCTTGCCTAGAGTTAGAGTTTCTTTGGAAAGGCACTGGTACCAACCAGTGAAGTCGGACCAGAAGGAAACGGCAATAGGACAGGATACAAATAAATGGGTGACTGTTTGCTCCACATTTCGACAATAAGGACAGAAAGGATCCTCGACTTTTTTCATTCTGTGAAGAACAGCTTTTGTGTAAAGTATGTTGTGAATTATTTTATACTGAAACATTGAAAGTTTTATTTCTTTTGTGGCAACAAAAGGTACAGAAAAAATTTTCTTACATTCTTCCTTACTAAATCCCATTTCCATCAGTTTTTTCTCTGCCGTTGGCGGATTAGAATCTCGCTTTTCGACCAGTAACCTGTACTGTACTGTATTGTTTTGCAAGTCATCTTATCAATGGCAATTAAATTAGTCGTACTAGTTTGCTTTTCTTCTTTTAAATAATTCTTCCACTTTCCCGGTATTGTAGAAGTGAGGCCAAAGTACTGCAGGAAGTTGCATTTGATCTTAAATTTCTGTAAGAACTCATGAAAAGATAGAAGCCTGGTTTTGTTTTCACCCACAAGGCTCGAAAGTTTAGTGACACCAACTTGGTGCCAACTTTCATAGTACACGGACGTGTTATTGATTTTTATAAAACTGTTGTTCCAAATAATCTGATCAAGTACGTCTTTGTTTGTTTTAGGAATCACGTTATTAATTTCTTGCCAATATAGAATTACTTCATTATAAAAAGCCGGCAGTTTTGCATTTATAGTCAAATATTCAATCTTGTAATTGCAATAAAACAGTAGTGTTCCGCCAACATTAGAGAGCAGACGTAAAGGAATATCTTCCATGGCTGATTACCTTCTGAGCAGAAACGTTTTACCCAACATATTTTTAATGCTCTATCAAACAAAGAAAAGTCTATCTTATTTAGGCCTCCGTTTTCCTTGTCTTTTATCAAGGTGGTTTTTTTAATCTTCGGAGTTTTGTAATTCCATATAAAATCAAAGATAAGTTTGTTTACTTCAGCTGCGAAAGAGGCTGGTGTACTCAACACACTACAGACAAAAGTAAGCTTCGAAATTGCCATAGATTTCACTATCTGAATTCGACCGTGGACTGATATGTCCCTTGCTGACCAAATATTCAGGAATCTAGTCGATCAAAAAAATTCTTTTTGGCTGCGATTTTTTCGTCATAAGAGAAGTAGACTCCTAGTGCATAGAATGGTTCTTCATTCATTCTTAAACTTTGAAACGTGTCTTTTCGATGGCGTAGAGACTCTAACCACAACAATTCTGATTTCGACTGATTTATTTTCAATCCAGAGCAGCTTTCGAACTGGGAAAGTAAACTGAATAGGTGGCTTAGAGATTCGGTATCTTCAAGAAAGGCCGTGGTGTCATCTGCGTACTGAGAGAGCTTCAACATATTTCTTTCATTAATTTTAATGCCTTTTATTTCTTTTGAACCTCTTATGGCATTACCCAGGATTTCAATTCCGATGACGAACAAGGTGCCTGACTGAGGACAACCTTGCCTGACTCCTCTTCCTAAATTGAAATGTCTAGCGGCATGTCCGTTATTTAAAACGTAACTAGAAATATTGCTGTAAATTACTCTAATCCATTGCCGTAACTGTGGGCCAAAGTTGAATACTTCTAAGCACTTCTGGAGATAATTCCATTCAAGAGAGTCGAATGCTTTTTCAAAATCGAGAAAAACAGCTAGACCAGGGATGTTATGAGTTTTTGTAAATGACATAATGTCGGAAATCGTTTTAATATTTTCTCCAATGTACCTACCTTTGACGTAACCTGTTTGGCTGTCATTAACAATTTTAAGTAGAACTTTCTCCATTCTAAGTGCAATAGCTTTTGTAGCAATTTTATAATCGTTATTAAGAAGGGAGACTGGCCTCCAATTTTTTAAATATTGCAAGGTTTTGTCTTTCTTTGGTATCAATGAAATAATTGCTAGCCGTTGAGAGATTGAAAGGAGCCCATTTTCAAAGCCGTAATTAAAACTGTCAACCATAAACTGTGCGACTGCATTCCAGAAACATCTGTAAAATTCAATTGTGAAACCATCAGAGCCTGGCGTCTTGTTGTTTTGGAACTTATTAAGCGCTTCGGAGCATTCCTTTATCGTTAGTTAGCCTTCGCAACTTCTGGCTTCTTCGTTATCTAACTTCTTCAAATGGGGAGACTTGAAAAAGAGTTTGAAATCGTTTGATTCGGGATTAGTATTTTTCGAAAAATATATTTATCTGTAGAATCTTTCTTCTTCATCCAGGATTCCTTTTGGATCACACTGAACAGAGCCATCATCTTTTATCAATGAAGTTATGTGTTTTTGCCTGTGATTTCTTTTTTCTAAGTTTAAAAAATATTTATTATTATTTTCACCGAGTTCATACCAGCGTGCTCTGCTTCGCACCATTGCGCCCTGGGTTTTTCGTGCAATTATTTTTGCCAGCTTATTTTTTACGCGATCCATTTCCGCCTTTGTCTCTTCACTGAAGTGTGATCTGATTTTCTCTTGCAATTCATTGAATATTTGTGTTAACTTTTTTTCTTCGTCGCGTTGTTGCATAGCTTTTCTTTTCGAAAAGGCAATAGTCGTTGCCCTAATTTCCATTTTGATTAAGGGCCCGATTACATGGCGAATTTCAGTCCGGGCTGAAATTTTGTTGCGATTACATGACGAACTTCAGCCCGGGCTGAAATATTAGTTTTTCCTTCCTAGTAGCAGCAGCCATCTTGTTTCCCGGAAAACAAAATCACTGCGCATGTCCAAGCTCACTATTCAGCCCGGGCTGAAATTCCGTTTCGATTACATGAGATTTTTTCAGATTTTCTCATCACTCTCCGTGTAATCGACAATTTGATTTTAAGGGCCTGATTACATGAGCCGGGTTGGCCCGGTTAACCGGGCTGGTTTGAGTTTGCCGGGATCTCGGCATGTTTCTCAAACGCAACAAAAATCAACTTTGCGATTACATGACAACCGGGCCAGCCCGGTTAGAAGCAGCCCGGCTCATGTAATCAGGCCCTAAGAGGATTTGTTTCAGAAGCCGGGCTGAAATTCGCCATGTAATCGGGCCCTAATTCCCAGAGAAGCCCTTTATCAGTTACATCATTGTAATGTTGTTATATTGCGTTACGGGCATGCGCACGGGGGATGAACGGAAAGAGTGCAAGAAGTGATAACAGTGTTCGGAATAAAAGCAAGTTTCTATAATTGTGGACTCTATAACTGGCGACGAGGATAACTCAAGCGAACTCGACTACAACTGGAGCTCACTTTATAGTTACTTTGGATCGATCACACTGGAAAAAGGATGGAAAATCATGTACGTTTACTCAACATCACGTGCGCTGGCCGCCATTAGAGTAAGGCGGGAAATCCAGAATTCTCAGCAAAATTAACAAATATACGCTCGTCACACGATAACTTTGAAGAAGAAGAAAAAACAAAATACAGCAAACGATTTCCACAATTGCCGAAGCGAAATGGCGAACATCTTACCTCCATTTCCTTCATTCTCTGTTCACGAAGACGACGCTTCAGTCGGCCCGCGTTGGAAGAAATGGCTGAAACGCTTTGAAATGTACCTCGCTGCCCATGATGTGAAAGATCCGACACGCAAGAGAGCGCTGCTATTATACTCCGCTGGTGAAGAGGTCAGTGACATTTTCGAAACACTTCCCGATCAAGGGGAAGAGAAAGAGTATGCGAAAGCTGTAACTGCTCTGAATGCCTACTTTCAGCCAAAAGTAAACAAGACATACGAAATTTACATGTTCAGAAATGCTACTCAGAATTCCGGTGAGTCGCTTGATTCTTACTGCACAAGGCTCAGACGCCTGGCTCAAACATGCGAGTTTACTAATGAAGATGAAGAAATCAAGTCACACATAGTCGTGTCCTGTTTGTCTACACGATTACGTCGAAGGGCTCTTCGAGAAGACATGAATCTGAAAGCTCTACTCGACTATGGCCGGGGTCTAGAAATGTCCGAAAAGCAAGCCAAAGGCATCGAGGAACAAGAGAAGTTAGCCAAGGTATCGGAAGTTCAAACAGTCAAAGAAGGAAAGCGACCGCCTGAAAGCAAGAAGTGTTACAGGTGTGGAGAAAATTACCCTCACAAAGGACGACCGTGCCCAGCACTGAATGAAACCTGCAGACACTGTCACAAGAAAGGCCATTTTACAAAAGTGTGTAGAAGCAGATTAACGTCCAAGAAAGTTAATACAGTGGATGAAAAAGATGGCGATGAGTCCACCGATGAAGAATACACCTACCGTATCACTCTTCATTCTGTGCGTGACAAGATGCAACCACTGACTGAAGTTACCATTGGAGGTAAGACAGTGAAATGTTTAATCGACTCAGGAGCAGGAGTGAACGTCATTGACACATGTTCATTTAATCAGCTAGAAAACGTTCACATTTCACCCACCTCAAAGAAGATTTATGGCTATAGATCTATTCAGCCCTTACCAGTTGTTGGAAAGTTCGAAGCTGAAATTAAGTCGAGCGTGACCGGCAAATCCAAAGTAACACAATTCTGTATTGTTGATGGATCTGATGGAAATCTGATAGGGTGTGAAACGGCAACTGATCTCGGGCTGTTGCACATAATAAACAGTGTTTCGACAGCCACAGTTGATAACATCATGGAGGATTACAAAGGCTGCTTTGAAGGGCTCGGAAAGATGAAAGGCAAAACTGCAAAATTGCATGTTGATGACAGCGTTAAACCACTAGCCCAGAAGTACCGCAGACTGCCATTTCACATTCGCGACCAAGTCGAGGCTGAGCTCAAAAAGCTAGAGGAACTTGACACAATAGAGAAAGCTGAGGGCCCAACCCCCTGGGTCTCTCCGATCGTGGTAGCCCCAAAGAAGGCAGGAATACGAATATGTGTAGACATGAGAGCAGCAAATCAGGCCATAGAACGTGAACGACATCCAGTGCCCACTGTGGAAGACCTGATCGTTGATCTAAATGGAGCAACTGTCTTTAGTAAGATAGACTTAAACCAGGGATATCATCAACTGGAGCTCGAGGAAAACTCTCGAAGCATTACTACTTTTGCTACACACATTGGCCTGTTTCGTTACAAGCGGCTCAGTTTTGGAATTAACTCAGCAGCTGAAATCTTTCAGAAATCCATAGAAGAAGTGCTACAAGGAATCGAAGGCGTCAGAAACATATCAGACGACATAATAGTGTTCGGCAAGAGCCAAGCTGATCATGATAATGCTCTACGAGCTGTTCTTCAGAGAATGAGAGAAAACAATCTAACTGCCAATCCTGACAAATGTCTATTCAACCAATCATCTATTGACTTTTTTGGTCACCGTTTCTCTGCAGACGGCATCAGTGCAGATGACCAGAAAGTTTCCTCCCTTATCAATGCCAGTCCCCCCAGGAATGCCACTGAAGTACGCAGTTTTCTTGGTCTGGCCCAGTATCTCGCACGTTTCATCAAGGACTTTGCATCAATTTCTGCTCCAATCCGCCAACTCACACACCAAAATGCCAAGTGGATGTGGGGACCAGAACAGCAACAAGCATTTGTTCGCCTCAAAGATCGAATGGCAACCCCAGAAGTCATGAAATACTTCACTCCTTCATTTAAGACAGAGCTGATTGTTGATGCCAGCCCCGTTGGACTGGGAGCTATTCTTTCACAAGTGACAGCACATGGAGGAACAAACATTGTAGCCTACGCAAGTCGTTCACTCACCGACTGTGAAAGCCGCTACAGCCAAACCGAACGAGAAGCTCTTGCAGTCGTCTGGGGAATTGAACACTTTCACCTATACCTCTATGGATCATCCTTTCAAGTCATCACAGATCACAAACCACTGGAGACAATCTTCAACAACCCCACCTGCAAAGCAACTGCACGACTTGAGCGATTACAGCTGCGCCTACAGCCATACAAAACCACAGTCATTTACAAGCCAGGGGCAGACAACCCAGCTGATTACATGAGTCGTCATCCTGATCCCAAGCTGTCACAGAAACCCAGCCATGTGTCAAGAGTCGACGCCTACATCAATTTTGTAACCACTAATGCTGTGCCCCCTGCCGTCACCCTACAAGAGGTCAAAGATGCGACAGCAGCTGATGAAACATTGCAGAGTCTGGCAAGGGTGATAACAAATCAAAGGTGGCACGAGGTTGGAAAAGATGTCAGTCAGTACCAGCAGATCAAACAAGAGCTGTCGTTATCAAATGGTGTAATTCTTAGAGGAACCCGCATAATAGTCCCTGAGAAGCTACAAAGTCGAATGACTATGCTGGCCCACAGTGGACACCAAGGAATTGTCAAAACGAAGTGTTTCCTGCGAGATTCAGTCTGGTTTCCAGGGATAGACAAAATGGTGGAGGAGTTGGTCAAAGGGTGCATACCGTGTCAAGCTGCGAACCATAATCCAAAGCCAGCATCTGAACCTCTGCAAATGTCCCCCCTAACTCAAGGCCCGTGGCAAGAGCTCTCCATGGACTTCTGTGGCCCCTTTCCAAATGGAGATTACTTGTTAGTCGTGACTGATGACTTCAGCCGGTTCCCAGAGGTTGAGATTTTGAGGTCAACATCAGCAAAGGCAGTGATTACTCACCTTGACAGTATATTTGCCAGACAAGGGATCCCTGAAGTGGTAAGGACAGATAATGGTCCACCATTCAACAGCGAAAGTTTTAAAATGTTTGCCACTCAACTCGGTTTCAAATATCGTAGAGTCACTCCTGTATGGCCCAGAGCTAATGGAGAGGTTGAGAGGCTCATGAAGACACTAGAGAAAGCCGTTAGGACAGCCGTCATTCAAGGCAAGAACTGGAGGCAAGAATTGTTCACCTTTCTTCGGCAATACAGGGCAACCCCTCATAGCACCACATCAAAGTCTCCTTCAGAGTTGCTGAATGGACGACGACTCAAATCCACATTACCTCGGATACAGCATGATCAGGCTTCCCCAGAGGTCAGACAAACTGATGCCAAGAGAAAGGAGAAAATGAAAGAGTATGCTGACAAGTGCAGTCACGCAAAGAGCACAGACCTCAATATCGGTGACAAAGTATTGATAAAGCAGCCAAAGAAGGACAAGATGTCTACACCGTTCAAGCCTGAGCCCCTGGAGATCAAAGACAAAAAAGGGAGCATGATCACAGCTCAAAATGGAGAACACACTGTAACCAGAAATGCCTCATTCTTCAAAAAGCTGCCTTCCAATATACCTGTACTACCCGTTCCAAGTGACGAAGAAGAACAGTCTACATCCCTAACTGAGGCAGCTGAAGCAGTCGAACCAGTTACATCAGCTGATGTCTCAACTTCGAGTTTTTCATAAAATAGGTCGAACAGTAAAGAGGATTGTATTTTGCGCCACGTACACTGCAAAACTTGACAACCAAGTGTTCTATAAGGCTGCTTCTGGATGCTCGAGACCTTGTGAAACAACTTTGTTAATGCGATGCATATTTGTTGTTTACAGCCGATGAAATTTCAAGAAGAAACGTACCAACCCTCTCACTTACAAACCTTGTTGGAGGAAAAACCGAATCAAGGAGACTCTTTCCGGTTGTACTGTCTCAATCGTGTTAGGTGGACGTAGGACCGGAGAATCAGGAATGAAATGTGAAATGGAAAACTTGCCTCAACTTCAGTTTTTTGATATGTTAAGTCACATCGCTAAAAAAAATTACGTGAGCAGCAGATAGTGAGCCGCCGTGGTGCCGTGGAATTCTGTCGCTTTTCTGACATTCACAGTATATTTGATACATTCCATGGAACAGGCTGTGCTCCATTCTGTTCACATCGGGCTCCTAGGTACACAAAATGGATCTTTCCACGTATAATTTACAGATTTCATCTTTTCGTATTTCGCGCCACGTACACGGCAAAATTTGACAACCAAGTGATCAAATAGCGATATGTTATTGACACTGCCAGAAGAAACGCCTAAACGTCAATAAAGCGGAGAAGTTTGAGATTCACGATCTGCAACGTATCAAGAAATGGTCTATTGTTCCGGCCTAAATTCACCCATTAAGATTTAAACAATGGCCCTATTGTTTTAAGTGACGCGTTGTGAATTTTGCCGAGACCACGCCGAGGATTTCAGGACTTATCGGAAATTTCCGGAGTGTAAAACGGGTGTTTTTAGGGGGTGGGGAGAGGTAGATTGTTCCTTGGAGAATCTATATTCACTAGGGTACCCAGGTGAAGAATTAACTTACGGTGTCAGGTGAAGAACTTATTCATCATCCAAGCATTACATGTGTTTTCTTAAATATGTTTTTGTCGTTATAAATGTTACTTGTGCTTTGGGTTATCGAATCTGCCCTTACTACATCGTTCGTGTAGTTGCTTCTTTTAACAAAGCGTCTTTATTCAGCCAAAAAGTCGTATGAACGCGGGGTATTTGTTAAAGGTGGATTCATCAAAACGCGAATCATGACGCGCACGCTGACTTTCACATGAGCGCGCGTAACTGTGTCTTACAAAAGCTGTTGACAGAACATTAACACGGGTTGAACCAATGTTTGTGCCTTTGGATTTATCGAAACGAAACGTAAAGAACACGCTGACTTTAACTTGAACCCCTGAACGTGCTTAAATTTGAAATTTAACTTTCATTAATTAAGGCGACTCCTGGTAGAGTCAAACAATATCGGGTTTAAGTTTCTATTTGTTTGTTTAGGCGGTAATCTGTAATCTATGGCCAAACTGTATTTATTTTTTTTTTTTTTACAAGACAAACACTTACACTACTTACAGCACTTATCCTTACTTTACGTATATACTTACACTATGCTTACATTACTTATTCTTGTGCTACTTACAACACAATAACGCTAATTAAATAACAGTCAGTGTACTTGTAATGCTCTTTCTAATGTGTAAATTACATAATTTTATGTATTTTTCCATTTAAATTTAAAAAATTCAAACTATTAAGCTACAAAAATAACAGAACAAAAAAAACTATACAAACAACCTTGAAATTAATTGTTCACTTGAGAACCTGGCCCACTTTTCGTAAAAAGTGCTGCATTTGTTTGAGCTGAATGCTATGTATTTTTCCGTTTCAATCTTTTGATGTAATAACGCTTTAAAATCAGCAAAAAGAAAATCGACTCCATTTATTGCTTTACAATATATTAAGTATTTACCAATAAGAATAAGATGGTTTGGGGCTGAACAAGAGGACCAATTATTCAAGATGCCATTGTCACGGAATTTCTAATATTTACATTTTTCGTCATTGTTTTTGTCTTTTTTGTCATGTTTTTATTTAGCTTTTTGTTAGTTTTTCGGTTTCAGTATTTCATATCGTCCTAGCGTTAATCATCTAGTGTTAATTCAGCGTTGTAGTGTGGTTTGTAATTAGAGATGTATTGTAACTTAGTCTGTAATTAATATCTTGTAAATTTTGTAAAGCGTTATCATAGGAGTGTAAAGTTATCGTGTTTAGGACGTAAGAGTGTAAAATAACATAGGATTGTAAGGTACCGCGTATGTATGTTAAGTGTTAATTGCTAATAGTATGCATCTGTATAAAATGTAAGTTTCGTGGTGAAGGTGGTCAGTCAGTCAGTTGTCAGTTGGAAGGAAAGAAAGTGGGAGAGAAGCAAGAAGAAGGAAAGTTTGCGAACTGAAAGGTCGAAGGCCACGACGCTCAAGAAATCACTGCCAAGAGCCATTGGTAGGAGCCAGCTGTGTCCCACAGACAAAACCCCTTTGTCGGCGGCGGCGAGCGCGAAGGTGTTGGAAAAAGCGAGTACGAAGAAGAAAGATGAAAGCTAAGAGCTAGCGCAAGGTAAAGAAGGAGGGCGCCAAAGGTGAAGAAAGATTGTGAGAAGGTTGATGGTCGTAGGTTGTTTTCGGTTTGTTTGTTTTTGGAAGAGTATCAAGGACAAGGAATTACTGGACTATCAAAGAACTGAACTAAACTGTCCGATTGTAAATATAAGAGTTAAGTAATTAATTAATTTAGTGTTATCTTTTAAGTTAGCTTAGTTTTATATCTAAATTATAAGTTAGGAGTTGTTAGTTCTGCGTTTAATAATCTTCTATGTATTTTAAATTTATTAAATTTGTAGCATTACTTAGTCTTTTGGTGTGTTGCGGGTTTGCGGGAAGGGTTTTGTATAGTCTTTTGTTTAATCTTGTCGTGCAAGGGAAAGGCTCACGTCACAGCCATACATGATTTCTTTCTTGCCTAGAGTTAGAGTTTCTTTGGAAAGGCACTGGTACCAACCAGTGAAGTCGGACCAGAAGGAAACGGCAATAGGACAGGATACAAATAAATGGGTGACTGTTTGCTCCACATTTCGACAATAAGGACAGAAAGGATCCTCGACTTTTTTCATTCTGTGAAGAACAGCTTTTGTGTAAAGTATGTTGTGAATTATTTTATACTGAAACATTGAAAGTTTTATTTCTTTTGTGGCAACAAAAGGTACAGAAAAAATTTTCTTACATTCTTCCTTACTAAATCCCATTTCCATCAGTTTTTTCTCTGCCGTTGGCGGATTAGAATCTCGCTTTTCGACCAGTAACCTGTACTGTACTGTATTGTTTTGCAAGTCATCTTATCAATGGCAATTAAATTAGTCGTACTAGTTTGCTTTTCTTCTTTTAAATAATTCTTCCACTTTCCCGGTATTGTAGAAGTGAGGCCAAAGTACTGCAGGAAGTTGCATTTGATCTTAAATTTCTGTAAGAACTCATGAAAAGATAGAAGCCTGGTTTTGTTTTCACCCACAAGGCTCGAAAGTTTAGTGACACCAACTTGGTGCCAACTTTCATAGTACACGGACGTGTTATTGATTTTTATAAAACTGTTGTTCCAAATAATCTGATCAAGTACGTCTTTGTTTGTTTTAGGAATCACGTTATTAATTTCTTGCCAATATAGAATTACTTCATTATAAAAAGCCGGCAGTTTTGCATTTATAGTCAAATATTCAATCTTGTAATTGCAATAAAACAGTAGTGTTCCGCCAACATTAGAGAGCAGACGTAAAGGAATATCTTCCATGGCTGATTACCTTCTGAGCAGAAACGTTTTACCCAACATATTTTTAATGCTCTATCAAACAAAGAAAAGTCTATCTTATTTAGGCCTCCGTTTTCCTTGTCTTTTATCAAGGTGGTTTTTTTAATCTTCGGAGTTTTGTAATTCCATATAAAATCAAAGATAAGTTTGTTTACTTCAGCTGCGAAAGAGGCTGGTGTACTCAACACACTACAGACAAAAGTAAGCTTCGAAATTGCCATAGATTTCACTATCTGAATTCGACCGTGGACTGATATGTCCCTTGCTGACCAAATATTCAGGAATCTAGTCGATCAAAAAAATTCTTTTTGGCTGCGATTTTTTCGTCATAAGAGAAGTAGACTCCTAGTGCATAGAATGGTTCTTCATTCATTCTTAAACTTTGAAACGTGTCTTTTCGATGGCGTAGAGACTCTAACCACAACAATTCTGATTTCGACTGATTTATTTTCAATCCAGAGCAGCTTTCGAACTGGGAAAGTAAACTGAATAGGTGGCTTAGAGATTCGGTATCTTCAAGAAAGGCCGTGGTGTCATCTGCGTACTGAGAGAGCTTCAACATATTTCTTTCATTAATTTTAATGCCTTTTATTTCTTTTGAACCTCTTATGGCATTACCCAGGATTTCAATTCCGATGACGAACAAGGTGCCTGACTGAGGACAACCTTGCCTGACTCCTCTTCCTAAATTGAAATGTCTAGCGGCATGTCCGTTATTTAAAACGTAACTAGAAATATTGCTGTAAATTACTCTAATCCATTGCCGTAACTGTGGGCCAAAGTTGAATACTTCTAAGCACTTCTGGAGATAATTCCATTCAAGAGAGTCGAATGCTTTTTCAAAATCGAGAAAAACAGCTAGACCAGGGATGTTATGAGTTTTTGTAAATGACATAATGTCGGAAATCGTTTTAATATTTTCTCCAATGTACCTACCTTTGACGTAACCTGTTTGGCTGTCATTAACAATTTTAAGTAGAACTTTCTCCATTCTAAGTGCAATAGCTTTTGTAGCAATTTTATAATCGTTATTAAGAAGGGAGACTGGCCTCCAATTTTTTAAATATTGCAAGGTTTTGTCTTTCTTTGGTATCAATGAAATAATTGCTAGCCGTTGAGAGATTGAAAGGAGCCCATTTTCAAAGCCGTAATTAAAACTGTCAACCATAAACTGTGCGACTGCATTCCAGAAACATCTGTAAAATTCAATTGTGAAACCATCAGAGCCTGGCGTCTTGTTGTTTTGGAACTTATTAAGCGCTTCGGAGCATTCCTTTATCGTTAGTTAGCCTTCGCAACTTCTGGCTTCTTCGTTATCTAACTTCTTCAAATGGGGAGACTTGAAAAAGAGTTTGAAATCGTTTGATTCGGGATTAGTATTTTTCGAAAAATATATTTATCTGTAGAATCTTTCTTCTTCATCCAGGATTCCTTTTGGATCACACTGAACAGAGCCATCATCTTTTATCAATGAAGTTATGTGTTTTTGCCTGTGATTTCTTTTTTCTAAGTTTAAAAAATATTTATTATTATTTTCACCGAGTTCATACCAGCGTGCTCTGCTTCGCACCATTGCGCCCTGGGTTTTTCGTGCAATTATTTTTGCCAGCTTATTTTTTACGCGATCCATTTCCGCCTTTGTCTCTTCACTGAAGTGTGATCTGATTTTCTCTTGCAATTCATTGAATATTTGTGTTAACTTTTTTTCTTCGTCGCGTTGTTGCATAGCTTTTCTTTTCGAAAAGGCAATAGTCGTTGCCCTAATTTCCATTTTGATTAAGGGCCCGATTACATGGCGAATTTCAGTCCGGGCTGAAATTTTGTTGCGATTACATGACGAACTTCAGCCCGGGCTGAAATATTAGTTTTTCCTTCCTAGTAGCAGCAGCCATCTTGTTTCCCGGAAAACAAAATCACTGCGCATGTCCAAGCTCACTATTCAGCCCGGGCTGAAATTCCGTTTCGATTACATGAGATTTTTTCAGATTTTCTCATCACTCTCCGTGTAATCGACAATTTGATTTTAAGGGCCTGATTACATGAGCCGGGTTGGCCCGGTTAACCGGGCTGGTTTGAGTTTGCCGGGATCTCGGCATGTTTCTCAAACGCAACAAAAATCAACTTTGCGATTACATGACAACCGGGCCAGCCCGGTTAGAAGCAGCCCGGCTCATGTAATCAGGCCCTAAGAGGATTTGTTTCAGAAGCCGGGCTGAAATTCGCCATGTAATCGGGCCCTAATTCCCAGAGAAGCCCTTTATCAGTTACATCATTGTAATGTTGTTATATTGCGTTACGGGCATGCGCACGGGGGATGAACGGAAAGAGTGCAAGAAGTGATAACAGTGTTCGGAATAAAAGCAAGTTTCTATAATTGTGGACTCTATAACTGGCGACGAGGATAACTCAAGCGAACTCGACTACAACTGGAGCTCACTTTATAGTTACTTTGGATCGATCACACTGGAAAAAGGATGGAAAATCATGTACGTTTACTCAACATCACGTGCGCTGGCCGCCATTAGAGTAAGGCGGGAAATCCAGAATTCTCAGCAAAATTAACAAATATACGCTCGTCACACGATAACTTTGAAGAAGAAGAAAAAACAAAATACAGCAAACGATTTCCACAATTGCCGAAGCGAAATGGCGAACATCTTACCTCCATTTCCTTCATTCTCTGTTCACGAAGACGACGCTTCAGTCGGCCCGCGTTGGAAGAAATGGCTGAAACGCTTTGAAATGTACCTCGCTGCCCATGATGTGAAAGATCCGACACGCAAGAGAGCGCTGCTATTATACTCCGCTGGTGAAGAGGTCAGTGACATTTTCGAAACACTTCCCGATCAAGGGGAAGAGAAAGAGTATGCGAAAGCTGTAACTGCTCTGAATGCCTACTTTCAGCCAAAAGTAAACAAGACATACGAAATTTACATGTTCAGAAATGCTACTCAGAATTCCGGTGAGTCGCTTGATTCTTACTGCACAAGGCTCAGACGCCTGGCTCAAACATGCGAGTTTACTAATGAAGATGAAGAAATCAAGTCACACATAGTCGTGTCCTGTTTGTCTACACGATTACGTCGAAGGGCTCTTCGAGAAGACATGAATCTGAAAGCTCTACTCGACTATGGCCGGGGTCTAGAAATGTCCGAAAAGCAAGCCAAAGGCATCGAGGAACAAGAGAAGTTAGCCAAGGTATCGGAAGTTCAAACAGTCAAAGAAGGAAAGCGACCGCCTGAAAGCAAGAAGTGTTACAGGTGTGGAGAAAATTACCCTCACAAAGGACGACCGTGCCCAGCACTGAATGAAACCTGCAGACACTGTCACAAGAAAGGCCATTTTACAAAAGTGTGTAGAAGCAGATTAACGTCCAAGAAAGTTAATACAGTGGATGAAAAAGATGGCGATGAGTCCACCGATGAAGAATACACCTACCGTATCACTCTTCATTCTGTGCGTGACAAGATGCAACCACTGACTGAAGTTACCATTGGAGGTAAGACAGTGAAATGTTTAATCGACTCAGGAGCAGGAGTGAACGTCATTGACACATGTTCATTTAATCAGCTAGAAAACGTTCACATTTCACCCACCTCAAAGAAGATTTATGGCTATAGATCTATTCAGCCCTTACCAGTTGTTGGAAAGTTCGAAGCTGAAATTAAGTCGAGCGTGACCGGCAAATCCAAAGTAACACAATTCTGTATTGTTGATGGATCTGATGGAAATCTGATAGGGTGTGAAACGGCAACTGATCTCGGGCTGTTGCACATAATAAACAGTGTTTCGACAGCCACAGTTGATAACATCATGGAGGATTACAAAGGCTGCTTTGAAGGGCTCGGAAAGATGAAAGGCAAAACTGCAAAATTGCATGTTGATGACAGCGTTAAACCACTAGCCCAGAAGTACCGCAGACTGCCATTTCACATTCGCGACCAAGTCGAGGCTGAGCTCAAAAAGCTAGAGGAACTTGACATAATAGAGAAAGCTGAGGGCCCAACCCCCTGGGTCTCTCCGATCGTGGTAGCCCCAAAGAAGGCAGGAATACGAATATGTGTAGACATGAGAGCAGCAAATCAGGCCATAGAACGTGAACGACATCCAGTGCCCACTGTGGAAGACCTGATCGTTGATCTAAATGGAGCAACTGTCTTTAGTAAGATAGACTTAAACCAGGGATATCATCAACTGGAGCTCGAGGAAAACTCTCGAAGCATTACTACTTTTGCTACACACATTGGCCTGTTTCGTTACAAGCGGCTCAGTTTTGGAATTAACTCAGCAGCTGAAATCTTTCAGAAATCCATAGAAGAAGTGCTACAAGGAATCGAAGGCGTCAGAAACATATCAGACGACATAATAGTGTTCGGCAAGAGCCAAGCTGATCATGATAATGCTCTACGAGCTGTTCTTCAGAGAATGAGAGAAAACAATCTAACTGCCAATCCTGACAAATGTCTATTCAACCAATCATCTATTGACTTTTTTGGTCACCGTTTCTCTGCAGACGGCATCAGTGCAGATGACCAGAAAGTTTCCTCCCTTATCAATGCCAGTCCCCCCAGGAATGCCACTGAAGTACGCAGTTTTCTTGGTCTGGCCCAGTATCTCGCACGTTTCATCAAGGACTTTGCATCAATTTCTGCTCCAATCCGCCAACTCACACACCAAAATGCCAAGTGGATGTGGGGACCAGAACAGCAACAAGCATTTGTTCGCCTCAAAGATCGAATGGCAACCCCAGAAGTCATGAAATACTTCACTCCTTCATTTAAGACAGAGCTGATTGTTGATGCCAGCCCCGTTGGACTGGGAGCTATTCTTTCACAAGTGACAGCACATGGAGGAACAAACATTGTAGCCTACGCAAGTCGTTCACTCACCGACTGTGAAAGCCGCTACAGCCAAACCGAACGAGAAGCTCTTGCAGTCGTCTGGGGAATTGAACACTTTCACCTATACCTCTATGGATCATCCTTTCAAGTCATCACAGATCACAAACCACTGGAGACAATCTTCAACAACCCCACCTGCAAAGCAACTGCACGACTTGAGCGATTACAGCTGCGCCTACAGCCATACAAAACCACAGTCATTTACAAGCCAGGGGCAGACAACCCAGCTGATTACATGAGTCGTCATCCTGATCCCAAGCTGTCACAGAAACCCAGCCATGTGTCAAGAGTCGACGCCTACATCAATTTTGTAACCACTAATGCTGTGCCCCCTGCCGTCACCCTACAAGAGGTCAAAGATGCGACAGCAGCTGATGAAACATTGCAGAGTCTGGCAAGGGTGATAACAAATCAAAGGTGGCACGAGGTTGGAAAAGATGTCAGTCAGTACCAGCAGATCAAACAAGAGCTGTCGTTATCAAATGGTGTAATTCTTAGAGGAACCCGCATAATAGTCCCTGAGAAGCTACAAAGTCGAATGACTATGCTGGCCCACAGTGGACACCAAGGAATTGTCAAAACGAAGTGTTTCCTGCGAGATTCAGTCTGGTTTCCAGGGATAGACAAAATGGTGGAGGAGTTGGTCAAAGGGTGCATACCGTGTCAAGCTGCGAACCATAATCCAAAGCCAGCATCTGAACCTCTGCAAATGTCCCCCCTAACTCAAGGCCCGTGGCAAGAGCTCTCCATGGACTTCTGTGGCCCCTTTCCAAATGGAGATTACTTGTTAGTCGTGACTGATGACTTCAGCCGGTTCCCAGAGGTTGAGATTTTGAGGTCAACATCAGCAAAGGCAGTGATTACTCACCTTGACAGTATATTTGCCAGACAAGGGATCCCTGAAGTGGTAAGGACAGATAATGGTCCACCATTCAACAGCGAAAGTTTTAAAATGTTTGCCACTCAACTCGGTTTCAAATATCGTAGAGTCACTCCTGTATGGCCCAGAGCTAATGGAGAGGTTGAGAGGCTCATGAAGACACTAGAGAAAGCCGTTAGGACAGCCGTCATTCAAGGCAAGAACTGGAGGCAAGAATTGTTCACCTTTCTTCGGCAATACAGGGCAACCCCTCATAGCACCACATCAAAGTCTCCTTCAGAGTTGCTGAATGGACGACGACTCAAATCCACATTACCTCGGATACAGCATGATCAGGCTTCCCCAGAGGTCAGACAAACTGATGCCAAGAGAAAGGAGAAAATGAAAGAGTATGCTGACAAGTGCAGTCACGCAAAGAGCACAGACCTCAATATCGGTGACAAAGTATTGATAAAGCAGCCAAAGAAGGACAAGATGTCTACACCGTTCAAGCCTGAGCCCCTGGAGATCAAAGACAAAAAAGGGAGCATGATCACAGCTCAAAATGGAGAACACACTGTAACCAGAAATGCCTCATTCTTCAAAAAGCTGCCTTCCAATATACCTGTACTACCCGTTCCAAGTGACGAAGAAGAACAGTCTACATCCCTAACTGAGGCAGCTGAAGCAGTCGAACCAGTTACATCAGCTGAACCGGTTGAAGCAGTTGGATCAAGTGAGCTCCCAGCGCTTCGCAGATCAGCAAGAACAAGGAAAGTGCCAGAATATTTCAAGGACTATGTTACTTGAACGTTGTTTCAAGGACTATATTATTTGAACATTATTTGGACCTATATGTTGAGTTCACTCGTTATGTCATTCTACCTGACTCATTATTCAGAGAAAGAGAGAGATGTAATGTTGTTATATTGCGTTACGGGCATGCGCACGGGGGATGAACGGAAAGAGTGCAAGAAGTGATAACAGTGTTCGGAATAAAAGCAAGTTTCTATAATTGTGGACTCTATAATCATGATACGAATTCAGGTATTTTTGCTGTAATTAAGTCAATGTATTCTTCATCAATCAAAAGAGAATTATTAAATTTCCAAAAGCCTGGACCTCGATCAGCTTCTTTCTCGCAGTGAGTTAAGACTAAGCTTAACGCGGAATGGTCTGAAAATATATTAGGGACTATTTTAATAGCCTTCAAGGACGATCGAATATCTTTAGATAGCAAGAAGTAATCTAGTCTGCATTGAATTTTCATTGACGGATTGTTCCAAGTATAGCCCTGCGCACTGGGCTTTTTAACTTGCCATGCATCAACAAGATCATAGGTTTCCGTTAAGTTGTTCATTTCCTGGATAACGTTTTTCTTATGTTCAACTGGTCGCCCTCCTCGTTTATCCCAGTCATTCAACGGACAATGAAAGTCACCACCTATCACCAAGGTTTCATTTGCATAACCATTGAGGACGGAGTTAGACAGATCTCTAAGGAATTTGATTTGTTGCGTTTGATCGTTTGGTGCATAAATATTTACTAAAATACGCTTTACACCGTCTATTGCTGCTTCACTTACAATGTATCTGCCGTTTTTGGCCTGAATTACATTGCCAATTGACACGTTGATTTTAGGTTTGAACAGAATCATCACACCACGGCTGTGAGTAGAGCCATGGCATGCGAGCATTTTACCTCCCCATTCAGCTTCCCACAATTTGACAGTCTGTGCAGACGAATATGTTTCCTGAAGAAATATTACATCAGATGTTTGTTGATGTAACCATCTAAAAAGTTGGCGTCGTTTGGTAGTCTTGTTCAACCCTCTAACACTCAAAGATAAAAACGTTAACTCCATTTAATATACGTTTTAGCCACTTGCAAGCTATTTATTGCAGAAATAAATAAAAAAAACGAGCCAATGATGCAGCACTTTAGTCTGCTTCTTGCAATTGATTTCGTTAGCGTAAAAGCGGAATACTAAGGAACTGTATTTAGCCTGGTCCTGGAACAGGCCAAACCGAATTTAACAACTCGCACCTTTTACAGATCAAAATATCTCTGCAAATCTGTTCGTGCAGGCTAGGGATTATCTTAACCCATTTTAAACTTTTTTTTTTCCAACGGAAGTCAATTGAAAGGCGGCACTTTATTGGGAAGGTACTACCTTTTTTAACTCACACCTTCTGGATTCAAAACTCTGTCTCACGAAGTTTAAAATAAGGTTCAACAGGGTCGGTAAAGACAAGTGTATGGTGGGACAGAGCTGGTATGGGGATTTTGTTGTATTTTTCAGCTTTTTTTCTTTTATATGTATGTTTTTGTTATTTCATCCCCTTTATTTTATTTTATTCTATTTATTTTATTTCATTTATTATTTTCATTTCATTTTGAAGGCGATTTAAAATGAAAATGAAATCAAATCAAAATCTTCTGTGTAAAATGAAATTGATATTAAATGAAAATAAAAACAAACTAAATCCACCCTGTCTAAAATGAAATTAATCCCAAAGCCAAGTCAATGAACTGAAATTAAATAAAATAAAAACAAATTGAAAAAATTATCACGATGTCTTAAAACTGTCATAGACCAAGATGTCTTGGAGCGTTTTTGTACATCAAAGATGGCGGAAGAAAGAGGACGAGGAACTTAAATTTGAGGGAGAAACTAAAAGATTATGTGACAGAAGGTCTTCGGACGCGGGGTAGTCACAGGTTCACTAAAGCACTGCTGTCTAGATGAGCTCGACACGTAGTCATTTTCGATCGGCCGGCTGTCTGGTGTGCTCGACGACTTGATAAATCTTAGCTGGATCATCTTTAAATCCGGAATGTGTTTCACTGCTCAAGTTCATTAATGGTGAGTTCCTCGTCATCGCACTGAGCTCAGCCTCTGCACTACCAATTATTGTCTCTCAAGAATATTACCTTTTTAGTTTTTTTTCCCCTGTCATCTCCAGTTTTACGCCTCTTTGCTTTTATCTCGATCTTAAACGTGCCCCAGGATTTCTTTATCCTGTCCGCCATGTTGACCTCTCACATCCTAGAGCCCAAAGGCTTCTTGGTCTATGGCAGGTTTAGGCCAGGTAGTCACCAGGTAGTCACCTGGGTAGTCACATTGCTGGTAAGAATCGGAAAGTGTCCGAAAATTCGATCAATCAACGACTCCTTCTGGCAACTGGTTTTGGGTTCTTGAGGCTTTACCGTCGGGCAAAATTCGATCACTAATAGCGTGACGTCATGACCAAATTTTCTCGGATCGATGGGTTACCATATTTACTTATCAGTGTAGTCAGATATTTGACGCTGGCCTCCAAACTGTCCCAAACAGCTTGCGTGACTAAAGCAGCATATCATTGCCCGCCTTGACTAAAATGATGTAAATATCGGGTTTCAACCACTGTTTTCTTGCAACTGAGCAGAAGTTTTACATTCCTTTCACGTGTCTGCGAAAAAGCTTTCGATTAAGCAGTAGCCACATGCAGTCCTTGACTGCCTATTTTTGAATTTGTTTTTATTTTATTTCATTTCAATTCATTGATTTCGCTTTGAGGTTAATTTCATTTTACACAGGGTGAATTTCCTTTGTTTTAATATTCATTTGATATTAATTTCATTTTACAAGGAAGGTTTTGATTTGATTTGATTTTCATTTTAAATCGGCTTGAAAATGGAATAACATGACATGAAAATAATAAATGAAATAAAATAAATAGAATAAAATAACATATACTAACAGGATGAAATAACAAAAAACATACATATAAAAGGAAACAGGCTGAAAATACAGCAAAATCCCTATGACAGCTCTGGGCCACCATAGACAAGTATCTGTCCCGCGGCGTACAAACGTCTTCAACATTTCCCGACTTTGCGAAGCTATATTAAACTTTGCGATTTTAAAGGACGCCCCTCCCAGACTTGGGAATTTTTAATAATTTTAGGGTGATATCTCTAGCAGTGTGGAAAAAAACTGTGGAAAGGTCTATAGTAGGTAACTGTCACTTCTCGAACCCTGGTATGTTTCTTCTTGTTCTTGACAGGTGAAGTTTCAAGAACAAATTTGCCAACGCAGTCTCTGTTCACTCTCGCTTTGCAGAGAAATGAATCAAAGTTCAATACGCAGCGTAAGTTGTTTCCTCATAAATGTATGGGGACTTATGTGATGCACAGAGGATTGCATTTCGGGTCGCGTTCAAGGCCAAACTGAACAACCACGTATCCTATATAGACCTGCTTTTGAATGCGCAAGATCTTGTGAGATCAACTTTGCTGTTGCAATACGCTTTTTTGTCGTTGTTTACAGATGAAATTTCAGAAACAAAAAGTACTAACTCTCTCACTTGTAAACCTGCTAGAGAAAAAGGAATTGGTCGGGGATACTTTACTCTTGTCTAATTGTTTGTCACTCCTTCGGGACCTTGGGGCTAACAGTCGTGTGATTGTTGTTACCATCTGGCTCCTGCATCTGGTAGATCTAAGAAAGTAAGACGATGTTCTTAATTCTTTAACAGGGAGACCACCTACTGCCTGCTTGGACAAAGAGATCATAACGTCCCCCAAAATAAACAAACTGGGAGCATATCCACAAGATAAAAGTACGTTTAAGCAGAAAATTAATATTAATGCAGAGGAATGTTCTTGTGAAGATCAATTTCAGATAATATCACTTGGAGATTCGTCTGAGAATTTTCTTTGTTGGTAGGCAGAAATATGATGTAAAGCCCCTACTCCATCGCTCAGTTTCCACTCGTTCACTGACACGGGCGTTTCCTCCTTCGCTTCTTTCCTCGTCTCTTTTGTTTCTTTCAGTCTTCCTCCCTCCCTCCCTCCCTCCGGCCAGCCCGCTTGTTGATGAATGTATCTTGAGAAATATTATTCCTATATCTGTATGAAGTAATTTTATTTTTACTGTTTTTCGTTTAGGATTTCTTACCATTGGAATCTCTTCAATCACTCGACCTTCAGGAAAAAGCTATCTCGTGGATACTATCACACTTCTGTTAGATAGCTTAAGCGAGGAGCACCGCAATGAAGTGTTCATGGTGATATTCTTAGCCGATTTCGATGAAACTCATAAATACAATTTTCTAAAGAGACTCTCTATTGAATTCCAGAAATTCATCGATCAAAGTCTTCTACACGTGATTTTTGCGCCACGGGACTACTATCCCCCGCTCTCCAATCTGAAAATAAAATACGGTGATTCCCAGCAGAGAATCTTCTGGCGGTCGAAGTTGGTGGTAGACTTTACATTTATTATGTGTTATTGTAAAGACTTGTCGCAGTATTACCTTCATTTGGAAGACGATGTGATCCCGTCTCCTAGCTTTTATCCAAAGCTTCGGGATTTCATCGCTTCACAGAAACAACCCTGGGCCATGTTGGACGCAGCTTCTATGGGCCATACCGCCAAGGTTTACCATTCCAGTGACCTGGAAAATGTCGCCACATACTTTTACCTGTCATACGATGAAATGCCCGTAGATTGGCTGATGATCTTCTGGCGACAAGTAAAATACCACGCCAACTCTGTGCTTCCAGCGGCTTCACTTTTTCAGCATGTCGGGCACAATTCCTCATTAGAAGAGAATAAACTTTCTCACAAGTCTAAGGAGAGTTATTTTGATGAATATGATATCAAATACAGGGGTTTGAATCCAGCGGCGATTGTTAGCAGTTCTATGGACTCCGCAAAAGGAACCAAACCGGAACATGCGTATAATAAGGGTGCAGGGTACTTCTGGGCAAAAGGAGTAACGAAAGATCAAGTCATTCTTTTTAAGTTTATAAATGTAACCGCTGTGCGTGAAGTGTATGTGGAAACGGGCTCCTACCTTGCATCCAAAGACAAACTTAAGTCAGGTCTTCTACAAGCAAGCTTTGAGATGGAAAACGGCAGAATGGGAAAAAGTACCCAAGTTTGTGAAGATTTTGAGACAATCGGCAGTTTTAAAGATGGCCGAGTGAAAGTTGCTTTGAACGAGAAAAGAAAACTGTCTTGCTTAAGGATTCTAGTGACCGAAAATCAACAAGAATGGCTTTTCCTCAGGGAGGTAGATGTTTGGAAAAATTAATTATATCCGTTGTACATAGAGTTGTCATGTATCTTTTTAATGGTTTTTAGATTTTTACTTTTTAGTAACCGGTAATTAGGTTTTAAGTTTTTTAATTGGTAGTTAGGCTTATTAGAATGATTTATTATTTGTTTTATAACTGTTTTCATAGCTGTAATTTAATATATTACTATTCGTAGTGATGAGGGCCTGAGGTAATGATGCCTCGCTATACTGAATAGCGAAAGTGAATCTTGACTACAAAAGTCAACACGGTTTCAGTTCAATTCTACACGAGGATGCAACACTTTCAGGCGGTTCGGATGAGGTATTCAGTCTATTTGAGACAGGCCTTTCCGGCTGCCAGGCATATAATCACTGAGAAAATGAAATTAATCATCATAACATATATTGTCGAAATAACAGACGAACTACCCTACTTTGCGCGTTCAGGTTCAGGGTCTCCAAGTTTTTAAAAGAGTTTATATTAGAACTCCAGGGCTCCAAGTCTCCAGGCCTAAAAGAGCACGGCTCCAGGAATATTTTTCGGAACTCGAGGGCTCCATAACATTTGCTTAAGGGATCCATGCAAAAATGGTCAGGGCGTCAGGCAAAAAATATTCAGGATTCTGGTGCACCAGCTCTCCACCCCCCCCCCCCCCCTCCCCCCATACCCATTCCCTACAAGTTCGCCCCAGACGAATGACCCGTCTCTAGTATACTAGACAGATGGTCCGTCTGGACTGTTTCACGATTAGCCACACTTTAGACGGTTTGTCATGGCAACATCAGTATCGAGATCATGCGTTTGCGAGTTTTACTGAGGATAGTCATTCTAGACTGGCGTTGCTGCCTTAGTTTGCTAGTTTTATTTTATTTAGTCTAATTTTAGTTTCATGCTTGCAGCACGTTAAAGTAGTTTCGTAACCTTTCTCCCTGAAGGTGTTTATTGCTTGTTGTTGTATTAACCCAGAACAACACCAGCTAGAGGCTAAAGTGGGATTTGAACCTGGGTCACCGCATTGAAATCCAGCACCCTAAACCACTCGGTCATCCTGCCTCCAGCCTGTCTAACTTTACAAACAATAAATTGGGTCTGTTGCTCCCAGAAAACTGGGTGGTATCATGTGCAGCTAAACTTGTGCAGCAACCAGTACCCTATTTACCAGTGGAAACTTGTATTTTGAGGGTCTAAATGGGGTTTTCCAATCTCGTTTCCCGCCACCATCATGTTTTTTCGCTCAGCCTGTCAGCGCTTTATAAGAACAGGAGAATTTCAAGCCATCTGAAGTAAAGAATATGTACTTCCATTTGACAAGAGTTTTTCATTGATCGTGCGGCTCCAGTGAGAGGCAGTGGGGAGGCTCTCTTTGTATAAAATTTATATGCTAATAAAGCCTCGAAAACAAGCTTCAATTTCACTTTCTCTTCTTTAAATAATTTGCACTGAGCTGATCAATTCACAAACCCCAAAATATAGTAGTATTTATTTACAAGTACATCAATAAAAAGAACCGATGTATTAGAAGGTAATTAATTAGTTAATTATTAAGTAATTAGATTGTGATTAGCATATATCACCTTATATTCATGTTAAACCATACATTTGTCTAGTTTTAGTTAGGCATTGTTTTATGTGTGTTCTGTACCGTTGTGAAGGCCGTAAGTTAGATAACTCATCATGCTCATTGGGTTAATTACGTCACCTTCGTTAAATAAAGAATATTGTATTGTATTGTTTGTTAAAGCAAGGAATTTAAAAAGATTTATCTTACCTCTCGTTCTTCCATTTTATTGCAACTGGAAGGCATAGAAAGCGTTGTTGAACTTCTGGGAATTCTGGGTACTTTCAAGATGGCGGAACACTCCTATCCAAGCTCCCCGCATTCAAAACCCTGGTCGCTTGCGTCGTTTTAATATTAGAGAGAAAAGCGTTTTTGGCGCGAATTTACTTAAGCGCGCGTTCCTATTTCACGACGGACGCGAGAAAATAAAATTTTAAAGCTCACGATGTAAACAAACATTTTTTTTGGCTGAAATGCTATCTGCTTTACTGAAACGAAAAACCCGAAAAGTTGTTGGAAATGTCTTCGTTTAAGAAAGCTCGGGAAAAGTGCTTTCGTTAAACCATTATGAGAAGTTATAAATGATGAAGAATTACTTTTGTGGTTCGATGAGTCTTTCTACAAACGTTGAAATCGATAAATTTTCAGGAGACCTTTAGTAATAACTGCACTGACTTGACGGAGAAATCAAAATTTCCAGGGAACCGCCAGTCTTACCTTCAGTGCACTCAAACATGTAAGCTTAAAGGTCCATTTCCAACCTTGATGCAAAGCGGTCGTTTGATTTTGTTTTGAAATTGCGCTGTTGTTAAATGACGCCTCTGATTGGTCAATTATTTTTATTGTGTTTTGGGGTGCTTTCCATTACGCCAAAATCTTCGGAAGTTCCGGTCGGAAATTAAATGGAACGCGTCGGTCCGAGTGGGAATTTTCCGGTCAAAGTGGTCCACCTCCAAAGGTGGTCCTCTTTGACCAGTCGGTCTGGTCCAACCGAGAATTGCCGTTCCATTTTCAGAAATTCTCGTTTTTCGAA
>OX419341.1:21072763-21095263 GCA_948470475.1 Galaxea fascicularis | reverse complement strand
AGCTCTTTAAATATAAAGCTATTTGCATTCCTCATCTGTGTTGTTCGAATATCGTCAAATTCGCCGGATGCGAACTTATGCACCTATCAGTGTCAAGCCCGAGGGGGGGGGGGGGGGGTCGAGCATAGGGTGGGTATTTTGACATTTTCTGGAAAAAATTATCAAAATCCCCACCCCCGGACAAAAAATAATTGTCAAAAGTATCAAAACCCCCACCCCGGGGCAAGGGAAGGCGGTCATATACCCTTCAGTCCTTGTTGCACATAACAAAATTCCCCACCCTGGGGACGTGATGTCCAATCAAAATCCTTACCCTGGGGATATGCGTGACAGTCAAATTCCCGTGGGTTCCAGAAAATGTCAAAATCCCCACCCTATGCCCGACCCTCCCCCCTCCCCTCGGGCTTGACACTGATAGGTGCATTACAAAATAAATCCTGTAAGGTGATTGTCCTATCTACTACCGACCTTGCGTACCATGTCTTTAGTATTTTAGCCAGAGTTCGAATAAGGACGCAGACAAACGCCATCTCTCTATTTGGAGTTTTCTTTGTATGAGACAGAGGAGAACTAGAACTAACTACAAGGTAAAAGTGACGCTCGTTGGTTTTTGCTCATAAAAACGTTGCTCTTAAAAAATAATAAAAAAGAGAGGCGGCCCTAAAAAATGAAGCGGGGACGAGAAACATGTGTTTTTTTGTTTTTTTTTTACTTGGCCTAAGACATATGTATTGTTGTCTTGAACTGTTGAAAAACTTCATCAAGCGTGAAATGTAACGCAAGTGTCATACTTCTCTTTGGGAGCTTTCATTCACTTTCAATGACATTTCCTGACAAAGGAATCAAAACTATATTTCTACCCGCCCAGTCGTGAGTAGTTTATCAAAAATAGAAATGATTTGGTGTACAAGTGTGCATCTGCTGACCAGTGCGTAACGCTTAATAATGTGTATGTGACGCAAGTATCACTCTCCTCTTAGTACGTTCCGCAACAGCGGAATCGAAAAACCTGTGAGTGGTTTATTCTTCATTTTTTGAGGAAGGCCTCCCTCGCTCGAAGAGGTTGCCAAGACGTGGACTATGTATTGGCGATGCAAGTTCTGTCGGAAGCCCGGCAACACCGTAAGACTCATCGCTTTAGCAGCGTTGGCGGTCTCGTTGCTGTCGTTGTTGATGTCCTTCTCTGGCAAAGAGAACAAACATACCAGTGACCGAAGCTTATTGGCAGTGGATCCAGTGAAAAACTTGAATGGTAAGTGAATATCCAATTCTCTGGAGAAGCTGATTAGTTTCAGTCACCTTTGAACTCGCCAAATTTCGAGCGTTTCGCAGGTAAACACGGCAGTCGAAGCTTGGCAACGTAACGAGTGATGACCGCCGCTCGGTCATCGCTCGAATACTTCTTCGGTTTGTATCTAGAAAGATTCTCAAGCCGTATTTGGGGATTTTTCAAGTTTGGAAGAGTAATTGAACGCCTGGTCAACCTTTTAATAAGTTGGTCGCCTATCACTTTATGGAAATATCTCAATACATTGTTGTGAGTGATGCATATGAAAGAAATCATATTGTTATATACATGCAAGCTACCCAAAGAGATGACAATACCGATATTAGCAAGTGTGCATAATCAAGGAGTGGAGAACATACTATGTTAACGTTATGGTTATCACGGGCGACGTCCGCCAAAATCCTGTTTCAAATTCTGTCAAGAATGGAGAACACTTTTTTCTTCGTGAGTGGTGAAATGAAATCAAATGAAGATCCTCGCAGTTGTTAACGCAATTATATGCAATTGCGCAAAGAAGCCTGAGATTTTTTTCAGGCTTCTTTACGCAATTGCTAATGATTGCATGCACAACTGCGAAAGGATTTCTTTCTCGCCGCTTCGCGGCTCTCTCACGGCTCTCTCATGCGGAGAAAAATTAAGAAAAACCTCTGGGACCAGGGTACACAGCATTATACATGCATCACTGTCATACTAACCCTGTTCCAAAAACGAGTAGAGTTGAGTCACAAAATGCATGTGTGATCAATGTATGCGGAAATCTTGCCAAATGTAATTGTTTGTCATTGAAGCTTACAACCTGATAATTTCTACCGAACTCCAACTTATTGAACTTTCGATTGAACTGAACTGAACTTATTTTCGCTGAACCAACAACATGAAGAAGAACAAGACAAAGAACAAGACAACTCTTGCTGAAACTAACCTTACCTATATAGGTTTTTAATGGCATGTACTAAAACCCGAAACAACGAAACGAAACCACCGAAACAATGTGATTACATGGATTTTTGGTCTCCTATATTCTGTCCTTGTAATTCACAATCTCCTCCACTACTATACAGTTTAAACGTAGTCTCAGGGAGACAAGTAGCGATACTGACTGAGACGTTATCAGTGAATACTTCTTTCTCTAACTTTTCAGTTATTTTTCTTTCTTTTCTTTTCCCATCTGCTTTGGTCGGTGCTCCGCCCTAAAAATACATAAACAAATACGAAACCATTTTCTTTCTTGAAGTCCTAAATGTAAGATAATTCTGTCTTTTGCTGGCTCGTGGCTTCGTTTCGTTCGTTTTGCTTGTTTCGGTGGTTTCGTTTCGTTCTTTCGGTTTTAGCACATGCCGTTTTTAATTAGCTGTGATCAAGAGTGTTCCATATCTTGAACTATTTTTAGCAACTTGTCGATTACATTGATCATGTCTATTTTTAACATACTGAAACTCTCCAACGTTTAATGAGAGTTATCCAGTGATCCTGAAATATGCTTTTCACTTCCGTGGCCAGTTTATTTCTGTTACTGAACTAGAGGCCATATTGGCCTTCACTCGGGCTTCCAAGTGGCAAATGGATGTTCGGAAATTGTAATTTTCTATTTCACTACCACAGCTCATGTATGTCATATTAAATAACATGCAATCCTTTGCAATCATGCAACATCAAACATGCAAATCATAAACATCACCACTTGCGCGTACTCCTTAAGAGTTTTGAATAGGTGATACTTCTTAACCCTATGTATCTCTTGGTGTGAAAGTCAAATATCAGTATCGGTGAAATGCAGATTGCAGATTGCAGACTGACACCAAAACCATCTCTGTCAAATACACGATAAATTTTCAATATTTTTCACCTACGCTAGTGTCGCGCAATCACCTTTCCACGTTTTCCTGACCGAGAATTACCCTGGATGTCAGAGGTAATTCCGTGGGATGGGAAATATCCCACGTTGAGGTTTCGGGCCTGCATTCCTTTGTTACGTGGGACGGGAAAGATCCCACGCAGAGTTTTCGGGCCTGCATTCCATTGTTCTAATTGGGTTCATAAAATGTGTTCCTTTGGGATGTTTTGACTTTGTTGGCGATTTGATTGCCTGTGATTATTGGTTTTTTTTTTAATATTAATTGTTGGTAAGCTCATTTTTGATGGTCTGATAGTTGGTTTTGCTGAGCTGCGTTTGCTTGCTGAGTTTGTTTGTTTGCCGAGTTGGTTTTGCTGAGTGGGAAAGTGAGAGCAAAGGTTATAATATCAACCACGCAGAGTCAGTATGATTCACCAAAAAATGTTAACAAAAGTCCGATTCAACGAATGATACATTTCAAGTTTAACCTCTGTCGAGATACAAAGAAAAACCCTGGGCCTAGTTCTCGAAGGTATTTTATGAATTATGCTTTACACAACCAGGCAAGTTCTCATGTGCAGTTGATTCATTTCTTGAACTTACTCATGCAGTTTTTAAGGATTCTCTAAAAGATATCAATAATTTTATTGTAATGAGTTTTTTCAAACTGTGTTAGATGCATGTGTACAATAAAAAAAACTATGATGTACGCATAGATATAGCTGTGGTTCGAACCTGTTTGCGCTCATTTGAGGCAACATTGCAACTCATTTGCTACAGTCGGAGAAAACCGAAAAAAAACATCGCAATGAAACTTGTGCTCCAGCAGTCCCGCGTTCTGGTAGTCGGAGAAAAACGAAAAAACATCGCAATGAAACTAGTGCTCCCGCACCCCCGTATTCCTGAACTCGAAGCAGAATGATCATCAATGAAAAGACAGAGCAATGAAATAACTGTTCACGCAGTCTTGGGGTGCTTTCGATTGGGAAATCCGGATTTAGATCTTAAAATCCGGATCTTCGGATTTCCAATCGAACACAAAATCCTAAAACGGATTTCGCGACGGATTTCGTTAATTGAAATCCTTCCCCCACATGGATTTCAATTAACGAAATCCGTCGCGAAATCCGTTTTCGGATTTTGTGTTCGATTGGAAATCCGAAGATCCGGATTTTAAGATCTAAATCCGGATTTCCCAATCGAAAGCACCCTTGCACTCCCAAAGCTATTGGTGTTTGCGACCTGTCTGGCCTTCCGTCTGGACGGAATTTGCTTGAGTAGTATTTAAACGATTTCAAAAACTGAGGTAAAACCTAAAGATGTAGATATTCTCTGCTGCTTTAGCGCAGAAGAAGGCTTTACCAAAGGTCAAACCGGGCGGACGTGATAGTTAATGATTGTCAATCCTAACGTTCGCTGAAGTACCTATTGTATGCTACGTTACGGTCACGGTCTTCAGTTTTCGATCACTGGGTTTACTGTCTGCTGTATTTCAGATGATGTAAGACAGATGATTTTAACTATCCCGTAAGTAGACATCTCCAAATGCAATATTTTTCTTGGGTGTCCGTTTGTGGGAATAATTCACGTAAACGGATAACTTTTCTAACAAACATTTTTTCCAATAGACCCTTCCACGGTTTTTGACCGCCATGTTGACTGGGGGGCAAACACGGCTACATTTACAGTAAATGTATGGGATTTTGCCCGAGTTTGCACCGCTGTAGCGCGCTACGTGTTTGCCGGGCGTATGGAAAATCAGAAAATCCGGAATCCGGAATCCGGAACCGGACAAATAAATGAATGATTCACACAATAAACATTTTATTTAATTTAGCCTGAACCTTTGCCAGAACAGTGATTAATGACCCAGGAGTTAAGTTGCAAGAGTAATCAGGTGTTCTGTTATCAAGACTATTTCAAAATTAGACTCGGACTTTTCTTGTGGGTAACACATCAACCAAGTGATGTTTCTCGTCTTGATCTTCACTTTCAATTTTTTTCTCAGTTTCCTTCGTCACTACGTACCGAGTATAATTACAGACGTTTGGGCCCCACTATTATTTCCATCGTTTGAATTTGTATATAATTGCTGAATATCGTTGCGATTCGACCATTCTTTCATGTAGAATGTCAAATGAACGAAAGAAATGAGTAACTAAGGCTCTATTGAAGGGAATGAATAACACAGCCCTGATAGCTATCACTAAAATAGCGGCTGTTTAAGATTAAAAGCAGTTAGGTTCTGATTAGTTGCGGTCCCTGTATACTCAGTCGCTCGACCTGCAGTCTGAGCCTCTGACTGCTAGGAATAACAGTTAAGTTTCACTTTTTTCAAGTCAGTTTCTATCTAGAGTTATAACCCTTCAAGTAAAACACGTTGCATGCTTTAAATAAAGCATTTAAGCCACAAAATCATGATACACGAAGCCAAGCTGTTTACTATCCACTATTTTCGATCCGCCGATGAGAAACGGCTGCATCAAATGAAAGCTAGCAAATCAAATCAAAGAAAACCAACTGTTTTGGCTGATCTCGGAAAGGCGACTGCGTGACATTTATACTGTAAGTTAGAAATCGAAAATGTATCGTGTTTTTGACAGAGATGAGATGGTTTTGGTGTCAGTCTGCATTTAATACCTGGTCTGCAGTCTGAATTTTATACTGACCGATACCAGTGCCCGAAATACTAAATCCTACTGTTAAAATGAACGACATTTTATTTTGAGACAGCAGTGATTCAACATGCAACTCTGAACTCAATCGAACACAATCAAATAGATTGAGTTCGATTGGGTTCGATTTGTTTCGATTGAGTTCGATTGGTTGTCGAACTCACCCAAAGCTCGATGTTCGATTTGGTTCGATTGCCGAACTGAATCGAACGTAATCCGTGGATTGAGTGCGATTGAGTTCGATTTCCGAACGTTCGATTGACTATGCCGGTTTTGACCTAGCCTTTCAAAAGTGTCCTATCTCTGTTCGGATTTGCCATGCGATTGGGAAAAGAAGAGTAGCTTTGCAGCTAGCTCGTTTGGCTTGCCTGGGCTTAGAAAAAAATCGCCTCATTTTGATGAGGCAAAAGCATTAAGCATTATTCGAGCATTTTAATGGCATTTTCCCGGAAAATTATTTTAATAGAAATTAACTTTTTTACAGAAAATGAAGACTTGAAAAGTCCCATGTTAGCCTCCCTGTAGTATACTGCTTTATAATAGATTGGACAGAGTTCCATGATTATGATATCATAGCCCACTAACTTGAGATAAGCTAGTTTCCATGAAAATTTAGTCTTTAAATGCTAAACAGTACGGGTTAAAAACCCCGAAAATGTCCATTAGATCTTTGGGCACACGAGACCAGCAAGTTTTGAATAATTTCTAAATCATTTACTGGCGCAGATACACTACAAACAGATGTGCGTGACAATTTTCCAACATCAGGCGTGACCGACAATCATCAAGTATCATGTCATACCAGGTAGATAGATCGATCGATCGATAGATAGATAGATAGATAGATAGATAGATAGATAGATAGATAGATAGATAGATAGATAGATAGATAGATAGATAGATAGATAGATAGATAGATAATCCACGGACAATTCATCAGCTATAAATAAAAAAAACATTCAAATTTTTATCAACATGCATTAAATGGATAAGGTACTGTCAGGAACCCATTATTAGGAGCGAACAACTCCCACACTAAGGGAGGGAGGGTGGCCGAGTGGTTAGGGCGCTGGATTTCAATGCGGTGACCCGGGTTCAAATCCCGCTCTGGCCACTAGATGGTGTTGTTCTGGGTAAGTGCCTGGTTCAACTCCTCGGTCATCCTTGTAAAATAGCCAACCGGTTTGCCTCCCGCCGGTTGGGATTCTTATCATGTTACGTTTATTTGAATTATTTGTTTCTATGGATTTAAGTGGAGTGCCTGTAAACTAGCTTCATAGCTAAGTACACTTCCACTATAAACAGTTATTTATTTATTTTTTTTTTTTTTAAGCCTATGTTACGGCATTTTTACAGACCGATTTATTTTTAGACCATCTTTTCCAGCGAAAAAGGAAGTTTCGGTACACTTGATACCGCATCCTCATCACCTATCTTTTGTTCTAAAGTTTCTCAGTCTCACAGATGAACTTTAGCCACAAAAGAAAGTTCGAGGAAAAGTTTCGCACGAGAGAATGGGGATGATGGAGCATTGTGATTGGCCGTTGGGGCTCCTGCGGGAGTCCCATATTCGCGACAAATTCAATCAAAAAATAAATCGATCTGTGAAAACGCCGTGACAGGAATATAGGGCAGTTGTACACTCCTAGTGATGGGCTCCTGGTACTGTTATGCTTTTGACGAATGCCGTGCCTCAACGTATTTCTTTAATTAAACGCTTAGGTCACGAGGAAGACTGTTCCAAAGAATGGCGTCACTATGGATGACTCCTTCTGCGGAAAAATGGCGGGAAATATTTACACGCGTTGGTTCTGTCCCAGTTTTTCAGTCGCTTAAATACCTCTTACTAACCGAGTTCGAGGTCCGCACTGTAAGTTACGTCACCGAGTTTTTTCCCGCGAAGCACGCGAGCCATAAATTAAAGGAAAAAACGAGGATCCGTAACTTAAAGTACGGACCGAGAAAACAAGGTTAGTAAGATATTTATCATATCTCAGAGGTTAATCGGGCGCGCGGGAAACAAAACTTTCAAATTTAGCTGGCCGTACAGTAGAATACTACCCACAAAATTGACCAATCACAGCGCGCGCACTAACTGAGAGATATAATAAACACGCTTTACAATACGACGCGCCTTACCGTGACCACCCAACATTCTTACAAGTTAGCCGCTGGTGAAGGTTCGCGAATTTGACTGACAGACACGCCTCCGTGGAAAGTTTCCACTCACAACAACCAAATGGAGGCGTGTCTGTCAATCAAATTCGCGTACCCTGATTGGCTGACTTGTAAAAATGTTGGGTGGCCACGGTAAGGCGCATCGCACTGTAACAATCTACTTCCGAAGTAAGAACGAGAAGGACAGCTTTTCTAGAGAAGGTAATATTCCCTTGATGTATTTAACTAAATCGTGTTAAAGTTCCTTAACTGACCAGGTTATGCCGTGTAATTTAATTTTATTTAATTCATTTATTTAGTCTCGGCGGGAATCGTGCCGGTGGATCGCAAAAAACACTAAATTGTGGCAAAAATAGTTGCTCAGCAAACTTTATTCAAGTCAGTTGCGAACTAACGATCCTGGTTTTAGTCGCCCAGACATTTAGAATACCTTTAGTGGTTTTGTTTTGAATTTTCAGACTGCCGGGCATTTCTTACTAGCAGCAACGGTGCCCGCGAGTAGGACAGATCACGTCAGATCACGTTACGAAAATTTTTACAAGTGTCGCAATGGGACGATTTTATTCTGAGCCCAGGCAAGCCAAACGAGCTAGCTGCGAAGCCACTCGCCTTTTCCCAATCGCATGGCAAATCCGAACAGAGATAGGACACTTTCGAAAGGCTAAGTCAAGGCATTACCTTTAAATCTATAAAAATGTCTGACTACCGGGCATTCAGTTTTTTTGAGAACATTCCCGGCTACCAGGCATGTAGCCACAGCGTTCCTGTTAAACTTCATTTCATCTCTGCGATATATATTTGACAATAATAATTATTTATTATATGGGAACGGTAGTACGAGCGATTTGATTGGCTACTGAGCGGGCCGGATTTCCTTGTAACGACCTCGGGCATTACAAAAACGTTTCTTCGCCCGGCGATTCTCGCAAGTACATCAACAAAACTCATAGCAAAACTTTTTCTCTCAATTATAGCTGCATTTAAGTGAGACAAAAATGTCTGAACCTTTTAAAGAACAAATGACGAGGAACGTTCATATAGTGAGGTTTATTATTCTGGAGAGGAAGGACAAGCCAAACTGTACAACTTTCAGTGCATTGCAAATCTTTTTGTAGTTTTATTTCAATAAAAAGCCATACTGTATAATAACCAACTTATTAACCTCGTCCGTTCGGTCATTACAGGGAAATCTCAGACCTCAACTTTGGTATTGACCTCGCTATCGCTGGGTCAATACACCAAGGTCTCAGTCTGAGTTTTCCCTGTAATGACTTCAGTCAGGTCTCAAGTTAATAAGTAGGTTTTAGTCGAGAATGTTTGACTCGGGCTTTCCTCTTTTTGTTTCACATTTGACCGACCCATTTGACCAGACGTTGTATCTGACATTCTGCTGTCATAATTTGATTGCCTTACGATTTTAGCCGTTTCAGACTTGTGAAAATTGCTCGCATTGCTATGTGTTTGGGTGTTCCTGGAGACGGTTAAAGCCATTCATGGGAGTTAAACTTTTTGGTATTTTGTTTCTCTTAAGCTATTGGAAGCCTGGTCCTGACTCGGACATAGGTTAAGCACCGAAATAGGCAAACGTGGATACCGAGGGAAAAACTGAGGAGACAACGCGGTTGGAGGGCGAAATTATAAACACATTAAGCACTTGCTAAAACCGCAGAGGCGACGGCAAATTTTCTAGGTATTAGCTGAAATCACCTTCTCATTAGCCATTACGAAGAGGGGTGATAGATAACGAAGAATTGTTACTGTTATGACCAAATCCGAAGCCGAAATAACAATAACAAGAAGACGAGTGTTGGTTGGAATTCCTTTCCAAAATATGCCATTCCTTGCTGAAATACTTCAGAATATTAATTTTTAAGTCGGAATACATGAAGAGTGTACTGAAGAGAAAGATCAGAATAAAATGAAATAAAGGCCCAAATGGACGCTCTTGTTGCTTTGGAACTCGGTCCAAACAGCGAACATACACTATAAAGTACTGAATTTCCTTGTCAAATTATTCCAATGAAGTGATAACTGCATAGAACTACTTCATAAAACTTTAGTTTAATAAAACCAGACATCTTCTACCTTTAGAAACGGATGAAGGCGATAGGAGAATGTTCACACAAAGCAGCAAAATCTCCTCACTTCGCTTTACCAGCCAAAATAGCGCTTAATCCCTATGCTAACAAGAATACATGTAAACTACCTTTTGACTCTAATTAAGCTTACTACGTTCTCAAATACAAACATTTTCGAAAAGAGGCCTAGGAAAATGGGATTTTCAAACTCACTTTTTGATAAGACGGCAAAAGCATACTTCTCACGTTGCGACGTGACGGCAACGCCAAGGGAAGCATCCGCATTAGATGATTTGGGTTTTGCCAGTGGCCTCTCCCGTCGCCGTTGCCGTTATCGCTGCCATGTAACGTTTTCAAGTTGACAGTACACTGTTTCGGTGAAGAAAACAACGATTTTGACACTGAAAATGACAAAAAATTGCTATGTTAGGAGTAATCAGGATGAGAGGACACAAGGACCCTGACGAAAACAACAACGATTTTGATTGAATTTATAGAAATTCAAAATGTTGGAACGAACCCAGATTGAGGAAACACTAGGGTACTGACGAAAACAACGAATTTGAAGAAAATGAGGAAGACAACAATTTGACAAAAATTACAAAAAATCCAAATGTTGGATCCTGAAGGTTCCCAGAAATAGATGGTAGGAACATTATGACTAGTTAAAAGGCGGGGCCCAGAAAATGGAAAGATCACTTAAGGGCCCTGATGAAAATGATGATGAACGTGCATACTTGGAAAAAATTGATGACTATGCACTATAGAAGTTAAGTGTAGTATATACTGCCACGTGCTGACTTTCTGGCCCTAGCAAAATGCAGGACATTTGCACAGAATCGTATATTCATTTGTTCATAGTGTTGATTCCAAGAGTGTCTTGTCGCTCAGTGGTAGACCCGTGATAGGTTTGACTCCTGTTGCAAGAACTCAGAATTTCTTCCAAGTATGCACATGACAATATACAAACATTACAACAATATAAACAACAACCAAGTAAAGGAAAGGAAACTTACATGCAAGCATAGGTGTTTGTAAACTGTTAGTCAATATTTAAATATCTAGACAGTTCTTCTGTAGTAGTCCATTTTGGACTAAAGAGGAGGAATATGGTAACATGCTTTCAAATCGTATCATTTTGAAGGATTGCAGTGGAAGATCCTGCATGATATTCTGCAGATAGCCAGTAACATTCCAGAATGAAGTTTCCCACAGCGTATCGATGTAAAACCAATGCTTATTGTTCATCATGTCTTTTTCACTGATGAACTTTGAGTGCAGGCGTATTAAATGCAGTATGTCACTGTTGTACTACAAACGTGAAATCAAAACATCCGTGACAAAGAAAACATCGATTGTCTGAGTTACCTCCATATCCATGCATACTTCCTCTATAGTGTTCGAGCTTGTATTAATTATATATGCGACCATGGCTGTTTATATGCGGCCCCTGGTTTCCTTGGTTCACACTCCAAACATCTTACCTAGTGTGAAGTTTTAAGCTGTTTTCTTCCTTTAAAAGTGGTCCCCAAACACGATGAAGAAGACGAAAGAAGAGTTGCATGAAGTCTAGTGCATGTATCCGTCTGCCATGTTAGAATTACGAAGCTTAGCCAATCTAGCTGAAATCTTCGACTCGAAATGAAATGAAGACATTCAAAATGAAACTCACAAGTTTGTTTCCCATAACATATTTACAAACATTCCAGGCGCTTAGCGGCTAATCGAAATTTAACCCAATAAATTGTTTTCGGCGACTTTCTGTCGGCCACGAACTAAAGCAAGACATTTTCCAATCCGCAACTGTTATAACTGAGGAATTCCGAGCACGAAATTAGGAATAAATAACGAACCTTATGAAGACACAACAACTATACTTTTAATCTCCTCTACTGCGCAAGCGCATACATGTAATTCAACGTATGGCATAACAAACCGAACCCACGACATAACAGCAACTGTATATGGGTCGAATTTGGTTTGAAAGGAGGAATCGACGCGGTCAGACGACGATTCATTGAAGTGTCGATTCGAAGCTCTCGCCAAAACAAACGTGCCAGGCAGTCAATCACACCACGGACTCAACAGTATCCTCACCACGTTACTTTAACTTTACGCCAAAAACTACAAAAGATTAGGCAATTCAAAAAATTCAAGTTCTAGTTGTCAAGGAGCGACTTCCCCCCTGATCATATTGAACAAAGCAGGTGCTCTCTTATCAGTCAGTATCTATGCAAATTTGCTCTATTTGCCGGTGTTTACGTCTGGTCCGCCGACTAATGTGTGAAATTTTTAAAATTTTAGTAAAAAAAAAAATCAAGTTTGTAAGACCGCTTTTTACCATATTCACAATATTCGTAGAATTTCTAAATACCTTTCACAGGAATCCCTTAAAACATTAGTTCATGCTTTTGTTACGTCCAGACTCGATTATTGCAATAGCCTACTTTATGGCCTTCCCAAATGTCATATAAGTAAACTTCAACGAGTACAGAACGTTGCAGCCAGATTAAAAACGAACACTAAAAAGTATGGTCATATCACACCAGCTTCATATAGCCTTCACTGGCTACCTGTGTTTTACCGCATCTATTTTTAAATTCATGGAAAGCGCTTTTGATCATTTTAATGTTGAAAGGCGCGACAAATAGGAAAAATCTTTAACTTCGGAGAAAGAAAAACACATGGAGCTGAAACAGTGAGTACGGAGCAGTTTTATAAATACTTTAAGCAACAGAATGCGACCCCTTTCAATAATATACTAGATCCGGAGACGAATATGGAAACACATAGTGACGAAAGAGTGGAAGGCCCACTTGATTATCCAATCATAACTGATGAAGAGTTCGAAGCTGCAAACTGAAGGCAAACAAATCTCCAGGTCGTCAAAAATATATTAAATGAAGTAATAAAAATCGCGGGAAAGGACGCTTTAGTAAATTTATTTAATCGAATCCTGGCAAATACCCTGCTCTCATTGTACCTATTAACAAAAAGGATGATCGATCCAAAGTCGAAAATTACCGTGGTATCACTTTGCTTTCTGCGTTAGGCAAGCTCTTTACATCAGTCCTCAACAATCGACTGTACGACTACATGGTTCAAAAAGGAATTTTGAAAGTTGAACAAGGTGGTTTTAGAAAAATGCATGGCTCATTTGATAACTTCTTCACAATAAAAATGCTTATTGACAAGTGCGTGAAATCCAAACCACAGAAGCACCAAAATTCGGTACTGTTTTCATGCTTTGTCGACTTTAGAAAAGCCTTTGACTGTATACCCCGACAAAAACTATTCGACAAACTGAGAAAAGAAGGTGTTCAAAGACGTCTCCTACACGTTTTAATATCCATGTACTCAAATGATAAATCGGCAGTTGCAATTGATGACAAATTAACCGAATCCTTTACTTGTTTTGCCGGTGTAAAGCAAGGTTGCATGTTGTCGCCTACTCTTTTTAATTTCTATCTTAGTGATCTACCAAAATTCCTAAATACAGCGAGTCCAACCGATATTATGCTAGGTGATAAATCTATAAATTGTCTCTTACATGCGGACGATCTAGATCAGCAAAAAAGCCTTCAAATAATCCTTAATAAGTGGAATCTTTCTGTGAAAATGCCGATTTAAGTGTAAATTTAGACAAGACAAAAATTATTGTGATAAGTTTTTAAACAACCACTCGTTCAGATATGGCGGTTAAAGCACTCTATAAATTACGAAAACAGATGGGAAACCACTTCAGCGAAAATATAAAATTAACGATGAAGTTATTTGAGGCACTGATATCTCCCATACTCTTTTATGTAAGTGACATGTGGGGGATTGATTGCAATGGGAAATTAGAAAAGGATCCAGCAGAATTAGTTCAAAGTAATTTCCTAAAGTGGTTGCTGGGAGAAATACTGCAATAATAATGCATGCAGGGCTGAGACAATTACAAATGTGAAGACTACCTACATCAGGTTACGAATATACGACACAGAATAGCTCTAACAAAACTGCGACTTAGCAACCACAAATTAGCCATAGAGACATGACGTTATTCGAGACCGTTCAAGAAACCTGCAGAAAGAATTTGCCCAATTTGTAAAATAGAAATGGAGAGTGGGTACTATTTTCTAAATATATGCCCTTCTTACCAGGAAAAAAGGTACTCGTTACTAGATTATCTGGAAAAAGAATATAGAATAAAAATAAGCATAATGTCACCTAACAAAATATTCATGTTTCTAATAAACCCACCTAGCAGAAATGCTAAACTACAAAAACTAATAGCAAAACATATATTCTAATGCTTTGAAAAAAGAAAAGGGGTAGACGGCAAAAAGTAAATACTCTAGGACTTATCAGTCAATAACTTATTAGCCATATATATTTTTGTTGTCTGTAATATTTAGTTATTTGGAAATCGTAGTTGATAAACTATTTATTGTTTAAGACTCCAAATAAAGACATGTCTGTCTGTCTGTCTGGCGCTATATTTAGTAAATAAATTATTATTATGTATTATTAGTAGTCGTATGCAAAAAACGCACATTTCATAAGAGCCCCGATAGCTTCATCAATAGTAACAGTTCAATCGCCTCTCATTTGAAATTGATGCAAGCGGTCGGGAGAGTTTTCGATTTTCTGCGACAAGAAAATACAGCAGGTATAAATGTTTGGACGGAGAAGCGGGGGAGGCGCAAAAGTGCGGCATTTGAACACTTCTGTTGTCCCCTCTCTGGGGAATTTGACCACTTGGACTTACTAAAGTTCGAATATTTTAAAGGACTGTTAGACTAGTTTCAGTCCTCAGGGTCGGGAATTTGACCAAAAAATTAAAACATACTTTTAATGCCCCCCCCCCCCCCCTTCTCCGTCCAAACATTGATACCTGCATAAGACTTATTACTTGTATCGACACAGTTGAAACTTGGCAAACGTTGTCGTGTTATCGAACAATGAACCAAGAACAATACGCTAGCTCATGAATACTAATCATTCCTGCTGCAAGCGCGCTTTTGAAGCGCGTAGTTAAACGGACTGGCGTTAGCGCATTTCTAAAGCCCCGTTCAAATGGTAATGATAATTGAAGATTCTTGGTTTTCAACCACGTGACAGGGCGGCCATGTTGGGGGTCAAAACAATAGGAAATTCTTTTGAAGAATTTACATAAAAATAGAATTTAGTTCCCAGCGGAGAGAAAGGCTATTGTTCTTGACCACCAACATGGCCGCCATGACGTCACTTGCAAGCCAGCAATAGTCGATGATAGTTTCAACTATCATTCACTATCATCGACTATCATGTCTGCGTTCAAACGGGTCATGATAGTCGATGAATCACGCGAAGAGATCGCGCTGCTAACTGGTACCTAGTTTCCTACCGCGTGAAATTGTAAACAAATATGCCGACGCTGAGGTCAGCATTTTCGATGGCGTTTTAAAATTTGCGACGAAAATGGCTCCATGTCAGCCGAGAAGAGCAGTTTATGGCTTTGTTCCTCCCCGGACGGTAGCACCGCGGCAGCCATTCTGCTACTTGCCATTTCAGTTTGAGCCCGTTTTTGGCATTGCCGCTGGCCGAAAAACTATCGTGCGCTATAATCCGCTTGTTCAAACGGCAAGAACTATCATCAACTATCATGTCGAATTTGAACATGTCCAAACTGCACGATACTTGATGATAGTGCATGATAGTTCGTGTTCAAACGCGCGTGATAGTTAAAACTATCATCGGCCATCTTCAACTATCATTACCGTTTGAACGAGGCCCAACTAACGAGTTTGAAGCGCGTTAACGTGGACTCTTATCTTTGAGCTGTACTGTAAAGTAGTTATGGTCAGCTGTATAACAGATCGTATTCCACTCGTTGTGAGTTTTCGCAAATTTCGCAAAGTTTGTAATATTCGTAAGCCGGCCCTGGCTGAAGAATTGAGTTGCAAGAAGAAGAAGTAGCGAAAAATCGCAAATCGCAAAAAATCGTATAGGTTGCTATATTTCGCAAACTTCGCACGGTCCTATCGGAAAATCGTTACCTCACAAAATTTTGAAAACCAACCAAAAAATCGTCAATTTTGTAGTGACTGAATTGCGTTCAATCGTGGACACAAGTGACTTTATCGGCATCTAGAGTATGTTTGTTGCATGCCCATGCAAAGTCTTACTTGTTTTGTCGAAGCTAATGTACCATGGAACTGTGTGCTCCATAGTCATAAGTGAGTGACTGTAATTGTTTGTCATTTCGTTCGGGTGTTTTAGAGTGTTGGTTTTGCCCCGCCTCGTTTAACGTGTGGCTATTTGCGAGGCAAACCACTATTATTGAAGTGTTTGTGCATAGATAGTTGTTGTTGTCGCTGGGATAAACAAAATTTTAAGTAACAGACATTACTCGGACGTTCCTTCTCGTTCTTGACAGGTGAAGTTTCAAGAACAAAATGGACAACCCAGGCGCTGTTGAGTCTCGTTGAGAGAAACGAATCAACGTTCAATACGAAGCGTAAGTTTTTTACAAAACTGAGGACTGATGTGTTTTATAAAGGATTATATTTCGCATCGCGTTCACCATAAAACTGAACAACCAAGTTACCACCAGGGGCGTAGCTACCTGTACGCAAATACGCAATTGCGTACCTGAAAATAATAATAAAAATAAATAAATAAATAAATATATTTCAAATATATTTATATTTATATATATATATATTTTTTTTCAGTCATTTAACTTAGCCTTTTCTTTTACTTATTTTTGTACCTGAACTACAAAATTGTTTTTCCACATCCAAATGTCGGTTTCTTTAGAGAATCGATGTGATTTCGTCGGTCACGCGATTTGAAATAAAAGACACGTGAATCGAAAATGACTTTGATCTTTTTTTTTGGGGGGGGGGGGGGGTGGGGGGTGAAGAGGTGAGATGGAAAACTGTGCGTACCTACGGAAAAATCCTGGCTACGCCCCTGACCACGTGTGTTAGGCTGCTATGGCTGCTTTTGAAAGCGCGAAACCTTGCGAAATAACTGCTAACGCGACGCATTTTTGTCGTTTATAGACGAAACTTCAGTAACAAACGTACCAGCAATCTCACTTGTAAACCTTGCTGGAGAAAAAGCCGAATCAAGGAAGTCTGCTACGATCCGTAAGTTGGTATAACTTTTTCTGGTAGAATTGTACAGGAGTACTCTAGTCTAATTCCTTGCCACGTCTTGCAGAATCTTACGGCTAACAGTCACATGACTGTCGGCGCCAATAGGTGGCTATCACTTACGTCATCGCCGCCATGCTGGTGGACGGGACATCTTTCATTAGCTTGTTTTGTATTCGTTTCACCATTTTTATCTGTTGTCTCTAGAGTTTGGCTCAGTGAAAACCACTTATAGGCATGTGTTTGTTTGCTTCCTGTAGACAACTGAGACCCTTTTCGGGGACACGTGGTCCGGCATCCCAATGTCCCCTGCTCTTGTGTGGGTTCTCTTACGTTTAAGGTTTAGTTAAGCCCGCCGCACACGTGAAGGAAAAAGCTGAGCAAAACTCCTCGCGAGGCGTTTAGCTCAGCCGTTTCCTCACGTGTGCGGCGAATTTTCGGTGAGAAATTCGCCTCGCGAGGCCGTGAGGAAAATATATTGATATTTTTTGCCTCGCGAGGCAAATTCTTCACTCTGTGCGGCAATCATGGCTGAGCCAGGCTAATCGATCATCCAATAAAATTGCATGGCCTACTCACTTGACGTAAAAGTTTGGACTTCAAGATAGCAGCCGGTGGTGTAGTCAGTGAAGTGTTGCATGCGGATGTTCTGCTTCTTTATTTAAGGCGCAAACATGGCCAGAAATGTTTCGAAGGACTCTCTATCCAGACTATGAATTTGAGGGAATGCCACTTCTGGATCTAAAATTGCTTGTCTGTTTAAAAGACTTTCAAGATATTTCCAAAGGAAGACGAAGGCAGGGAAGGGAAGTACAGCCTTTCGGGCCTAGGACTTATTACAATTTTCGGCGTTTTTTTGGAGTGCAGACAAAAGCGGCTCTGAAACCATGCCCACTAAAACGGCAGATGCCTTCATGGCCTACATACATGTACCAGGTAATACCATCTCCAGGAACTACAGGGTGCTACCCAGGGAGATTCACGAGCCCGAAGCGGGATCTGTGTTTCCTTCTCTTGCGCTTACCGTTCTTTTATCTGCCAGAGCCTAGTTTACGCGCTTTAATGGCGCGTCGGTGAATACACGTTTTCGCGCACATTCCTAGTTCAAGGATGTTCCTAGAAACAAAGCCCTTAAAAACGCATATATAAGAAAACTAGTTTAACGAAGAGCTGATATTTTTACAGGGAGAACACTTTCTGCCTGCTTGGACAAAGAGATGATAATGTCCGAAAAAATAAACAAACTGGGAGCATATTCACAAGATAAAAGTAAGTTTACGCAGAAAATTAATGCCGGGGAGTGTTCTTGTGACGACCACTTTCTGAGAATATCACTTGGAGATCTGTCTAAAGGCTGGTTCAGTGAGTCGGTGTCGGAATCGTCGTCGGAGTCGTAAGGGCGCGTCTGATCCAGTGAAAACGATGTTGTTGGAGTCGGAAGCAGAAGCAAAATAACCAACCATTCACAATGTTAGTTCTCACGCTCTGCGATTACAGTTTCATACCAAAATAGTGCTTGCGACTCCGACAATCTTGGTTTCTCTGGGTCATAAGCGACGGAGTCATATGCGGGATCGGTATTCTGCTTCCGACTCCGTCGGTTTGATTTTCACCAGATCGTATCGCCCTACGCTTCTGATTACGACTCCGACTCCGTCGCTAGTGAAAACCTTTTAATTGGCGCGCAGAACAATGATGTTAACTTAAGCATCTAGCTACTCAGTCACTCAATTTCGTTCCTGCGTGTTTCTTCCTTACTTACTTACTTACTTTCTTTCTTCCTCCCTCCCTCCTTCCTTCCTCCTTCCTTCCTCCCTCCCTCCCTCCCTCCCTCCCTCCTTCCTCCCACCCTCCTTCCTTCCTTCCTTCCTTCCTCCCTCCCTCCTTCCTCCCTCCTTCCTTCCTCCCTCCTTCCTTCCTCCCTCCCTCCTTCCTTCCTTCCTTCCTCCCTCCCTCCTTCCTTCCTTCCTTCCTCCCTCCCTCCTTCCTTCCTCCCTCCTTCCTTCCTTCCTCCCTCCCTCCTTCCTTCCTTCCTTCCTCCCTCCCTCCTTCCTTCCTTCCTTCCTCCCTCCCTCCTTCCTCCCTCCTTCCCTCCTTCCTCCCTCCCTCCTTCCTCCCTCCCTCCCTCCTTCCTTCCTTCCTTCCTCCCTCCCTCCTTCCTCCCTCCTTCCTTCCTCCCTCCCTCCCTCCTTCCTTCCTCCCTCCCTCCTTCCTTCCTCCCTCCCTCCCTCCTTCCTTCCTCCCTCCCTCCCTCCTTCCTTCCTTCCTTCCTTCCTTCCTTCCTCCCTCCCTCCTTACTCCCTCCCTATCTTCCTCCCTCCCTTCCTCTCTTCCCTCCTTCCTTCCTTCCCTCCTGCCTGCTTGCTTGCTTAATATATCTTGAGGAATATTGCTATGTTTACTTGAGTACTGATTTCATTTTTACCGTTTTTTGTTTAGGATTTCTTACCATTGGAATCTCTTCAATCACTCGACCTTCAGGAAAAAGCTATCTCGTGGATACTATTAGACTTCTATTAGATGACTTAAGCGAGGAGCACCGCAATGAAGTGTTCATGGTGATATTCTTAGCCGATTTCGATGAAACCCATAAATACAATTCTCTAAAGAGACTCTCTACTGAATTTCAGAAATTCATCGATCAACGTCTTCTACACGTGATTTTTGCGCCACGGGACTACTATCCCTCGCTGTCCAACCTGAAAACAAAATACGGTGATTCCCAGCAGAGAATCTCTTGGCGGTCGAAGTTAGTGGTAGACTTTACATTTATTATGTGTTATTGTAAAGACTTGTCGCAGTATTACCTTCATTTGGAAGACGATTTGATCCCGTCTCCTAGCTTTTATCCAAAGCTTCGGGATTTTATCGCCTCACAGAAACAACCCTGGGCCATGTTGGACGCAGCTTCTATGGGCCATACGGCCAAGGTTTACCATTCCAGTGACCTGGAAAATGTCGCCGCATTCTTTTATCTCTCATACGATGAAATGCCCGTAGATTGGCTAATAATGTTCTGGCGAAAAATAAGATACCACGACAAGTTTGTGCTTCCAGCGGCTTCACTTTTTCAGCATGTCGGGCACAATTCCTCATTAGAAGAGAATAAACTTTCTTACAAGTCTAAGGAGAGTTATTTTGATGAATATGATATCAAGTACAGGGGTTTGAATCCAGCGGCGATTGTTAGCAGTTCCATGGACTCCGCAGAAGGAACCAAACCGGAACATGCGTATAATAAGGGTGCAGGGTACTTCTGGGCAAAAGGAGTGACGAAAGATCAAGTCATTCTTTTTCAGTTTATTAAAGTAACCGCTGTGCGTGAAGTGTTTGTGGGAACGGGCTCCTACCTCGCACTTAAAGACACACTTAAGTCGGGTCTTCTACAAGCAAAATTTGAGTTGGAAAACGGCAGGGTGGACAAAAATGGCGCCCAAGTTTGTAAAGATTTTGAGACAATCGGCAGTTTTACAGATGGCCGAGTTAAGGTTGCTTTGAATGAGAAAAGGAAACTGTCTTGCTTAAGGATTCTAGTGACCGAAGACCAACAACAATGGCTTTTTCTCAGAGAGGTAGATATTTGGCATGATTAATTAGCTATCGAACAATAAGGTGCTTGACCTTAGTGGTGGTCCACTAGCCCAGAACTAGTAGAAATTCGATTTGGGCCAGTAAAATTTGACAACCACTAGCAACTGGGCTACGTGTAATAGAAGAGGTTTTGGAGATAGTATTGATGAAGAGAAATTCAACCGGTTTTGAGTCATCCGGCGAAGAAAGAGTAGTTAGGTTTTTTAGATTGATTTGGTTGATATTATGATTTGCAATTATCTTAGCCTTTTTGTAAATATTTAACAAGTAGATTCTATTGTACTCTGACAACGCACGGATGACGTTAAGGCCCTTACAAACGAGGAAACATCGCCGAAACATTGTTTCCCGAAATATTTTTTGGGTGCGCAAAAGAGCATGAAGCAAAAAAAAAAATGTTTTTCTTCCTTGCTGCGCAAACAAGGAAACATTTGCCAAGGGAGCAAATTTGGCTCCCGCAACACATGTTGCGTGTGCACGTAAACGGGAAACATTTTGGGAAACAATGTTTCCACGGCAATGTTTCCTCGTTTGAGGAGGCCTTCAGAACGCGGTAAGAAGAAAGAGGTACGTTCCGAGCCACTGCTGAGTTGCGTGACCAAGTCGCAGCTGAGTTGCGTGACTGATGTTCTAAGCACGTTTTGACGTCCTCATTGTTTTATCAGAGTGCACACGTACTGACAAATTGAATCTATTCATAAGAGCGAAAACATTTAGAAATCATGACAGTAACCAAAGCCATCTAAATAACCTTAACTGCCAATGAAACAATTTAAATAACTCATTAACAAGATGCATGGCAACTTTCTTCAACGCTTGACGTCATTCGTGTGTCTATTTAACAAATAGATTCCATGTTGCCTTTCATCTGTTCAGTAATAGATCACAGATGACGTGGTAAGGACAATAAAGTGGCGTCAGCCGGGTGTGTCACTGTTGTTCTTACCACATTTTGACGTCTTCTGTGATCTATCACTGAGCAGACGCACAGCAACATGGAATCTATTCTTTTTATAATTTGTAGGAAATATTTTGTAGTTCGTTTAGTGGTGCTCGACTGAGACTGCTCGAATATGTTATTTAAGTCATTGTCTACAAAGAAACGTATTTTCTCTTCTTCTTGCTTCTGAAATTTGTCGACAGCCTCGGGAAGACGTCTTTCTACGTCTTCGTTCGCCCAATCTGGTCTGGTTTAAATTTTCAAAACTTTCCGCGATTGAAAGAAAATAGAAGGAAATAGTATTTAATGATATCGCCATCTGTGCGTCATGTAGACATAAGTAAGAACCAATCAAAGTGCATGTATAATGTAGCTTATTATTTATACTTGAATCGCAAACTTCTCTCGATCAATCAAAGCGCACGTTCACACTATCTATTGAATGACTTGAATGAGGGCCACAGGTTTGACAGATTTTACGCATACGCCTTGTTAAATAAAGACTCTTGATTGTTAGTTGTTTGTTTGTTTAGTTTTTGTTGATTTTGGATGATAGGAAGTCTATGTATCGTTATCACTGAGTTAAGGATTGTAAAGGAGACGAATCATTTGATACCATTTGATGTAAATTAGACAGGCAGTTTTAATATTTTTTTGTTGGTGTAAGGCGCGTCAAGTTTGTTCACCATCATTATCATTATTGTTTATAATCTGATTTGATATAATATAATGTAATATAAGATAATATAATATAGCGTTAAATACTGGATGGTGAACTTATCTAGATAG
>OX419341.1:21062763-21067763 GCA_948470475.1 Galaxea fascicularis | reverse complement strand
ATTTGATTTAATTTTGAGAGAACTTTTTGTCCATACTCATGAGTGATTCCTTACTGTTTTGAAAAATTATCAATTTTATATGGGCCGTACTTTCCTTTTTAATAAAATTACAGAAGATTTAAATTTTACTCCTCTGACAATCAAGTATAAATAATATTATTATTGGCTACTGTTTCTTAAAATTGCCACTTACCAGAACTTCACTGTATGATGGTTGCTGGCAGAATGAGTGATCACTGAGTGTATATACAAATTGTTGTATTCAGCAAATCATCATTATTTACATGTGATCAGATCTGAATGTAAGAGTCCATAAACGTTTGTGAAATTGCTGCATTAGTTCTATCATAATGGATTTTCATTACCTTAATGTGAAAAACTGTTTAAGAATGGGTGATTCCATAGAATATTCATACCCTACCACAGAAGGCATCTCAGAATTCCGAAGGTGGGGGTGGGGAGGCCAATGGACTGGAATTCCTAGAGCATGGGGGGTTCAATGGAATGGAATACTGAGTGCATGTAATGAATGGTGTAAAAGTAAGGCTGATGGTTGGTGACAAGTCTACCATCTGTGTCTGGCCTCCTTCCCACCACTGTGGCTTAAGACTGTGAGGTACATATGGCAATATTAGACTTGATGGTATTGTTATTTCATAGCAAGTTTGCTCAATGTCTGAAATGCTAGATTTTATGAAGAAAAGAATCATGTTCTGCACTATGTGACTGAAAACTGGATCTAGTCATGGCAAACCTGGCAAAAATACCAATTTACTGCCTTGTTTTTATTGGTAATATTATTTTTTTCAATGATCTTAAGGGTATTAATTTTGAAGTGTGAGAAATGATGCATATCTGGTCAACATTGTACACCTGAAAATATAATCTGGTATCTTATTCTTTCTTATTTCACCTTAATAGCTACAGACAAGAACTTCAACACAAACTTGCCCTTTCACAGAAGCTCATCTTCACCAGCATTCAACTCAAACTCTGTCAATAATGGCCCTCTTGGTACAAAAGGATTACGTGGGAGTGGTACATTCAAGACTGGAACAAATGCGCCTGATAACTTTGTTAATAACATGGCACAGTTACAGTTGTCAATATCAACAAATAAGGTACACACACAACTAGTCATTAGCAGAAACTCCACTCTATGTACTGTTAGCATGGTGTGCTTTAAATTTGTCCCTGGTTGAAGGCCTTCAAACAATTCTGATTTTTATCTTCCTTTGTTCCAAGTTATGGTAACTAATCTCAGGGAAGGAAACAAATTTCGACTGTGGCATTTTGAATTACTGTGAAACCCAGAAAACCACGAACACTACAAATTATTTCCGGAATGTTTATTATTCTTCGGCAAATCAGCTGTGCCATGAAACCAAAAGAAGAAACCACTAACAGTAAAAGTGATCAACATTGCAGGTTATGGTTTAGCCGTCTTGTATCTGATTGGGTTTCTTTTACAGCACAATAACCAGTGAAGTATTTCCAAGTTTCACAGTAATTATGTGATGAATGCTCTAGTACTTAAACTTTGCACATTCCACCTAAACAGACCGTTATAAAAAATATCTCTTCTTTTATAATATAGATCACTTTATTCTTTTAATACTAATGATGTTGACTCTGTATTTCTTGCATTTCAGCTTCCTCCAGGTTCCCTTGGAGGGCACCCCTCTCCATTGTCACCTTCAAAGAAGGCATTTACATCATCCCTAGCTCCAGGAGGTCCAGTGTCACCACTCCACTCCCCCAAACCACCACTTAGCTCACCAAAGACACAACAAAACCCAATGACATCACAAGCATTTGAATTTCTTCCCTCTGCTGCGGTAAGTGGCATGAGAATAGGCTTACTGTAGCTTGCAACAAGCATTGGTGCAGATGTCTATGCTTTGACTCTCCGTGGCACTTGCACCAACTTTCTGGAGTTTTTAAAACCCATTACACTTACGTGTGATTTCTTTCAGTTAAAATGAACCCATCTATTTCCATGTGATCATCATAATCTTCAATTATCAACTCTTGCTTTCACTCTACTGCATAATAATATAATTTATTACATGTATATCTCTCAGTTAGTACATGCGCTGTGATTCCACTGCGCACCCAATTGACCTCAGAGATATGATAAATATCTAACTAACCTTGTTTTCTTGGTCTGTACTGTAAGTTACGGACCCTTGTTTTTTCCTGTTGAATTAAAACTTGATCCATTATGTACAGTAGGGCTATAGCTCATCACAATGCTCCTATTACATCATGTGACTAGGCCTTTGGTTTGACTCTGCGAAGGAGTCAGATTTTTTCTTTTCCCCCATGCTTGTGCCATTATGAATTGTTACTCCTTTCCCTCTCATCAAAAAAGTCATCCCTCTCCTGCCCCTGAATCTCAGATACTAGGAATGTACATGTAATTTACAGGTAGTAAGGCTTTCTATGTGTAAGATGTTCAGTGTATCATTGTTTAGTTATTGCATCTCCAAACCACTAGTGAAATGCACAATTTCCTGTAGTTACAATCTTGAAATAAATCAGGCTTTCCACTTAAACATTCTGGCAAACATCCTTTGAACCAGTATCAGCCAGTAACTTACACTGTATAGAAGTATAAGGGTTCTTAACTCTCTTGTGTTTACTGTATCTGTCTCATTGTCACTGAAATGCCCTTCATGGGAAGTGCATATAGCCAAGTATGTTACAATCTTGTGTGCGCAAATATTAGGACATGTATGATGTTGTGGCAAACATAATGACTGTTGAAAACAATATAAAAGAAGATGTGATTCAATCCAAATTCAACATTATGTTGAACATAACATTTCACTTTGGGAATTAGAGTTTCAACAAATTAATATGTTTCATCTACTAACTTTTCAGTCTGAGAGCAACACACTCAAATCTCCGGGACATTTTATAAAGGGAATGAAAAAAAACTTAATCGTTGTACATTGTTGAGTTATGTAAGCACTTGGCAATTTTTTAGAACACTCAAGAAGTGTGAAAAGCACTCGCCATAGGTATTTGTCTCGTGTTCTTAAAATTCCTATGTGCTTATAATAGCTCAACAATGCATTTTTGTCTTTTATTTGTTAAAATTTTCTATATACTTTGCCCTATAGAATCAGACAATTCCTCAGGCCCCCATCCACAGTCAAGCCCAGGTCCCTGCTCCTCAGCAGATGGAATCCATTGGTGGAACAACATACTTTTACACTCAGCAAGCACAACAACAACCTGCTGTGGTGAGTGGTCTGCATCTACAGCTGTAAAAACAAATGTAACAACTTGTGATGATAAGTGGTTTATTCCATTCTGACAAGGCGCATAGCACCAAGTTGGCTATAGTTATCTCAGATCTAAGTGGAATAGTAATAATAACAATAATTTATTAATTGTTTTATTCAAATTGACCACAAATTATGAATTAATCATCCTCATATTATTTTGTAAACACAAGAAAACTAACACATACAGTTGCCATATTTGTAGAGCATGGTATAAGGTAAGAGGTCTGTATACATAATATAATAATAATATAATTAATTTACTTTCATATCTTAGACACCCTCTCTGTTTGTTTATAATTACTATTTTTTTTTTTGGTTTTAAAAGAGTTTTCTTTTCTTTTCAGCTGTTTCCTTCATATCAAGCATACATCTCTGAACCTTCACACCTTGCCCACCTACAATCCAGTCAGACACGTAACAATACATTCTCCATGTCTGTGCAGATTCGGCAGGTTTGTGGTTAAATGATTGTTTGTGTTCCCTTCAAAGACAAACCAACATATTGGCAGGGTTGTCAAAAAGTACCTGCAACCAGCGATATCGCCAGCTGCTTTCCTAGTTTTGATGGCCATAATTCACCAGTAAAAAGAGAAAATGTAGGGGAAATAACGGTGTTGCCCCCCCCCCCCCCAAGTGCCATATATTTTCCTAGATTCTCATTCAACTTGAATAGTCACTGCATACAGAGCAGTGGCTTGACTGACCTACATGTACTGACTGACAAACGGCTGATGTGACTGATTGATTGATTGACTGACTGACTGACTGACTGACTGACTGACTGACTGACTGACTGACTGACTGACTGACTGACTGACTGACTGACTGACTGACTGACTGACTGGCTGGCTGGCTGGCTGGCTGGCTGGCTGGCTGGCTGATTGATTGATTGATTGATTGATTGACTGACTGACTGGCTGGCTGCCTGATTGATAGATTGATCTGGTGGAATTTATAGACTGATTGACCCACTGTCGTACTGACTGACTGTTTCATTGATTTACTGGTTGATTGACTGTGAGACTGACCGATTGATTGATTGACTGATCACTGATTGTTTGTTTTGACAAACTAATCATGTAAAGCTTATGTAATTGGTCAATAAAAGAAATGCAAGCACTTACAATTCAAGTTCTTGTGCTTCTTCTTTTTGTTCAGATGAAGGGCTAGCACTCAAAATGTCAGTGCTGTGATTTCTTTCCAGTGGCCAACAAACATGTACCTCCTCAACCCCATTTATCAACATGTAAAAACAATTCATTTTCACATCCCCATTTTTAAGATAATGTCCAGGGTTGACTTATAGTGAGATTATTATTGTTGAGCTAACGATCACAAAGCACCCCTTAGCCCAAAATAATACAAGAAATCCACCTCATATGGAATTTGTAAATAACTAGGTGTAACAACGATGAAGTACCCAAATTCAGATTACAGAGATGTACATAATAGATAATGTAGATAATAACAGGGAGTCAGGGAAAATTCTCGGCCATCAACATGATTTAACACTCTTAACAGTCTGTAATATTGGATTCTTCTAAACCTGTCTCTGAACAGTTAATTCTTGTCAGTTAGAAATTTTATCTACATCCCTGAGAGTAACAGACAAATGTGGACATACGTTTGACTTTTTAGCACCTCAGTTTCTAAAAGGACGTAAAAGCAGCAATTTAGTAACAATCTTGATGAAGAGCACAAGAC
>OX419341.1:21040263-21057763 GCA_948470475.1 Galaxea fascicularis | reverse complement strand
GCGGCCAAAACATCGAAAATCTTGTTCTGCGGTTTTTCTATGCACAGCACTGCACCTCACGGAAACGCTTGCTGCGGTTGCTAAAGCAAAGAAAAAATCATTTATTTCATCTATGCATCTTTTCTTTTTATGATGGACAGTGAACAATGAAATTACTGTGCACGTAGATTTCAGCATATTGTATAATTCATCTCACAGCACTTATGTTTGTGTATGATTACCACCCTGGCGCGGAGACACTACTAATGAGGCACTTCTCGGGCCCTGATTCCACCCTGCCCGTGAGCCCCGATGGCACGTTGTTGTTCCCTTCGAATCCCCGTCCCGGTGGGGTACCCAATAGGCACAGACCCGGTCACCGCAGCCCGATGCCCGAGCGCCTGATCTGGAGTTACATCATACAACTTTCCTCAGCGTTGAGGACGGTCCACGCAGCTGGTTTAGCCTGCAGAGTGATCGACCCGTCTAAAATTTTGTTAATTGGAAATTCAAGGCAAGTAACCATAGTTTTTTTTCTTTTTTTCTTTTGCCATCTTTTCGAGACTTCTAACAATTTGGTGCTTTGGTATTTTTATCTAACAAAGATAAACTCCTAACGCGCGTTTTTCAAACACCCACAACATGTTGCCCCCAACAATGTTGGATGTTGTTGGCCATCAGTACTAGTGTGAATGCAAATGCGAAATTTTACAAAGTTTTGTACTTTTCGCAAGCTGGATGTGGTGACTGAAGAGGTAATTAGCGAAAAATCACAACGAAAAGTAATATGTGGTTCCGGTCAAACCTGGACTTAAGTGTGTTGACGAGGTGTCATCAGGGTACAACTCCCTTGTTTTACTGTTAAAGTACTTAACACTCTTCCTAACCACTGTTTTCTTGTTATTGTTTTTTACAGACTCAGAATAAATGGCTGTGGAATCTTTGATGTTCTTAGTTTCGACGCTAGTAACAGTCCAAACGCCATGATTCCTCATTTTCAGGTAAATTTCTCTATCCGTTTACATGTGTTTCTTATAAAAAACCACATTTAGGTTGTCTGTTAATATAGCGTTGATATTACAAGGCGAAATTTGATGCTGATCACTATTAGGGTTTCTCAATTTCTAGACTCGGTCTTAATTGTGTCGGTTTGTTTTGTTGCAGCAAGAAGACCTCACATCCCTTGGTAAGCTAATCCTGGCCTTAGCATGCTATTCGCTGCAAGCTGTCCAGCGGGAACACATTCAACAGTCATTAGAATACATGGCTATGAACTACTCATCGGATCTTAAAAATCTAATTATGTAAGTAATACCTAAAATTTGCCAAGTAAAAAGCGACTTTTAATTGAGTGTCGAAAGTAAATTTCCTTTGCTTGGGTTTGGCGTTGCTTCGCTCTGTGATTGGCCAGCTATACTCGCGCCACTTTTTCAACCAATGAAAAACAAAACCAAAACTATTCGCGTGTTGGTCGCGCGTTTTTCCCGCGATTTATTTCTGATTGGTTCATTGGACTGTTTGCATGTTGTGATTGGTCTGGGTAATTACTTTGGTTTTCGTTTTACGACACTCAGTTGAAAACCACTTTAAATAAGGAGCTTCAGATCGAGGACGCGACGGCTTTCAGAACACGGTGACCGAGCAAAACCCTGAAACGAGAATGGCGTTGTAAGAGAGGGAAAGGTGAGCTCAAGTTTTGCGACGCGAGCTCTATCCGACGCGTTAGTTCAATATTATTTGTTCTGAGAAAAAAATAAGAGATGGGATCGTCTAAAGAAGTCCAAGAAATGCTGTTATTGTGCTCGGAAGAAAAGATAATTTGTGATGAAGATTGTCCTTTGTTGTACGAGGAATAGGTGCCGTAGAATTCACGGTCACTCGCCCGTATGAATGTTCTTCTATTGTAATAAAAGATTTGTTTACAATCTGTAAAGCAGATTTCCGTGTGGAAAAGAAAGAGATCAGAAGGGTTGAGATATTCCATTATTGTCGAAGCCAGTGGAACCATTTGCGATAGAACTGAAGGCTTGTGCATAGTGCTAGAACGTAGCAACGTTGCGGCATAAATTTCGCCAGAAAGTCTGCACATGAATGTGGGTTTCAAACTGTGCAAGAGGTAGCATATACTTAACCGTTTTGTCCAAAACAAGAGCAATGAATACTCACGTTTTCTACACAACGCCAAATCCTTCTGACACGCGTTTTCGTCGTCCCACGACCCGAAAACTTCGAAAACTTCGATCATGCGCAGGTAGCTTTTTCTGTGAAAAATTGCTTCAGGCCGCGTCGCAGACTCGTCGCGTCTTCGATATAAAGCTCCCTAATGTTGTGAGTACAGTTTCTTTATTGTCCTCATGCGAGTTGCGCTTGTTTCTGGTTGCGTTGTACTTTTCCTTGTGTGCAAACAAGGCACGGTTGGTGTTGCTTTGACTTCTTATTGGTTGAGAAAGCGACGCGAGTTTTGCCAAGCAATCACAGAGCGAACTATCACAAAACTGAAGTAAAAGATAATTTGTTTCGATACTTCACTGATCATACCTCTTAAAGCGGTTTTTTGAGCATCGAATGATAATTGTGTTTGGTTTGGTTTTGTATTGCTTTGCTCTGTGGTTCAACTGCTCCAAGATGTTAACCCAGCTTTTGTGTTTATTGTTGTAGCTATCTTCTCAGCAGTTCACTCACTGCGCACATGAAGAGCGTCAATGATATCATGCCCATGATTGGCGCCAGGTTTTACACGCAACTGGACGCCGCGCAAGTCAAGTGCGACGTGTTGGAAGGAGAATTAGCCAAGGTAAGAAAGATCGATTGCACCTGAGCTGCCAAGATCCCGACCCTGGAGTTTTCCACAAGGTGTTTCCCTCCCATTCTGATTGGATAGTCATAGATCAATGTCCCATTTCTTTTTATCCAAAAACAGACCCTTTTTACAAAAGGTAACATAGAAATCGTGATTGTGACGAACTTATTCGACTTTTCCAAAAGAGACCAAACCCGGCGCAGTTTTTCAAGTTGGTGTCCGTTTTGCTCTAAACCACACGCAGCTCAGAATATTTAAGAACAGTTCTCCTGCAGTAACTAGAATAGCTGTTTTGAAGAATATGTGGCAGCATTTATTGATTGCTACTAATGAAACAGTTTTATTTGGATTTTGAATGGAGGATTAAAAGCAGGCGACACTAACGTTACCTTTGTCTGTAACGCCTTAACGTAGCGACCACAGCTTCTAAGGGCCCGCGGATTGAAGTGGTTGTGAGTAAAGACAAGATTACGCCAGAGTGGATTTCAGTCGAGTGTCGTAGAGCCAAAACTAAAGCAATTACCCTGACCAATCACAAGAGACGCAGGCAACTCTGTGAACCAATCAGAATTTGAAGTAATAAGATGCAACCAGTGCGAAGCGCGGGAAAATGCGCGCGTGCAACTCGCGATTGATTTTTGTTTTGCTTCTCATTGGCTGAGAAAGTGGCGCGAGTTTTGTCAACCAATCACAGAGTGATGTAAACCCGAACTACTGTCGACACTCCATTGAAAACCACTGACTGTTCTATCTTGCTTACTGCTGTTTCTTTTCGACTTGTCTTTTTAGGAGATGGAAAATGGTCGTCTTTTCAGGATCCTCTGCAAGATAGGAACTATCAACGAGCGACCAGAGTAGTTTATATTTCTTTTCTGTTTTATGTTTTACTCCTTTATTATTTATACAGAAAATGAACGCGCCAAGAAATTCGTAGATTCGGTGTCCACATTGGTGTTTTATTATATCCCCACCAAAGGGAGAATGTCCAGCATAAGCATATGTAGGAAATTTTGCCCTCTCAGTCAAAATCCTTGATGTCGCCTCTCCCTTTTAGGTAAAATTCCTCACTTTTGAAACTATGCACCACACAGCACAAAAATTGTTTTACATCGGCGGCCATTTTGCTTGATTTGCACTTTTGATTATTTAACTGTTACCGTATCCATAAATAGGTCTTGAAAACTGCACCCATTTTTGCGGGACCAATGTGCACGAAGGCAAAAGCTTTTGCAACAGAAGGAATTCGAAAGTTGCAACATGCAGAGAATTACTCAGCTATACGGTGATCTAACCCCAATCTCCTCTCCTAACTTTTCCCCAATCCCTACAGATTCAGTATGGATCCAAGCTGGTCGGAGACTGGTGACCGCTATCTGTTGAAGCTATTTAGAGACTATCTGTTCCACCAAGTCGCTGAGAGTGGTGCACCGTGGGTAGACTTGGCTCATATTGTGGCCTGTCTCAATAAGGTTAGTTGTAAACTAATTACGTTTTTGCGAACGTTTCGGGCTTGAGTTTTGTTGTTGCGATTTGGCGATGAACTTTGATTTGTAGAGTGAGGATTGGACTTAGATCGCCTGCCATGTTTGATTTCGCGCAAACGTTTTTAGCCAATTACAAAATAGGCCATATTCGTATTCTCGGTATTGAACTGGATCTAGCATGAAGTGGAGGCTCTTGCGGGGGAATACATTTACATATGAAAAGATTTCCCCGTAAGAGCCTCCACTTCATGCTAGATCCAGGTCAATACCGAGAATACGAATATGGCCTAAAAGGATAGTGCGAGCTTCTTTAGTTTTTGTGGTGGTTGTTGTCAAAGCGATTTTTTCTGTCACTGGAGTTATTTTTATCCGTTTTCCGTCGAGTTATGTTTGCCTTACCAGACGGAATTTGCCAAAGCGTTTGTGTTTCTTCGACTGCACAGTTAGCTGATGTATTAACATTACTGTTTTTGTGTCATTTCTGTTCATCTATGTACTATGAGGGTCAAGGACCGTTCATTTTTATATCGGGTGGGGGAGGTAGATGGGACGTGGGGGAGTGTCATTTGCAAATTGTATGCCCCCGATCTCCCCTCCCTCTCCAGCTTACCAGTTTTAGTCACATGACGCCCTTCCTAAATAAGTTACACCGGCTATTTTTCCCCTTTTTACATCTCAGAATTTGTCCGACGCCCCTCTTTTTCTTTTATTTTTTTGTGTCTAGTGCTCTAGCACGTACACACAATGTAAAACCGTAAAAATATCGGGCAAATACTTCATGTAGTGCAATGTATGACGTCATTCCTAGAACGCTTGTGTGGGATTTTATTTACGCGACAGAATGCATGAAGTACTTACCCATCTCGTAACCAACCGTGAGCTTATTATATATTCAAAATGGCTAACTTCCAAGGTCTAACTTTGAATGGAGCAACATTGTGTCAGCTGGATTGGTAAGATTGGAAGATTTATTGCTAAAGATGATTGCTAATTAAGACAAGAAATCGTACCATCTTACAGATAAGAAGTTACGATCATATTTCAAGATGAAACGTTCCCTCAAATTCAGGAATTCGAATGATTTCAATACACATATTAGGAACAGCTTTGTAACTCATCACAAGTATAACAGCAAATGCTTCGTTTTAGTATATACCACACAGGTGAATAGTGCTTTTCGCGCGTTCTGATTGGTTAACTCGGAGGTGATTAGCAAAGTACTATTCACCTCCGAGCAGCCGAAGAGGAACAAACTGGCTTTCCGCGGTGGTTATTCAACTTGTGTGGTATATACTAAAACAATTATTCACCTCAGTGTTGGTGAGAGTGGTGGTATTTACCTCGCCGCTTCGCGGCTTAGTGACTATCCACCACTATTCACCTCCACTTCGGTGAATAATTGTTAATTATAGCGGAACTCCGCGCGCGTGGAGCACCAAAGCTAAGAAAATATGGTAACCTATCGATCCGATAAATTTTGGTTATGACGTCACCGTACGACGGTCCTGGTGTACGTCCACCCCTCTATGTAAGCCAGAATGAAATGTGACACTCCAGTTAACCCTTTTGTGTGCAAGCTCACATATAAGCGCGCGTCCATGTAGACTGTTTTTGGACAGATCATTTGCCCATACACACAGTTCTCAACCCGCGTTTTTGTGGCGGGAAATTGCATGGCCAACTGACTTTGTCTATTTGTTGGTGGAGTATCAGTGATAAACAGTGGAAGAAAGAATAAGAAAGGACACGAGTAAACAGACAGAGTATCAGTGACAAACAGCAGGAGAAAGATCACGAGCAAACCGGCTCAAGAAAAGGCTCGAGTAAACAGGCTGAATCGCACTGACGAACAACGGGAAAAGTAACAACAAAATGCGCAAGAAATGAGACGAAATTATACTGAGGAACAGCGAAAAAGAGGGCGTCTCCTGTCAAGTTGTCAAAACATCAGCAAGTTCATATATGATTTATTTCATATACATCATTCTCACTCATCTCTTTCACGGGAACATATGAACCCACAATTGACCTGCTCCCAACGTCAGTGGCTTCATAGCTCAGTTGGTTGGAGCATCGCACCGGTATCGCGAGGTCACGGGTTCAAACCCCGTTGAAGTCCTGATTATTTTTTTCAGGCTTCTTTACGCAATTGCATAAAATTGCGTTCACAACTGCGAGGATCATCCTTCACTTGATTTCATTCCCGCAGTTCATATATGATTTATTTCATGTACATTATTCTCATTTATCTCTTTCGCGGGAACATATAAACCTACAATCGTCCAGCACGCAACGTCAGTGGCTTCATAGTTCAGTTGGTTAGGGCATCCCACCGGTATCGCAAGGTCAAGGCTTCTTTACGCAATTGCATAAAATTGCGTTCCCAACTGCGAGGATCATCGTTCACTTGACATAGCCAAGGTGTCGCGGAGTTTCACTGGCATTTGAGAGAAAAGATCGTGTGGTTTGGCAAGGTTTTAATCATGCGCTGTCTTCGGACGTTGTCGCTAATAATTGAAGAAGCTTCCTTGGTTGGCATGAGAAGTAATGAGACTTACTTTTGTGTGAAATGACGGCTTCTGCTTAAGCCCTGCGTTCGGAGTGATTGAGTTAGTACTCCTGTTTTGTCTTTTATATGGACATTTATGCCAAGAAAATTGATTAGCGATTTGTCTCGGTTACTACGAGTTTCATGTTTGTCACTTGTAGTCCAATTTCTACGAGACACATTCGCATCGTTCTTTGTTTTCATACGTTTTGTTGTTTTCAGTGACGCTTTCATCTGAAATTGGTTTGGACTAAAAAATGCCGCCGTGTTTTTTCCATTGAAATGTTTTCTATCCAATATTTCATTTTGGATCCTAAAACTCTTCGTTTATTTTCCGGCTGTCGCTCATTTTAGGGCACAAAATTTGCTGAAGAAAAGCCAAGCGAAGTCCGAACGGTTTACGGCATCCTCGGCTCCGCTTTGTTAGTAACAAGAGCCGGGTTGACATTTGGAAAACTCTCGCAAAGAGCAACTGCTTTTTGCCAAAAGTAAACACGATTTTTAACAGCTGCAGCATTCGAAATGCCAGCAACATGTTGTCCCTCACAGCAATTCTCATTGTTAGTTAAAAAAAATCGCAGACTTAAAAGGCTAATTGCAGTAAAACCTTCGTCTTTAATTCAATGTTTATTGACAAATGTTATTCTGAAATCCATTTGTCTGCTGTCATTGCCAATCAGATGAACCCACGACTTGTAGTCATGGTTTGTAGTTTGCAATATTTGTAAATTGATCGAAGTCAAGAGTAAAATTATTCTCAACCATTTGCAGCTGATTACCTGAGTTGATTCATGGCTTATCGTGCCGCAGTCACTTTTCTCGACGAAAAGTTAAAGTCAATTTCGCTTAATGGTTTTCAGTTCTATTGTAAAAAGCACATCGACGGCAGTTTTTTATCGTCTTTACTAACATAACATACATGTTTATTCAAAACTCATATATAACTACATAAGTTTGAAAGGGAGAGTCTAGAGGTTAACCCTATGAATAAGACTCTCCTAAAAACAACGAACAAACAATAAAAATTACAACTTAAAAAAGGATTTAAGTTTACATTTGAAAAGTTCAAGGCTACCGGCTTCAACAACATTACTAGGTAAATCATTCCAATGACTAATTACATTGTTAAAAAAAGGAGTATTTAAAACAGTTGATTCTAGATAGTTTACAATAAAGCGTATATGAGTGATTCGTCCTAGTAGATTTGACTTTTGCGAATTCAAAGGATTTGACCAAGTTTGACTCTTAGGTTGCACAGAGACCAAGTTATGGACCTTGAAACATAGCTCAAAATCCATACAAACGTCTCTAATTTTGAGGCTGCGTCCTCCAAAACCAGGGCAAATGGCTCAGCAGGAAAGATTTGTTAACTAGGAATGAGATCGAGGGCGCCAATTCGAACGCACATGATTACTCTTTTGATCACAAAAATGACGCCATAAAATAGTCAAAACAAGGCGAACAAAGTACTTTTCTTCTTTTTTGGGTGGTGTCGAAGAGTACCCACTTTGGGGTTTACCATTTTGTTTTGTTGTGGAAAATATTTCGGTTTGATGAGGTTAAAATGTCACCGATACATGTTAGAAAATTTGTGACTCAGCTAAAGCACATAACCGGATGTGATGTTGGATTTAAAAGTGGGACACTAGGATTGTAATCTAGTTCATTGATGTACACCATTTGTATTGAAATGTAATCGGGTGTAATTAAACTGCGATGAAGCAAAAGTTTGTTAATCGTTTATGCTCATAATCATGTAGTCCCTTGACCCACAAAGGCCTATGATATTTCGAAAATGTACGTTTTGCACTTGATTGAATAGTGGCTGTGGCTCTACAGCAAAACAGTAAAAGCAAAAACCATAATCACAATACAGAAGTCCTTACTTCTATAAGTATAGTATTAAAATACTAGAGTCCTGGCTCGAGTCCTGGCAGTGATATTAGTTTATCTGTAAATGCCATTGAATAAGGAAAGAACTGTGGAGCTCCACTTTTAGGCGTTCCTAAATATAAGTATTACTAGCCACATGTATGCACTGGCATACCTATTTTTCTGGGCGGTCCCTCCATCAAAAGCCTTTTTTGGGGGGCGTGTCCTCCCAATCCTATCAGTCCCCGTTGTCCCATAAAAAATGAACGGTCCCTTTTTACCCTCTCTTCCCCTGACGCAATAGTTACATACCCCAATATAACAGTCTTACCCCATGTATCACTTTATTTTGTAGCTTGATGCGGGCTCAGCAGAAAAGGTTTGTCTGGTTTCTCGAGATGAACAGTCCGTATTAGTTGTATCATATCGCGACTTGAAGACCTGCTTTGAAAGTGCCTTCAGTGAAATCCTGTCCGCCTCTCTGACGTAAAAACAGCCGTGGATGAGGAAAGCTTGTCATTCTCTCAGATTAGAATGGGACGGCAAAAAGTCATCGGCGTGACACCCAAAAAATCCTTGCGCATCAACCATGTGTGTGGCTTCTTTGCTGATTTGGAATGAAGATGGGATCTGTATTCTTCTTTTGTTAAGTTAATTTTTATCATTAGGTGGTAGATTAGGTGAATAGACAACGTTCTGTGCGGCAGTTTTACCTTCCCGAACTTACAAAATCGGTACTTTTGTAAGCTCGAGTTTCGAATTCCAGTTGCGTTCCAGATAGTTCAGTCCAGTTTCATTAAAACGTGCGTAGTCTTTAGGTTTGAGATTCAGTGATTTGAGTATACATAGTGAAACACTGATCTTTCTCTTTTTGTAATCCTAAACACGCATATTTGTGATTTAGCTGAGGCACGAGTTTAGGTTGTTTTCATCTGTATGTTCTACGGTTACTTCTCGCCAAGAAGCTGCAGATTAACTCGAATTTGTAACTGGAGTTTGCCGTGAAATTTTCCAAGTTTTAACCAGGTCGTCTGTTTTCTTTTCGCCTTGGTTTGACATTTTATACGCTCTTTCTATCGTGTTTCTCGGTGGAATTTTGAACTCGGTTGTTTATATAACCGCCCTCAAAGAAAGCTTCGGGTATTCCCCCGCGTTGCCGAAATTACCTGTGTAAAAGTTGTTTCCCCGTTCTTTTTGTCCAAACTGGTAAGTTGCAAAGATTTTTAATGTACCCTCATCCACCGTTGTAAAGAAATGGTGTAAATAAGCAACAAAGCACTAAATCTGGGCATGTTCTTGCAAGTTGTAACCCGCTCAGGCGTTTCCTTGTTTGTTTAAGTAAGGAAGGAAAAATAATATGTAAAGTGTAAAATTCTAAACCTCTTGTATGTAGATACTGTGCACTAATTTGTACAGCAAAGTTTTGCAATACTCTGAACGTATTTTTCAATATTTATAGTTAAACGAAAATAAGCTAAGGTTTTTAATGAATTATTTTCAAAGACAGATATTTAGCTCCTTTCCTGAAAGGACTACCAAAGAAATTCGATATTTATATGCTATCGAGTTTGCTCTAGAGTGGGGTATACTGCTATGTCTTCTATCAAAAAAATCCAGATCTGATGGAGAGTAAGATTTATTTGAGATCATATTATTATGGAAACGAAAAGTAAACATTTGTTTAAACGTTAGCTTTACGGTAGTGATTATTTTCCGGTTGATACTTTTCTCCCTTAGCTGGGGTAGCTGTCATGACCGCAAGAGCGGTTTTTGATTGAGTGTCGTAAAACCAAAGTAGTCTGGCCAATCACAACAAACAAACGAACGTTGACATTGCAATGACCCAATCAGAATACGAAGCAAACACATGAAGCCGGTGCCGAGCGCGGGAAATGCGCGCGAGCAAATCACGATTAGTTTTGGTTTAGCTTCTTATAGGCCGAGAAAATTGGCGCCAGTGTTGCCAACCAATCACAAAGCAAAGAGAAGCTGAACCAAGGCAAACAAGAATTAAGCCGCGGCTACACGAGCGGTTTTTTGCTTGCGATGGTGATGCTAGTTTTTTGAAAATTGTTGCGTCGCCACCGCGCGGCGCGCGGTGAAAATGAAAATCACACGTGTAGCCACCCTAATAGCCACCCTCGCGCAAGTGCTGCGATGGCGACAGCAAACAATTCGCGACAAAATAAGACTTTGTCACCCGTGTAGCCACCACCGGGCGATGGCGTCGCGACAATTTCCAGGTAAAATCGCATCACCATCGCAAGCAAAGAATCGCTCGTGTTGCCGCGGCTTTACCTTCGACCCTTAATTTAAAATAACTCTAAAGTATGCAAATGAGGTCATTTTTTCATAATACGTTGAAACTTTGACGCCAAGGAATTGCGAAGGTTACAGAAGGTCTTAGAAAATTCCCTTGGTATATTTTAAAGCTGGGCGAAAGAAATTAACGATTGACAACTTTATCAAGTTCTTTTCCTCAGAATTCCTTGACTCGCTTTGTTTTCAGAAGTGCACTTTTCGTTTCGAAAATTTCTGTTTGATTTTCGGAATTCTTCATTTATGTTATTTTGCGCAACTTCTGATTTCCCATGTGTCAGTTCTTATTGTGTTATTCCTCAATTCCAACATGGTATTTCCCGACAGGGGTCTTTAATTTGATGTCTAAACTGAGCCAGATTTTGATTCTCAATTCACACCAGAACTCTGATTTCTAAAATATATTAAAGGAGGGTACTTCAAAGGCGACGCGAACGTAATGCAAAGGCAGTTGCTCGTAATATGATCTGTGAGCTGTGAGAGAAAGGGGCCAATTTGGAGTAAGAAATTTATCCTGCTTTTATACTATCGACTCTAATGACGTGGTACACGGCTTCGCATTGGTACAAAGGCCAGTTTGTACAGTTCTGTTTTCTAGTCATCTGATATGATGTCGTAAAATTCCGACGAGTATTCTCTGATGGCTTGCTGTACGTTAAAGTCGGCAACCCGCTGACAGCAGCGACAGTGGTCCCAACAGCAGGAAAACACGATCTTCATCAAGATGAAAATAACAGGAGTAAGACCAGCGACGATGTGGTACACATCATCTGACAGCGAGGCACTGGGACACGAAGTGGCCGCTATATATACCAGGAAGGTCATAAGAGGTATGATGCTGAGTTTCAACGCCAGGTAGGAGTGCGCGCGAGAGGACACACGAGGATCCGCGCGCGATTCCAGGTAGATGGGACCTTTGAATAGTGCGATAACAAACACTATAGCTTGGGTAATGCTGGCCATGAAGACTATGATTGCTCCTGACTGAACCGCGAGGCGACTGTCCTGTTTGCCGTGACCCGCGTACCGGTTCAGCGTGACGTTGATCAGAGGTGACAGGCCCACGAACGCCAAGGAGATGTTATTGCAAACTAGCATGACTTGGGTGATCTTCTCAATACTGTGAAACAAGGAATGATGTGTGAACCACAGCAGGGCGACCACTACGAAGGTAGATCCGTAGGTGAAGATTTCCGACTTCATATGCAACAGGGTTTGTTGGATGCCGATGCGATCCACTTCCTTTTGCGTCGGAAAATCCTCCGCTGTAATATCCAAGACGAGCAGCGTTGATACAATCGCGAAAAGGCCGTCGCTGAAAAATTCCACCCTCTCTTTGTCGACGAAGTTTCCGAACATGCGATTAAATTCGGAATCTGTCAGGTGAACACGCGATAATTTGCGGTAGACAACACCCACTAGGCGATTTATGCAAGGGGACACGACTACAATGGCGACCACCACCAAAGCAAGGCGTATTTCCGCTAAGCTGAGAGCACCAGCTAATACATACAGGATGGGATTTACAGCTTTTTTCACCAGCATCAATTTCATTCTCTGCCTTATCTCGGGTTGGGTAAGGTTTTCGAATTCTTCATCCAAGAGCCGTGGATGGTGGAAGGCATATATTATCATGATGACCTCCAGGATTTCTAAGATGAGAAGGTTCCCACAGATCAACATCATTGACAGGTATTTTCGCGTGAACATTCCCTCCAGAGCGCAGGTAAATGGCAGAAACGATGTGAATAGTAACGACGCGAGGTTGAACCAGACAAGTACATCATCTACACGAGATAGTATTCGAAAGCGTAGGACATGCGACTCCCACACCGCGCAAATCACCAGAAAACCCACGAGATAAATCAGTAACTGTGGCCATTTCTCACTGACCTGATCCGCAAGGCTGACGCTTTGTTCGGCTCTTTTCTCAAGTTTTCTTATAGGTAAAACTAAAATGGTCGCCACTATGGCGAACACAGCGTCGTTGAAACATTGCAGGCGCTTGAGATGGAAAAGATCGACATGTTCAGGCGCCATCCCTGTTTCTTTCGCTCTGTGATCAAAGAGCAAAATTTCCGCGATTCCGCTTTTGAGGGTGTTGAGGTCACATGTCACACATTCTCCAAGTGGGTGTCATAAAGTTTGTAGATCACAGATCGAGAAAATTTATAGTACTGTACTGTAGTTTCAGCAAAATCCTTGAAACATTGGAAAGCGAAATACGTATACCGTAATCAGAAACATTGCTTTCGATGCCGGCTGTAACCAAGGGTGCAGAAACAACTGAAACAAGCTGCCCTTTCAGCGAAGTCCAGCAAAGATTTGATTTCAAGTAAAGTGTCTTCCAGTTAAATTATCATCGATACTTCGTTTTTGTAGCCTTTTTAGACATTTGGTGGTCCTTTACGAACGGAAGGACCACGTAACCAAGCCTTTGTACTTAGCAGCCCGGCCTTCACTGGCACTCGGAACCCTTCATGTGTTCATTCCTTTTTTCTTTTTTTTTTGCCCGACCGACCGACCCACCTTCATGAGAGGGAGGGCGATGGGAAACGAAACATTTTATTGGGATGGCCTTAAACGAGAACGGACGACACAAAACGGTTAGCAACTCTGACGATTTATTCACCGAGCGTTTTTTGTTTTTGTTTTTTGCACGCAGACCAGTGTGATTCTGTGAAAAACAAAAAAGGTCACATGCACGTAACGCAACGTCACGCGCACGTTTGGCGCAAACGGTACTTGATCACTCCACGTAATTAATCAGAGAGGAAAAGAAAAGCTGGTAATCTACCAGACTCTTCGTCTGAAAAGGCGAAGAAATGGGCCTATGGACGCCCAAAGCCGTTGAACTGCATCTCAAATAAAATGTAAAAGAATGAAAGATTAAGTGTGAATTCGATGGCTTCAGGTTTCCCTGGCTTTATTGGCAGAGTCATCCCTGGGATAGCCCTACATGTATAAAAGGAGGGCTATCTTTTGACCCTTCTAGGAGGATTACGCTCCCTACATATAAATAGGGCCTAAGGGGCATGATTTGCCGGAAAGCGTTATTCGCTTAAAATGGCGTCGAAAGATGACTGTTCAAACCAAATTTACAGCTCTGCTTTATTCACAATTTGAGATGATAGCGGCTTGTATTACCTGACACAATTCGGCCAATCGCGAACCCCAAAATTAAACACTGCACATTTGCTGTTTACATCCCAGATTAAAAAGGAATTGCCAGGTATTTAAGTTCCACGATCCGTACTTCAAAACAAAATCAATAATCCACTCTGAAATATTGAAGAAATTCGAGATTTCCAGAGCCTTCAAAATCCGCCAATCCTTAAAATATATCCTCAAGCACTTTTTTTAATTGCCAAATCCGTTTATGCACAAACATATCCTCCCCCCTCATTAGCAGGAGAATTCTAACATTAAAACCTAGAAAACAATTATCATTTGGCTCTGTAACAAATGACAGTTAGCTGTTAAGCCTCTATAACAACTAACAGTAGAAATGGGTCGCAACAGTAACAGATAAATATAGGCCCATTTAAACACTACTTTATATAGGGCAAAATACCAATCACCTTACAGTCAATAAAACACATGTACATGAATAAGTTGAATATTGTTCCAAACCTTTATTTACTGCTTAAATGCTAATAATTACTTTAAGATGTTTTCTTTCAACACTTTAATTAAATACAGCCTTGTTTAACGCTCTGCATTAACATATACTTTTCCATGACATTTACTTCTTTAAACTAATTTGCTTCTCTGCGTGTTGTTAAAACTTATCTCTCATAGCAACCAGGGCCGAGTTGCTCGAAGCATGGTTAGCGCTGAGCTTAAATACCATGACAACCAACATATTTTAATTAACTTAACATATGAGTAGCCCTAACCATGCTTCAAGCAACTCGCCCAGAAAGTCACTGTGAGAATCCAAAAACGATGAACACTGGAAACATTTGTGGAATGTTATTGCATTTCAAGTAAAAAGCCAACCACGTGCAAAACTAAACCACAAACAGTAACAGTAATTTGTTTGTGCTTTTGTGTTGCTTCTGATTGGTTGCTGCACGATGGGAAATGTCATAAAATTGTTGATGGTTTTTGGATTCGCACAGTAATATTAAGTCTGGACGATATATATGAAATAAATCATATAAGAACTGCGGACATAAAATCAAATTCAAATGAAGAGGATCAGTCTTCAGAAATATGGTGTCAGTGCATAAAAAACATAGTCATGAACTTTCACGGAAACCACAATAATCTTTGTTTGAGCCAAGTCTTCACTTTGCATAAAGGTTACTGTAAGGTGTGGTAAAGGGTTAGAAAGTTTTGGCATTATTGCTACTTACTGATAAAACTAGTGCAGGAGTGGATCATAACCCAAGAACAATAATATTGGTTGCGCTTTTTCGTTACTCTCTGCTCTCTTTGATACAGTGTCTAAAACTGTTTTAAAATGTCTAGCAGACAACTGTTTGATCGTAGGCACTCAATTCATGTAAAACAAGGTAAGGCTGAACTTTAAGCTCCTGTAGTTGACAGGGCCACAGCTTCACCCCATTCTTATAGCATGAATCTACATGTACTGGGAGTGGTCTAACCCTCAATTAAGCCCTGGAATAAGTATGAATATTCTCTTCACTGAATTCCAGACGTGTCGTATGGCATGGGTTGGGAGAATCTGTTCAATAATCAAGGTATTCAATCTCCTGTGAACATTATTTTGATATATTCTCAACAAGTATATCATTACTTAATCTAGTAGTAACAATGCAACAAAATGCATGCTGGACACTGCTAGGAGCTAAAGGGTAAAGAGAAAAATAACCAAGTCTTCTGGCCCCTGTTGTTCTATCCATCAGGTAAGCTGCTATCCAGTGGATAAAAATGCACTGCAACTGATACACTTAATTCACTGCAACTTATCTGTTGGATAGAGTTATTCCCTCTATGAACAACTGGGGCCTGATCCTATGACTGAGATCCCAATCACAAGTCTTACACTCTAACCACTGCTGTAAGAAGCATGCCTCTAAATGTTCAGGCAATAAAGCTGACTTTAGTACATTTTTAGGACCAAAGGGAGCTGAAGCCATGCCAGTGCCCTTTACATTTTACACTGCTAAACTATCTGTCAAACTTGTATCGCCTACACCTCTCTTCTGCACTCTCAGTCTACTTCTGTGGGGAGGTGGGATCCAGGCATCAGTGTCAGGGTCAATGACAATGTCTTGTTTCATGACATCAATCTCTCTTTGGCCAAAGACTATTTTCAGTGCTAGGAACAAGAATGGTGTAACACACACGGCAGCATTAAAAGCAATGTACATTGCTGAATAGTTGGCAAATGTGACATAGTAGACCAAGAGGCTGATGAGCGGTATAATGGTGAGCTTCAATGCCAGATAGCAGTGACTGGCTTTTGAAACTAATGGGTTGGCCTTGGGTTCAAGATAGGTAGGGCCTTTCCACAGTGCAGCCACAAAGACCACTGCTTGTGCTATGCTTGCAGTGAAGATAACCACAGATCCGCACCGCACAGCCAGCCTGGTGTCAGCACTGAGATGATAAGGGTGAGAGACAAATCTGTTAAAGGTGGCAACAATTAAAGGGAAGAAACCAATGAAGGCCAAGGAGATATTGTTGGCAACCAACATGATTTGGTTCATTTTCCTGATGCAATGAAAAAGAGAATGGTGGGTGAACCACAAGAATGCAACAATAATGAAGGTCGCGATGTACACAAGGAACTTGGGCCACATATCAAGGACAGTTTTATCAATTCCCTTCGTATCAACATCTTCCTCTTTGGGGAAGTTTTCTGTTGTCATGTCCAGAACCAGCAAAGTTGCAACTTCTGCGCAACTTCTGATTTCCCATGTGTCAGTTCTTATTGTGTTATTCCTCAATTCCAACATGGTATTTCCCGACAGGGGTCTTTAATTTGATGTCTAAACTGAGCCAGATTTTGATTCTAAATTCACACCAGAACTCTGATTTCTAAAATATATTAAAGGAGGGTACTTCAAAGGCGACGCGAACGTAATGCAAAGGCAGTTGCTCGTGATATGATCTGTGAGCTATGAGAGAAAGGGGCCAATTTGGAGTAAGAATTTTATGCTGCTTTTATGCTATCGACTCTAGTCATCTGATATGATGTCGTAAAATTCCGACGAGTATTCTCTCATGGCTTGCTGTACATTAAAGTCGGCAACCCGCTGACAGCAGCGACAGTGGTCCCAACAGCAGGAAAACACGATCTTCATCAAGATGAAAATAACAGGAGTAAGTCCAGCGACAATGTGGTACACATTATCTGACAGCGAGGCACTGGGACACGAAGTGGCCGCTACATATACCAGGAAGGTCATAAGAGGTATGATGCTGAGTTTCAACGCCAGGTAGGAGTGCGCGCGAGGGGACACACGAGGATCCGCGCGCGATTCCAGGTAGATAGGACCTTTGAATAGTGCGATAACAAACACT
>OX419341.1:20987763-21030263 GCA_948470475.1 Galaxea fascicularis | reverse complement strand
AAGCTTTCAGATGTGTCAGCGCCTTTGAGAGAACTAACAACCAACCAGTCCAAATTCACGTGGGCAAAGCAACATGATGAAGCTTTCGCTACAATCCAGCAGTTGGTTATTCAGCATCCAGTGTTAAAGTTCTACAACTTAGAAGAAGAAGTCACCCTTCAGACTGATGCTAGTAACAAGGGCCTTGGAGCTGTCCTTCTTCAAGGTGGACAGCCAGTTGCTTTCGCATCAAGAACTCTCTCCCAGACAGAGCAGAGATATGCAGTCATTGAAAAGGAGTGTTTGGCAATCGTTTTTGCTTGTGAACGATTCAATCAATATCTGGCGCATCGAGAGAAGATTTCAGTAGAAACCGATCACAAACCTCTGGAATCAATATTCAAGAAGTCTTTGTTATCAGCCCCTTGCCGACTCCAAAGAATGCTTCTCAGACTTCAACGACACAACCTGTCAGTCAATTACAAACCTGGTTCTCAGATGTTCTTGGCCGACCATCTGTCTAGAGCAGCGCAACACGAAACGCCGAAGCCAGAAGAATCATTTCAAGTATTTTCCCTGGAGGTAGAGAGCCTAGACCCTATGCAAGCCTTAAAGGTGACACCAGAAAGATTGGAGCAGTTACAACGGTGTACAGGTCAAGATGACACGTTGCAAATCCTAAAGACAACAATTCTGACGGGATGGCCATTGCAGAAAGAGCAAGTCCCAGTCAAGATCAGAGAGTACTGGTCGTACCGTGAGGAGCTTACTGTGCACAACGGTGTGTTATTCAAAGGCTCAAGAGTGGTCATACCTCAGATATTACGACCTGAAGTGAAGTCCAGAATACATTCCAGCCATTTAGGAGTAGAAGCTTGCCTCCGTAAAGCAAGAGACACTGTTTTCTGGCCGGGAATGAATGCTGAAGTGCGTGATCAAATCAAACAATGTTCAATCTGCAATGAATTCCAAGCCAAGAATCAGAAGCTTCCGATGCAGAGCCATCAGCTTCCTGACCGCCCATGGAGCCGAGTTGCTGCTGATCAATTTGTACTTCATGGCAAAGAGTACATAGTCCTCGTAGACTTTTATTCCGATTTCATTGAAGTGAAGCAACTGCAAGAGAACAATTCCAGCTGTGTAATTGATTTTCTCAAGGAACAATTCAGCAGATATGGCATCCCGGATACATTGGTGACAGACAATGGTCCTCAGTTCACAAGCCACGAGTTTCATCAATTCTCGCAAGACTGGGAGTTTCTCCATGTATCATCCTCTCCACATCATCACAGAGCTAATGGCAAAGTGGAATCGGCAGTTAAAGTTGCCAAGTCCCTTATCAAGAAAGCGCTCAAGGACAACAAAGATCCCTGGTTAGCCTTATTAGATCAACGAAACACACCAACTGAGTCACTTGGAACAAGTCCAGCTCAAAGGTTGATGTCTCGCCGCACCAGAACCCTACTGCCCACAGCTACTAACCTACTGTATCCCAAGGTTCCAGGCAATGTTACTGAAAAGCTGAAATTGAGAAGACAAAAAGCCAAATGGTACCACGATCGCTCTTCCCGCAACCTGCCAGACATAGAAATAGGACAGGATGTCAGAGTTGCTCCATTAACAAGAAATCAGACCTGGAAAACGGGTACCTGTCTGGAGAAGTTGTCAGATCGATCCTATGTAGTGAAAACTGATTCAGACAACCAAATCCTTCGCAGAAACCGAGAATTCCTGAAGCCTGCTGAGCAACCAGCAACCTGTTCCAAGTCGGTTGAAGCCACTGAAAGTCAGCCTTCAAACCATGACAACAGCACGCAGTCAACAGTACCAGAACAAAGGCAGACGTCTACGCCGCATCCTCGTCCAGATGTCAAGAGAACTCGAACCCGAGTTATAAGGCCACCAGTTAGGTTCAGTGACTATGCTACTTAGTTGGCAGTTACACAAAGTGACTGAAATTCTAGTTGATCCGTGTTAAGCATTCTGCAGAGACATTGACTATTGAGACAGTTAAAATTTTGAACATTTATTATCATTTTTTATTTTCCATTTTGTTTGCTTTGTTTCTCTTTGTTAGCATTGTTACTATGCTGGTTCGTTTCTTTAAAAAAAAAAAAAAGGGAGATGTTACAATATCTAGTTCTTGCGTGACTGGTCAGTGCGTTACATTTAGTAGACCTTGTCACATGATATTGTTAAAATAAGTGTTCCATATATAGTCATTAAAAACGCCTTATGTTTTCCCGCCAACACAGTGTACATGTTGAAATAGACATTAAAGCATAAGAAGTCGCCTTCGTTTTGCATGTATACTGAATGCAATATTAATAAAAATGTTTTAGGGCTGCGCCTCCTGAAGACTTTTGATTTATCAAGTAGAATTATATCACTGAGTGGAGACGTTGAGTTAAATCCAGGGCCTGCAGATGATTGTTTTAATGCTATGTCTTGTAGTTCATCAGTTTCAAATCCAGCTGTTTCTCTTTCTATATTAGAAACGAGATTGTCTAACTTAGGCAGAAGTGCGATTGATGTTGGAGGAGATGGTGATTGCTTTTTCAGGGCTGTATCACATCAACTGTATGGCAATCCCAATAATCATTTTTATGTACGTAGTGTTGGTGTTCAGTATTTAGTGCATAACCCTGAACAGTTTATAGAGAGTCACACGGAGTATTCTTGGGAAAATTATTTGAGACAAATGTCATGTCAGGGAACTTGGGCTGATGCAATTATAATTCAAGCAGTTGCCAACTGTTTTAATTTATCAATTCACATTGCTGAATCAAATCCAGCCTTCCCTCCTGTTACTGTTGTTGAACCAGTGAATGTGATAGATAGCCTAAGAATTTACATTGGGCATGTAGATGAAATTCACTATGTTTCCACTAGTGGAGTACCTGAGAGATCTGTTCCTGAAAAAAATGGGAATAAGGAAAACAAAGCTGCCCAAAGAAGGAAAATGAACCTGGACCATGTAAGGGAAATTAAGCGGCGATCCTTTAGAAAACGAAAAGTAGATAATCCAGAGCATATAAGAGAAATTAACAGGGAGTCAGTTAGAAAACGAAAAGCAAATAATCCAGAGCATATAAGAGAAATTGACAAGCAGGCAGTTAAAAGGCGAAAAGCAGATAATCCAGAGTATTTACAACATGTAAGAGAAATTAATAAGCACTCAGTCAGAAAACAAAAAGCAAATAATCCAGAGCGCATAAGAGAAATGAACAAGCAATCAGTTAAAAAACGAAAAGCAAACAACCCAGAGCATGTGAAGGAAACAAAGAAGAAGTCTGCAGAAAAACAAAAAGCAAACAATCCAGAGCAGAGGAGAGAAGCTAATAAATGGTTTTTTAACAAAAGGAAGGCGAATAACCCAGAGTATGTAAGAGAAATCAACAAGCAAGCTGTTAGACGACGAAAAGCACATAACCTAGAACAAGTAAGGGTAATTAATAAACGGTCTTTTGAAAAAAGAAAAGCTAATAACCCAGAATACATCAGAGAAAAAGACAGAAATTCTAAAAAAGAAAAGCTCAAAACAGTTTCCTGTTTCCAAACATCAAATACACTCAATGAAACACTATCTCGGCAGGAGCCAAATACCTATACATTGCAACTAATGTTTGGCAGTGACCAGTTGCAAGCACACGAGAAAGATTGTGCAATTTCCATGGTTAATTTGTCTCATAAGAACATTGCACATGGGCCAGAATATGTATGCACTTGTTGTGATCAGTTGTGGTACAGGTCCTCTGTCATGAAATGTGATGAAAGTAAGTACAGAATGTGTTCACAAGATATTATCAAATCTTGTCTTACTGGGTTTAAAAGTGTTAATGACACAGAATGGATTTGCATAACATGTGATTCAAATCTGAAGAAAGGCAAGTTACCCAGTTGTTCTAAGGCTAATAAAATGAATTTCCCTGACAAACCTGATGTATTGAATCTGACTTCATTAGAAGAGCGACTGATATCGCCACGTATACCTTTTATGCAAATCCGTGAACTACCAAGAGGTGGTCAATTGTCTATTCATGGAAACATTGTCAATGTCCCTAGTGATGTCAATACAACTGTTCATTGTCTGCCAAGGCAAGTAAGTGAATCACAGACTATTCCTATAAAACTCAAAAGGCGTCTCAGTTATAAGCATCATTATCAGTTTCAGAATGTTAGACCAAAGAAAGTATTAGATGCAGCCAAATATCTCGTAGACACAAGCGATTTATTCAAAAAAGAAGGGATACAAGTACAAAATACATGGCCAAGTGACAGCTGTAATTCTTGTGACAATGAAGATTGGCAACAATTTGTTGAACACCCCAGTGATCAAGTTGGTACGTGTAAACTTGTTTCAAAGGATAAAACGGAAGATGTAAACAACAGCAATATTTCTTACACTGAAAGTCAAGACAAAACAGTTGATAATGATGATGACGATGATGACTGGTGTGAAGTTCAGGAACGCCCTTCAGGAGTTACAGATACATTACTACAAGAAGCAAATATAGCAGAAAATGTTGACAGAATTATTAGTTTTGCACCTGGTGAAGGCAACAAGCCCTTAGGAATATTCTTGTATAAGGACTCAGAATACCTTTCATTCCCTTCAATATTTTGTGGAAAACAAAGGCCTGACAACAATGAAAGAAAGGTCCCTGTATCATACAGTACTGTTGCCAAGTGGGAGTTAAGAAGTCGGGATAGAAGAGCTGCAATGTCTGTCCCTAATATCTTTTATAAGCTAAAAAAGCTGCAAATCAAGCAAATTCAAGATAGTGCTTGTATTTCGCTCAGAAAGTGTAAGTTGAAACGGAAACATTACACTGCTGGAGACTTGAAATCTGAAGATTATCTCAATAAGCTTGTGCACCTTGATGAAGGTTTCAGAGTTTTAAAAAATGTTAGAGGGTCACCACCCTATTTTGAAAAGTGCAAAAAAGACTTGTTTGCTATGATTCGTCAGCTTGGCAATCCAACATGGTTTTGCTCTTTTTCAGCTGCTGAAACAAGGTGGTCTCATCTTCTGAAAATGTTAGGTAGAATTGTTGAGGAAAAAGAGTACACTGATGATGAAATTAAGCAAATGACTTGGCAGCAAAAATCTGATCTTATTCAAAAAGATCCTGTCACTTGTGCTAGAAACTTTGAGCATATGGTACAGTTATTTATTCGTGATGTTTTAAAGAGCAGTGTTATGCCAATAGGAGAAATAGCTGATTATTTTTACAGGGTAGAATTTCAGCAAAGAGGAAGCCCACATATTCATGGATTGTTTTGGATAAAGGATGCTCCACAATATGAACATGATTCAAATGAAAAGATTGTTGAATTTGTTGACAAATTTATCACTTGTCATAAACCAAACAGTTCAAGTGAAATGGAAGACCTTGTAAATTTGCAACTGCACAGACATGCCAAAACATGTAAGAAAGGTGGGAATAAGATATGTAGATTCAACTTTCCATTGCCTCCAGTGCCTGAGACAACAATATTGCGGCCTCTTGAGGAATCTAGTTATGGTGATCAAGAGATTAAAGTAATAAAAGAAAATTCTGAAAAAATCACACACCTTCTTGACAGTATGAAATATGGTGAGGATATAAGCTTTGAAGATTTTCTGAAAAAATTACAGTTGACTCCAGAAAGTTATGTTATAGCTATCAGGTACTCACTGAAGCGTGATACATTATTTTTGAAAAGACTGCCATCAGAAATAAGAATAAATAGTTACAACACTCACTTACTTCAAGCCTGGCAAGCAAACATGGACATACAATATGTGTTGGATCCTTATGCATGTGCTACATACATACTGTCTTACATTACAAAAGGCCAGCGAGGTATGAGCAGACTGCTAGAAAAAGCATCGGAAGAAGCAAAAGCAGGGAACAAAGATATTACAAACAGAGTTAGACATATTGGAAACAAATTTCTCAATGCAGTTGAAGTCAGCGCTCAAGAGGCAGTTTATCTTGTGTTACAAATGCCTCTAAGAAGATCCTCTCGTGATGTTCAGTTTATTAGCACCTCCCCTCCAGATGAAATAACTTTCTTGTTAAAGAAACTAGAAAAACTAAAAGAGTTACCTGATAGTTCGCCTAACATAGAATCGGACAACATAATTAAGCGGTATCAAAGGAGACCAAAACAATTACAGAAGTTGTGCCTTGCTGACTTTGTTGCATGGTTTGACTGTGTTAAGGACACAGATCATGATGGAAATTGTAGTGAACTTTCAATCACAGCTTCTGCTGACTTTATTCCTGAAACTAATTTTGATGACAACACAGATGATGATCCTAGTCTTAATGTCAGTGATCCTGAATGTGAATTACATGAATATAAAATAAAAGGAGGTATGCGATTGGTAAAACGGAAGAGGCCAAGGATCATCCGATCTGTAAGATACCATAAAGATAAAGACCCACAAAATTATTTTAGAGAGCAACTCATGCTTTATACACCATGGCGAAATGAAGAAACAGATTTGATAAAGAACTTTTGTACCTACCAACAACATTTTGAACAAGTTAAGAATGAAGTTACCAAAAATAAGTGTCAATTTGAATACCATTCAGAAATACTAGATAAAGCAATGGAGGATATGAGAAATGCTGAATGTGACAGCTTTGACAGTGTTGCTCCGAATGCAGAACACATCAATAAGCAGGACTGTGTTGTTAAAGTCAAACCTAGTGAATTGTTTGGTTGCTTTGACCCTGGAAAAAACAAGCAACATAGCCAGTATGATTTGCTTGATGATATTGGTATTTTCCCCAGATCCAATGACCAGGAAGAACTTGTTGCAAAGCGCATAACTGATGATGAATATCGAAAACTTGTGCAATCCTTAAATGAGAGGCAAAGACAATTTTTTTACCATGTTTTGCATTCTATTAAAACAAAGGATGAACCTCTTCATCTGTTTTTATCTGGTGGTGCAGGTGTTGGGAAATCTACAGTAACAAATGCATTATATGAAGCACTTCTCAGGTATCTCAATACCATTGCTGGTGAAAACCCTGATGATGTAAAAGTGATCAAAACAGCCCCTACTGGCAAAGCAGCATTCAATATCAAAGGAAATACATTACATGCTGCCTTTAAAATACCTGCTAATAGAGGTTTTGAGTATTGTGCATTGGACAGTGATAGACTGAACACCATTAGATCACAACTGAAAAAACTGAAAGTGGTGTTTATTGATGAGATTTCTATGGTTGGAAGTGGCATGTTCAACTTTTTGAATTCAAGGCTACAACAGATAATGGGAACTAAGGAGCCATTTGGTGGAGTAAGCATAATTAGTGTTGGAGATCTTTTCCAGTTAAAGCCAGTGTTTGACAAGTGGATATTTGAAAATTCTCAAACAGGCTATAGTTCTCTAGGAAGTAACATTTGGATGGACTATTTCACCCTTTTTGAATTAACAGAAATAATGAGACAAAAAGATGACAAACAATTTGCAGAACTGCTTAATCGCTTGAGAGAGGGCAGCCAAACGCAAAATGATATAGCTGTTTTAAAACAAAGACTTTTAATTACAAGTCCTGAAGATGATACTTATCCTATAAATATGACTCATTTGTTTACTACTAATACATCAGTAGATGCTCACAACCACTCACTATATAGCCTCTCTAAGACTGTTAAAGCTCAGATCAAGGCAATTGATATTGTAGTTGGGGATGTTACTGATGAGGTGAAGAAACAAATGAAAAATAAAGTCCCAGATGATCCAACAAAGACAATGGGTTTATATTCTGTAGTATCAGCAGCAGTTGACTCAAAATATGATTTGACCACTAATGTTGATGTAAGTGATGGACTTACTAATGGGACTGAGTGTGTAATTAAGAACATTGACTATAGAGTTGAAAACTCCTTGAGACCTAGTATTATTTGGATGTTATTTCCAAATGATTACATTGGCAGGAAGCAACGAATGGAAAACAAACATTTATTCAAAACTGGTATAGATAAAAACTGGACACCAATCTTGGAAATCACATTTTTACTTATTCTGAATTGTCTAAGACAATTCAGAATAAGTAAAAAGTGCATAGTACAAATTCTCCGAAGACAATTTCCGCTCAGATCTGCTGCTGCCAAGACTATTCACCGTTGTCAAGGTGATACTTTAGATGAAGTAGTTGTTGATTTTCCAGCCTCTACAAGGGAACATATGCATTATGTTGGCTTGAGCCGAGTAAGAAACAGTTCTGCACTACATATACTCAATTTAAATGAGAATAAAATAAAAGTTAGTGACAAAGTTAAGAATGAAATGAATAGACTAAGAACACATGCAACCATGACACCCTTGGCAGTTTTACAAAACACAGATTTGCAAGACTCACTAGTAATCTTACTTCAAAATGTAAGATCTCTTCATCTGCATATAGATGATGTTCGAAGTGATTACAACATTACAAAAGCAGATGTTAACATCTTTGTAGAAACAACTCTTTGTTCATTAGATAGACATGAGACATATGAGCTCACTGGATATACACTCTACAGAAATGACTATTCTCAAACCAATACTAGAACTTGCTATGGAACTGCCCTTTACATAAAGAATGGTTTGCTTTGTACAGAAACGCCATACAGAATGAACTCAAATAATGTTGAGATAACTGTAACAAGTCTCAGTCATCCAATCCCTGGTCTTATTGTCGTTGCTATTTATCGCTCCAAAACAGTCAAGATGACAAAATTCATTGATGCCCTTCATTACCTTCACGACCAAATTGGCTCCAGAGTTCCTACTGTAATTCTTGGTGATTTCAATGTTAATCTAATGAAATTATCTTCAGAACAAAAGGCCCTAACAAAGTACCTGATAGATGAAAAAGGCTACACACAGTTGATCAACCAGTATACTACTGATTATCGTACTCAAATTGATCATATTTCCACAAATGTACCACACCTTGTACAATCTACAGGAGTTCTAGAATCGTACTATAGTGATCATAAGCCAATTTTTCTTTCCTTAAGAGCCTTGTAAACAATAACTGCATTATACTCCTAATAAATATGTGGTAAAGCACTCCTCAAACCATGAAATAGACAATTAGCAAGTTAAGTGCATCACATAAATCTTTCTTTGTAATGACACATTTTCATGTTTTCTGTTGTTAATATTCCCATTACTACTCTCTGTTACACTATATATTCACCTTACACTGATGTTAATTAGTCCAAATGACAATGGCAGAAGAACTGCCGAAAAATGTTTTCTTTAAAAAATGTTGTTTCCTTTCTTATCTTTACTGCTATTATCTATACAATGAAGCTCAATTTAAACCAAGAAAAACACCATCAAACACAACGAACCAGTGCAAAACAAAAAACACCACAGTGGGTAATAATCATTACCCACGGTTGGATGTCTAGTTGTGACATCCAACACTACTCAGCCCTTTTACAATGGAGGTAAGTATTTGCTGCAACTCACAAAATGCACTACAGAAAATTATGTTACTTATCATAATTCATCATTTCTACAGTGTAATTATGGATATACTAACAGCAACAGTAATTTTGCTTTTAATTGCAGATCACCAGCTTCTCTGCAGTGACATATTGAATGGATTAAATGGTTTTCAGAAGAAGTCGCAGGCAGCTTCTTCACATTGTTTACAGTTTATTCTTCAGTTAAACCAGTGAACCAGCAAAATCAACTGCACATTTCAACCCTCACAATGAAACTTGAAACTGGAGCAATGTACAAGACTTCATTAAAGCCACTAAATAGCATATAAAAACAGGTTCTGCCACAAGAAGACATGAAACATTCTTTCTTCAAAGTGCTGTTGCTTGCTTGATCAGGATGACCACCATATCATTTCACCATGCTACAATAAACTGCAGCTGTATTATGTGATTGGTAATTTCCATGACCTTATCTGGATGTCATTATGAAGAAAGCAATGAAATATTAACACTTGCATGTGAATTAAGTCACATCATCAAGTTAACAGAACTGAATCTTGAATATTGCAGAATGGCCATGCATGGTTTTGCTATTTTCCAGCTGCCAAAACAACAGTCATGGTCTCGTCTTGCAAGTTTGGTCACAGTTACAGTGTACATTGAGATAAGAAAGCGCTGATGATGAATTCAAGCACCTGATTTGGCAGCAAAAGTCAGATCTTGTTAGATCCTATCACTTATGCTCACAATATGAACAAAGAGGCTATGAGCCACTGAGCTCTCAAAATCAATGATGAAAGGGTGAATATGTGGAGCCCACTGAACTGTGTTAACATTAATCCATTTCGCATGGCATCCACTCCCACAAAACGTGTGTCATGCCCTTTTTCTTATACAAAGTGTTAATGTATCTTGACGTTATTATTCAATCATTAAAATTGTGTTTCAACCTGAATTTTCCATGGCAGTAGCAGTAGCCCTATTAACAGGGTCCAACTGTATACTTGGACATTGAGTTACTGTAAAACATGGTGATCTAAAAATGTACTTATAATAAATCATGTTTATTAACATTAATGAATTGTGTAAAAATGAACTGACTGTGTTAAACTAAAAATTCAACGCAGCACATCGAATCATGCTGATGTTGGAAGAAGGGATTATAATTATTGTTAAGTGCCCTGATCAGAATCTTGAGAATCAGGACCAACTGCATGCAACATCACTCTAAAGGAAACCACAAGAGATGAGCAGTGTAGCCAATAATTCAATTTTATTTACTTTTTCCTTAACTTCTTTCGGTTCCCTTGTTCTTTCCATGGGTTATGATTCAAAGGAATGCACCCTACACCTTTTAAACTAAAACATAAATATCTCTGAAAAGAATTAACCTCAAGCACTTCTGGCCACAGGAAACATAAAATTTGGGACTTGAACTGACACTTTCCACTGTCGAATAACGTTCTAATTACTGGAACTGTGATACATCCATGTTTTACTCGGACCTTCCATCAAAACCTTGGTTTGACGATTCGTCACCTTCAGCATTCTTACCTCATGGAAACATGTTGTAATATGGGGTAATCATAACCAGTAATTTCAGTCCCAATGTACTGCAAGTTCGAGGTTCAAGACAAGACAATATTAAATACTGCCCATCATCCATGAGCTGGCTCATAGGAGCCTTTGATTAGACATTTGGTGGTCCTTTACGAACGGAAGGACCACGTAACCAAGCCTTTGTACTTAGCAGCCCGGCCTTCACTGGCACTCGGAACCCTTCATGTGTTCATTCCTTTTTTTTTTTTTTTTGCCCGACCGACCGACCCACCTTCATGAGAGGGAGGGCGATGGGAAACGAAACATTTTATTGGGATGGCCTTAAACGAGAACGGACGACACAAAACGGTTAGCAACTCTGACGATTTATTCACCGAGCGTTTTTTGTTTTTGTTTTTTGCACGCAGACCAGTGTGAAAAACAAAAAAGGTCACATGCACGTAACGCAACGTCACGCGCACGTTTGGCGCAAACGGTACTTGATCACTCCACGTAATTAATCAGAGAGGAAAAGAAAAGCTGGTAATCTACCAGACTCTTCGTCTGAAAAGGCGAAGAAATGAGCCTATGGACGCCCAAAGCCGTTGAACTGCATCTCAAATAAAATGTAAAAGAATGAAAGATTAAGTGTGAATTCGATGGCTTCAGGTTTCCCTGGCTTTATTGGCAGAGTCATCCCTGGGATAGCCCTACATGTATAAAAGGAGGGCTATCTTTTGACCCTTCTAGGAGGATTACGCTCCCTACATATAAATAGGGCCTAAGGGGCATGATTTGCCGAAAAGCGTTATTCGCTTAAAATGGCGTCGAAAGATGACTGTTCAAACTAAATTTACAGCTCTGCTTTATTCACAATTTGAGATGATAGCGGCTTGTATTACCTGACACAATTCGGCCAATCGCGAACCCCAACATTAAACACTGCACATTTGCTGTTTACATCCCAGATTAAAAAGGAATTGCCAGGTATTTAAGTTCCACGATCCGTACTTCAAAACAAAATCAATAATCCACTCTGAAATATTGAAGAAATTCGAGATTTCCAGAGCCTTCAAAATCCGCCAATCCTTAAAATATATCCTCAAGCACTTTTTTTTATTGCCAAATCCGTTTATGCACAAACATATCCTCCCCCCTCATTAGCAGGAGAATTCTAACATTAAAACCTAGAAAACAATTATCATTTGGCTCTGTAACAAATGACAGTTAGCTGTTAAGCCTCTATAACAACTAACAGTAGAAATGGGTCGCAACAGTAACAGATAAATATAGGCCCATTTAAACACTACTCTATATAGGGCAAAATACCAATCACCTTACAGTCAATAAAACACATGTACATGAATAAGTTGAATATTGTTCCAAACCTTTATTTACTGCTTAAATGCAAATAATTACTTTAAGATGTTTTCTTTCAACACTTTAATTAAATACAGCCTTGTTTAACGCTATGCATTAACATATACTTTTCCATGACATTTACTTCTTTAAACTAATTTGCTTCTCTGCGTGTTGTTCAAACTTATCTCTCATAGCAACCAGGGCCGAGTTGCTTGAAGCATGGTTAGCGCTGAGCTTAAATACCATGACAACCAACATATTTTAATTCAACTTAACATATGAGTAGCCCTAACCATGCTTCAAGCAACTCACCCAGAAAGTCACTGTGAGAATCCAAAAACTATGAACACTGGAAACATTTGTGGAATGTTATTGCGTTTCAAGTAAAAAGCCAACCACGTGCAAAACTAAACCACAAACAGTAACAGTAATTTGTTTGTGCTTTTGTGTTGCTTCTGATTGGTTGCTGCACAATGGGAAATGTCATAAAATTGTTGATGGTTTTTGGATTCGCACAGTAATATTAAGTCTGGAATGATATATATGAAATAAATCATATAAGAACTGCGGACATGAAATCAAATTCAAATGAAGAGGATCAGTTTTCAGAAATATGGTGTCAGTGCATAAAAAACATAGTCATGAACTTTCATGGAAACCACAATAATCTTTGTTTGAGCCAAGTCTTGACTTTGCATAAAGGTTACTGTAAGGTGTGGTAAAGGGTTAGAAAGTTTTGGCATTATTGCTACTTACTGATAAAACTAGTGCAGGAATGGATCATAACCCAAGAACAATAATATTGGTTGCACTTTTTCGCCGCTCTCTGCTCTCTTTGATACAGTGTCTAAAACTGGTTTAAAATGTCTAGCAGACAACTGTTTGATCGTAGGCACTCAATTCATGTAAAACAAGGTAAGGCTGAACTTTAAGCTCCTGTAGTTGACAGGGCCACAGCTTCACCCCATTCTTATAGCATGAATCTACATGTACTGGGAGTGGTCTAACCCTCAATTAAGCCCTGGAATAAGTATGAATATTCTCTTCACTGAATTCCAGACATGTCTTATGGCATGGGTTGGGAGAATCTGTTCAATAATCAAGGCATTCAATCTCCTGTGATCATTATTTTGATATATTCTCAACAACTATATCATTACTTAATCTAGTAGTAACAATGCAACAAGAAAATGCATGCCGGGCACTGCTAGGAGCTAAAGGGTAAAGAGAAAAACAACCAAGTCTTCTGGCCCCTGTTGTTCTATCCATCAGGTAAGTTGCTATCCAGTGGATAAAAATGCACTGCAACTGATACACTTAATTCACTACAACTTATCTGTTGGATAGAGTTATTCCCTCTATGAACAACTAGGGCCTGATCTTATGACTGAAATCCCAATCACAAGTCTTACACTCTAACCACTGCTGTAAGAAGCATGCCTCTAAATGTTCAGGCAATAAAGCTGACTTTAGTACATTTTTAGGACCAAAGGGAGCTGAAGCCATGCCAGTGCCCTTTACATTTTACACTGCTAAACTATCTGTCAAACTTGTATCACCTACACCTCTCTTCTGCACTCTCAGTCTACTTCTGTGGGGAGGTGGGATCCAGGTATCAGTGTCAGGGTCAATGACAATGTCTTGTTTCATGACATCAATCTCTCTTTGGCCAAAGACTATTTTCAGTGCTAGGAACAAGAATGGTGTAACACACACAGCAGCATTAAAAGCAATGTACATTGCTGAATAGTTGGCAAATGTGACATAGTAGACCAAGAGGCTGATGAGCGGTATAATGGTAAGCTTCAATGCCAGATAGCAGTGACTGGCTTTTGAAACTAATGGGTTGGCCTTGGGTTCAAGATAGGTAGGGCCTTTCCACAGTGCAGCCACAAAGACCACTGCTTGTGCTATGCTTGCAGTGAAGATAACCACAGATCCACACCGCACAGCCAGCCTGGTGTCAGCACTGAGATGATAAGGGTGAGAGACAAATCTGTTAAAGGTGGCAACAATTAAAGGGAAGAAACCAATGAAGGCCAAGGAGATGTTGTTGGCAACCAACATGATTTGGTTCATTTTCCTGATGCAATGAAAAAGAGAATGGTGGGTGAACCACAAGAATGCAACAATAATGAAGGTCGCGATGTACACAAGGAACTTGGGCCACATATCAAGGACAGTTTTATCAATTCCATTCCTAGCAACATCTTCCTCGTTGGGGAAATTTTCTGTTGTCATGTCCAGAACCAGCAAAGTTGCAACAATGGAGAACACTCCATCACTGAAACACTCCACTCGCTGTGTATCGATGTAGTTGCCAAACACGAGGTCAAAGTCAGTTCCAGCCATGCGGATTGCCTTGCACTTACGGAAAAGAACACCAATAAAACGACGTATGCATGGCGTGATGATGACGATAGAGATCAATACCCAGGATGCAATGGCATTAGTGTTACTCACTGAAGCAGCCAACACATACAGAACAGGGTTGATCAGTTTTTTGGTCAGCATGTAATCTCTCCTTTCTTTCAGTTGCTCCTCAGGCAGCTCTCGCAGCTCTTCCTTGAGCAGATCGTGTTGGCGGAAAGAATAGAAAATCAACCCTACTTCGAGAAGTTCCAAAATCAACATGTCGCCGCAGATCAGAACGATAGGGAGGTATTTTTTCGGATATTTTCCTTCCAGTGCGCAAGCAAATGGCAAAAAGGAGGTGAACATCAGCGACGTGAGATTTAACCAGACTAAAACATCGTCCACATGGGCAAGAATCTTAAACCGATGCACATGTGATTCCCAAACAGAGCAAATAACAAGAAACGCTACGAAGTACACGACAAGCTGCACCAATCGATCTTCCAATTGTGTTTCCAGATTACTGTCCGAACTCTGTTCCAGTCTGCGTATCGGAAGGATCAGGATCGTCGACACGATGGCAAAAACTGCGTCGTTGAAACATTTCAGCCGGTTTAGGTGCACCAGATCTCGTTCCTCCGCCATGTTTTGAAAAGTGAATGAAAATCACTTGGGAATCATGTGACAATCAAAATTTTCGGAAGCGCGCGAAATTATTCCGATGCGCCCCGAAGATTTGTCATCGTCGTGTTGTCGTCAATTCAACATGGCGGGCGATAGATGCAAACATAATTCGAAGGACATTAACCCCGAAATTTGCAAAGAGATTGATATTTTTGAGGCCACAAAATGCGGGTAAGTGATATAATATCATTCTCTGAAATGTTAATTATCATAAAACGTTTTTCACGTTTTTCAACCTTGCCACCTGCAATGGAACACGCCAGTACGTTGCTAGATTGAGTTTGCTACTTTCAAAATTGTCCATCTTGAAAAAATTAAGGGTTATTATATTTGGGCATCACAATCCCGCTAGTCTGTGGTTGTCGAGGTATTTCTCCAGTCCACAGACTGGGAGGCTTTCTAAAATGTATTTAAACGTGGTGATTGTTGTCATCAATCCTAGTCTTACACAAGTTTGAACCTTAGCTCGACACAGGCAGTTTGCTGCCTTACACTTTTGATCGACTCATTTAAGTTATTTTGAATTTTACTTGCTGTGCCTCTTTTCACAGTATCACCAGTGCCATGGAATGAAATGATAAAACGATTATTTCTAAAATTCAAATAATTTGAGCAGCCATTTTGGTTAGGGTAGATGGAATACACGGTTATTTAAGTGTATGTGGTAAATGTTAGGTAAGGTTAGAGGACCACAGGCATGTTATTTTGAAAGTTGCAGCAACTGGTAGGAATTCAAAATATTTGTTGCAATATTGCAATAAAATATTGAGGTGTGTGAACCAATAAATGGGCAGGAGTGGGCAGGAGTTGCTGGCTTAAAGCTTTTGGACTCTAAACCTCTAAAATGGGGTAAGATTTACCCAGAATGAGAAGATTTGGTGGTGTGAGACACCTCTTAAGTCTTCAATATAATAAGACAAATAAATAAACAAACAAATGAAAAGAAGTTCACACAATGCTGGCCTTGGAACTCCAATCATTTTTACCCTCTCCATCTACTTACCCCATAGAAGATCAATGGAAATTCCAAGGGGGCAGGGGTGGCAAAAACAAACTGACAGTAGAAGGGTATGGAGCTAAATTGAATTTTCTGGAGGGGAGGGGGGTGCAAACCAAATCACCTTCCACCTGGGGTGGGGGGTTGTGGAACCACACAAAAGATCATTTGTAACAGGGATACATGGATGGAAATAACGGCTGGTGATAGGTAATTACAGATCAAATTTACCAGCCAAAAATGACATAAAATAGTAATATGTCACAAGAATAAAATAGACACGTTAACTGGTCAAAGCTAGCTGCAAATCACCTATCAATCTGTTTTCCCTTATTTCCATCTCTGGGGATACCATTAGTTTATGTAATCCTCTTCTTTTCCTTTACAGGGACACTAAGATGTGTAGGGAACTGGTTGGTCAGCATGGTGTCAAAGTCTTGAGCATGTACGATAGTGATGGACACACCCCTTTGCACTGGGCGTCCTTAGGGGGTTACAGTGAATTGATAAAATTCTTTATAAACTGTGGAGTTGAAGTCAATAGACAAAGCCGTTCTGATTATGGTCCTTATCCTATTCACTGGGCATGTGTAAATGGCCACATTTTGTGTGTGGATCTTCTCATTCAAAATGGAGCTTCAATAGACTGTACAGACAACAAAGGGTGCACTCCACTTATTATTTGTGCTCAGTATGGTAAATCAATGCTGGCTGGTTACCTCATAGGAAAAGGAGCAAAGAGTTTTCTTACGGATCATGAAGGTGATAATGCGTTGCACTGGGCTTGTTTCAAAGGTGAGACACTAAGGGCTTCAATATGCACAGAGGTGTCAGTTAGCAACTTGGTAATTGCCATCACTATGATCGTTTTTGTCTACTGAACCCATATATGTTCTTTAGTATAGTGAAAGTGGAATATCATTGAGGGTGGGATTGCAGTGTTCTGGATAGCATTCAAAGCAGATCAAGGAAAATTTTCTAGGAGTCAATCTGTACCTGCAGAAAATATCCATACCTCCTGCATGGAATCCAATTGGGGGGGGGGAGGGGGAGGGGGAGGGGGAGGGGGTGGCAAAAGCAAAAGGTTTAAAAGAAAAGAATGGTGCTAACTTGGAATTTCCAGGGAGTGGGTGAGGGGGTGATGGTGGTGCAAGCCAAAAACCTTCCATGGGTTATACATATAGGTTTTGTCTGTAACCACACAATTTGCATCAGTTGCTCTGAATCTTCTTTGAACATAGTTAGTAACTATGCTTTGAATTACCTCAATAACTGAGTGTGCTGGGTCAGAAGAACTGTTTTCTTGGGTTGTGGGTAGAGTGGGTTAAAATAGTCCATTGTACAGTTGTGTGTTCATTGACCTGGCCTTTGAGTTGAAGTAAGGCTGGTGTTGACCTTGGTTTGATACAAACCTGACTGAGTGACCAGTTGGCAATATTTGGGCAGTGCTGCAACGTGAACTGAATAATCATGAATTATTTAATATGCATTTGTACAGCTGTATGTACATTTTTAGTTATCTTATACATGTATCTTCCACTTCTATATGGCTATAACACCTATTACATCTCAGTATGTTTGTTTGAACACTGAAATTATGGGTGTTGTGGTCCATATTTTAAATTCAGTTTACTCACAATGTGACCTACATGTAAATTACATTTTTTCATGGGTTGCATTCAACTTATGCCCAGTCTAAAATGTGTATTGTATTGTAATGATGGCTTTGGTGTACAGGTATTGTGGTAACCAAGTGTACAAAGTGATTTTCAATTGAGTGTTGTAAAACCAGACCCAAAGCCATTACAGAGACCAATCTGAAGGGACGAACACAACTCCTTGAACGAAGCAGAATTTGGATTAACTACATGCATCCAATACCAAGTGTGGGAAAATAATAATAATAATAATATTTATTTATTTATACTGCGCAAATTCCACATAAGTTTTCAAATGTGCCTTACAATAATATTATTATTCTAAATCGTTTACAATTCTCACATCAAATCAAAAGAAATGTTGGTTTTTGCAGAGAGGGGAAAACTGGAGTACCCGGAGAAAAACCTCTCAGAGCATAGTAGAGAACTAACAAACTCAGCCCACATATGACACCAAGTCCAGGCATTGAACCCAGGATACACTGGTGGAAGGCAAGGGCTCTCACCGCCACATGAACCCTGCTCCCCGAAAAATGTGTGCCTGCAACTCGCTTTTGCTTCTCATTGGCTGAGAAAGTGGTGTGAGTTTTGTAAACCAATCACAGAACAAAGAAATGCAAAACCAGAGAAAATGTGAATTACTTTCTACATTCAAGTGGATGGTGCATGAAAGAGTCCCAGACTGATTGAGTTTCATCTCCTATAGTAGTGTATTGTGGGGTTCAAAATATTTTCTGAAGAGTCCTCAAAGGTCTGATTTCATTCTTGCAGGTCATAGTGAACTTGTACAGCTGCTGCTGTATTCTGGGTTTGATGCAAAACAAAAAGACAGGTTTGGTCAGGTAAACAATATTCATATTCGATATGTCAACAGATCAGAATGTGGATCTGTTGTTTTGAACAATGTTCAGTGGCCCATTTCAACATTCAACACCGCATAGTTTAGTTTAGTTCATGCATGGTTTAGTTCTTGGATCTGTCCAAGGGGGAAAGGGACAATGAGGTTAACTGTGTCCCCTACTCTTTGTAGGTTCCTTAACATCTCACAAAGTTATCATCCTTTTGGGAGTAGACTAGAAAGTCTAATTATTATGCAGATGTCATACCAAAGGCAGCACTTTCTCCTCAGTTATTTTAAAGACCCTGGGTGTGTGTTTGGCTGGGGTTTGAATCTGCGACCTCCCTCACAGGAGTCATCTGGCTCTACCATTGAAGTGACAGTTGATACACAGATCAATATTAGTTTGTTCAACAGGACAGGTTTTACTGCAATGCTTAAAACCCTGTTTTTTTTTCACTGAGTCTACTCAAAGGCTTGTACAACCAAAAGTCACTGGGAAATGGCAGATCCTGGAAATAAACTGGTGCTTAAGCTATCTATCTCATTTTTGGATTTTGGATTCTTTTTTTTGGGATTTTGCATAACTATTTCCAAGCCAAAAGCGTGACTATTTACCAACAAAAGACAGCTGTGTTCTGTGTTTTTGTTAGTACATTTTAACCATGGCAAATGGTTTATGATAATCATAGTTTTCTTTTTCAAAACACTTTCTGTTCTCTAACTCTGTTTTAGACTCCTCTTCATCTGGCCTGCCTAAGTGGGGACCTTACCACAGTAGAGCACATAGTGGACATGGTAGGCATTCTATATTTGCTTGAGCTTCACGGTCATACCATAAAACATGTATGTTTTAAAAAAATTAATTATACTGAATCAACATTGTAGTTAAAGTACTGATTTTGTAGTGATCTGCATATGCTGTAACCTTTTTCATGCAGTTTGCTCTGAAACAACTCTTTGTAAGATAAATCGTAAATCATTATAATATAAAACACTGTATTAAACAGTCGCTTTGTAAATGAAAATCACTAAAATGTGATACCAAATAGCCTGCCAGGTACTAATAGAATTCTGTGATTATTTTTCATAAATCATTTAAATCGTCGGAAATTGATGTTTGTACTTTGTCAGGTCTTATTAATGATGAATGTGATATAACATGGCATCCTCCTTATGTTCTTGAATTCTGGGCACCCTGTATGAAGTGGTCACCCTGTATTTAAGTGGTCACTTTGCCATTCTCTGAGGGTGACCACTTAATACAGGTATGACTGGATTTCAAGGGTTTAGAGATTTGGGTGCCCAACTACTTTTCTTAGAGCACAGCCTTGCTCTCCAACTGACAAAGTTGTTTGTTCTCATCGCTTGTTTGCTTTATAAGGTATTGAAATTGTGATGGTTAACTGTCTGCTGGGTGCCACTTTAAGGCCAAGTCAGTTACTGCATGTAATTTAAATTGCTGTGAGTTTGTAACTAACATTGACTCTTTCCATCATTTTATATGCCAAAGTAGAGCAAGTTTCAAGAGATTTGAGATTTTAAGACAAAAAAGCTATATACACCTGTACACCCCTTTTGCAGGAAGCCCTTCAATTGATCCAGCTCTACCAAAATCCTCAAGTAAAATATTCTCACATACAAATAAAGATCACTTTCAGCAAACATGAACACCAGTGCTTGCTGCTTGCAAATAATAAATTAAATTATATTAATGATAATAAAATGATTGTAAGTCTATCCCGTACTGTTATGGTCAACATTTCACACCAGGTGAAAGAACTTGTTAACTACGTGTAGTTGGTAAATATCTGGTTTTTCACAAGCCAAGTTTTATTCGTTTTTTTTTTTTTTTTTGATATCTTACTATTCTAACCATCCATCCTTCCTTGCATCCTTCCTTCCCTTGTGCCATCCATCAATCCCTCCATCCATCCCCACATCTGTTCATCCATCAGAAGATCCCTCCCTCCCTCCCTCCCTATCTCCCTCCATCCTTATTTCCTCACCTCCCTTTGTCCATCCATCCATATATCCATCCCTCCATCCATCCCCACATCTGTTCATCCATCAGAAGATCCCTCCCTACCTCCCTCCCTCCCTCATTACTTTGTTACCTCCCTTTGTCCATCCATCCATCCCTCCATCACTCCCCACATCTGTTCATCCATCAGAAGATCCATCCCTACCTCCCTCCCTACCTCCCTATCTCCCTCCCTCCGTACTTCATTACCTCCCTTTGTCCATCCATACATCCATCCATCCCTCCACTCCCACCATCTCTTTCTCATACCTTACCTCCTTATTCCTCCTTTGCTCCTACCATTTCCTTCTCCCTTCCTCCCTCCTTCCATCTATCCACCCCTCCCTCCCTCTATCTGTCGACACATTCATAGTTATTTAATTTATATTCAATGTTCCTTGCATCCTCTGGTTTGTTGACATGAAATGTTCTGTTATAATTCTATAGGAAGTTGAATTAGATGCTGTTGACAGCAATAACAGGACTCCTTTACGGTTGGCTATGGGACGAGATTACAAAGAAATTGTGTACTATTTGCAAGGAAAACTTAATCGAATTGTCTCCTGCAAATTGAGGTATGTACAATTCATTTCACAAGGGGCCTCTTAAACTTGTTGTTTTTTCTTCTAAAAATATTGGATTTTTGTGACATACACATAATAATAATTATTGATGTTGCAGTGCCTTTTAACAAAAATTCAGAAACACTTAAGATAAAATTATATGTTATGAGAAGACCAGTCAAGCGCCCCCAAATTACATACCTTCATTGTATAAATTTTACATTTTGTTTCCATTGGTTTTTAAGAGCCTGTATTTCTGAATTCTTCCTCTTTTAGGGATGTTGTATTTGGTCCACCTGGTAGATCCAAAGCAGGAATCTTATTTTACTTTTGCAATCTTTTTCTCTGGGGTTATCCTGCATACTTCTACTATGTAAGTACCTACTACATTAAAGTTTGTTGAGTTGTACTGAAGTGGGCTCAACCTGCCTATTTCTGTGAAGGATTGCATTAAGGTTTTGAGCATGAAGGCAATTACGTTTTAGATTTGACTTCTTCATCACAAAAAAAAAACACATTGCAGTGCTTGACCTTAGTGGAAGACCACTAGCCCAGAACTAGTAGAAATTCGGTTTGGGCCAGTAAAATTTGAGAACCACTACAGGGTCTGACAAATATTAGGCCCGGACGCTTGGGACAAGTTGAACAGAATACTGGGCAAGTGTTTTATTTCTAGAAAAAGCCCTCCGGGCCATAGCATTTGAATTACAAGCAATTTCGCGCAACGAATTTTAGATAAACAAGTATTAAACGTTTACCTTGAGTAATTCCCATCAAAGCCTTTCGAAATGCAATAAATACGTACCACTTTTTTTTTTTACTTTTCGATCGCCATTTTACATCTCTTCGTGAGTTTCATACCCAGTACTTTCCCACGTAAACCTCTGAAGGCCTGGCTGCTATACCCCTTATAACATGTTTTTCCGCCATATCGTGAATCAAAGTTCAAGGTACGATTGATTATAATTTATGTATAATCCTGCGACACTGTTTGTGCTCCGGGTACGACAGGCGAAATGTGTTGAATACAACAAGGAATATGATGGAAACAAACGCAGACGGGTGTTCCAACCGAAATTGTTGGAAGAGTTTTTGTGGCTGGCAATAGACACAACACACGGTGTAAAATATGCTATGCATGGCCAAATGTTTCGGACCCAAAGAGCCCACTGGTAATGGGAAGCGACAAATTTCGAAAGGATCCCCTTTATGCCCATGCTAAGAGTGCGAATCACATTGCTTGTGTGTTGAAAAATGACTGCATGAACTGATTTGCTACAGTTCAATGAATTACTGGTCCTCTACCATTATTAACTGGGACAACTAACTCATTCTGGTGGGCAAGTGATTTTGACATGCCACATGCCCAGGGACAAGGTTTGTCAAAAATATTTATGCACTAGCCACTGGGCTACTTGTAATAGAGGAGGTTTTGGAGAGAGAATTGATGAAGAGAAATCAATGACCAATGTTTGGCCAGTATATTTTAGACTCCGCTAGCCCTTGGACTAGCTTGTTAAAAAGTTTTAAGATCGAGCACTGTTAAGTTAAAGTCGTGGCAAGTGGGTTTGCCTGGTGTTGGGCTCTTCTTACTGAACTTCCTGGCCAAAAGGGGGAAAGATAACATCTACAAGGCAAAAACACTGTGTAGTTAGGAGGAGTAATTGTGCAGACAGACCTCAACAAACTCTTTCTCGATCTTTTTGGCAGGTTTTCCCAGATTCATGGAGTCTAATTCCTTGGGTTCACTACGTGTTTATTGTCTTAAATGTGTTTATGTGGATATCCCTGTATTATGCTAACTCGAGGGATCCAGGATTCGTTCCATGTAACAGCCCTGATTATGACATGGCTTTAAAACAAGTAAGTGTGTGCCACAGTACAATCTATACACTGATTACAAGCAGTGGAGGCTTTTAAAAAGGCCGCCATGAACTATGTTTGAAGTGACACTGAACCTAATAGACCTTTTCAGCTTGTAGATTTTGTTTTCCCATTGTAGACCACGTGATGTTACCCTAGAGAGCTGTTTCTTTGAAATATCGCCACATTCACGTGCATATGTACGCATAATTTATGAAAAGACAAAAAAGAAATTCCCTTGGGAAGATCGCATGGTCTACATTGGGAAAACAAAATCGACAAGCTAAAAAGGTCTATTGAACATAGTTGTATATTTTTGACTAAGCACTTGCACTTCTCCACATCTGCAGTGATGGGCTATGCCCTTTGCAGATTATTCAATTAGAATTACGTAGACATAAAAGTTGAGCTTAACAAAGACAAAACAACCGTACATGAATTCTCATGCTTGGGCTAATATTCTATTGTATTCTATTGTATTCTATTCTATTCTATTCTATTCTATTCTATTCTATTCTATTCTATTCTATTCTATTCTGTTCTATTCTATTCTATTCTATTCTATTCTATTCTCAGCAAAAAGGACACCGAAGGCTCTTAAAATAATTGTTGTGGCCTGCCTGTGGTCATCGAAAAAAATACTGGAACGACAAACTAGGGAAACATCTCAACACGTTTCTTTTTCACAGTCATGTCATCGGTGAAATTCACTGGTTATAACCTTAATACTTTTATCACCCCCATGCTTCCAAAGCAGCTTTTTGATGAACATTTACCACCTAATTGGTCATCACGACTGATGACCTTTTTCTTTCTCCCAATTTTTCAACGTTTTTTTATCAAATTGCCCGACTCCTGTCGTAACGTCCTCATCCATCATTCATTCATAGAACCGTAGCACCAGATTTTGGTAAAAATTGCACGTGAAGCCGAGGAAGCCAGCTTCGCACAAGCGACCCGACAGCGTAAAATCGCAGCAAAAACATTGCAAAATTAACTCGAGTGAACAATTTAACGATAAACGGCTTGGTTATGACAAGACCTGTGTGCACGCAAAAAATAGTTCGTGTCGTTGTGGCTCAAAACTGCGACATACAACTCGTTGCATTCAGTTACATTCGGTCGCTTTCTTGCTACATGTAGTTTGTCTATTGTTACAAGACGCTTGATTTCTTACACCCAGGTTCCCTTCTTTGAAGAGTGGCAGACGAAGACTGGGAAGAACCCATTGGAAAATCTTTGTCACACGTGTAGACTGGTGCGGCCTCTGCGCGCAAAGCATTGTAGGATATGTAACCGATGTGTGAAGCATTTTGATCACCACTGTCCCTATATTAACAACTGTGTTGGCCTCAGAAACAGGTGAATGTTTAAGTCTAGGTTGACGCTATTGGCACGTTAGAATTTAAAATAACACTTTCTCAAGATGTATACGCTTATATGAGTAAGTTTTGCGTCGCTCACAGTGTTCAACTTTGTATTCTGGTTGCGTTAAAGAAACCATAGCCGAAATCATTATAATCACAAGAGATCTGGTTAAGTCAATGATCGAATCAAAACTCGAATCAAAAGCTTGCGACCCGCAACCAATTGCGGGTAAACTTACGCGGGCAGATCATCGTTGGTTCTTTGCCTCTGATTGATTAAGGAATAGTGCACTCATTCGAAATGTAGCTCATTAATGAAAAAAAAGGCCGGTATTCTAATGCAAATGATCTAAGAACCATCTACCCCCACCCAGAAAAAAGTAGCCTGGTTCCGCTATCCCCTATGGTTATTCCAGGCAGTCATTACTCTAAATTTTTACCTTCAATATTTTTATTGTCGAAATTATCTTTTGAGCAAGAAGGAGTACAAATTAAGATTGTTGTTGGAATTGGCTGTTAACCACTTTCTCTTCTCCTCAAATTGTGTATCCAGTCATCTCTAATCAAGCGTTTGTTTTGGATCCCACAGGGGCCCGTTCTTCATATTTGTAGCGTGTGTTGCAGCGTGCAGTATGATCACAGCGTTTTTCTCAATCATGGAGCTTCGTCTGGGTGGATTCAGTTGGATTTTTACCGCTGGGTTGCTACAGATGATTGTGGTGTCTATCCTCATGGGAGCTCTCTTCATCTTTATAGTAAGTGCAGTGTACCGTGGTCACATCTGTTCAATCAAACATTTTCATCCAACATCGTTTTTGTTGCACACAACATGGGGTGGCTAAACGAGTAAACAACTAAAATAATATCCTAATTCAGGTCATTTTTGTTGTAAAAGTAGTATTTCCTATCCCCCAGGGATAGCGGAGCAGGGGAAGCACGAGAGCGCCTCGCCGGCGGAAGCTACTTCCCCGTTTCCACCTGCAAACCCCTCCGTGACCCCGCCATATTTTTAAGGGAAAAGTTACAATAGTTATTTTAAGCAGGGCAGTGAAGGAGATTGTTACTCTTTTACAAAATTATGAGGTTTTATGAATAATTCAGTTTTACCTTCACAGACGAATCAAATCTCCATCAACCTTACCACAAACGAAAGAATCAACAAGAAGCGATATGTTTATCTCAGAGGACCTTCCGGGATTTTTCTCAATCCATTCGACAGAGGCTGCTTCAAGAACTGGTTGGAGTACTTTCACTACATACAGCCTTACGATAACAAACCTAACCTACTATACAACGTGTGAGTCACCATCAGTAAGACAATACGACAGAGGAGATTTGCAAAGAAAAAGAGCAGTCATAAAGGAAAAGTTAATACTTGGAGGGAAATTGACCCCAGTCTAATTTGTCCCTACAATGTCCGTTCTGCACCAAGCCAACAGTAAAGATAAACTGTGTTCTCCCCATCGATATTAAAAATTTTGCGCGAGAAGTAGCTTTGAAAAGGAGGGCGAACTACATTCGCAAATGGCCTATTCCTTGCGGCGTTGTTTTTACCTTTTCGACTGATAAACATTTTAGGCGTGCCATTGGAATTGAAAATAATATATTGGAATTTTTTAGATATTTTACTGTGAATCGCTTACATCGATCAACATTAAACTTGGCACAAACATTCACGTATATTGGTGATATTAGTATTTTTTTTTTGTAATATTACACTTTTGTGGTTGCGATGTAGATAGTGTTATTCAACATTTCAACATCCTTTGAGTTTTCGTTTCCATGGTGCTAGAAACGATCGCTATTTTGGTCATGCGCAGAGAGAGGTTTTCGTGGAGTTCAAAGTTAGATGGAACCTACGTCGATTTTCCGCGACGTTGACGCTCAGTTTCCGCATAATGTCAATTGGCCACGGATTGCATTAGAAATACGTGTCCCCGTCTTGCAATGTAAAAGGTGACATCAATGAAAAATGTTTAAAGGTGTACCAAAAAGCGAAAAAAAAAAAAAAAAACCTGAAATGTTTTAGAAAAGAACTTTGGCGTTATACATGTAGTCTGTTTTACTGTAAACAGTGACTCGCTGTTGGTGTGGTTCTGCCACGAATTCTGTTCAAACTTTATACAGATAAACATCGGTTTGCCTTTTCACTATGTTCGACAACGAAACCCGATGTTACAACAACGTTGATGCAAATCGCACCGTCACAGATACGATAGAGTTGTGGTTCCACCCACAATGAAAGAAAGGGTGATTAAGGCCACAGTTTCTTAGGCATAATAAATCTTACGCGGGCACTCCTTGTCTCGTAAGCATCTTTACAGCAAACATCACGCTAGCACTCGAGGAAAACCCAAAAAGAACATCCTCAATATCACATCACACAATCTGCGCGCGCTCTCTGCCTTGGGTGAACGCAGCATTACGCATGCGTCAGACGGAGGTTGCAAAAAGTGTTTTCGCCGTTGTTTTAAAAACTGACCGTACAACCTGCCCTCAAATGTTTACAGCATCTGTAAGACAGATTTTCGAATATTTTACGAAACTTCCATTGATCAATTGCCCCCAAATCCCTTACTTTTGAAAGAGTGTATGCTTCAAAGCAAAGTTTAAATCGTGAAAATGTGAGGCAGGGTCGTACAGTTGCATTTCGAGTCCTCTAATAGACTCGACCTTGAATTACTGTCCCCAGCCTTGAGGTTATTATTATTAACAGAAAACACCTGATTAGTCTACGAAACTGTGGCAAGGCGCCTTATTTAAAATAATAACTGGTTATTGAATATTTACGCATCTATATCCGTGACAAATTTTAGTAGAATCAGTTCAACAGAGGACGCTTTACGTTCCCCAGAGGAGTATGATAATGGCTCAAGTTAGAAAACAGGCCAGATACAAATCTCCGGTTTCAAGTCATTTCTTTTTAGTTTCATCCCATTTTATTTAGCATCAGTGTGACGGTGTAATTTTTACAGCGACTTCCTTGTTTCTCAGTAAATTATATCTTATTGCAGTTTGTAAGGAAGGGTGACAACGTCCTGTTTTAGTTTCTGCTCGATGTATAACATTACAGATATCACTAATGGTATCAACAAGGAGACATTTCAATAGGAAGTAAAGACAATGAATTTTATGAAATACCGATTTAGACAAAAACAAAACAATTGAGTCCAAAACAACTTAAGTAGTTACAAGATGGCATTAAAAAAGTTCTTGGGTTAAGAAGAAAGCAAAGGTGTTTGTGAACAATTTTCCTTTACAACAGCCATCACTGAGAAAAATAAAATTGACTTGTTGAATAAATACTTATAAATAACTTAATTTAGTTTTGCGCTTCTTGGTCCGTCGACTAGTGAAAACGTACCCTTGAAAAAGGCGTGATAGTCTGGTGACTCTCATATAGAAGGAAGACAATATCATGGCGGGAATGCAGCAAAAGAGACAATACAATACAGCTGCCTTAAGTCACACTGATGATGTTAGGAGCATCTTAAAACATGAAAATAAAAAAAATGGAAAGAAGTCCTCTTAGAGTACCCTTTGGGTTATTCCGGATTAGGTCAACGTGAACAAATTGATTTAAAGACAAGATAAAATATTGGAAGCGAAAGGACAGTATTCAAAAAATGCATGAGAAGTAGTTTTGCTGGAAAAAATTGCCATCACTTGTAATTTACCATTTTTCTCTCTTCACTTGAATTCAGTATCCTCTCATCCTGAAATCAAATGAGTACCGTATTTTGTATAACCTTAATCCGGATTAGTCCCTATTGAAGCGTGCCTGGCCCTTTTGAAAACCGGCCTGAAAAACCTCGATTCACGGCGCTGGTTTTGTGAGGAAAGCGCACCCCACTTGTCCAAGAGCCGTCTTGTCACCGTTCTTTGGATCACCGACCCTCTTGAGACCCAAATAAAACTGACTGTAAAGGTCAGACTGATAATAGTTGTAGCCGTCAGTATGGTGGATTTCCCTCCAAACACAAGACGAGTTCTCGCTGTCCTGCAAAGGAAACCATACCGTTTGTAAAAAAAAAAAAAAAAACAGCTATTGTCAAATACTTTCAGTTACGTTGGACACTGTCAAGATGAGGCAGCACGCTTCTGCCTTGGTTAGCCCTGTTGGTACCTTGACCAGAAAAGGCATCAGCTCAATAACTGCTGTTTGGAAGCATTGGAGATAATATTGTTTCGATGGGAAAGCAGAGCCAGCGTATTCCTTTATACGCGGCAAAATTTTCGGCCTTATCATGTTTGATACAAAAGAAAAATTAGACTGATTTAACGATCTTGACCGCATACCCTTCGCCTAATGTTCAGAGTCATGGTCACCCTACCAACCCAAACCCAGATTTTCTTTGCTCTCTCCAGATCATCTCACATCAGAACTGAGCCATTAACCACACTGCAAGGGTATCTGTTTGTTTCGTTTCATCCGCGGTGAAAAAAATTTAATTCAAAGGTGACAGACCACCGAATAAATGTTGCTTCTAAACTCTGCATGTAATAACTGTTCATCAGCAGGATAACTAAAATGTCTGCAATTCCATAATTGGTTTCGACACCATTAATCCTATACCAATTGCAGAACATTTTAGGAGGAGCCAAACTTTTCAAGGCGTCTTGTCAACATTCCGTGAAAAGCACAGTTAGCAAGGCCAATATCAGAAGGCTTTTAAACTGAAATCCGGATGATCTCAAGTTGACTTTTTTGGCGACTGTAATACCTTCTTACTACTGAAAAGCTTTTCAAGCCACTTCATGTTTGTCAAGAAAACAGCTTAATATTTTTTTAGAATTGAAAGTACCCCTGAAGTTTACCATGGAGGAATTAAGTTAAATACATAGAATGTCACTTCAGTTAGATTTATACTTTGAACTTTGATTACCACGAGTTAAAGTAGCTCCTAAAAAAGATTGTTTCGCATCTTTAAATTTTAACTCTTTCAGTTTAACAAATGAATGTAAAGACAGAAACCCTACAAATTATTGCAAGAAAGTATTAGTTGGGAAATAAAGTGAAACATACTGCTTGGTAAACGATTCAGAAACGAATAACAGTAGGGTAAATATTGCTTAGTGTATTAGTGTGGAGATAAAGAAAAACACTGATTGGCGAACAAGTCAGAAGCGAACTCGACATGACGTTTTTGGTTAGCAGGTTTCATTTGCGTAGACGACACGTTTTAAAACATCACCTTCGGGCCCATCGTTCCTCAATAAAAGTACCAGTTAGTAACAGGGTACCCAACGAGCCATATAAACCAAAAGCTGTAAAAAGGCACTTTAGAGCACCTTATGGTGTTTGAAGCCTGTTTAAATTGATGTTTGCTTTTGCTAGGCGAATTTGATCTGTTCGGATTCCTTAGATGAAATGTTCATTTGCCTACAATTTTAGGGAACAAAATCTTTCTTTGGGAAATTACCAGCTAAAGTGAACTTTCCACCCAAGCGAGTCGTGTGAGAAATGAAATGAAAGATATTTTGCATCTTCAAATGGGAACTCGAAAAAAATCCGACCCCCAGATGGGATGTGGAAAAGTGAACTTTCCACGAATATTTACTTTTCGAAAATGCTCAGCTGACTTTTTTGACTGCCAAAAACAACAAATACGACCCTTCCGAAAACGTCAGGGGCTATTTATATTTCCCTATTGTGAATTTTTTAGGCCACGGTTCAGTTACGAAAATCCGAGGGCACTCTTCGCCGAAAGCCTAAGGCGAACCATCCTCCACCCAACAGATATCGACCGAAACTTGTTGCTGGGTGCCCCTGTTAGTAAGTCATTTAAAAGAGAAATGGTACCATGAGCTGTATCCCGGTCTGAAAACTTAGCTTGGAAAAACATTTATTTAAGTACTGGTTCAAGTTTTGACTGTGGCCATAATGAAGGAAGCTTGACCTTTCACTGATCTTTCAAAGCACTTACAACTGTGTTTTGGTTAAGGTACTTACGGTTGCGTACAAATTCCCTTGGGCATTCATTGCAATATAAACATTGGCTGTCAATCCTTGGATTGTAACCTTGCCAAAATCCGTCGTTTTTATTTCTAAAACTGGGGTAGAAAACAATGATTTACAACTTTTACGGTAACTTTGTGTAGTCATCGTAGGACTGTTAGGGCAACACTGAACTTGACGCAAACGGCGCCGCAGTCCGAGTGCATTGCTCAAGATCTGTGCTGTCCGGTTTGTAGTGAGGCACTGAAAAAATGACCAAAGGTATTTTTCTTACCGCAATGTTCATCGCTGGTCCTGACACCACAGATGTTTTGTTGTCCGTTGATTTGAAGGAAATATCCCCATTTTGCATATAATAAAACTCTTACGGACACCATAATGCGACCAAATTGCTGCTCACCACCCAGCGATCAAATCAGTTTAGTGCCACTGAAAAGAACAGTTCCTAATTTATATGCTTTTTGATATCGCAAGGCATGCAGACGGAATACGAAACTATACATATTCACAGACAGTATTTCGGATATCGATTAAATTGAAATGTAATTAGATCGCTTTGCACGAGAGCGATTAAAATAGGGTTTTCCAGAAAAGGAACTAACCAAAAAGAAAAACATAGACACCCACACACACTTCGGTTTCTCAAATACCACAATTTGGGCGTGATGACTTTTTAATAACAGTTTTTGTCGCGAGTGTCCATAAACGCCTATTACGTCTCTGCCAAGATATTTGAGACGAACAGCCTCACAGTGAAAAGTAGTATTAGTGGCTTTCAGGTTTAATTAAATCCTGAGAACCACTGGCATTCAATACAACAACGCTGGTGCATAAAGATCGTGAAACCTGTAACAGTCATACAACACATTTAAGGTGGTTCGAAATAGTTTTCATTTTCCTGGGACACGTTCTACAAATTATTTTCTAAATTACGTTTGGTTAATAGTATCACTATGAAATTTGGTACAGAAATAAAAGAAACGTCATAGGTTCATTACATGGCATTTATTTCAGTAAACCTGTTACCATAGAAATCATATGACGCATTCAGTTGAGCCCCTAAAATCGAAGTCTTTTATCTTATTTAAAAAACATGTCAATAATCTTCTTTAACCTATATATTATATGTTACCAGGAATGATCTTCAAAATAGTTCAGTTTAAAAAAATTCTGTAGGGCAGATTAACATTAAAACTATTTTTTGATTATTGCTTTCTTAATTTTTTTTTTTACCTACAGCATTTTTTTAAAGTCGGACCACATACGCAGTCATTTAATATTAGTTTTGGTAATGGTAATGGATTTATATACCGCATTTTCTATGTATATATATTCAAATGCGGTTTACATCATCCAACCCACCCAACACATGAAATCATGAAATAGCAGAAAGACCAGACCAGCACACCGGGAACTCCATGCCCTACTCTTTCCGATTAGTGTGTGGGTTCTTTAACGTCCCACAAGGTTATGAACATTGAAGTGTTGTGAGACGGGACCTCCGGTTTATCGTCCTTATCCGAGAAGACTAGAAAGTCTAACAATTTGCAGATGTCTTTACAAAGGCAGCACTTTCTCCTCAGTTATTTAAAGACCCTGAGTGTTGGTCCGGCCGGGGATTGAACCCACGACCTCCCGCACGGTAGTCCGGCACTCTACCAACTGAGCCAACCGGTCGAAACCTAGCGAAAGCGGAAATATAAGCGACTAAATTTACGAAACTTCAAAAATTTCGAGTCGACAAGATTAGCATTTGAGCATGCGCGACGCACGCGTGCTCTTACTTTTTACAGATACAGCGTGTGTTGTTTACGCGCACTCACGCTCGGCTAAAAACCCTTTCGAGCCTCCTTAATAATTAAACGATATAGCTATGAACTAAGAGAGATTCCTCTATAATTCTTGTGGTTGTTGTTGTTTTTTTCTATTTCAGTTGTTTTTCGCTAACGGGAATGGAAAACGTCTTCCAGAAGAAACCTGCAATATCCACTGTTTAACCGACAGAGCCACACCCAGTTCCTGAGTTATTCATGGTACCTTTACAGGAAACTTTCGCATCTCGAGACACCATATTTCGAGAATTTCGAGATTTTAAAATTGCTTTCAAGAGATACCATAACTGACTTGCTGATGTTACGCAAGAGGAATGCAATAAGCAATTTCAAGGTTATACGATCTTTTGGCTCCTGTCCAGTCTTCCTCCGTTATTGCGTGTCGAGGATAAAGGGGTAAATAGGAGCGTGACGCTGGGCAAGTGGTACATATGGAAGCCTTGGGTTTTATTTGTTTGTTTACCCAGGGGCATCCGATTTAGCAGGGATAGTTTAAATGGAGCCCTGGCAGAACACAAAAACAAAGACATTCAGACATTAAAAACTAGACAATCAATAAAAGCAATATGTACCGCAGCGTTACTGTTTAAGATGGCACTTTAGTTTGATTTTAAATTCGCTGAGCGTCTCTACTTGTCTAATGTTTCTCGGAAGGGTGTTGTAGGTACAAGCACCGTTTATGCTGAAGCTCCCTTGATACTTAGTAGTGCTTGCGAACGGAGGGCGCAGCAAATCACGGCTTCTGGTGTTATAGCCATAGAAAAGGTGCGCGTGCCTAAACTCTGAAAGTAAGTACGAAGGCGCTATTCCATGAAGACATTTATGGACTAAAAAGCATTTCAGATAATTTCTGCATGCTTGTAAGCTAGGCCAACCAAGTGTTGATTTTAACATGTCAGACCCGACAGACCGACCTTCAATACTACTTGCTTCACGTCTGTTTAGTTTATCTAGATAAGCTTTACTCCGGCAGCCCCAATGCTGTTCCAGACAGGCCAACAGTAATCGAACAATGGCAAGACAATGGTATTGTAGAGCATTTGGCAAGTTGACTTGGGATGAACCTTACGGGCTCTGCGCAGAACACCTAATCTAGACGAAACTTTGTTACCAATGTATTCTATGTGGTCCTTCCTAGATATAGGTATTCGAACTTTTTAACCCTTTCTAAACGCGTATTACTGATTTCTTTAAATAGATCATCAGCCTCTGCGGTCCTCTGATGTGTACCAACAAGCATAATCTTCGTTTTTTCAAGATTAAGTATTAGAAAATTGGCATGGAACCAGTCTAGGACATTAGTTAGGCCACTAGCTAACTGAGCTTGAATTTCACCGTCCGACTTACTTGCAAAGTAGATAAGTGTATCGTCAGGATAAAGCCCGACACTACAACCTTGAACCGCCGAAGGTAAGTCATTTATGTAGACGACAAACAGTAAAGGGCCAAGCACGCTACCCTGGGAGACCTCGAAGGATATGGGCTGGGATTCAGGGTTTCAAGACTGAGAGACCTGTCGAATGATTCTCTCTATCAAAAAGAGAGGGGTGAGTATTGATTTTGCGTAATGGGCGGGCACCAATGTACCATGGGCTTTTGGAGCAGTGAGAAGCGCGAGTTCCCCGGAGATTAAGTAATTGATCTGTTTGAGTTTTCATGGAGCGATGCGTGCAAATCGCGATTGGTTTTTGGTGTCCCTTTTAAACGGTTGATAAAGTGGCGCAAAGTTTCCCAACAAAAGCAAACGGGAATACCTTGGGTACTTGGGAACTTAAAACCGCTCTATTTGGTCTTAATAAAACCTTGACACCGTACTTGACGAAACCTGCCTATTGACCTATTCACCAACAGCTCAGTGAAATCCTCAGTAGTAAAAAGATGACAGACGCTTCTGATGGTTGGCGGCTTATATTGAAAATTACGAATACCTCGATATAACAAACTGCCAGGGGACTGCACTTTCGTCAAAGGAAAGAAAATGTGAAACTTGTCGGATGTGGCTTAGTATGATAAGAATACCTCCCAAATTAATGCGTATAGGTATACTAAAAGACCCACATAGGGCATTTAGGAAACAAATGAGCAAAACATAGCCCGGCGTCAACTGACTGTCAGGCTGGGTATGTTCTAATAGCATGTTCTTAAAATTTGGGTTAATCTCAGCCTCAAAGTTCTTATACAAAAAAGGTTCTTATCGAAACCAGGAGTGTACACTCCAAAACACTGTGATACGCCATTCAACAACAACGTTTATTAGCATCCCCATATACATACATGGAATTGCCATAATTACAATCAATAGAAATGTGAATATATCATACGAAAAAGTTATCAGTCAAACTATACAATGTTCACTAATAGTACGTTTCGTCTCTCTCAAGCTTCGAAAATAAAACAACTTACTTTTTTACGGCAAAAACTGAAAAAGATCAACATTATTAAATAAGAATGAAATCCAATCTTCATCTTGCAGATTCGGGAAATTTTTGTAACAATTGCTTATTTCGTTAAAGAATGATTGTCTAAGGTCTGAATAGGAAGCACAGGCGAAAACGAAGTGAAATTCATCCTCAACATCAGGCCTGCAGATAGACGGCATTGGCAGTGCCTTTGTTCTCTTTCTATACTTAAGTTGTGGTTTCCTGGTCGAAATTTAGCAAACATTCGCCTGTGTTTCAAAGACATCCGAGCTAACTCTCTAGCCAAATTCTTTTTAGGACGTGAAATAATCAACATTCTTATGTTTTCTTGCCAAGAGACAACATTGTGGCGAAACGTCTAAGCGGCAAAATGACCGAATACCGTGACAACACAAAAAGCATCCTTGTTAACATGACCAACAAGAGAGGGAAAAAAGAAATACAAGACTACATGACAAAACGTAATAAGAATACCGAGACCTTTAAATCAAAACTTCATAATCACCTTGCAAAGAAACCAAGAAACTTCATAACCGACTCCATGACTTTGACCTTGCCCTGTCAGCACGAGCTTCCTGCGTTTGTCCAGAACATCAGTTTTCGTCATTGAGGGCTGGTGAATTTCCAATATCAGTTATGGTATTAAGTAGAAATGCTGTTATTTCAACGCGCAGCATGAACGCCCAATTGAAAGAACGAATCGAACGATCGAGCTTACTAGTTGTGGGAAGACATGTTGCGTTTCTGCTCTTGTCGCAGGTTGGAAGGAGACCTGGTGACGGTACAGAAGAGCATGAATAATAACAAGAAATATTTGCAATTTAAATAAAAAAATGTTAATTCCATTTTCGACAAACGCATTCTGTCTGTCCGTCCAGGCGAGAGGTTTTTCTCCGGGTACTGATTCATGTTTTCCCCTCTCCCTAGCTCGTAAACAAATATTTCCAAATTCCAATTTGATCCGGTTTGTCACCGGTTTGTTCAGCCATATCGACTGTGAAATGTCACCCTCGTTTAAACAAAATTGATTTTAATTTGATTTAGCTTGCCTTATATAAATAATAATTACTATCAATCAAAACACGTTAGAGGACTAAATACACGACTGCTCTGATCTATTTTACCAAGTTTATTGTGATGTGAGTTGCCTTCCTGACTTTCGTACACGACAATGCACAAGTCGTCATTGCATCATGGGAAGGCGTCTTCTTCCAAACAAGTGCCGGATACCGCAAAGATTGCTGGGCAGCCTTATGTATTATTTACGCAGGCGTCACTGTCATACTCATTCTCGTCCCCAGATACCGCGATTCTTTCTGTCAGCACCGAGAATTGTGAACATGAATACAGTATGACTACCAAAATCTACGCATAATAAATGTTTGGTATTATGCGGTGCAATGCTCAGTGCGTCTGGGTCAATGAACATCGCGTAAGGGCTTGAATTTCCGCCGCTTCGAAAGGTCCGGGGGTAAGCGCGGGCTCGTTTCCCGAAACTGCAAGCGGAAAATGGCGACTTTGTGCAAGAACAGAGGGAAAATTTACATAACAAGATTTGCCCTTGATTGAAACTAGGGATTTTCTTAGTCGAAGAGACCGATCCATCGAATGGCACTGATGGTATCGAGACAATCTGTATTCATGGTAATATCGATATATTAAACGCAAACATAACATCGCATCAGAATATCGAGTATACGGTGTCCCTAATTCGTTGTGGAACACTATGAGTATCATGAGTATTTTACCTATTAAACCCACATGGAATTTTTTGATATTTTTTTGTATGGATTTGTGTATTCATATTCTTGATCCCTTATGTCTCTGACTTTCTGAAAAATGCAATACGCTCAAAGAACAGGCGCTTGGCAAAAGTATAAAGCTCTGCATCGAGCGAATTCAAGTTTCTTATCTGATCAAGGACGGAATTGTTTAGTGTTGGAAAAATCTTCCCCGCTCGTGTTTCATTTTGCGTTATCTGTGGAAAGGGTTTGAAAAATTTTAAATTAAAGGTCTTCTCGAACAGATACTGGCTCTCTGCTTGATGTTCCATGAGGCCAAAGTATGACATTTCCTGAATATTTTTTATAGCACTTTCTAACATGATTTTTTTCCGTTTTGAAGTTGAAATTCCACTCGTATTGTAACAATTGCTCATTCTCAGATCAGCTAACATTCTTGTTTGGCGGTTAATGGCAAGATTCCAGGGGCATCCCATGAATTCGTTGAGAGTAACATCGCTCAGGTTTTTCTCGGTGAAACATGATAGAAGCTCTATCTTAGTTGGAGAACGACCCTTACAGCGAAGGGTCGCGGCGTTCCACATTGAACCCATGCTTGTAACGAAGGAAAACTCGCTCAGGAATCGTGAAACAGGTTCGCGAATAATTGTCACGTAAAAAAATCTCCGCTGAGGGTTTTTTCCTTCGCGAGTGTTCATGTACTTTGGAACACATTCATGATGTTCGGTCCAATCAGCATGCAGCCCACAAGGCCAGCCAAGGTGATGTCGAGAGAAGAGCCAAATACTAGATGTACCAGGTCTGAAACATTGGCACTGTCGTTTGTTTTTAAGCTTTGGTTTAGCGAGTTCGGTTTTGAGGTTAAGCGGTCCTCTCCGTCTACTGCATCGACAAGGTCTTTCTATGTCAAGGTTCTTGACCAACTGACCACCAAATTGAGATCCCCCAGTTTTCTGAATGTGTAAAAAAACCATAACATTATATCCTCTCGTGTCAAATTTGTGAACGTGCACTCTTGCGGCCTTTGTGTCCTCTTGAAAGCCACTTCGTTCTTTGCGTTTTTGTTGTGAGCTAAAAATCCCTCGTAGATGCACCTTAAACGACATGAGCAAGAGCGATCCATTGGCAGCGACGAGAAGTACAGCAAAAAGAGCTTTCAGATTGACTCCTCCACACCGAAAAGTCATTATTCTAACAAACTGATTAATAGAGCCTGAATTGTTGAAGTCGGTTGTTTGACCTGTGTAAACGAGCTCAAAAGGGATTAGCTTAAAGCGACCGACACGCGAGAAAGGAAATGTGTACAATGACTCCAGTAACAAGATCCCCTTTATCCCTACTCTCTCCTTTATCACGAAAATGGCAGTCACGCAAAGTTGCAAAAATCCTTTGAAAATCGTTGAATCACATGAAAAACTCCAGAGTCGTTTCGTCAACAGCAAGACGTCATAGTGTAAACTATGCTCGCCGCATGATGTGTTCTCTTTGACTATGTACAGTCTTAAAATACGGCAGGGGATAAAATGGCTTATCAATGAACGTTGTTATCGAAAATTGGATGTTTGTAACACCTGCCGTGTAAATGGATTCACTTCATTCGTTGCAGCTTTTTCATATCATTTGTCATGTTATGTATTCAGGTAGATACAATCGCAGTCTATTAACTAATGCCACCGCGATCAGACGTAAGGCGAAATCTGATAATAGCACATCATATTTCTACCGCGCAAAAATAATTCTTTTGTCAGGAATCTTTTCGCGCTTGATGGGAGGTCCAAACACGACAACGAGTGAACAGATGCATGTGTAAACAGCCGCTACATCGGCTTGACAGTAAGAGCAGGATAGATCGAAGAACGATAATGACCGGAAATGTAACAACAGGAGGCTATTAGAAAGAATTGTAAGGGAGTCATAACAATAATGGGGGAATAATAGACGAAAACATTTAGTCACGGAGAAAGACCACCTTCCATGGCCAACGAATGTTGTCCCCAGGGCTTTTCTATTTTTTCAGGCTCTTCTGAACTGCTTCTGCTAAAAGCCGTGAGCAGTCGTGTTTGTTCCCCAGATCCGATCATGAGCCATCCTAGAGACCCAGGAGCAGTTCCATCCCATCTCTCTCTCCCTCTGGATCTCCGAGGATGATTGACGGCAAACAATACATGCAAATAAGAAAAGAAAACGAGGAGATTGAGGAGAAAGACGTTGAACGACAACTTGCCGTCATCAACGGGTCACCGTGCGTCATGAGCAGCGAGAGGGATACCCTGGGTGCCAGAGGTTTTTTTCTCGTTAGGGGCGACAGAATCGACCAGCCGACCAGCACTACTCGCTCTGACGCTCCTCGCCACTGGCGAACGAGAAGACCTCTGGCATCCAGGGTACGAGAGGGAGAGTCACTGAGTAATGAACACGACTCCACAAAACATTACAATATGCAGGCTTGTTTTATTTCTCAGTGAATCCAATATAAATATCGCAAACGTTGTTTTTCCATATAACTTTTGATGGTTCAGCCTATTCTAAAAAAGGTTCACAATTCTCTTTTAAATCTGAAGTTCAGTTCGCCTGCCCAGACGGAGGCATAGGCGATGATGGATGGACTGGCAAACCACGGCGTCTTCCTCTTCGCATTTCCGCTTGCCTCGCACGCAAACGTTCTCTAATGAGACAATCACTACGACAACGCGTGGACAACTTTCACATACTCAAAACGACCAACACAACAACAACAACACAATGCACTGCATAGATCCGCCAGCAGACAAAATGCTAATAAGTAAGTCACCACAAGGCTTGCTGGGATACACACAATACTATCACAAGTCACAACGGCTTTGAGGAGAAGTGAAGACAACGGCACCATGGCAGTCTGCAAAATTTGACTTTGTTCTTTTGTTTTTTTCTGTTATAATAATTTATACTAATCTTGCCCCACGCGAAGGCAAACTACTTGAACTTCCCGCCACGACCTCCACTGTCACGGCGTCCTCCAGATCGTCCGCTAGACCCAGTTCCTGCGCTTCCAGCTCCGCTGTTCCCTCCAAATCCTCCTCGGTTGTTCGCCCGAGGTCCCCCAGATCCACCTCGGCCACCTTGCCCACCGCCTCCGCTCGCGCCACCACGCGCGTTCCCACGACCACCACCACCTCCTCCTCCTCCTCCTCCTCCAATTCCACTACCACCCCGACGATTTCCACCTCCGCCACGTCCTACAGATCCACTTGGCTTCTTTTCTTCTATGTTGATTTCGTGGTTACCGATTCGGATTGGCTGAAAAAGAGATAAATACACGCATGCTAAAAATCTATCAAATACCACTTCACTTGAAATTTTCAGCGACCGGAAATTCTAATCCCTTTATCATAACTTGTCTTTCTAATAAAAGTGATGACAATTTTAAATTTTAAAGTAGACATCTTTCGGGAAAACTATATCCATCGTCAATACAAGTAACAAAACCCGCTAGTGGGTTGTACTCACGATAGATGTCATTCATCTGAAACATGTCTACTTTAAAATTCAAAATTGTCGTAACTTCCGTTAGCATAAGTAATGTTGGGGCTGTCTGAAAATCTTGCCTATGTTATCACTATTTTCTTTAAAACTTTCACTTTTAGCCACAAAAACATTTTTGGGTGACTACGGCAAACAATGATAAAGAAGCATATTTTGAATCTTAGCAGAAGCATATCAAGCAAATCAGGAAGTGATGAAAGTGAAAAAGTGTGGCCCATAAACAGCACAGAGAGACTGAAGCAAGATGAAAAAAATAGACTTGGGAGAGGGCATGGGGAGAGGAAAAGAGAGGAGAGAGTTAGGGGAAGTGGAAGGAGGACGATCCTAATCTGAAAGAGACTTAGGAAAGGGGGGGGGGAAGGAAGAAAATTACCCGAGAGGGTGGGGGGGGGGCTTGAATGCTGAACAAACTTTTTCAATGCTATTTTTAGCAATATGTGTTAAAGTACTTACTCTGTTACTCAGGATTTGTTCCACTGGTTCAGAACTGTTAAAGATGACGAACCCAAAGTTCTGAGGATAAAACAACGACAGCAACAACAACATGTAATTTATGTACCAGGGTTCGAAATTTAAAAAAATTCCCAGTCGCCTTTTGGCGACTATCAATAAAAAACTGGTCGCCAAGTGCAAAAATTCAGTCGACTCGCCTTAAAATTCTGGTCGCCAACACTCAATTTTCACTCGCATTGGCGACCAGTTGGTCGCAATTTCGAGCCCTGGTACGACACTTGAAACTAGAGTGAACAAACTTGAAGAACAACAACTATGCCGAAAAGCCAGCAGTTTTAAAATGTTTTAGTTTCTAAACAATTTGTACTTAACCCTTTAACCTAAGAGTGACCAAGGTCTGAATCACCTTTTTAATTGCATTTGAAAGAAGTTCAGTTGATTTGGTCTCCTCTCACTTTTGAACACTCTCCATGCCTCTTAAGTATTCACAAGGATATTTTTCTCTTAGGAACTTGTGGTCCTGTTTGGCCACACAGTGAAGTGCTCAAATTCTAATTTCCTCTTACAATATCAGAAACTAATCAAACATATGGGTTACAAGAGTAATAAAGTAATGACTCCAAGGGTAGCCTGAATAGCAGATACAGCTGTTAATTATACCAATGCACACATTTGAGACAAAGACTGGCAAGTCTACCTTGGGATTAAGTCTGATTTCCAGGATTGTTCCATATTCTGAAAACACAAACAAAACATAATTTGTAATTTAAGTTGGCAGTTTCAAAACACAAAAAATAGTTAGCCTGCAAGCAGGCTCTAATGGGTGTTGCAGCTCAAGTGGTGAAGCCACAAGACAAGAGCTGGCGATGGACCTGGCTCAGCTCAGCTTATCTCTTGCGGCAAGTCTGTTAGAAGGCTAAAGAACAGTGAACACTGCATGTCAAAAATGTCACTTAAAACATCCTACAAACAATACCCTTTTAAGGCTTTTTTGTGGTACTCACTAGAAAATACATTTCGAACTTCATCATCTTTGATTCCGCTCGGCAGATTGCCAATGAACACTTGATGGTTATCTGGTGCATTTCGAGCAGTTAACCTTGACTCTCTAGAGCTCATGCCTCCCCGTGCTTCCTTGGATGGACGAGCAGCAGCAGCCTGGGGTCTAGGTGGTGGCGGCAATACTGACTGTGCTGGAGCCTGGTAAGAGAGTAAAACAAAGTGTAAACAAAGCCTCATAACCAGTTACAAAACACTTAGACATTTACAGATGTTTTTTTTTGTGAGCTCTTGACTTAGGTTTCTGTAAATGTTAAACAGTGGGTTCATTTGAGTGGAAACTGGTCCAAAAAAGAGTACATGGTATACATCAATTCTTCGCTGTGGGTGATCCCCACCCCCCAACTCATCTTCACCAACCCCACCCTCCCCAATTTTTACTACACAAAGTTACTCATCTGCTGACTCTTAAAGTAAAACCATGAATTGAAATACACACACACATAAATGGGAAGAAACTTTCATGAGGACAGATTCTCTGTTTCGGGGTTCTTAAAAGCCTGATCACACTCAACAATGGCGGCATGGTAGGCTAAAATGTCAGAACCACAAGCTTCAAAGTGAAAATTTATTAAGGATGCGTCAGCCAGTCATACAATTGCAAGGCAATCCTGATAACAACTGAGAGATATACAAAATATCAACTGGAAAAAACAATCTATGAAAAGATGTGCTATGCCTTTAGATGTGGCCAAAAAGTACGTGGAAACGTATTCCTCATCTAATGCAGTGGCACAAGTCCCTGAGGAATTGGCACAAATAAACAGTACATGCAATAGAAATAGACTAAACTTTACATACTAAGAAAATAAATAAAAGTGAACAAACAGGGAGA
>OX419341.1:20967763-20975263 GCA_948470475.1 Galaxea fascicularis | reverse complement strand
AAAGATAAATATGTTGTTGTCTCCGTCATGTTGTTAGTTTGCATTTGGTGCGTTCATCAAATCATTCATACAGACAATTTTTAAGCCCAAGGAACGTGTGTCGCAAAATTTATAAACATGTTAATAATTACATGTTACAACCGCAAGGAATCTAGTGGTATTACAGTACCCTATTATACAGTACCGCCCAAAAGTAAGTAGACAGTCCCTCGCGTCTCGATCCTCGAGTCTCGATTCTCGAAAATTTCGAGGATCGAGTCTCGAGTCGAGTCTTTCGAGGCGAGTCTTTCGAGTTTCGAGTCGAGAAACTAATGAGCTTGTCGCTTGACTGATCTCTCCAGAAATAAATTTGAAGAAAGGACCGCACATGAAAGCGTTGTACATACCGTTCAGGTCAAAACGTGTCCGAAGTCGAGAAGCGTCACAGTTTTCCTTTAAAATAATAAAGATAAAAACCACATATGTCGAGAATTCGCCTTTAATTCTTTCCTCATGGGATAAATGAACCAACTCTCAAATGTTCTAGATTGCTCGAACAACCACACACTCCGACAACTATTCAAAATCGCGACCTTTCCTCCTTCATTTCATCGGTTTGCAATGCGACTTAGTAACCTGGTACTGAAAACCGAACGAGCTAGATGAGAGGTTACCAAGCAAGTGACGTGTTTTGAATCACGCGTGCTTGATCGCGAAGGCGACCCGCAAAAGCAGAAACAGGAAGGTTTTGCTCAAGTTTATTGAAGAATTTCTCCACAAATCATATCACGAAGGACATGTGGCGACTTTTGTGAAGATATAAGGCTTGAAGTAGGCCGGTATGTGAAGACCAAACATGGGTACGAGACAACAAATCATGGCACAAACCGAGAGCATTTTCTGTACCACTTAGAATTAAAATATTCTTCTTTAAACAAATTGCGTAGTTGCCTTTTTGTGCTTCACTTTGGAGTCTATTGATATGCCAATGAAATGTTATTTCTTTCCACTCGCCGAGCGACCATTGAGTTTTGGTAGGACTTAAGTCGAGGTCGATTTTGTTGAGTGATTTTCATGACTTGAAAGGTCGACTTATACATTGTACACCGAAAAATATGTTACAAGTTTGGGTGCAAACAGCTACTGTTATTTCTTCGAGAGATAAACTCTTTCCTCGAACGTCTTCGAGTTTGCATATTACGTTTCTCGATGCTCGATGCTCCATCCTCAATCCTCGATTCTCGCGTCTCGAAACTTGAACGTCTCGACGTGAATCGAGTTTCGAGGATCGAGTCGAGACTGTCAACTTACTTTTGAGCGGTACTGTACACTGTAATTTTATTTGCCTATTACAAGTTTAAAACATAAAATGACTATTATCCTACACTAACTTTATTGTGCTTTTTTAAGTCACAGTAAATTTCCATTCATATTCCACTCTACAATGCACTATTTGACATGGGAACACTTTCAGTTGCATGATCCCTCAAATGATATTTCGGAGATCTGATTGACGTGCATGTATTTACTGAGAAGAGAGTGATTTCGCAGTACAATCGATAGGCAATGTTGACCCATCAAAAGTATTGAAATTTTTAAGAAGTGATGCATTTACCAGCACTATTCTGTTATCATAAAATCCATGAGTACAAGAAGCAGAATCTTTGTCATTATGCTCAAGCCTCAACACCGATACTTTTTCAACACTCATGTACATTGCTGGCTGAAGAATACACGCAAAGCGCCCTTGTATTGATCTGAGAGTCTTCCTCTGCTATAAATACACCCAAAACTGCGTGTAAAGCCGCCATATTGCACGCATTTTACACACATGTAGATGCTGCAATGCCTCTGGTCAGTACAGTATTATGCAATGTCATGCAAATGGTTTGGCCTGAATTGAGACCAAGATCAAATCTTCCTTTTGGTAGGACATTTTACCAATTTGACCAGACATTAATTGGCATCATGCAATTCAAAATGGAATTTTTGCAGGGGTTTCAATAAGTTTTGAAATAGCTGTCTGAGCTTGCTTAAGTAAGCGGCAACCTGATTAATTGCTTTTCATCATTTTAGTGAAATCTAGACAAAGTAGGCGGCGGTGAGAGGTAGAGGTGTTCTGATCGTTTACTGAAAACTGGCCTGATGTCACTTTCCTCGAAAAAAATCTATTTGGATTTACTCTTCCTATTTAAATGTCTACATGGTCAATATGACCTTGATGTGTCCGGTTATCTACAATTTTATGAACTTGAACATGAATCTTATAATTTAAGAAATACTGAACTAATGTTTAAAAGTATTTATGCTAAAACGAACGCATTCAAGTATTCTTTTTTCTCCTAGAGTTGCACATTTATGGAATAAATTACCTTTATCTGTCAAAAAAGTGACTCAGTTTTTAAGGTCAAACAAGAGTTAAAGTTGATTTTGTATTCAGATCGATTGCCATGATTGTTTTTACACTTATTTGATTATTTTTTGGCTTTTCTTTGTTTTGGTAGCCTACACTTCTTAGGGAAGTTTATTCCTGTTCCGTGGGTTTCCAACAGCATACTCGTTTTAGTGTATTTTTAAGTATATGTAATATTTGTAATTTGCTTATTTGCTGTGAAACAAATTAAGTAAAGTAAAGTAAAGTAAAGTAAAGTAACACAGACCGAGTCTTTCGCTCATTGAAAAAGTGTGGAAAAAAGTAAGAATCAGGAATTTTCATCATTTTATCATTAATTTTGTGCTGTTATAAAGGTAATAAAATTTCTTGAACTTTCAAACTGCTTTGATAAAAAGAAACCCCAATGACAAGGAAATATTGCGTCTTGAAAGCAATATTACAAGTCTACCGAACGATCTTGGTTGAGAAACTATCCTCAATAATTATTGATAGTTACCAATGACTACCTGAGCTGCATTTACGAACTTTCTGAGTCCAATCTAAAAACTGTTTATAAAGCGGGTTAAATTGAATTTTCGCACTTCATATTTACGAAGGCCATGGTGTAGATGGACTTAATTTCGCAAATAAATTAAGCTTACTTTCACGCTTCAACTAAATTACGCATGAAAGACCGCCCAATCATATACATTTGGGCGCTCAATCAGATGCTTGTCAATAAAAGGGACTTTTTACGGGACAAAACTCTAAATCAATTTTTGTGGCATTTCACCAGAACCGCGGCTTTTTTATGCCTTTCGACAGAAAAAAAAGTGGAGTTTATCTTGTACCAACGTTTATGATCAAACCAACCCTAAGTGTATGGCGACGATCGGGGGAAATGCAAGATTTGTTTCACAAAGGGCTTGACGACCAAATTTTCAGATCTCGTAAAACGAAGTGAACAAACTGGCTACCACTTTAAACAGAGCAATCAGAACACATTGGAAAGACCAAGCCCTTAGAAAAACGAACGGCACGATGACCATCACACCACGCGCCGACGCCGACTTACAGCTAACTACAAATAAAAGATTTATATACTCTTACCTTTGGAAATCCCTGTAATCAGCAAAATATACTATTCAGTAGCATTTCCACTTCAAAATGGCGGAATTTTTGAGTTATTCCATGGGCAAACCGTGCGATTTTCTTGTCCTTTCGAACGAAATTTTCTGCACCAGCACTGCTCTAACAAAAATCACATGCTGTGACATGCTCAGTTCGCAGTGTCTGTACAACTAGTACCAGTCTCTTTCAAACACTTTGAATCGAGGTAATTAAGTTTAAGGGGGGAGATAGAGGTGATATTGATAAACGACGGTCAAGAATCGGACTAGTGGGGAGGAGGGGCAGGAAAATGCAATTTTATAAGATTGCTCTAACAGAGTAGTATTAGTAAAAGAGGCATAGGATGTTGGGTGAAAGGTCCTTTCCAGGGGAGGGGTGGGGAAGAAAGGAAGAAATAGCAATTTTCATCCTCTTCATACAGTTTTTAAACTCTGCAACAAGGGTGCTGACAAACTTGTGTCTTTACGTCCTCAGAACCAGGCAATTCTAATTCCAGCTGCCCTGAAATAAAAATCTTAAGCGATTTTTATGTGTTCTTCCTGTTTCTATTATGATCAGGTGATAAGTTTGTCTTTTGAGGCGTATCAGCTGCTTTATGACAACCATGGATTTCCATAGTCTTTTGTTATTGCCCTCCGTAAAGGCATCTCATCTACATATACACTTCCAGTAATGTTGCAATACAGAGATGCTTCTGTCAATGTTGTCAAGACCATGCACTTGTCAGAGTTTCCTGTGGCTTCCTCTTTCGTTTTCATTTCTCACTGTACTTGTAGTGCAGATGAATTAATTTGGAAGTAGTAATCTGAATTTTACTTACTTCATGTGCACTCTGACATGTAAATAAAGTTTTCCTACCTACCCTATCTACATAAGACTCTTTAAAACTTCTCTGACAATAAAGGTTGGTTGGTCACTGAGTAGAAACTGTTCTCGCACCTGTTCACATGGCAGTACTAGACCATGGGCTACTAGAGTCTAAAATACACAAGGCAAATGGCTTCATTTTGGTGGCTCAACATTGACTGCCTCTCGAGACCAATATTTTGATTACTGAGCTTATATCAGCAAATTTTTTCATTTCTTTTTAAATAGGCTCAGAACCAGTAGAATTTCTCTTCAATACTATCTCCAAACCCTCTTCTATCACAACTAACCCAGTGGCTAGTGGTTCTCAACCAAATTTCTACGAGTCCTGGGTGAGTGGAATACTACTATGGTTGAGCACAGCACAGGGATCCAGACTGTCTTATAGCAATGATGATGTATTCACTAATAACAACAGAAGTCACTACCATAGGTTAATGACAACTATAATAGTGCAAACAGTTCACACTCAAATCTCCTATGAAGTCTGGGCAGAATTGTTTGAAGTGTGCATGATTTGTCCCAATTTCTGTTAACTGGCAACTGGGCTTTGAGTTACTAAGCCCTGCGCGATGACATTGTATTTCAGTTTCAACTTCCTGTCCATTGTCCACAAAATGGATACACCTTAACAACATCACATACCCAGCATCCTTGCAAAGACCAAAATTTTAATAGGTTTAATACATGCAACATTTAAACACTCCTGTCCCTTTACAAAAAACACCAGTCAAAAGTGCATACCAGGTTAATTTGCAATGATCTGTTTCCTTTTCTAAATCTTTGCTTAGACATTTTAGTGAAAGGTTGGATGTTTTAGGAATCTGTAATCTCTAAATAACCAGTTAACACGGCTCAGATGACTATATGACCAATGCAAATAACTTTCACTGTCCATGATCACACAAGAAACCAGTTAACAGAAATCACAACTCAGGTAATAAAACTGCCAATTATTATCCCATCCCTAAACTGTTGAGCTGATCTAATTACACAGAAAATCATTTACAAAAATCTATCTTTAAGCTTCACACGATCACTGCACACTTAATAAAATTACAAAAGATGAGCTGTTGCTTTACATTTTTGCTATGTTGCTGCTCTACGAATGTATTCTGGTGTGGCTGTCTCATAATCAGTTGAAAATAAACTGTCGGCATTCTTGGCCATGTAGTCTAAAAAGTCTTGAATATGCGTCACCACAAACTGTACACTCTTCTCGTCCAATGTGGAAAAAGAAAGAGCATTGCCAAGTTTCACAAAAAGCCTCAATAAATGTTCTGCCCCATATAGATGTGACATTGGCAGATTAGGGTGTTCAGTGAGGACATCACCATACTGCGTCCTTTCAAACTTGTAAAGTAACTGTGTCCCAAGCATAACATTAAAATATTCTTGAATACCATCAGCAACCTCTTGGACAACTCCGGGTTTCAACCCATCATCAGGATTAACAGTTCGTGACCTAATATACTCATCCAGGATCTCTTTAATATTCTTTTTCCTTGGGATGGGCACAAGTTGCTTTTGACGGGTTATCAAATCCCAGTCATCTACAAGCCACTGCTTAAGATCATCTGGAATAGTTATTTTGACATCCACACGTGAAATGTAGTTTTCATCATTTTCTACTGGATTAGCTATTCTTGATCTCTTTCTCCTTGCTGGTCCAGACACCTCAACTGCTGGCTCAGCGGCACGTTTCAAGGTGGGTTTTTCACCATCTCCTTGTGTTATCTTATCTGCCCGCTTTCTTGACTTCTTGCTTTTTCTACGAAGAAAAGGAATTGCATTAATACAAAAGTTTTGCCATACGTTTTTATGTTTACTAACATATTGCATGACTTCTGAATAGCGTTAAGTTTCATAATTATGAATTATCAATCTAGGGAAGATAAATGCAAAAAATAGCCATAAACATTAATGGAATTTATTTAGACTACAGGATTTACGTTAAATGCCTGCTGACTGTTATTGTTACAAGTGCCATTTTCCAGCCAATGTGACAACCACTTCTGTGGAATCTAGTATACTCTGTATGAGTTTCCTACGCCAACTACCACAAATTCCTATCACAGCAAAGAAAACCATATATCTGCAAGTAGTTTATAATTCATTTTCTGGCTCATAACAATACTGCACAGCTGAAGTGCAATGTCAGAGGGGCTGTTTGCAACAATAATATTTACAAATGTAACAACTGTGGATTCCAAGTAAAAAGGGCAGTTTTCCTACTGACAACAGACCACTCTGCATCTCATAATGATTTATACATGTCTATGGCTACTCTTTTAACTTGGACAGAACAGTCTTTTGAATCGAGTTACAGCAGATACAAAATTCCAATTTCCTTAGCCAAATACAACAGTATGGACAAGTTCAAGGGGACCTTGGAAATTGGACAAAATTCAACATTAAACTAAAGCAGCTGTAACACCTCATTTGCAGTGCTCGAAATTAAAAAAATCGAGGTTGTCCCTATTTGAAAACTGGACAACAAACCCGTAAATTTGGTTACCCTGTTAAATTCTTGGTTGCCCATTAGAAAAACCTACCCATTTAAGTGCACTACACAAAAAGAAACATCCATTTTTGCTTTAGTGATCTTAAATTATTATATATTAACTTTGCCTTTACTTTCTACAGCATCTCACTCAATTTAGCTTTCTTTTGAGGCAGCTTTACACTAGTCAAAAAATGCCACATTTTCACTCTGTGAAAGAAAAGACTTGTATTCTGTACTGTTAACTGAAGACAAAAAACTCGAAACAAAAATAAAGAATTTGAGAACAATTATGGTAATGATCCTACCTTTATTGACACACCATGCAGAGCTTGTGATGTAATCACATGGGGGTCAAGTTTGAATGTCCCATAGCTCTTAGTGTGTGCCACTGAATTTTGCAAAGTCTGGGGTAAGTTGTGTCATATTCAAGATGGCATCATTGATCTTTATTGCTACCAGAGATGAAACTTTGGGTTTGTCTCTTAAATTTTCGTACCTGGCAATGTTTTGTAAAATTTACAGCTTTCCAAAACACAGGAAAGAGCTTAGCTGAGGTAAATTAATTAATATTAACTTCACATTATCAGACATTGACAATACAAAACTGTCACAAGTCTTGTGCCATTTATGATCAATTTATTTT
>OX419341.1:20947763-20960263 GCA_948470475.1 Galaxea fascicularis | reverse complement strand
CAGCAGATGGGCAACTGCTCGCACTCTGAATAAATCTTGTGCAAGTTCCCAATAAAGAGCTTACTTCCATGCTTCAGCCACTCTTCTGTAAGTGATGCAATGGTGACAGTTGAAAACATGGGGGAAAAAATGTAAGAAATTCAGTAAGTTGAATGTTTTCACGACAAAATCATGGACTTTGAAACAAGTGTAGCCACTGCTGCATGCCAGAGACACAACAATTTAAAAAAATCACTTGTGTAGCTGCATCTTTAAGGTTTCTGTTAATTGAGTTGAGAATACTACCATAAAGTGCAGAAAGTAAGGGTTACCCCCCCTCCCCCTCCCCCAAAAAAAATGCACACTCCAAGGTTAGTTTTGACACTTAGAATTGAGTACCCTGTGAGCAGGGTACCCTCCTTCAAGCTTCCATCTTGAGGTGCCCTAAACCACAAAGCCAATTTACTAATAGCAACTCTACAGTGGCTTTGATAGAGCAAAATCAGGTCAAGTACAGTACATTGTCCTTACCAACTAGGCTTTAAATTTAGCATGAACTTTCATTTCTATACCAACAAACACAAAATTATGTTCCACTTTTTTAACTGGGACCAAATCAAAATGCAATAATTATTTATTATGCAACTCATAAATCTGGAAACTTGGAATGTAAATATCAGTTTATTTTCCAACTTACTTAAGAACCCGGCACTGTTTAAATAAATGAATGGTAAGATTACAAACATGGTGTGATATTTAAAGTTATCTTTACAGAAAAGAAGTGGTTTACTGTGCTCATCCTTTATGTGTTTTTCTCATACTGTCTTTGTTGCTAATCATAAAGCATAAAATTGGACATTAATTTGGAAAATCACTCCTTACATGTTTAATAATGGAAATTGAACTAAGTGGAGTGCAATTTGGTCTGAAATAATACACGTGATTTCAAAATCAAAGTAGCGTGCAGCACAAACTCGATTTGATAACATAACATGTGGCAGATTATGGGCCAAATTCGGGTGACAGGGAAGTATGTGGAAAAACTGGGGATACAGACCAGATGGGGGCTCCTTCTGGGGGAGACTAGATCAGGTTGTACCGGGTGTTGCCACCCGACATTGGAACAAGGTCCAAAGCAGGATGAGGCCCATATCCCTTAGTCCCAGGGGACTGAGGGAACCAGGAAGGGGAGCTCCCTAGGGGACATACAGATCAGGTGGGACCTGGGGTATGGAATGAATCTTTTTCCTGACCTGTCTCCAAGAGCTTAGCCTTACTGTGCGGTAAAGTGCAACCAATGTTTGCACTTTCCTGTCCCGGATTGTGGAACCTGTGTATGACCAAGACGGCCAAGTGTCCCGTAAGTTTTCCCTTAACAACAAATAGTTATAAGAGCTTATTTTCTCTTAAATAAGTCCACCTGACTTTACTTTATGGAAAAAACAGCTAAAATCCAAGAATGAGGGAAAAGTGGTTTTGTCACTTACATTACTCATTCAGTTGTTTCTTGTAGCAGGTTTAAATTTTCATGCCCCCAAAAAGACCAAAAAAAATATTAAATTAAATACCAACTAGTAAAACATTTAACTAGTCATGAACTATCCCACTGTCTACTGAGACTCAATGATAACCCACAAAATTCTTCATAATTATTCAGACATTTTTTAGTCTTATGTCAAAGACAGAGGATCAGATGAAAGCAAAAATAAATTTTATAATGCTTTACATAGATGAGTTTGATGCAGGGCTAAAAATTAATTTCAGGGCTTGGTTGACACATGGGCTAGTATCCTTGAACTCTTACTGGTTCCTGCCAAAATAAAGTGGCACTCAAATTTCCTCTTAACTAACACAAAAGAATGTGAAACCATAATCTCAGAAATTGGTTAATCTTTTATGATTTTGCTGTATTGTATACAACTGGATGAGTCTACAGTTGTGTGAGTAAAATCAAAATGGCATCTAGATACATGTATACTGAGAAGGAATAGCTTTGAATTTTGTACTTCAGATCTAAAAAATAACTACAGTTGAGGGAAAGAAAGAAAGGTTCTCTTATGAAATACTACCGAAACAGGTAGACTGCGAATTCAAAGACAAGCGTGACAGTCGACTGTGGCGCCAAATGTCAACGATTTCGGTCACGTGGCTTTATTTGTCAAATCGAAAAGCTGAACGCACGTGGTCACATTCCTTTCTCCTTGCTGACTAGACTCCGCCGGTCGCACTCTGAAGTCAACCTTCCACGATGCTACAACTGAAGGTTTTTTATAACATTCCTCAAGATGACAGGTGTGAAGTTATCTTCACGGAACAGGCTATAGAAACTTTTGAGGATCTCATGCAAGTCATTAGAGCTAAAATTCAAAGTTTAGAATTTATACCTGACGCAGAACTGCGGGTGCAGTACACAGATGATGAGAACACGTTGATAACTCTGCGCGCCAACGACTCCTTCCTCGATGCTTGGCGTTGTGCTTTAAATGTAGCAGGGACGGCATTTCGCCGCTTAAAAATAAACATCACTTGGCAGCCTAAATCGACGCCGGAGTTAATTTCCGCGAAGCGACAGGAAATAAGAGAGGGTAGCCATCGCGAAACGGGAGGAGAATCAAGGAGAAAACTCAAATTTGGTGAGAACATTTCAGAACAGCCGTTTTCTTTTCCGACAAGTACTAGTCAAACAGCAAAATCGGACGCATCTTTATTTGATTCAAGTCATTGTTCTACCCGTTCGTCGATTCCTGAACCGGCCGAGACGCGAAGAATCGACCCGTTATCATCTCCACCGCGAAAACAGCAGCGTTTAGTTACATGCGATCCGCCTGAACTAGGAGCACTGAACACTGCTCCACCTTCAAAGTATATGTCTCCTTTAGATCTTCTAATATCAGACAAAACTAAAGAAGTAACTGAAGAGAAGGAAAAAGTGATGGAGAAGGAAAAGGAAGTACAAGAGTTGTCAGCGAAATACGGAAAACAAGCGGGAATCGATTACTCGAAACCCGCTTGTACTAACTGCCATCGGCGCGAAAGACACAACAGGGTCAATTGCCCATACAAAGCTCACCCTTGCCAATCAGCAGAAATTTGTGGAGACCTAAACAAACACAAAGATGAAAAAGACATTCTTTCTCGGGCGGTAAACGAACTGAACACTGCAAAGAAAAGTCTGGAGAAACTGCAAAGTGGTCTGTCAACGAAGATTGCACTGAAGAATCAAACTACAAACTCCTTCTCGAGTGTTATGCGATCTCGATTGATTAACGAGTGCAAACCGCGCTACCTTACTTCTCAAGGGTTTGAAAACTGGCGCCAGGTAAACATGGATTTAAAGAAACTTGAATCCCACTTCAAGGGGAAAATTCCTTCTGCTGATGTAAGCTTACTTGAGGCACTGACTGAATATGATAACAAGATAAGTCTAGGTCAATTCAATCAGAAAGCCCAACACCAAGGAAACCCCGTGCGAACTTTGTGGGAATTGAAAGGTATCGAATGGCCCTCGCAAAGCCCTGAACCTCTTCAACGTAAACCTATTGCCTCATCTCATAGTAGCGTTACTTTTAGCAGTCCTTTGTTTACTCGCACTCAACTCGAACCGTTGACAGTCGAAGAAGAAGAGGAACAACTGGCGGCTGCACTCAAGGAAAGTACCACTCTCCGCACTGAGGCGCGAACTAATGCCAGTGAGACAATTACTCGAACACTCTCTGTTGGTGAAAGTGATTACGAGATTGAGCGAACTCAGCTTAACGATGCTGCAAACGCTCTACTTAATCTGTCCGAATTAAAAAACCCAAAATAGTTTCAAGTCAATTGCGAATAGGAGACACAATGTCTGTGTAAATTACCGACTTGAACCTTGTTGTGTTTTGTAACTCTTGAACTTTTCACATAAATGCGTTGAAATTTGGATGCTGTAGCTAAAGAAGTGAAACTTGTTTTGAAAGAAATACTGGTATTAAAATTTCGTGTTATATTTGTACAACTGAACAGGGCATGAAGCGACGGAAAGTAAACAAACACGCGGTTGTCACGTCGGCAAACAAATCACCCGAGTAGAATGAACGCATGAAATACGAGAATGCCTACATCCGCTACATCACATATATTTATTTGTATCCTTCATTACCTCACATTGCACGAACCAACAGCGCAAATGTTACTCAGCACTAATAGCTTACAAGATAAAGTTGTAAAATCCAAACATGTCTTCAGTGGTTACTAGATCTAAAGCCTCGTAGATTGCTACATGAACATTTTCCCGCAACAGTCGTCCGAATTCTTCCCTCTTTAACACAGTTTTCATTTTATTGAAAACGTATTCTGCAATGTTGAATTCTGGTGAAAGAGATGGCGTATAAATGATTTGTGCTCCCATCTGCAATAGCCATCTTTGCAAAATGTTCCCAGTCTCATATCGATGTGTGGGGCAGTTGTCCAGTATGATATAATCGCCAAATTCAATAGCGGGATTTCCAAGTGCAGTTGTGACTCGGCCAGCTTCTGCAAAGAAATTAAGAAAATTTGTAGAATCCGAAGCTCCTTCCACAGTGTTTGCGTAAAGTACTCCTTCTAGTCCACACAATAGGCTAAGTGTTACATTTGCGCCTTTCTTATTGCCAGAAATCACTTCAACCGCTGCTTCTCCTCTAAGAGAATTTCCATAAACGGGATTTCCTGTCCCAGTGTGAACACCAGCCTCGTCAAAGAACTTGAGTTTTTCTGGCGGCAAAGCACTCACAGTATTTAGAAACTGCTGACAGTAAACAGTGTTCGCAGGGGTAAATTTTTCCGCAGATGCCTTTGTTAACCGCTTCCTAGTGAAAGGTCCCTCAGGCAACTTATTCCTGGTAGCATTTCCAATCGCTGATAAAGACGTTCCTCCGTCTAATGTGCTATAGTTTTCAAGCACTTCTTTAATCGATTTATACGGAAGGGAAGGCTTCTCCTTTTTCAGAAATTCCATCAACTGTATGTCCTCAGGCTTAAGGTGCGAAGGATTGCCTGATTTCTTCTTAGATGGTAAATGTTCACCGGTGGTGCAGAAATTTTGCCATAACTTAGAAACAAACTGATTCGAAACTCTAAACCTATCGGCAACATCGGAATACCTTCCCGGAAAAAATCCTGATGTCGGGTCTCCACCTTCTACGATAATCGAGTCTATAATACTTCCTCTTAAGCTTTCATCGATTGCTTTCCCGCGAATGAGACTGCGCCCTTTCCTACTAACAGAATACGCCATCGTTAACTAACGCACAGGAATGTGACCACATGCGTTCACCATTTTTGTCTGACAAACTAAGCCACGTGACCAAAATCGTAGACGTTTGGCGCCGAAGTCAACCGCCACGCCTGTCTTTGAATTCGCGGTCTACCTGTTTCGGTAGTAACATTTTATCTTATTTTTATTGTAACTAAATGTAATTCTCATACAATGTTACTTTTTTAAAAACATGCTTGTGCATCCGGCGATGCAAACGTTTACTTTAAGTACCCCATGTCAGTTTTTAATTGCCACTGGCAACCAGGCGACCTCCAAGTTTTAGCCCTGTTGAAGTCCACAATGTTGTAATGTGTACCTAGTTTGAATCCTACAGTTCTAATTCACTGTTAAAGAAAGGGCTGTCATACACTGTAATGCTCTTAATGAAAGAAGTAGGCTCCATGAGTACTCTTAAAAGCAATAAACAAAACCAAGGCTTGCTAGCCTTTGTTAACACTAAACAGTAATTTTGAATTTCTGAATAGTTGATGATATTCACTGTGGTCGCTAGCTGTTATAGTCTGAGTGGTTATAACTTTAAATATGAAAAATAGCTGTACCCTTACTTACACTGATTGTCAAAAGTAACTCACGCTTTTAGTTTATGATGTTTGTTTGTTTGTACATATAGTTTGTTGTTTAATATACAGTATTCTAATGAGGTAAAATCTAAACAGTGATGTCAACAAAGACTCACCTATACCTGTTTAAGCATAATATGGGGGTAATAATAACATAAATTATTGTTTAAAATAACTACAGTCAGTTAGATCTTTCAGTAAAATACATGTATAATAATGGGTAAATGAATAAAAATCACTGTACAAATAAAACTTTATGGAATGAATGGCAATACTAACAAGAAACTGTAAGTTTAAAATAATGCTCAAAGGAGGTAAAATGTCTTCAAGAAGCTTGCAAAGTACATGTGATACATGCCTCAATCGAAACTACTTAAACCTCCTCTACACTCTGCAAATCATCGTCACCATTATCATCATCTTTGTCCATTTCTTTTTCATCCAACCCATTGCTTTCTTCCATGTCATTATCATCCTTGTCACCACTTTCTAGCTGTGATGTTTCAGCATTATTATGTTTGTTTAGATTGGAATGTGATATGCTTTCACAAACAGGCTGCGGCACAAGGACTGTCACTGGGCTTGGGGATGACTATCATACACAAAGAAAAGAAATGAGCTTACTGAAGAAGGAAACTTAATTTTACTGTATGGCTTTTAAGCCTACACCACTGATACTTGATCATTGATCATCTGTTGGTGACTCACCTGTGTTCTGGAATACACTGCTGCTTGTAATTGCTTTTCAAGCTGAAGGATCTTAACATCCTTTCTCAGATTCTCAGTTTCCAGTCTTTGAAGTTGGTGCTCCAATCTGCAAAGTTCTCCTTCCTACAAGAGAAAGACAACAGCAACAAAATTAATACAGCCACATAGAATGCAGGAAATACAGGTTATTTAAGAACACTGTAAATTTTTGAGTCAGATATGAGTTGAATATAATTTAGCTTTTGAACTTACTTTACTTTACTTTTGTTTTCATTTAATTGTGTTCACAACTGTGATGATTATTTCTTCATTTCACAATTTACTTTTTTGAGCCCACCAACCGAACTTGCCATGGATCTTCTTGTGATCAAGAATGTTAGCAGCACACTATGAAAATTAATGAAAGTTAATGAAAGTTAATGAAAGTTAAGTTGGGGGGCAGGGTTGGCGCAGTGGTGAGAGCGCTCGCCTTCCACTAATGTGTCCCAGGTTTGATTCCCGGACTCGGCGTCATAAGTGGGCTGAGTTTGTTGGTTCTCTACTCTGCTCCGAGAGGTTTTTGTCCGGGTACTCCGGTTTTCCCCTCTCCTCAAAAACCAACATTTAATTTAATTCAGAGTTTATTTGATTTACAGTCTCCCCAATTAGTAGACCACTCATGTTCAGCTAGAACGATTTGAGACTTAAATAAAGTTATTATTATTATTATTATTATTATTATTATTATTATTATTATTATTATTATTATTATTATTATTTAACAATTTAGTGGAAAACAGTCAGAAGAGCAAGAGGACACAAATTTTCCCCAACAATGATCAATGGGAACCAGAGCTACTGCTAACTATATGGATTTTAACAATGACTGCCCCTACGGCATTGAAAATGTTGCTTCAAAATATAATTTTGTGGTATCACAAGTATTTTGCTATAATTATTTCATTATTCCATTATTCCATTATTATCTCATTCACGTCATACAATATGGGTGAAGTATCCTATAGCTAGGTTGGTACAAACTGTATTGGAGAAAAGATTAAGAGTGAAAGATTGACCGTTGCATGCTCATGTTGTCATTAAAACCTTAAATTTGGTCAGTTCATGTAGTTGTTTTGCAGAGCATGGCAAAGGAATGGGCTAAAAATCAATGTACCCTGCACATGCACCACAATAATTGTTTTTCGTCATTAACCTCATTGTTTGTGGTGTTGCTGTTGCCATAGCCATAATCTATTACCTTTAGGTACTGCAGCTGAGCCTCCAGTTCAGCTATTCGTGATATCTTGGCGAGATGTTCCTGCTGAAGGATTTGAATGTGCTGTTTCAGGGTAAGGATTTCTTGATCCTTCTCTACCTACCAAGGGTAATAAAAGCAAAATAATTACTGGTATTATTTGTTTTTTGATGGTATGTGTTTCTCAACTGCTGCCATAGAAATCAAAACTGTGTACTATATAATGTGTACTTTATGGCATGAAATGTTTTAGGTTTCATCTTCTTAAAATACTTTTCTGGGAAAATTGTTTCCCCCCCAAATTTTCTCACAAAAATTTGAAGTATCACTATTTGACAAATTATACATAAACAGTGTAAAACAAAAAGCATGCTTAGGTCTTAAAGCAATCTGAATTACATGCACTACCAGTAGTCATGATGACTACAGCTTTCAAATCATTAGTACTAATGGCCATTAACAACCCAGCAACCTGTGTTCCATGCAACTTTGATCCTGAATATTTGGATTCTGTTCTCCACTGTTGTGGAGTCCACAATTGGAAATGCCCTGGACTGCTCTTAGCAGCAGTAGACATGCGAGCTGGTGGTGTGCGAGAAGCAGGCTGTCTTGCTTGAACACCCCGAGTACCAGCTGACTGAGGAGTTGTTCCAACTGAAGATAAAGGTGTGTTCAGTGGGGTACTGGGGGTCACAGGACTGCTTATCACTGCACCGTTGCTTTTTGCCCAGCTGGTCTGAGAAGTGCCACCTTGTTCTCCAGAGGATGTTGTCCAGAAAACAACTTCTGGTGAATTTGATGAGCGATTTGCATTGATCACTTCCACACCACTGCCTGCCAGCATTATGTTCTGTGCAACTTCAAGAGGGACGGCTTCTGTGCTTGAGCGATCAAGGGCCATGCCATCAGAGCTTAGTGACTCTACCATAGTTGGACGGTCATTTTGTTTCCATTTCTAGTAAAGGAAGGGACATTAAACTTGCGTAAGCACTTAAATGTACCATTAGTTTGTACGTTACCTGTTAAAATTTTTTAGAACATTTCTTACAATGTACAAGGCTGTGCTCCAAGAAAAGTAGCTGGGAGGCCAAAATCTCTAAACCCTTGAAATCTAGGGTGCCCAACATATAAGTTTGGTGCAAAAACTGATATTTCCTGGTCACCCAAAGGCACAAGTAAGTTGCCAGGGGTGTTCAGGCGCCGCTAGGGCACGGCCCTTGTAAAAGTTTTTATTTAAGCGTGCTTTTTTATATTACAGTCAACTCTCTCGTTAGTGACCACCCAAAACTGAATTGATAACTAATTACATGAAGATATTATGTTTTTAGCCAAAATAAGGCTTAGGGAAAAAATTTAACAGCTGGAAAATTTTATTATACTACTGTTGAAACTTTGTATAACTTTTTACAACAGATCACTGTAACAATTCCTGTTTACCTACAGATATAATTTTAGCTATCTTGTTTGCACGTAAACTATTACTCCAGGTTAGTACTAATAAAAACTGAACTTTTGCGACATATGGGTAACAATTTTCTAAGGAACGCACGTGATCATGTTGGGTGGTCGCTTACTGGAAAAAGAAAACAAAAGAATGAGTAAAATTTCAGGCCTCAAGAGTGTTCACAGTTGCTTAAGAAATTTGAGTAGTGATTGCTTGCAAGAGAGTTTTTGAAACAGTATTATCTGGAAAAATTTGACTGAGAAGCAAAGTGGTTGTTTACAAAGTGGTCGCGTAAGGGAGGTGGTCACTTATGAGAAGTGGTCACTATGAGAGAATTGACTGTATCAAATTTATTCAACTTAGGTAAGTTTTCAATAGTTTAGATAGTTGTTATATGTAACTTATTTAATATTATTTTATATACATTCACATTTCAAACAAGCTTTTATCTCTTTGGCATAATGTGGTATAATAAATGATGACAATGAGGACCTTTTGAAGCTAAAAAGTCTTGGAATGAAGATAACATATAATATTTTCTCATGAAGGACCAGCAAAACAAACATTTTCCTTGGGTGAGTGGTTGGACGAGTGAGGCAGTTCTCAATGAGGCAAAATATACACAATGTACACTTTATCAAAAACTTCATCTCAAACTTGTTTGTTTTGCTGAGCTCTATACTTACTGGTACGTTAAACCTGTATGCTGTCTGTATTTACTGTTGCATGTGCACTCTGTTTGAATAATTTAAATATCATAATGTTTGTCACATATGAGTTAAAAGTTGCATAATCTGGCTGAGATTTTCAGTTGTATGAAAACAATAAGCTACCGGTAACCAATTGTCCTGCAAGTACTACAGGCATTTTCTAACTAAAACTTTACCTACCACACACTTGCTGTTTGTTTGCAAGGAAGAGTACGAGAGCATTCATATAAGGGGTTGTGCTGAAATCATCTAGAGTTTGATTTGTACAGTACATACTTCATCTCGCAGTTATACCTAATGGGCCCCTGGTTACAACTGTCACACTAATGCATTAATCTCTAATAGTATGCTGTACGTCTGGTCAGATGATGCATTTCTCTTAAAAATTGACTGAGAGATAATTCAGAAACCAATTTCTGTAGTATGCAAACAAGCGTACACAAAGCACTAAATTTCTCAGCATTCTGTGGAACAAAGTTGATTTAATTAAAATAGCTAATTAAGACTATTCTTATTTTCAGACAATTTCTTAAAACAATTGTTTTAACAATTATACACAGTTATTTATTTATTTAATTTATTACTTTTAGTTTTTTATTTTATTTTTTAACTCTTCTTGATGTGTAATGTTGAAAAGAGATAAAGTAGAAGCACACGTATATACCTTTAACCAGGACATAACATGTCGATCAAAGTGGATCATCGAAAACATAGTTGATAAGTCGATAATCCTCAATATTTATCGATAATTGTCAATCAACAAGTTTAATTTGTCGATAAAAGTCGATAATCACAAGATTTTCAACTGATTATCTTTTTTATCGACAAAAATTCAAACACATTTTTCAATCGGCCTAAAAAATGTAAACAGCTTTAAGGTAAATCTGTATGGCAATAAAGTTGAATAAAAAAATGAACAACCAAGGGGTCTGTCATTCATTACAGAATTGAATGTTCAAATTACCTTGAGAAATGATCGATTAGTGTTAGCTGAGCTCTGCTGAGACTGCTGAGGTAACTTGTGCCCTGTAACATAACTTGAAACCAGCCTAGTCCCTAGGGCCTCTTATTCCCGCGAGTCGGAAAGAGACCCCGGGAACTTGAAGTGATCCTTCGGGAAACTTAGACTAGATAGAATGCGAGAAAATCACAGCGAGCAAAGTTATTGACAATTTATTCTCATCAGTGCTTAACAAGATTTCACAAATGCACGCTGCTACAAGTCATTTCCCCAGATTTCCCTCTCCTTGGCTAAATTCGCCGGAGTTGTATGCCCCTTGCGTCTCCTTGTGTCTATGGTTGTTGACTCTAAGTCGAGACATATCGAGTTGGAAAACTCGAAGACAAAATTGGTATCCATGCACAGGCAATTAAAATCTTTAAATCTCTCTCAGAAAGAGTAATGGAATCTCATAGCCGGAGGCCCGCATTTCTTTTGGTGGCTGGCCCTGGGAATGAGATGCGTATCACATATATAACAGCTACTATGATATACGTCAGAGTGTACTTAATCTGCAATTCGATCTGAAATAATTTGCTTAATGGTGGTAGAAGCATGTAAAAGAAAAGGGTAATTTCTCTGTGTTTATTCAGGTTTATTTGAGGTTCTAATTAAAAGGTAAAATCGGTAAAATAAAGTATTGGCAAAGCCAATCCCGCTTCATTAAACTGTGCTTGGCAACTGTAGCCTTGTCTCCCGCCATAAACCTTTTTTTTTTTGTATTTCCGATACTTGTCGATTGAAATCAATCAAAATCGATTAAAGTCGAACAAAGTCGATAATCACAAGAAATTGTGTGGTCGACTTTTCTCGATTTCCGATATTTGTCGATTGATTAATATCGACAACGATCGACAACGATCGAATTTTATCGACTATTGGAATTATCGACATGTTACGTCCTGCTTTAACTTCAAGCCTTCAATGCATAAAACTACAACGAAATATAGCGCTTGTTCTTTTTTTAAATGTGACAGTGACAAAGTACATACTTAAACATTTTAACGAGTGACTAATGTAACAAATTAATGCATTTGTACTATTTTACCAAGTGAAATACAGCAAGGTAAAGCATACCTGTCCACCATCACTACTGTCTTCCTCCAGTCGCCTTCTTTTGCCTTCATGTGGAGCTCTGTGTAAAGACGGATCCGTAACGTTACCAGTTCCATGGCTCCCAGAGAAAGAAACCTCAGCCATGTCAGGAATATCTGCATAAACTGTGACCTTGCACATCGCGTAACAGTTTCGACGCTTTCCTGTACAGTTCGCCCGCGGGGTACATCCATAACGTTTCCCGGGGCAATACAAACATTCGCTCACGAGAAGGTATCTCTCCGTTCGTTTTCCTCGCGACGGAGGCTGCATACCTTCCCTCAGCCTGCAGCCAAGTCGTCCAGTTACCGAAGGACGCTCTGGTCTGCCAGAGACGGTCTCCATGACTGCTCCTCCACCATAGTTGAGACGCTCAAAATTCCAGCTAATTTGCTTCGAGAAGAATGCCGGCAGTTCCCTGACGGGAACTTTAATAGGCTCCCCCCATTCCGGCAAAGCACAATTACGGCACATACT
>OX419341.1:20930263-20942763 GCA_948470475.1 Galaxea fascicularis | reverse complement strand
TCTTTACACCATTGGGAGAATACCGAGGGGGGGGGGGGGGGCGGTGGTGGGAGGGTACTCCCATAGACATGTTTCCCATATAAGGGCTTTATAGGTATGCACGGTGCCAAAGGGTTTGATCTGAAATAGGGTATGGTTTGTGCACTCTAGTCTTGAATTGACGGCGCCTTATGCAACTTGCTATATAGTGTGGAATTTTAAGCTCGTAACTTTGTACAGTTTTGTATCCTGTACCACTACTTCAGCGTATTAACATTGCCTTTAACATTGGTCTGACCTAGGGAACTGATCATAAGGTGTGTCTGAAACAGGGTAGGGACAATCACAGATCTTGGTCTGAAATAGGGTAAGGGTTTCGGGAAGCGTCCCGCGCACCCCCCATCCTCCCTCGCCCGGAGGGGAATACCGACTGTAGCTTTTGGTTCACTTTCTTTCTACTTTTTGACGGGCAACGTAAAATCCTCTCTCTGTCTAAGAATATTCTTATCTCACATTTCGTATTTAAGACCTGAGAAATGTGAAGAAAGTCCAAATTTCCGGCCCCGCCTTGGTGGGTAACACTCCTTCATACTTTTCCCCGAAGCGACCAATCAGATGATACCGGTACCGTATTTTCGCCTCTTCTCGGGTTTCAGCCAGAACTGTTTGTTGTCTCACAAACGTCGAACAGGCATTTTACGCTTTCGCCAAGAGTTTCTTTGGAATTTCAGGCGAGTTTGCGATCATTTCTGCCTTAGATTCTTATTTTCTGACCTAAAGAAGATGAGGACTTTGTGGATTCTAGCCTTTTGCTGTTTGGTTGTGATGGTGGTTGATGCGAAAAAGGTGAGTTGAGCTGTGAGTTATGCGAGACTTACAGTCCTTGAGCTTACCTTATGTGAATGTTAAGGGCTCTTGTTGGGACTGTATACATATTTTAACAGACGTTGTACTGCCAGGTAGTCGTAATATCCGTTTTCGTTTCATTCTCGTTTCAGTTAAACAGCGAAAACTTGAAAAAGCGGCCTACAGAAAGATGGCTATTTGACCTTTTCCTAGACATTTATCTCCGCACAGACCGCACACAGATTATTGATTGCATATCAGCTTATTGCTTCAACGAAAATTCGCTGTACTTTGCAGTGTAGAGAACACTTGTTGAAGTAGCTTAGTTCTTCTGCTTTGTCTGACAATGTTAATCTAGATAAAAGACTATTTAAAATGGGCTTAACTGCATACCTATGCCTGTCTCACAACAATAGTGTCCATTGAAACATGCCTTGTTCTTCAAAAGCCTCCGATATATATGTAAACTGGTCACGGACCAGGATATTTCAAGCTTACTTGTGAAAAAAGCTTAAAAAGGATCAAAGTATGGTTCACTCTGCTCATTTTCCAACAAATAGCTCTCCAAAATTAAAACAAAAGTGCCCACATTCAGACAAAGTGCTATTATTACACTGAGACATAATTTGTCAGATGACCTTGACATTGTCATAAAGAAATTATTGTTTGCATGTAATTATCATTATCATTATTTTATCTTTGTTCAAGATAATTACTCCCTTTGGGAGACTTTCTAACTTCTGTATATACTAATTATTTTTATGTTTGAAATAATAAAAAAGGGTAGACGCAAATGGAAACCCTGGAATCATTTCAAGAAAAATTTAACAAAGAAACCAAAGGAAAACAGTGAGTTAGTTTGTGATGAATAACTGAGTAATTACAAAAAAAAAAAACTCAAGTACACATGAAAAACATTTCTAGTGAGAGTATTTCTGTCTTCTGATTATATTTAGTAAAAGCCAGCAAGCTAAAGCCACCCTACATAGATTTTCATGTGAATGTATAAATTTGACATTCATACAGATTATCGGCCATTTAATAACAACCGTGTTCAGAAAGAATAAGGCCAGAAGCAGTCATGGCTTTCCTGGGGTACAGGCCTCTCTTTAATGGCAAGGAAAATGGGAACTGGCAAACATGAGAACTGGCCATTTTTGGTCTGAAAAACTATTTTACGTGCACTGGATTCATTACTGAAAATTGGAAATTATTTTGGTATTTGTAATACTCTTTTAAGAAAGTATGTTTTAAAATTTAGAAATACTTTGGGTAGGCTATCCAAAATGCTTGTATCAATAATATTGCTAGGAAATTGACTAGAGTGGTTCTGAAATGTTGTACCATAAAGCCTCTTTTAAACCCTTATCTATATAACTCATACCCCCATGTTTCTAAAATGTTCACTCTTTCACAGAGAGACAAAGGTAATAAGCCTTCTCTCTGATTCGCTCCTACATTGTCCTTCATAACCAATATACAACAAACTGTACACTACATTAATATTAATATTTACTGTGGAATCTTTAAAGGAGGAGCCTTGGCTCCAACTTATGAATCCCTGTCTTGTTTGAAGATGTGCATCTTTCTATATAATTTGTTTTAAGTGTAAAATACCAGATGTTTTCTTTAGTAAATATTTATTCCTTTAAAGGTATGCATTTACATGTATGAATAGTCTATGTGATCCCATCTTCTTCTCAAACAGATAACTGCACAATGCTCCCATCACGTCTGTTGGACTGGTTCCACATTCTACGGACAGCACACATCAAAGAAGAAATGGTCAGCAAAGGTTTGTCACTGCCCAAACTTGGAGAAGTTATACCTCACATGAAACTGAAGGAAGCAAAGATGCCTTTCCCATCTGGTAAGGAGTATTTTTTGGTCATTTCAAAGCTTTAAGTTTCTTTTTTTCCAGTCTAATGTTCCAAAACTTTAACCATTTGTCTTGATTTTGCCAGCTGAAAAGGGAATCCTGAAAGTTACATATAAAAAGCTACAAAATAATGGTAGCCAGTTATCAGACAATGGTCACTAAAATATTATTGGCCACTGTAAATGACATTTTCTTCAATTTCTTGAAGTGGTTTATATCCAATGAAAGCTCTGCTTAAGATGATTGAAATCATGTAAGTTGTGGGTGCTACTTAATTGGTTGGAAGAAAAAAGGGGTTAAAATAATTTTCAGGGTTGTATGGGAGTCAGGCCAGCTGTTGGCTGGTAATTTTATTGGTTTGTATTAAGGGGCGACTAACTTAACTACAAAATTCGCTAAAAGTGTTACTATGGAAAGTTCCCAACCCTCGCTTCAACAGGCAAGCTGTCTGGCTAGGTTTTTTATAATCACAAAGGTTTTCAAGATTTTCAAGTCACAACCATATTTGGTAAGTCACATGACCAGTACAGAAAAAAGCTTAAAACTCGAGTGGCGCACACCTCTGGATATCGAAAATGGTGCCTATGGTTAATGATCACCAAGGTGCAAAATCCTAAGTAGAGATTTTTTGAAATTCATGTAACTTACTATGAGATTTATGATGTCATAAGCACGCAAATTCATACCATTTCGTCATTATCATTGCAGTTATGTATGCTAACAACATTTGCTTACATAAGCTTGTAAAGAAGGCTGGAATATCTGTGATTGGCAAAAAAAAAATTTTTTTCTCCAAGTTTTAGGGATTTTTCTCTCTAAAGCACGGCTGGGGCTCAGGGCAAGTTGCACATGTTTTGCACATTGTGCACATTTCACCAGTATAGTGGCAAAAACACCGAAAAAACAGTGTTTTACAAATACAATCCTTGAAAATCCCTTGGCAACAATGCCAAGTCTGTAGTTAAGTTAGTCCCCCCTTAACCCTTTTACTCACACAATCATGATGTTAATTCTCTGAACTGTCTGCCATACACTGCTTATAATGTTAGTTCTGAGAATTTGGTGTTAAATCAAACAGTATTCCCAAGTTGATATTTTTCTTTATTCTCACCACCGGCCTGCTTGGCAGTGTAATAACATTGCAAAGAGAAATCACTTATTGGTGACTCCTGGCAGTGAAGGGTTAGGCCCATGACTGATGAACAAATAAATAATATGAATATTTTGAAGTCTTGTGTTAAACTGCAGGTGAAAGACTCATTCTTTCAGACCATTCTTTTGCTCCTGCTAAAGGAGGGTTCTGTCAATAAGCAATGCCACAGTCGATCTCTCACATCTTCGTACATTTTCACTTCAACCCTTTAAACCCTTATGATCAGCATCAGATTTTTCTTTGTAACATCGGCACTTGGTAAAACAGTGATCACAAGAATAAGGGCCAGGATCACACAAGATAAATTTGCTCCATATTTTAACAATTTCTCCCTATTACTTCCAGAGGATTAAAATGTGCAGGATCCTTGGTTGTAAAGGGTCGGGGGTGATGCTTTACAGTGGCCGCATTTGGTAGGGCTCATCTTCCCTTGCCCAGATAAGAAAAACTTCAAAAGTGGTGACATACATTTGCATTTGGGAGAGTTAACCTGTGATTGCTTGCAACTTGTGTTTGTTTCTGCTTTTTAACAGGCTTCAAACGAGATGCTTGCCGTGAACCAATCAGCTCTGTATTCCGCTTTGTGTTTGATCAAAATGCCGATGGCATCTTAGATGATTCTGAGTTGGCAGATGTTTATGAGATTGAGCCATGCATGAGACATTTCTTCAAGAAATGTGCAAAAGGAAAGGAAACTTTTACTGAAGTTGAATTTTGTAGCTGTTTCAATGATGTTGGTAAGCAATTACAATTTTTGAATCCCTTTAATGACGTACTCTTAACACAATAATTTTCGTCATATACCATATTAACATAATAAAATAATAATAATTTGCGATACACCCACTTATTTCAATTGAACTTAAGGGCAGACAAATAATGATAATAATAAAATTAACGACAGAACCTATTTAATAAATATTCACAATAATTACATACAAGATTAAGAAAGCTAAAAAGAACATTATTTGAATATTTACATAGTTATTACAATCAATTATTTAAATCTTACAATAAAAAAGTATTTGATAAACCATGAAACTATATCATATAATAAAAAAAATTATGTATAAAAATCATAGGACCTAGATTTTGACAAGGCATCTATCTAATTCAAAGTCCGCTACTTAAACCTAGATGTTGGCAAGGCATCTATCTAATTCAAAGTCTGCTTCTTGAACATTACTTCTAATAATTATTATTGTTCTTTTAACTGTTCTTGACCCTCTAAGACAGAGTAGAGCCGACCTAATAATAATAATAATAATAATAATAATAATAATAATAATAATAATAATAATAATAACTTTATTTAAGTCTTAAACCTTTCTAGCTTAGCACAGGTGTTCTACTAATTGGGGAGACTGTAAATCAATGCAAATTAAATCAAATGTCACTAAATCAAAATGTCACTGGTAACATTTTAAAACAAAACAGATATACTATCAGACAATTTAAGAATCTTTCCATATCTTACAGAACCACCCTGTTTCCACAAGTTACGCAGTAATCTGCCTTACTTGCTTGTGAGAGGAGAGACACAGCCAGTTCCTGGTGTTTACGTTCCTTCGTGTGACCAAGATGGATATTACTTGCCTCGCCAGTGCAAGTCAGTGGACGAAGAGGGTACCAAGAAATGCTGGTGTGTGGATCGGCATGGAACTACGCTTGAGGGATTGACTGAGTGTGGTAAGTTCTTGTCAGTCTTAACTGCAGAATGTAACAGACAATAATATTTTAAGTGTCACAAAGGACATTGCAAGGAATTGATTTACTGTCTTAAGTTTACAGGTTCCTGATGTGCGCATAACAGTATAATACATGTAACGGTGCATCCCAGTTAAGGCTGTCCTTATAAGGCCCTGGCAAACGAGGACACATTGTTGCCGACACAAATGTTTCCCCGTTTGCCCGCACGTGCAACATTTGTTGCGGACACAAAAAATGCTTCTGATTTTGTTCAGAAACATTTTTTGTCCGCAAGAAATGTTTCCCAGTTTGCACGCCCAAGAAACATTACTGAGCAGCAATGTGTCTTAAGAAAGGAAAAGGAATGTTTGTTGACACGATGCTCGGAAGAAACGGGAGAGAGACAACCTCTGCGAGCAGGGTTAAGACATCGCTATAATGATTATCTTTTCTAAGAGGATGAATGTGCTTGTGATTACTGAATGTGATGTGATTACTCAAGCAAAGAAGGCGAAATAATAAAGGGGAAAGCGACCTTTAGACATGACCACGCCTGTGACCCATAACTTCTGCTCCATCCCGTTTGTAACCAGCAACAATAATGAATTGTCCAAGGCACGTGAACAAGATTCTTTCTCAGTCTCGTGTTTACACCTACTTGAAAGAGATGGGACTAGCAAGGTAGTCCGTGAGATGGCATTCTTGTTCGACTCAGTCACTAAGAATGAAGCCACGAGTCAGACAGCTTACTTACAGAGGGTCCAAAAAATATCCATACCTCCCCCACAGCGGATCAATGGAAATTCCAAGGGGAAGGGGGTGGCAAAAGAAACGTTTATAAAGAAACGTATGACGCTAAATTGGAGAAGAAGCGCCCAAATTCGCGTTTCGCGTTTCGCGTTTCGCGGTTATCGTTTTCCCGGCTCTTCCTCCCCTTCAAATGCCTGCCACACAAGCTATGATAGAATTGGAACCAACACTTCACTGCTGAATCATTTTTGTGTTTCTTTGCAGTGGATAACACAGAACCGCCAGCTCGAGAGGAGCATGAAGAACCATCGGAATGAACTTCCTTGGAAATTCTTCTTCAATCCCCAGCTTATTTAGTTCAAAAATTTTCTAGCTCCCAACAGAAATACAAATAATTTCAGTAGCAGTACGCTTGAGTTTTCCTTTGTGAGATCTTTGGCAACAATAACGTGAATTTAAAATCGTCATGTAGTAATGAGCTAACCGATTTGTACGAAAATTAGAGGATTATTTTTTCATAGCTTTATATAGATCGGAAGTGAGTGAAATAAATGATAATGAAGTCTGTAGAAGTCCAAGAATTCAGGGAATTCTTCGGTGAGAACTTGCGACAGAGCTAGAGGGTGTCCATTGCGAAATAGCCGACTTAATTACCTTTCATTTCAATACTGGGATAGTTGGATCCTGATTGCCAAGTTATATGCTAAATTAATTTTTCGCTTGAATAAAATAATATAATGCCCTGTTCGGTTGTTCGAAAGCCGATTAACTTAATCCAAGATTAGCGATAACTTTGGTTTCAGTTTTTAACTTTTGCGTGAATTTCTTTAGCTTCTTTTCGTTTCTTAGTTTTGACTTCCTCTAATGAAAAATTTGCAGAATATCAGCGTTGAACAACGTTTGGGAATGGAGAAATGAACTCCTTAGTTAATTTTTAATCTTGGACTATGGACCTGTCAATGGTTTCCCCCAGGGGAGGGAAATCGGGCATACCCATGAGGTTTGACATTTTTCCTTCAAATTTTGTCAACTTTTTCACCCTGGGGCAAAAATGTCCATTCAAATTCCCCCACCCTAGGGAGATTTTGTAAAAAATCGGAACAACTTAATTAAAGAAGCCATATTAAAACCGTCAAAAGTAAGAGACTTTAATATTAGTGGCAACTTGCACAATTTAATAATAGGCCATATTCGTATTCTCGGTATTGAACTGGATCTAGCATGAAGTGGAGGCTCATGCGGGGGAATACATTTACATATGAAAAGATTCCCCCGCAAGAGCCTCCACCTCATGCTAGATCCAGTTCAATACCAAGAATACGAATATGGCCTATTTCAAGTCACACCTAAACTACTTTAAGCCAGCAGGTGAAAAATCTATCCATTGGCTAATAGTGCAGAAGAAACTATCTTTAACATAAAAGATCGGAAAAATATGGTAAATAAGTCATCACTGACCCTCTCAGGATCCTGTGAACTCCCACCGATCAAAGATGTCGGGTTCGATGGTAGATTTAACGTAGTGTATAGTACTTCTACTGTCTTCACCAACCAAATGTTGGCAATCTTCCCAACCCTGGGGCAACACAAACTCGTTAAATCCCAACCCAAGAACCCAAGGGAGGCAATTTTACGCCAAACCCCATGAGTATGCGCGATTTGCTGAGGGAAACCATTGACAGGTACATTAGCGTTAATCGGCGTTTGAACAACCGGGTCCAACTGCTCAACTGTCTTAAACAGCGTTCACATCAAAGTAACATCTCTGGGATGGCTTCTGAATTCTGCAGTATCTGAAGTTGAGAGAAAAAACATTGCAGGCTTTGCCCTGTCTCAAGAAAAGTACCTTCTTATCTTGCGAATTTTTAAAAACAAAAAAAGCTAGGTGTTTCATTCTAGTAAAGACAAAGACCACAATCATGCGCAATCGTTCTTTTTGCAAAGACTACGGCAACATGAAAAGACACCAGGGAGACAAGTCATCAAAAATTCTTGCCTAGAGGTGTAAAATCTCGTCTTTTTTTCTTTTCAGTAAAGGTCACCTCTTTTCGATCCGTTTTTGATGAATGTTACTGTCGTTTTACCCAACCTAGATTAAAGGGAATATTTATCGTGGAGCAGAATTTGGTTCCTGTGTAAAGTTATATCGTGCTGGATATTATTTCTGCAGAATTCTAGGGCCAGTTACACGTAGCCCTCCCTAGTTAGCACGTCTCCTAATTAAGTATTGTTTTCTCACAGTTAACAATGCAGCAGCTCATTGTTTGGATATGCTATTAAAGCAATACTTAGAATACGTCTTAACTTAGGAGAGCTTTGTGAATCTTGGCAGTTTCGACTTCCAGCGAAAAGTTACGTGTTTACATATGTCACACTAAGTACCACGGCGAAACTGTGACATAAAAAAATTCTACCCTTCCACTACTAAGGCATGAACAAGGTTTCGTAACACGCTTTCATCAATAAACTGCCCACATCAGTACCAGAGGCTTTTAGCTATGACGCACCGTTGGTGCGAGAAAAAAAAATCTATATATGGGCACATTTTTGTCAGTGTCTTGTTCTGAAATACCCTGAGGTATCAAAAACAGCTGGTGACACATGCGCGGGCCGCCCGGGCGTCAACTTGGCATTTCCGGTGACGCTTCCGGAAGACCGCGGCCTGATGACGTCAGAGTTCGGATTATTTATACTAGTGAAGGCTCTTGGGATACAGATACAGGAAACAGTCAAGATGGCGGTGAAATTTGTGGTGTGCTTTATTTGCCTGTGTTCTTCACTTGTTGTAAGTATATCGCTGTTATGCGTGCGTGGAGAGATTTGGGAGAAATTTCCTCACAACCCCATGCATTAATTCTACGTCATTGCATCACTGTCATTCTAACCCTGCTAAAAAAACTCGGAAGACAGAATGAGCTAAGATCCTAGAATGGCCTGGCGTAAATCTTGCGAATTTCTGTCATACCTGTTGCATGTTTGGCTAACCAATTGCGATCAACTGTTACCTCCTCTTAGATCAATACCGTCGACAGTAAGGAAGAACATTCAGGTAGGCTACCGGGCGTAAACACAATGATTTTTAAATCATTCGAATTCGTGAACACGCTTTTGTCAGCCTTCGATTCCATACGTACCAGAAACACGTTTTGTATACTTTCAAAGAGCATGAAACTTCAGTTAAAAATTCACTTGTAGCAGGGTCAACTCTACTGACCTTTATTCGTTTTGTTTATTGATTTTGTTTAGAAGCTAACAGTTGCAACCTAAAAGTGGACACAGGTCCATGTTTGGGTTACTTCACAAAATGGTTCTTCAATGCTACGTCAAATACCTGTCTTAATTTTACCTATGGAGGCTGTGGAGGAAATAGGAACAACTTTGAATCCAAGGAAGACTGTGAAGAGGAATGCCTTTATAGACAAAGTGAGTACTCTAACAGACGAAACCTTTGAAATGTTTTGAAATCAAAGGCTCACTTAAAATTTTCTCATCGTTTCAGATGAAAATGAACTATCGTCTTCTCACAGTGGCCAGAAGTTTCCAGATGGACCTTGCACCATGGCTTTGATTAGAGAGAAGGCATTTCTTTCCAAGATTCCTGGATTCCTTCAGCACCTCTTCCATTCAAGATCAATCATTCCTGATTGTGATGCTATGGGTTACTTCAAACCAATGCAGTGCAAACACAACATGAAGAAATGCAAGTGTGTTGATCGCTGGGGAAACACCGTGAAGGATAGTGCAGGGAAACCCACACATGGGGACCCTCATGACTTGGATTGCAGTCGATGGTGGGTTAGTCTATTGTTACAATGGCACAGGTGGTTATAATACATGGAACAAAGAACATAAGATCAATAGAAATGCAAATCTAAACAAATATACTGTACACGCAATAATTATTACTGAGGCACTCGTCGCAGCACCATCCTTATGTGGTCAAAGAACACTCAATATTCATTCTGTATACTCTACAGATACCTAGCCTGCATCCCCATATCTCGGTTTTCATCGTGGTGCCAAGTGGCAAGTCCATACCAGCTGCACCACAGGCCACAGATAACCTGTGATATATGTGATTTTGTGTGTCATAGAGAGAAATATGCTATAAACACTGTAAACTGCTTTGTTGTCAAGGTGTTAAATAATAAAACCATTTGCACAGAATATCCCCAAATTTTAGCAAATTCAGCATACATGGCTACATGTCAGTCAATGTTCTGTGTGATTTTGCAGGTAATGTCATTTCGTGTATGTTTTCTATATCAACCCTTTTGTACAGGACCTCTTGTAAAAAGTACATGTACTTAGCCAATTAAAACCCAGTATTGATTTTCCCTGTAAATAGTTGAGAATCGTTGAGCAATGTAAAAAAAGGTAAGAGCATCCTCTGTTCTTGTTCAAAACATGAACAAATGGACCTTCAGTTATCTGCATGTAAAGTGCATGCACTCTACAGTTTTTTGCTCCCTCTTCCCCCTTTAATCTAATACTGTTCTTTTGTTTCTTTTTCAGAATTGGATGATACACAAGCAAAGAATAGGAAATATAAGAATTTACGTTTAATTTAAACCATTTTAACAATATTTATACAATTTATATTTTTGGAGTTAGTGTTGCTGTCTCAGGAACATGCTTACTTCTGACTTACTCTCGATACACTAGATATATGTAAGATATGCAAGCTGTGCTTGATTTGTATTACAGTCAGATATTGTGGCTTCAAATGTCATGTTTTATACCATGCCATAGAAAACACAGCCAGTCAGAATGCAGGAAAGCCGTTGTATATTCATCGGTATTCCACCGAACCTTCCCATTGATCAGTGCAATTTAGCGGTATCACACCCAACCTTCCCATCATGCACCGCATCGTTTATGTAAGGCTACGTATTTTCTATGACATGGTATAAAATAGTTATGCAAGGCTTTCTCGTGGTATACCATAGAACATCCCACTCGTCACTTGTATTTTCTTTGCATACACACTCGCCTAAAGTCTCATGTGTTAAACGAAGAAAATACACGTGACTCATGGGATATTCCACAGTATACCACTCGAAAGCATTGCATAACTAGTACATAACCATTTGAATCATTTCAATATTAATATATTAAGGACTTACTGCATGTGCTCTGTATGAGTGACGTGGTGAAAAGTGCTTTCAGCTTTAATTATCTAAGGCTCAAAATTTTTGCAACTTAGCCTGTAAGATGCGGGAGAATGTGAAAAAATGGAAACATGAAGTGAATCTCCTTGCTGCAGTCTCATTGCGCTGCTGATGGCTTAAGACTCTTGACTACCCAGAAAAGGAGTGCAAACAGTCTATTTTATGCACCATGCCTTGGGCATCGCCAAGATGTACATAAATTTTACGTACATTGATTTTTGTAATGACCTTTGCAATAACTGCAAGAAAGACATACTGTAGGCGATATATTTGTTTACAGCTTTGGTTTAAACTATATTTCATATTTCATAAACCTGTTTGCTCTTGTTTGTTTTGTTTTCTTATTTGACATCTACAGTGCCTTTACATGCATGGCTCCCTCACTTCATTTCCTTCTTGTTTTTGGCTTGTTTTCAGTTTTATAAGTACATAATATATATTTTTGATAACAAGTTTTGATATGGCTTTTGTTTGTAGTTTTTACCTGACTTTTAATATTTTAAGTCACAAATTGATCCACATTTACTTAACCTTTTTATCTCACATGTAATATCGAATGATGTATTTTATTTCACATCTATTAAATATTTAGTTCATATCTATTGTATACAAATCATACAAGGATTTCAGTTCAAAACCTGTGACAACTATGGCATCTAGTTGATTTTTTAAAGTTCGATTTGATTGGTGCATTATGACAAAGAAGGGTGTCTCAATAACAGGTTGGGAGGAACAGGGCTTTGACCAGGTTGGATAGATCCACTTGGGTAAATGAAACCTTAAAAACAAATGTAGAGCGAAATGGGAGAGCCATACTGGGAGGGGCAAGTGGGTCTACTTGTTTCAGACCCTTCAGTGGTGCAGGCAATGATTTTTTTGAAGGTTTGTAGATAATTTCTGTCATGGATTAGGAAAACGGCAAGAATGCTTATGATTTACTGTCAATGTGGGTGCTGCAGGTGGATATTCATACACATATAGCTGAGAAAGACTATCAGCGTTAGTGCCACCATTGGCATCATTGTCATTATCA
>OX419341.1:20790263-20925263 GCA_948470475.1 Galaxea fascicularis | reverse complement strand
CCTGGAGCCGAGTCTACGGATCTCTTCCTTCAGGTCGTCACGTGATAAATGGCAATGGAACACTGTTGATCACAAGAACTCTACTTAAAGATGCTGGGATGTATGTATGTCAGGCTAAGAGTATTCTGGGAGCGACGAAGTCCACGACTGTGTTAATCATTCATGGTAAGAACCTTGGTCAATTAGTATGATGGTTAATTAACCCAAAAGGTAGCGCATTTCTTCGGCATGGTGGTCAGTCAATATTTTACGTGTGAAGGCGGTTTACGACTCAATCAAGAGACGACATTTGTCTGTTGGAACACCGGTTGCATAAATGGTGATGGCAACAAAAAAAACCCGATTATTTTTACGTCAGGCATAGATTGAGGTTTGGTTTCTGTCACATCGTTTTCATTCTTTAGGAAATAGTGTTTTGAGTTGGTGGGAGGAAATGAAACAGGGAAATGGATCCGTATCGTATTGTAGAGGTACAGATGTAATCTTGAATAAGTTTGGAAATTAGAACGAGTCTAAACCAATAAGCAGTGAAGTCTTTAGAATACAGACACGACAAATTAAGTATATGTAACTGTAAAAATAATGGGGGCGCCGTCAACTAAGCAGAGTATTGGCAAAATGTGTTGAAAATATCCCTTCCTTTCCAGTCCCAGTGCAACTTACAATGAAGCCTAGTTCAGTAGTAATTGAGGAAGGACAAAATGTCATGCTAAGATGCCAAGCCTCTGGATTTCCTAAGCCGATGATATCTTGGTCAGCGCCATTCTCAATTCGAACCATGCTTAGAAATAAGTCACCAAAGGGATGGCTCATTATAGAGAACGCTACGCTAAACGACGGCGACACTTACGTGTGTACCGCCAAGAATGACATCAGTGAGGTGAAGGCTTCCGCTTTGGTGAGAGTAATTCCTAAACTGAAATTTATTGTCCGTCCTGTGGAAGGGTTAAATGCAACGCTAGGTAGCACAGTTTCACTTCAGTGTCAATCCAGTACCTCTGCAATTACCTGGTCTAAACAAGACGCCCTTATGCCTGAGACCCACAATGTCTTACCAAACGGTACACTTGTGATAAATGTCAGTTCTGTTGATGCCGGAGGATTGTACATCTGCAAGGCACAAAGCGCAGTTGCCTCCATCAATGCCAGCTCTAGAGTAACAGTTTTGATGAGATCATGTAGTGAATGGCGATTGGCGGGTTACAGTTTTAGCGGCGTTTATGACATCACACCTGATGAGGACTCACGTTCGTTCCAAGTGTTTTGCAACATGACTGACAAGGGAGGTGTGGGTGTATCGGTTTTCAGTCACAACTCAGAGGAGAGGACCGTTGTCCAGGGATTCCTGTACCCTGGAAGCTATTCAAAAAATGTCACGTATCGAGGACCGACCATCATTCAAATTGTGAGCCTCATTCAAGTTTCCGTTCACTGTGAACAGTTCATAAAATATGAATGCCGCCATTCAGTGCTGCTCTGGCGAGACTCGCCTTACGGCTGGTGGGTGTCACGTGACGGAGGTAAGATGACATACTGGGGTGGAGCCACACCTGGCAGTAACAAGTGCGCATGTGGAATGAACGACACATGCGCAAATGGAGGTAAGTGCAATTGCGATGCCAATGATGTGGTGTGGCGAGAAGACAGTGGTCTCCTGACCGATAAATCAAAACTGCCTGTGATTCAGCTGCGCTTTGGTGACACGGGTGATCCTCGGGTGGAGAAAGGTTTTCATACCTTAGGAAAGCTGAAATGCTATGGAGTCTTTTAGATCTGCAGGGAACTTAGAGATAAGTCGAGAAAGACTTAATTGTTGGAATGCGATCAGTACTCAACGTACCTTAGGAAAGATGAAATAAGTCAGAGTTAGTTAGATCTAAATGACTCGAACGAAGAAGTGTTAGCTGTTAGATCCTTCATTTAAAGTTTTGAAAATGCATTAATACATTTTGTACCTTTTTTTTTCGATAAGTAGCCCTTGGTTTTGCGCGAAGGATCTTTGTTTCCTTTAATTAAATTCATGCAGTTGTTGAAAATTAATAAAACAAAATCTTTGGCTATTATTTTGTATACTTGTTTTAAAGTAATTGCTTCAGTTCGTTCGGTCGTGTACTTGGTAAATCAAAGAATATAAAATATAGTCTTTTATTAAAAAAATAAAAGGGCTACATTTGCGTCAATTTTGCTCTGAATCTTCGTACGTTTCGAAAAAACTTTTAAAATAATTCATAAGGATTTGTACTTTCGCCATGTTTCCGCCATAACCAAAATGAAGACCATCATTGCTCTTTATAAATCTAGTGACCCTGGACGTCTCCAGAACAGGAATATCCTCAGCACTACAGAAGAGCGACATTTCTTGGTTAAATTTTTCTACTGGTGAGTAATTCTTCTGCGTATCGGAGACAAGATAATTATCCACTCGGTGGATGTTAGCCCAGATCAACGACGGCCATCCGTTACCGTGGTTTTTAATCAAATCCAACAGCGGTGTGAGATATTCCCTGTATACATTGGTAGCATTTAATGAAAAGTGAATCCCAACTCCTAGAACAATAACCGAGGCCCGCTGCCCTAGTAGATTTTTCACGGCTTGCACAGCTAAAGGCCGCTGCGCTATACTGTAGGCTTGTACCAAATATGTTTTGAAGTGAGCCGTCCCATTGCAGACTTTGTTCTCTCCGAATTCCTCCCAGTTCTGAATTGTCTTCAGATGACATGAATGTTTTCCCCTGTCCACGAATTGCAGTTCACCGCTACATTGTTGTTTTTCCTCGTCGGGTAAACGTCTCTTCAAAGCTCCTGTCACAGGATCGCCCGTGACCAACAACGAGAAAGCCACGAAAAAATGTCGAATAAAGGAATCACCGACGAAGGCGATTTCCAGGGCATGTTCATTTAAAAGTGAGCAGGCGTCGTCGCTGCGAAACCTCTTGAATGGGCATTCTTGACTTGACGGCTTCCATTCCGCCAGCTCAGCGGTGAAATACTTACTGAAATCTTTGCAATAGGAACAGGTACAATCTTCCTTTGACTTTCTGCACATTCCTGTGAGCTCATTACAGCATGGCGTCTCGCTGTCCTCATCACAGAGCGATGCTAGTTTAAACTTCGGCGAAGGAAGAGGATAATCTTGGCCACATCGCTTGTCATCTCTGTGCAACTCTCTGGGAAAGCCAAGGTTTTCCAGGATAGATTTGTCGACTTGTCGCCTCTCCCGAATCATCTCTCTAGTCAAACCTGGTTGAAATTCCCATGCACCATGTGTGAAGCAATCCAACAATCGATGCTTGAGGTGTCTCCACCGATGGTTACTGAGAGCATTTTCCCTTCCGCTTTTCTTGTTAGCGGCTCCACTCCTCCAGGTAATGTAACTGGTAGCAACTATGAAGACAGACAAGACGGTGGCAAGAAAAGAAGCTCTTCTTACGGCTATTTTCATTCTGAAACACAATGAACTACTTTATTAACACCTTGCAAAAGAAAGGCACGTACTCAAGTTGTGATGAAGCCGCTGGGTTCGCGCGTTGGACGTATGAGCGTGTAAGGGGTCGTTGTGACAGAGATTGTACTATTTCTTCGGCTATAACTGTCATCATAATATTCCTAGTTTTTTTTTCTTCTTCAAATGCACAAACTGTTTCTTCAAAACCAAGCACACACGACATGTATTCTTTTATCACTGCACAACTGAAAAATAAAGAATATATAGCCAGTATTTAAACACCTTTCGACCTCCTGATGATATTCTTGAAATGTGTGCTATATTCAAATGATGGCAAACTAATAAAGAGCCGATAAATAGCTAAACATACTATATTCAATATAGTATGTTTAGCTATTTATCGGCTCCTTTTTACGAATTCAGGAGCCTGACAAATTTTATCAGAGAGTGTCAGTCTTATAAAATTAGACGATTTCTTCAAGTCAGTCTTGTCTTACAATCGGATTCAATCGCAGTGGCTTTCACAACCAATATACACTTAGTTTGTTTAAGGTGGTGGTAAACCCGAATTGCAGTGGAATTTTAAGGAGTTTAAAGAAGGGATTGTATTGTGAAAAAATGTTGGAGACACCACCAGACAGTTGAGACCCCATAAGGGCACTGCAGGTTGCTCGGGAACTGTTTTGGTGTCCATCCACTAATTTCTAACTTCAAATTCCAATTCAAAACCTTCATAAATCTTCAATATTTCCCATTTTCCTAAATTTAACTAATCCTTTGAGCGGTGAAAACTATCTCTTTCCAAATATGCCCAAAAATCACCAAAAAATTCACAAATTATCACACAACATAGCTTCGTGTGATGAGCTTAGGGATTTAAAATTGCTTGAAACGCGAACGAGATATCAACGTTCAAAGTTATGACTGATTACCTCGAAAATACATATAACTGTAATAACTGACATGGGCTGCAATCAAACAATTCTAGTCCATTGTCGGGGAACATTGGCTGGCACCGGCAGCCGCGCTGCAGGTCGCTAATACGACTGTACTGAACCTCAAATGAAACGGGAACTCGTGGCTCCAAAGTTATTTTACAATATGGCTGTATATAGTGCAGTTGAAGGAAAATAGACTGTAGGTGACAGCTTATGTATATTTTCAAGGTACAGCCACAATATGAAGTCATATGCTAAAATTATGTATTACCTTTACGTGTTCCGCTTGGGGGTTTGAATGTTCACGCTCTTTTGCGTTTTCAGAACAGTAGATCTATCCAATTCCCCTCTCAAGCAGAAACGATGTTGTCTTATCTCTCATTCTCAAGCAAATAAAAGACACTTTTTATACAAATTCAAATAAATCACAATACGCCCAGCTTTTAAGCGTGTTCTCTTGAACATTACAGTTGTCCCAGCAACCTCGATTCTCCAAAACGTTGGAATTACCAAATAATCGTCCCGCACATTTCCAAAACATCCGATTTAAATTGGTCTTCTACTGCACATACAACCGGCGAGATTGGCTGCGACGGATCAACACTATTAACTTTTGCTGCTTAACCCCTTAGCTCTCAGAAGTGATTAGAGTGTAACTTCTCCTTCATTAATGTCAGTCAATACATTGTCCAGCAGAAAGGTGATGAGAATAGACAAATTTATCAGTCAGAGGGTGTTATCTTGATATAACCCCACATTCTCTTACTGATGTACAAGGCACTGTATAACAGCTAGAAATGAGAATTAATAATCAGATCTTGGGAGTAAAAGGATTTAAAAATCCAAACATTTAGTACTGACTGAAGTTTATTTTCACTCAGCCTGGAATGTGATTGGCTGTATGTCGGTGATAGCCTTAAGTGACGAGAGTTATTTTTCATTTTCAGTTTTTAACTATCTTTTTCGTTTTTGTTTTCAAGTGACGCATACAAATACATTTCCAGATAAAAATCGAATTTGTCTTCAAAGAAGAATAAATATTCCAGAGGTAAATTCGAGTTAAATGGACTCATTCATATAATTTTACCCTCTTAATTTATGCTTTCACGTCGGTTCAAGTTTACGCGACGATTTGGATCTGCATACTAATGTTTTCTTACAGCATGGATGTTATTTTCCATACCGATTGGTGAGGATAAAACACTGAACTAAGCACAAAGACAAAATTTCTTGATGCTTTAAATTCTCCTTACTAGTTGTATGAGAAATATATGGGGACAGGTTAGAAGAAGATGCACGTTTTGGTATACACCGGTCCGATATTTTAAATTTGAAGACTGCCACAAACGGCTTTTTTTCAAATTATTTGATATATTACTGAACCACCGTGTAAAAATCACAGTGACTATACTATTTTCTCTGGATACTATTTGTAAATCAGTTTTACTAGGAGTTACCGCTTTTCTGTGCAAGTCAAAATTAAAAATTCATAAAAGTTAAGAAGTATAAAACATTCATCTTGAGAAAATTTGTTTTTTTTTATGAGTTTTGTTTCTTGAGGCTGTCAATGCGGTGCATACATGGCCGCGCGGGGATACGAATTTTATCTTCGAGTGCTGAAAGTATCTCTCACGAGTGAGCGCAGCGAACGAGTGAGAGATACTTTCAGCACGAGAAATGAAATTTCCACATCAGTAAAAGACAACTTTTTTATTCATGTTCGAAACCGCAAAAACTGGTAATCTATTACAAAATGCCTGTCACAGAAATGTTATGAAACTCGGATATAAAGTTACAAAGGAGAAATAAAGAAAATAAGTGTCTTCGCCGCTCGAGGCCATTTTGTGAATGAAATTTCAAATAAACCGACCGCGCGCCGGAGCGAGAAGCTCTATTCTAATAGATCTTTTTACCGATACGGCGGCCATCGTGAATTCCGAGGAAATTATGGGATACCCAGGGGGCAGATGAGAAATAATTATAAAGAATACTGTGGCTTGTTTTTCGCTAACCATAGAAACCACTGCCAAATACCGTGACAGAAAGATGTAACGCTTGTAATATTTGTTTTGGAATATGAGAGACAAGCAGTAAAAATTTATCCTGAAAGCTGTGCATACGATACATTTTGCAGCGATTGCCCCTTCGGCAGCCCATAATTCCTCGGTCAAAACAATAGAATTCAAGATGGCCACCGTATCGGTAAAAAGGTCTATTGGGTAATTATGTTGGTAACCATGGCCACACCAATATCCTCACACGTGAAAGATAAAAATAGTATCTTCACTGCGCGCGGTGAAGATATGATTTTTTTGTAAAAGGAGAAATCCTGATATTTCATCAGTTTCAATATAATATTTCTCTGTTGAAATTATTTACAAGAAAAAGCGAAGTTGCCTCCTTTAAAAATGACGTTATGATAGTTGTCAGTATTTCAGCGGTGCAGACTGATGAATTTTAAGAACGAGTTGAATCAAACTAAAACCATTTATTAAGTGTTTTTTTTAGCGCCACACATTCATCTGATTTTTTTTAAGAGTCCATGCTTTAGGGAAAATACAGTTGACTCCCGATAACTCGAACCTTCAGGCCGGAAAAATAGATCACTTCGCATGATCGAGGGTTCGAGTTATCGGGAGTCAACTGTAAGCATCAGATGAAATTAACCTTCAAAGGAGCGGCTATAATCTCGGTATCCATTACGTTTGTCCTTTGCACCATTTTTATGAATTAAGAAAGTTACGAAAGTTTATAGATCGTTTCGCCTGCCAGTTCTCATCCAAATCTTGGCGCATTTATCACTAGTTATCCCGGTTACACATAATGCCCCTACAACCACGAGAATGTCTTGTCAAATTTTCAAAGTATCAAAATTATATTGGTCTTTCCATGCTGGTGATGGTTTCTACTCCTGACTAAACAGAAAGGCGCTGATAGCCGCCTAAATGTTCAATGGCAATTTACTCGGCAATTTACTAAGCGTTGCGCGGTGTAATTTGTACGTTCCTCTGTCAGCCATAAGAGAGGGTCCAAAATAGGTTTGGCGGGATGCGGGATGAGGCTTAAAATCAAGGCGGGATGCGGGATACGAAAAATTTTAGGGGCGGGATACGGGATGAAACTTCCCTGGCGAGACCGGGATGCTTGTATTTTCGCAGGCGGGATGTGGGATGTTTAAAAAATTAATGGCGGGATGCGGGATGGAACACGTGAAAAAAGACCTTCAAAAACGGCCATAAAACCTCTTTCAGCAAGATCTCTGTTGATAAAGGAAGTTTTATTTTGGTACACGGTGCTCAGTGGCGATCTGTTTACACTAAAATAAATACTTTATGATGCATCTGTCATTACGCGGAGTGCGATTGGTTGGTGCTGGGACCCAATTTGACCCCAATTTGGATCAATTTGCGTGTACATCGGTGTTCGTGTTCGTCCATTCGTCCAAGGCGCGCAGATACTGACCTGACTGATACCTTGTTTTACAATGTGAAATGAGTTTGTAGACTCTTAAAACAGCTTGCATTTTTTGACTTTTTTAAAGGTCACTTTAACTCTTAAAATCTTTCAGTTGTTTGAAGTTGAAAGTAGGGTATTTATTGTACTGCGCGAACAGAATCTTGTTGGTTTGTCTTAGTGAAAACAAGACAGCATGCAAATAGACCAAATAATTACTATCTGCTTGTTAGACCATCGCTCAAAGATCGGCAATATGAAACGCATGTCACGATAAAACAACAGATAGGAGATAGGACAAAGAGCACGCTATTTCATCAATATATATTTTATTTAGAATTATCTCCACGGTTTGACTAGTTTACTTTATAGATTTATAGAGGTCGGGTCGAGGTCGTTTCTGGGCATGATAGCGACACCGCCAGTAGCCTCGGGCTCATCGGAGGCAGAAAAGGAAGAAGGTGATGCGAAGGTTTTGTAGGAGAGGAAAGTGGTTTGGGAAACCAGCAAGTTACTCGAGATGTCGACTTTCTAGTCGGTGTAACATCCCGATTTGGTCGTCCAGTACGGTTTAACAGTCGATTTGTTTTTTAATTTCTGTATACCTTAAGTGGCCCTAGATGAACCGAAGCTCACGTAAGTAATTCTCTGAATACGTATAAAAATTAAATTAATTATTAAAATCTGAATTGCCATTGAGCTAATCAGTCACAGTTAGTTAAAATGGGTATAAAATTGACTTTCTTATTTACTATAACGATGAATACTTACGGAGTTTTATGGCGGGATCGGGATGGAGGCTGTCGATATGGCGGGATGGCGGGATAAGGCCGAAAAGGGTGGCGGGATGCGGGATTGCAAAACCCTATTTTGGACCCTCATAAGAGTACATGCACCTTGTCTCGCGACACTGCGTACGAATACTGAATGTTCAAATCGCTCCCAGTCGATCCGGGGTTTGGTCGCAAGAAGTAGGCCTGACTTAGTCCATCAATTTGTCCACCAATAGAGATGTCAATAGTGTTCTAGGTTTCCGAGGGAATTAGGTGAAACATCTAAGTGTCAAGTAGTAAAGATGACTGCCGTTCTTTGAGGTGAGAAACATACAAATATATTGCGTGTAACTTCGTTTGTTTTTTGATTTAATCACTGGTCACGCGTGTTGAGTTGCGACTTCTTTCCTGCCTTGCTAACGCCGGACGCCGCGCGATCAACACTGACTTAGTTGAGTATTCAAACGGGCGATCAACGCATAACTTAACAGTTCATTACAAGTGCCCTATGAAACACTTAACAAAGTTATACAAAGATAAGAGTAATGAAAACCGTCAAATGACCTTTCAAACAATATGGGCATTCAATAGAGAGTGAATGTGACAAATTCTGCCATGCTGTATCAGTGCCTGTGAAGGGTTGAAACGGTCAAACTAAAGAATTCAAAAAAGGGCAACTTTAAACAACTGCTCAAGAGCTGACTCAATTGACTGCCTTTTTCCATCAAGTTTTGAGCTGAATTCAGGAAACAAAAGATGCATAGATTCCAAAATTTCATAAGAAATATGTTACTTCCCGCTCAGTTTCGTCCGTTGTTGGGGCAAACCCCCTGTTTACCATTTTTCCACCGTTAAACTTTGAGTGCAATTTGCTGAACGTTTATAGAAATACTGACAAAACGTACATGTAGCACATTGAGTAAACAGCTAAAGAATATGTGGGTGTCATTATTCATGCGATGCGTCGGTCCACAACAAAACCAATAAAGACAGAGACATCTTTACGAAAACTTCACCCATTGACGTCAGCTCTGTGTCCACTAGAGCCGTTTTCAAAAGAAACCGCCAACACAAATTTCATTTCCTGTTAACCCGCTTTTATTCACGTTGAAAGGAAGTGTTTTTATGGTTTTTACGTTCCTTATATGTCCTTTCATTTGGTCTTGTCACCAAGCACACGAAACAGTTTACACAAGAAGTAAACATTCCGGTTCCTTTGCTGAATACTGTGTCACAGAGTTACCCCATGCGTTGCCCAGATAGCAACAGATAGCACGTTAAGATTAGACAATACCTACTGACAGAGAGGATAAATTTGTGTTGTCTTTTACTCCTTCTTAGTCCGTTTTTTTCTTGCCTGCCGGACTAAGCCGATCAAAAAATAGTACTCAATTTCGCAAAAGAACTGGCAAGGAACGTTGCTGCAAATCTAATGTTCGCCAGCATTAGTTTGCGTCATCTATAAAAAAACTTTATAGTCCAAAATCATAAACTACTATGTCCAAAATAATGTAATAAACACTTTTGTTTGCATTTCATTCTAACCTCTTTGACGGCTTTACACTGGAGCATAAATTACATCCAATTTTGTATTCCACTGGCGCCATAGTGTTTAGAAGATCAAGTGTAATGCAGTTACGCGTCAGTTACTCCAATAAGGAGTCATAACAGAGATTTTAGTACGTCAACTGAAACAAAGTAACATATATTTATTCATGCTATTAATCTAGTTGTATCAGGGACTTAACACAGCATTTTACTTCAAAGGCAACTGAGTAGTTCTCGCACCCTTTCTTGTTTATGAATGCAATCACAGCTGAACGCTTACCTAGGTTTTCGTTATGTATCACTCAATTCCAGCAGTGTCCATCGCCCCCCCCCCCCCCCACCCTGGCTAAATGCTCCCAGCATGGGGACGAAGGAAGAGGGCAAATGCTCCGTCCCCGGGATCGTCGCCTTCCAACACCTCAGCAGTTTTTTTCTTGAGTGAATTAAACGTTCCACTTTTCAGTATTTTAATACAATGGTAAGACCTTAAAGACAATAGTTCATGCTAGTTGATTAGTGGCTGATTAAGTGATGATACAATATCTGTCTTGAAGAGCGCATCATTTGATTCGCAAGCTTTAAGTATTTTAATCCAGGTTGACTTTCATGAATTTAAAAACTGCTAGGCCAGTTTTGAATGCGAAATAGTTGTGATCACGTTGATTGTTTCCGATCTCTCGATATGTGATAAACAAAATATAGTTCAAGCTGTTGCTTTTATTTATGTGCCTACAAGTAATGAGAAATATCTAAAATTGAGAAAACACACATTAACAAACATGCAATCTCCAAACAAACGCCTAGTCTTTGCCGATCAATTCCTCCATGGTACTTTTGAAAACAAGCCGCGCGTCAAATACCCGGGGGTCGCCCCAGGGAACGCAAATGCCCTGCCCCCAGGCCGCGATAAAATTGCGAATGCCCCACCACAGGGACGGACAACGTGAGCAAATGCCCCGGGGTTGCTTGAGGGGGGGGGGGGGTGGGTGGGTGGTGTTGTTCCGGCTGCTGAAATTGACTGATGCATTACACCACGTCTCTGCTTTACTCTGTTGGGACCAGCTAATTCGTTAAAATGAACTCCATACTTTTAGCATCAAACTGCAAATTCAGTTGTTCGGTTTGACAGTTGAAAATCTGAAAAGATTCCCCTCAAAACCGGGAAAAGTACTCACTTTTGTCAGCCTTGTAAATAAAATAGTTAATTACCTTTGCTAAGTGAGATTATTCGTGCCTCTCACCCGAGAGGGGTATTCCTTGAACGATACTGAGAATCACGAAAGAGAAACTTTATGTAAACAGAACGAACTTCTGTGCCGGCAGGTTTCTTCGTCGTAGAATAGGAGCCCGGGCACAAGATGTGTAAATGGCATCGCTTAACATCACCACGATATACAGACAGTTTTGACCAGCTTTGTGTTAGATTATGAAAACTTGTTTTGGATCCAACATCGCCGCTCTCCTGCTGTCTTATGAGATCTATTCAGAACAAGAAAGGTGACTATAGTCCTTTGGCCCATTTGTTGTTTACATGTACTTATAAACAAAACATATCTCATAGTTTAGGAATTTTCCTTCTCTTTTGAGTAAAAACCTCCAAGCTAAACACGTCTTTATCCAAGCTTCTTCTTTATCAAAATAGAATTATGCTACTTACAAAATTTTCCTGAAAAAAAAAAAATAGTCCAACGTGTGTTTTATTCAATAAATTAAACTTTAAATAAAGCGTCCGTTTGGTTACTCAGCTTCTTCGCAAAGTTATGTACTTTCGAAGCCACCTTTGCCGCACGGGCACCCTTTTCATTGTATATGGTCAGGCGAACAGTTTTTTATGCACCTCGCGGTTCATCTCTTCTAGGCATGCTAGGTCACGATTCCACGACGAGAAAGCGTAGCTACTTTAACTACCTAAATCTGAATGGGATAAAATAATTAAGATTTAAAAGTCTCTGTGCAAGACAAGCAAATATTTTGCGTGATTACAAATTAGTTAAGCTCCGTAAACCAGTCATCAGTTTGGCGCAAGATTAGGTAACTGGATAAGATCGATCAGATTATTTTGCTCATTGCAACGCACCTATCCGGATGACAATTATACATTGACCTTGAACTTCAAGGTGAATTACTTCATTAATTAAAAGGTGAACGTACTGGATGCTTGTTTAATTACTCAGACGACATTAATTTGTTCAGCGTTCCCAACTCGCAGAGCTAACACAGCCTTTATGATCCTTTGTTATTCTTAGGCCATCTTATTGCTTTCGTACACCGCGATGTCTACACCGGTTATTTAATACTGCTCCAGAAGAGAGCGCGTGGCATGCGTCATTTGTGCCTTACAATGCCTTGTTTGCTTTTCCCGCGATCCTCTGAAAAGAGGTAATAACTTTTTAATTTCGGATCAATGTCTACTCAGTCATTACACGTGACAATCCATTTTGTTTGTCAACGCTCTGACAACAGTGACACTAGTTTAGGAAACAAAGAAACTAATGATGGGTTGAAGTTGAAAAATTCTTTGATCTTTAATATTCTCTTTTTTGAAGACTTGGGTGGAACTCTATGCTGAGTGACGTTTATGGGATGTTTTTTTTTATTTTGCTCAAAAAAATTGCTGATTTCTCACATATAGGCCTTCTTTTGTGTAGTAAACATTTCGCTGTATTTTTGTCCATCGTTTTGCTCTTAGTTTTCAGGAAAATATGGGTTAAGAGACGAGTTTAGTATCTTCTGTTCTTTTATTTAAAACTAAAGGCAAAAGAGACTGATTAAGTTCCTTGTTTCGTGTTTTGGGCCTTATTTAATAGACGGCACAGTAAGCACAATACATGTCTTGGGCCCGTACATTCCTTTTTTTTAAGAGAACGTTTTATTTTGGAGTTGAGGCTCGACGTTTTTATTTTTCAATTTTGCGATTTGAGTCTGAAAACGTTTTTAAGGTGTTCTTAACTTACCTGGTATAAACACGATGTCGCGCCAATCAACTGCTGGTAAATTTAGCTTTATAAAAAGCATTGAACATAGAGGTCCAGAACGCCACCAGATTTCGAAAACGCAGAAAAATGTCATGTGTACATAGTGTTGCATTCAACCCTTCAATTACTTATAGGGACATGCCTGAACGCTTTTAAAAAAACGGACTTATGAGAGGCTGCAGTGCGCACGAGCCCATTGATCTTGCCCCGGATGATTCTTCTCGTTTCTCCGGCTCAGCAATGTTTCATTGTATGATTCAATCCGGCTGAAGGCATGTAAAACAATGATATCCTTTCTTTGTCAAGATCTTGTAGGGTCGAGTATCAGCAACGATTATTTAACAATTAAATTATGAACTCGATATTTCTATCGCGGGATAGCTGATGAGGGTGCAGCCCGAATCAGCTATTACGCATAGGAATTGAGAGCGACACAGACACTTTGAAAACGCAGAGAAGGGGCCGCCATTTTGTTGACAAACGCTACTCACTATCTATCACGTAGAATCATAGCGAGTAGCATAGCCAATCAGAGACCGACATTCGTGATAGAACGCTACTAGATTTATGCTAATGTTTGATAGAACCCCTATAAACATACAACTCTCTTTGTAAAACATCTGCTACCACATAGGGTTGGTTGGAAAAAAGCACGAGACTCGAACACAATGATCTTTATTCAATTCCCAGAAAGGCAATGACTGACGTAACTTGATGTTTGACCGAATTAGATATAAGCACGGGAACTGACATTTTGCCATCGCACGGCACACCGAATTCAGTCACGCTTTTGTTCAAGGGAAATGCACATTTTCAATGGTAAACGACGAAGGAAACATATTTACCACTGACGTTGGTAATAACCTCAATATTTGAAAACGACGTTTGGAAAAGTGAGATCTCTCGTTCTTTAACGACCACTTTCGTGAATCTGGGGCGTTTCGTAGTATTCTCTTCTGGCAGAGGGCATCATGATACACCCGTATGAACTATTTGATCTTACCATCATTTCTTTATTTTTTTAAGGCACATTTTGCTTCGCTGGTGGCATAAGTTATCATGAGATTCCATGTAAACAAACTCACTAAATAGTATTCAAATGTAGCCATGTTATTTGTCTATACTCCAAATTGCCTGTACGACATCTGAGCACATTAAAACTCATGGTTTCACTGAGGAAGACCAAAATCTATTTTCTCTTTCTTATGACACTGAACACATTATTAGGCAGACAGGTGAGAGAAATAAAAAAAGACCACTTTGAACGAGTTGCCTGACAATTACAAACCATCCAAATATATGTTTGGCAAGATATACGTCAAATACAGAATCAAATTTGCGAACTTCGGAAGATCTGTTTCATTTTAGGAGGGAAAAAAATAAAAAATTCTGATTAAAAAAATGCAGATTCTATTTTTTTGCTGTTAGCAATTTTTTCTGGCAACAAAGACGTTTTCGCCTTCGCTTGCGTAATTAGGGTGTTTGTAAAAGCTTATATATCAGTTCTAGGGCTAAATGGGCCATTAGGCCGTAATCAAAATAACTTATGTAACGCAAGCAGGCAAGAGAAAAATAAAACTAACAACAAGGTAAATTTCTACAGAACGATAAAACTTCAGATTGTAAACCATCGGACTGAGTTGCAGGCAGATTTACGACCAGAACTGAAGAACAGAACTGAATTGAAGCACTAATGCACGGAGTTCAATCTTTTTTAAACACAGCATTTTAGGTTCATCGACGGTTAAACCGAGATACTAATGCAGCGTTAAAATGGCAGATACAATTCTTTTAGTTTTGAATTATACAATTAGAAAAAAAAAAGCTATTGAGCAGAATGTTCCCTTGGTGTTGTTTATTATGTTGTTCAAGGTGATCCTAAACTTTAAATGTGTTTAAAATCCGACTGAAACCCGGCCAGTCAATCAAAGGCATTGAGAAAAATGGTCTCGCCAGGGTGCTGTTTAGTTCGCTCAATTACTAGATTTGTTAAGGTATAATTTGAACATTTGGCTAGCTTTAGATATTTTCTTAGATATTTTTGGCTTTACGTAGATAAAAGTCGGCAAAAACGTGCACCTTTTTCATCGGCTCCGTTTCGGAAGGAAATAACTTCCATTTAAACAGTTTCCATTGTTTGTTGACTCTCTTATCTGCAATCCATATGCACACGATGTGGCCTTTAAAATTCAATTAAGGAACCTAGTTAGACGAGAAGACGTTTTAGCTGTACACACAGTAACACAAGCTTACTCTGGGGACAGAAAAGTCGTTCTTATACTTTGCAAAGTGTTTCTGGTTAATTAAAAAATCTTTGTCAGCTTTCCTCGAGATTAATAGCTAATTAGCAAGCCATAGAACAAGCCGACGAACAACATGGATAGGCCCAGAGTATTTGACGAATATAATTTTCTAGGCCGTGAGAAGATTAAACAGTGTACAAAAATCGCACATACGGTATTTTGTTAAGCCTCGAACAGTCCCAAAGATGACTAAAACCTTAACTAGATACTATTCTTGACGTAATCGGAAAAATAAAGCAAAAACTTTGGCGTGTAAACATCACCCGCTCTGTCGGTAGAGAAACTTGCTTGGCAAATAATGAATATTAAAACGTTTTCGGACCTAGGAAATCATTTCCATCAGATGACACTTGCAATTTTATTTGTGCTAAAAATTTGTCTCGTAAAATTACAGCGATTTTACGAAAAAAATATTTGGATTGGAAGTATTTTCAATCTGCATTTTGCTTGAAGTTACAGTTTTTGTCACCACTGGTCTTCACGCGTCGAAGAGCCATTGTGAATGTAATGAAATCACAAAAACACACTGAATGAAACAGTCCGCGGAAGGCGCCAAGACCGAATTTAATAAACTGTTCATTGTACACATCACAAAGCTTTCTGTTTACTCTACACTGTCTTTTATAACAAATTAATCGATACATGGACTTTAATAAAGTTTTGACTTCACGAAAATTTTGCTTTTGTGTGTTAAACAAACATACAGAAACCTAATAAGAAATAAGTTGGAATCGAAGCTTGCTAGTGACGAAAACATGTGGAGCAAGAATTCCTTCATAAAAGTATTATCGACACTATTATTGGTTTATTTTCTGGCGATACACAGCCGTTACTGTTCTGTTTGATAACGGCCTAAAGGCACTTGAATTTACAATTGCTGGTAAGACAGAAATGACAGAAAGAGCCTCTTGCAGCTCAAAGTCAAACGGTTTGCAAATCAAGTCACCGCTAGCCTAATTACAGCTCGAAGTCTCGCTAGGAAACAGCGTTAGCTCCTCAAAGAAGTACGTTAAAACAAGAAATTAATCAACCAATACTTGTCAAGTTGTTTTGCCTGTCCGCGCTAGCACAGTCAGTTCTATTTACATATTATTAGGAATCAGATACTTTATTAAGTAAGCGACATAGACATGCTTCTTTGTCCAATCACGGGCCTTGTCCAAAACGTGGACAATCTTTTGGGACAACTACCATTACTGGAGACTTAAAACTTGCCTGAAATTTGCCGCATGTCGTTAAAGACTCGTGAGTTCTCGAAGGTTTGTGGCTGTGTGGCTTCTTTTCATGCGTCGAGATGTGAATGAAATTGTCCTCCGGATAATTAGTCAACGGCACCTCACAAAGGGTCGGCGCCTCAGACCGCAATTGACATTTGCGAAGTATTTTTCAAACTAAACAATTGAAAGCGTTAAAATGTAATTAATATAGATATGGGTTTATTTATAAAAAAAAAGTCGCACTGTGATTGGCTGACGGCCTTTTGCAGCCTCACAGTACAGTTTGAAAAGAAACTCACTGACGCATTAAGTTTCAGACTCGACTTGGACACATGCTGGTTGGATCAAGGCCGAACCTATAACGTGCCAGATTGCCCCCGACAATCAAGAACAACCATACTAAAGTCCAGTTCAGCGTCTTAGGTGACTTAAAGTTTTTTCACTGCTATAAGAAAGTCATCGGCTGCGGACATTTTAACCAGCACCAAACTAACCTAGAGGGATGAGTTCGCCCAGGGATTCACCGGAGTTAACTTCTTATGACATCAACAACAACCAACCGAACAAGGAGTTGTCCGAAAAGAGCACGGACTCTCTCGAAGGTGAGTTTTTCCTCCGAGGAAAGAAGAATCGAAGATTACTTTCCAGGATTCTAGATAACTAAGTTCTAATTAGTTCAGGATTTCTCAGGGATTAAGTGTTAATCTTGCCTGAAACAACAATATGTCTTCTTACTTCTGACAATTGAACGTGCGAACGTGCCATACTCGGTAAAATGAGCCCTGCCGAGACATTCCAGGAAGAAACAGCCTCGAGTTCCCTCGTGCTGATTGTACTTATGTCGCTCTTATACCCGCCGGAAGGCACTTAACGCTCGATGAACGTGTTTTTACTTTGTTCCAACAGAAAGCGCGTCCGTGGATGGAGACAGCGTCAAGCCGAAGCGAAAGCAGCGACGACAGCGGACGCACTTCACCTCCTATCAGCTCCAGGAGATGGAAGCAATGTTCGCTAGAAACCGATATCCAGACATGGCGGTTAGAGAAGACATTGCTTTGTGGACAAGCTTGACAGAGGCAAGAGTCAGGGTATGTAGACAAAGATTTACTTCACATCCTGTACCCGTGCGCTCACAAGGCGAGGGTTAATGTTAAATAATTTAAATGCATGCGACCAAGTTACCAAAAGTTTGGTTTGCGCGCGAGAACACAGCATTTCTTTTTGCCATAATCGCACGCACAAACTCGACCATTTGCTGGGCAAAGAAAACGCGTTTTATTATGGCTAAGCTTACAAGGAACATGCCATGTTTGTTTGCATTTAAACAAGCGCCACTTAAGTCTTGCATTTTGAATACAGAATGAAAAGAGGCAAGCAGACGGCTTGTACTTGTACACGACGCGTTAATTATTTACCGCACCACAGCAAACCCTGGAACAAATTCAGACCAATGGTACCGCCTTGAAAGAAACCTCGCTCGGTTTGAGCTCCACAACGTTCCAATCGCCAGACGAAACTAGTAAATTAGGATTAGAATCACTTTAAAAACTGGAATATCGTCAAGATGTTTGCTTTTTTAATGCATTTCTTCAAGCTGTGTTTCCGTGCAATTACATTGTTTACCACAGGATTCACCAAACCGTTTCAAAAGCACCTGGCAGTCAACAAACCCGACCCTCCCTCGCTTCTTTGCCTTTTTAGCTTCGAAAATTGTAAACCGCGCTGGAAAGTTAACTTGTCGTGTTTATATTTCTCATCTCTTAAGCCTTCTTTGTCCCGTTAAGACTCCTGTACCACCTAAATGATAGAACTGGACGGCTTTCGGTGTTAACACCTTTACAAATACCTGAATACCAACTGTACCTGTGTTGTTGCGATTGACGAAGACAGGTGAGATTCAGTCTCAAATTCACACAAAAATCGCGAAGAGGTCGAACAAAATGGCCAAGGCTAATGGCAAAAAACCATCGAACAGAAATTCTCTGAAACATCCGGTGTTTTAGAAATCGTAATGGCTGTATACCTTCCTTTGACAGCGTCTTCTCTTTGTGAAAGCAGCCTAATTACAAACTTAAACGTGTGAAAAGAACTTGTTGGGGGCTCATTTCACTTTTCACACTTTACTTCGAAGGATAAAAGCATGGACTTAACTGGGCTTTCTAACAACAGTACCTCGTCGACATTTTACTCTGGTTTATGTTTTCAGTGAAATGCTTTGCACTTACTAAGAGTTTTATCACTAACGCGAATTAGCTTTTCGGTACAGAGAGAAGCCAGATTTTAAGTAGACTATTAAATAAATGTCAAACTTTTGTGTTTGTATCTCATTTCATTAAAATCGAGATTCACAAAACACTCGTAACTGTAATTTATCATGGTATTATATTGAATTGCGCTTCACCTCTCTTGAGCTAATATGACTGTACTTCAATGTACACGCAAGGAAAAGAAATAACAAACAACTTCTCGACAGCGTTTACATATGTAATTTTTTCTTCATTCAGGTGTGGTTCAAAAACCGCCGGGCAAAATGGCGAAAGAAAGAGAAGAACAACCCGACAAACATACTTGGACAAGACAAGGGTGGCACAATTATTCCAAGCGTGAACGGATTTTACGAAAGCCCTAGCTCCATTCGCTATGAAAGCTCCGAAACACCGCCGTCAGTTTATCCCAATTACACCTCGAACTACTGGAGTAAGGGAGCTCCAAGCCTTGGCTACAGTTCATTGCAACCAGCAAGCAACAGTCTCGGCTATAACTCTTTCAGCCAAATACCCCAACCTTGTCCCGTACCACCACCAATATCGGGCTCTCTGAGTCCCTTTTCAACTCCGATGTCGAATGACAACAACTCGCCCTCTTACGCGGCCAGTTCTTCCAGCGTATCTAGCGTTCCTTGCGGTTATCCGCCAGCTTATGGTTACCAAGAACAGAGCTCGATGTACTTAAAAGGCAAAAGTTCTTCGATGAATCACCACCCGAACTTTTCCCAAGCTAATCCGTACAGCTCATACCCTTATGGGATGGCCGAAATTCCAATTAATATTTAGAACAGCAATGCGAGGCGAACGTGGACAAACAATATCTGAGATTCAGTGATGTTACTTTTGTGGAAATACAAGGAAACATTGTTTTTAAGGAGCCTCTCAAGTAAAAGTTAGTTGCAGGAAGCAGGATTTGTTTTTAATGTTTGATTTTAAGGTTGAAAACCATCGTGACATTACCATCAATGTAATTAAAAGCCAAAACAATTCTCTTGAAGTAATAGATTCAATCTAGGTGAGGCTTGAGTGTTTTGTCCTGAATACAAATTATTTTAAAAGGTTTAATTTCAGTGAGATTCAATGTATTTTAAGTAGTTTAATGAACGAATGGCATGAACAAGATGCTAAAATGAGTGAAATCATGAAAAAAGGTTAAATTTTCCCTTGCAAGAATGTAATATTGCATGATATTCTTTAAGGGAGACGCTATTTAGCCTCATGCTTCATCGACATTCAAATTTTCCTTTTGTTCCCACCAGACCGTTGACGCATATTATCAGGAACGAAATAGCAAAGTTTTCGCATGTTTGCAGAGGTTAATTCGCCTAAATCTGTCCACTCATTGAGCTAAGAACGTTTTGATAGCGGTTATAAGCGTTTCCTAATAATGGTTTTGTCTGAGACCCGTGTAGTTCTCGCTTACTAATCCGTGCTACATTGACTTAGTTATTAAGGTAATATCAAACCATTCTTGTATAAGACGATGAGCTGTTGAAAAGTGCTAAGTAAAATGAATAAGTCTTTCCTTTTAATCTTAGCTGTGAGAAGTCACAACTCGCAAGCGTTTTCCTGGGACACGCCCGTTGCCGATCGTAACGGCACTTCGAAAAGCGCGCTTGCGACTTCGAAAAGCACGCTTGCGTTTACGTGCTGGCCTCAAGTGGCCAGAACAAAAGACAATTGCGACAGAATTTTAATGCAACCTCTATAGTCCTCGTTGTCTTGCTCTGGGAATTTTCAGCTGTATTTAAATTTGTACAGTCAATAAAAGACTAAATGTTGTGCGCAGGCTTTGTGTGTTAATACACTCTTTTCATAGTTTGAGACAAAAGAGAGGTCTTTTGTCGAAGTTCTTTCAGTGCCAAAAGAAGCCGCTCCATTTAGCGCTTTGACTTGGCAAGATACCCAATGACTTTATGCACCCTGCCACGAATCAGATAAGCTTTGTAAAAGCAAAATAATTTCAGCTCTGGCAGTGTGCATGTCACAACCAGTTAAAACTCGAAACGCTAAGATGAAATAGAAAAATGCTAATGAACCCCCAAAAGCTTTTCAAAATGGCCACTTTGAATTCTATTGACTATGAATGCAAAAAAGCAGCGATAAATAATCGTACTCTGCCGGACGGATGCGCCTAAATGGGCCCATTACGTTCACGTAACTGATAAACAAGAAAGTTGTCCACAAAACGTCGTTTTGCGAATATCTTGATTACCCACTCTCACTTGAGGTGGACCTCGCACGAAACTAATTTTGCGAGACGACAACATTTGCCAAATTAAACATTCATTCAACATGCAATCAGAAACGTCTCGCTTTCGCGCGCTCTTGGCTGAACAGGAACAAAATTGTAGACCTGAATGAAAAAGAAAAACATCCTGGTTTCGTTTGAATCCTTTCTCAGACCATCTTGGTTTGTTGGGCATAGTATTTGGTCGCGCCAGAGTTATCAATCTTTAAGGGAATAATTTCCAGGAAGGAAAACTGCATCGAATTTGCATTTCCCCGACCTACGGTGTAATTTTTTTCTTAATAGTATCAGATTCTGTTAAAAAAAGATATGGTTTCTAAAGACAGCTGATAATTCAGTAATTTGGAAAAAGCGTTTTCTATGTAGTTTCACGCTTGCTTCTTTTATCATTTCACGATTCCTTCACCATGATTGTTTCCTGCCAAAATTCGGCATCTTTGTTCGTGGGCGCTATGGTACGGCGTTGAAAAACATTTATCCTGTATATTTTTGGTCAAATTTCCTGTGGCATCGGTAATATTTGCAAAAAAATTAAACAATGGATTATGATATTATACACATCTGCTTGGCTATTGAAAGAAACTTTATTATCACACACTTGGAAATAGCTAGTTATGAAAACCGTGTAAATTGGATTCAGTAAAATTAATGTAGAATTTACCTTCAACGCGCATGGTGTCAGTAAAAATAATTAGAATTTTCTTCAAATTTTGTTTCTTGAGGTAGAGCTTTGCTTGGGATGCAAAACGAAAAAATCAAACAAAATCTTCAAGTACTGGAATTGAAAATGATTGCACCAGGTACAAACCGCTAACGTAACTCCAGTTAAACAATCGTAATTAATTAAAATATATAAATAAAACCTTTTTCTTCTTAGGCCTTTTCTGCGCCTATTCCTTTGGGATCTATTCAATGAACTGCAATTTCTAGAAATTCTTTGAACTTAAATGATAAAATTTCACTCATTGCGAGGACAGCCCATTTGTGTAAGAGATTTCTCACCTTCACAGGCCATATTATATGGAGTAACTAATGAATTGGCGTGTCATTCAGTCTTTAAGTAACAGTAAAATCAAGCAAATGAATGGGATACAATTTACAAAGAATGTGCAAAATTCTTTGAGATGGTCATTAGTTTGCTTCCAAAAGCCTCAACTCTTCTTGCCGTCTTGTGCTGTACCTGGAATTTTCTCCCCCTTTCAAAATGTTAACATCTGATACCATTTGTTGTGTTTCAAACTTCTTGAGAGCTTATTTATCCAACTATTGTTTAAACTTTCCCACTGCAAAGTAATCGCCTAAATATCGTCATTTTGCCAGGGCGGAGTACAAGACGGATTGGTTCTACAGTTAACTAATTCCACACGCCACTGAAAAATAACCTTGTCCAAAAATAGAAACATTATAAAATATTATCATTTATCGCATGGTGGCAAGACAAATACACGTACTGAACTGTTTGACCTGCCAAATTAGCTCTACCTGGAAATTTCATTTCGCATTGCTTTATATTTTGTCTAGGTTTTTTTACACGAGAAAATTGTTTATTTTTGAGAAGAAAAACAATGAAAGGTTTTATTTTTCATATAAATCCAATGAAATAAAATTTGCTATTTATGGGAAGTCGGAAATTTAGCGAATATGTTTCATTTTAAACACAGCAAACATTTTTGTTTTTAAGACTTACACATTTTGAAAAAAAAAGAATAAGCTGGTTTTTTGGCCAGAAGTTGAGTTACAACAAGAATATAGTCTGCTGAAAATTGTGATTAACCCAGCGTAGTTTATTCTGCGGAAACGTAATTAACTGGACGCTGTCAAAACCTCTTATAGCAGAAATAAGTCGTGGTTAACATGAAAAGCACTGCAGACTGGGAAAGTGAATAGGATCAAGGGAAAGAAAAAGGCCTAAAAACAATTAGTCATTTTTATTTTATATTTTATTGATAGTAGGTAGAAGACACTTAAGTTATCCGTAAAACGTATTTGTGAGTCCGAAAAACATTCGCCTCGATGTTTCTGGGTAATTTTATACTGTTTACGGTTGTGTAGAGTGGCAGTGTGCTTGCCAACCATCCACTTATCACCCGTTTGGAAACATTTAGTTTTGGGGTGTACGTACCATGGAAAAGTAAGTGACCCTATATCTGGAAATGAAAACTACTTTCTTCGCAGAGTTTGGCCTTGAGTAAATTGACGTCTATTTCGAAATTTTCTGTGGGTGTAATCCTACAGACAATTAAACTGAGAGCTGTTATACATTAAGTACAGCTGGATTTGATTGATTACTTAATACTTTCCCTGATACTTCTCAATTGTTTAAATGTCTTTTGAGTTCGTGTTACTCAGCAATATAGCGATGTTTTGACATGGACTATTCCTGACACTACGGGGCTCCGCTCAGTGCGAGGAAAAACGGATATCTGATTTTCAAACTTAAATAATTGAATAAAACCAAAATGACAACTATATTACAATTAACAATGAAGCATATATCGGAGTGGTTTGATAGCTTTTGCTAAGCTTTATAAGGAAGAAAACAAACAAACTTTGTAAATATTAGTGAAAGGACTTAATTTTTTGGCAAGCCAGATTTCAATGTATTGGACAAATATTTTCATGGGAACGGTCATTTAATTGTTTTGTGCGCAGCTGAGAGAGTTTAAACCAACAAGAAAAACAGATTAACTCGGTATGTCAGTGCATCAACAATGCTTCATTGAAATTTAGCTTCGGGAGCCAAACAAAATTGAAATAAACTCATCACAGGGAATTTAAACCAACCCTATGTGTTAAAAAATGTTAAACGGATTTAACAGTTGCCACCTCTAACTCCTTTGCGAAAAGAAACGTTTTAGAAATATAAGGCTTTGTGTAAGCAGATTGGTATATCTGTAGAAGAGAAAACAACCATAACTTCATTGATTTTTGTGACTGATAGACCATTTGAAAGGCCTTAATTCCTTGCAGTATGTTGTTTGACCGTCAATCATTTTAATTAAACCAAAAACGCTCGGATCAAAATTTCCCCTTTTTCTTAATGGTTTGGTGACAATAAGTGTTTTACACGACTTTCAAAGTGCGAGGTTTTATTGTCCAATTTTAGCCAAACACAGGCAATGGTCCGAAAAAATATCTTTTCAGGCGCCTCGACCCACACACAGATGGCTTAACACAAAAGAAGTTCGTTGTCGGCCAGTTAATTAAGCTTATATCGCTCTCATTTATTACACGAAAGGTCTTTCTATTTTGCCCAGAGGTAAATTTCAGTGGTAACGATAGCTAAGATGTGCTAACGTTGCAATGTTTACAAATGTTGGGTAGTTCATGGGCAAATAAGACCCGAGCTGGAGAGCCCTTGTTGTGCGGGTGAAAATGTCTTTCTGTTATTGTGGTTGTTGATTGAATAAATTAGAAGAGATAGTGCGTTCCGTGTTGAATTAGAGTTCTTTCAAGTTCGAAAACAATTAATGCTATCTCGACGCCCCGCGAACGTCAGCTTTTATTGGAGTTTTGTAGAGAAACCATTCAGTTGTGCAGAACTTTACCTTACAATTTTAGAACAGTTCACGATGTTCGTGTTTTCTCGGCTTCAAAAGAACTTTAATGACACGTGCTACGTCAGGGAAAAAGTAACAAAGAGTCGGTAATGGTTTTGTTGCGTGGTAACGTAAAACCGCTTAAAACAATTACTTCGTTTCAAGAATTGATCCCCTGGAAGGTACATTTTCAGATAAAACCTCTTTTATGGTTGTGTTGCATAAAAAAGAATTCGTCCTTGATCGGAAAACTCCTACACTTGCTGTATCACGTTGTAGAAAGTTACGAAGAAGTTTGATACCGTTTTCTGATGATCCTACTTGACGTACAAGTTTGACTAAAGAGAACATTACGTCTAAATTTTGACGAGAAAATGTTTTTCTTAAAAAAATAAATGGATATATCAAGTAACACGATGATGAAATGCTCGACAAAAAAACAAACAAACAAACAGCTCCCTACAGGAATTGAACCCAAGACCCATAGCCCAGTGGCTAGAGCATCCAACCGGTATTGGAAAGGTCGTGGGCTCGATGTCTGGCTGCATTGGGTTCGGCTTTTTTTCTGAGCACTTCATCATCACGTACTTCATATGTCAATTTCACTCTTTTTTGGTTGTTTGTTTGTTTGGTTGGTTCAAAATGTTTTTCGAACAGCAATTAGTGTGCAGTAAACTTATCGTAAACGGGGTGTTGGGTTTTTTTTGCTTTGGGATGAGCCCCATGGTGCTACATGGTGTTTATTGGAGACCTTGACTCATTCAGTTCAGTTAGAAGCCACCATCTTAAAAGTTCCCGCTAAGGGATGGACCACTTTATTTTAGAGGAAGGGGGGTGGAATTGAGCAATTTTGTCTTGTTAAGAATTTTTTTTAGCATCTTTAGGTTGTAAACGCCGGAATTTTTTTCCATCGGTCTTCAGTCTTCATATTTATTAACGTATCACCAAAAATGTGCATTTCATGAGGTATGCCTGTACACGTATGGAGCAGAAAATGATATATGTGCCTCAAGCACTGCTGACCGGCCCCAGATGCAAGAGTAGGGGCAGAAACAGAAGCAGGGGCAGAAACACAGTTGTTTTCGTTTGTTTCGATTTGGACACGTACACAGGGACTGCGGAGTATATTTTGTATTGGGGTGGCTAACTCGCGCAAAGCGCGAGCCAACGAGCGCCGAAACTTCTCTTTACAGTCTCCGAAATCGCTGGAAATGCCTCTAATTTTAATAAGCACCAAAAAATATCATCTCATTTGTGTCTCCATTTCGTCAGTTTTTTTAACACAGCAATGAATGGACAAAACAGTACAGGTAACGAAACAATACCAAGTTCTTTTTTGAAAAACTTATTGGGGCGGCTAGAGCCCTCCAGCTACCCCTAGTCCGCGGTCCCTGTATTACACACCAACTGATAGGTAGTGCTTATGGGTTTAAGAACAACCACTCTACCAACTGTCCTTTATAGTTGTATAAGACTGTGGACACTATTTAATATAATAGTTATTGTTTAATTAATTAATAGATATCAGATATGTCTGAAGATAACTGAAAGTTAGATTTTAATACAAAAGATGGAAAATGATATTTTATGACATGAATTTCATATTATACCAGATTCAGTGAAATGGTTTAAATTTATGTTTTAATACAAGAGATAGATGGAAATGATGTATTTATGATATGAAACACAAAGAGGTGAATTGTTATACAAATTACACAGCATTGTTGTCTGTTGAAATTAAATTACGGCAAAAATTACAGATTAGTTTTTCATTTAGCCTAACAGGATCTTACCTGAGTAGAAAGGCGTACACAAATTTTTTTTTGGCGTGGGCACTATGCATGAATTTTTTCTCTACTTTTGCTGTGCAGGAGTTTTTTTTGGTAATTGCCCAACCCCCCTCAAAAATAAGATGGTCCATCCCTAGAGGCAATTGTAATGCATGGGTCCCGCCCTTTGTATCACATTTCAGTAAGGTCCGGTTCAAACGTCGAACTTTTCATGCGCCGAATCAAATCATTTGATTCGGCACATGAGAAGTTCGACGTTTGAATCAATTAAATTCGACGAATTTGATTTGGGTCGACCCAACTATTAAATTCGACCGGCTCAGTCGAATTCAATAGTTGGGTCGACCCAAATCAAATTCGTCGAATTTAATTGATTCAAACGTCGAACTTCTCATGTGCCGAATCTAATGCATCAATTATTTCAATGTATTTTCGGAAAAACATCAAGAGTCACATATAATTCGACGTCTGAACAAACGTCGAATTTTTTATTGATTTCTCTGGCGGGTCGACCCAAATAGGTATTTGATTCGGCGCATGAAAAGTTCGACGTTTGAACTGGGCCTAAGTCTAGTTTACTTGGGCATGCACAAAAAGGACAGCAATATAGAGAGAATTGTAAAGATTTAACTTTTCATGCCATTATAAAGTATAGCTCATCTTCTGTTTCAATTGGTGCTTTAAAATACCGGCTATACATATTTGTTGCTTTACCCAATCAGCGAAGACTGCGAGATTTCCAAACCAGAATGAAATCTGTAGTTTTACTGAAAAGCGCTCAGCACAACACTTAACTCAGTATTCAGAAACTGGATAATTATTCACCTCGTAGGAGGCCGAAAGAGCAGTGGTAAAAAAATAACAGCAATAATTAAAAGCGTTTTGAAACGTTTTGCGTATGAGTGATTTTTGCTGATTCCTGTTCTAGCCAGCATAACCATGCATCTTCTGGTTCATTCAAACGTAATCTTCTAATAAGCAGATAGGGGGATCTTAAATAAACCCCATCTTCAGGACGGTATTTCCTTGGTTAGTACACATACATTGTGCAGGTCATATCATGGCTAGTTCGAGAAGCGCGCGTTTTTGATTACAGAGCCCACTTAATTAATAAGGATTGTGATTGGTCTGATCAATTATCCATCACTCGTTTCAAACATTTAACTGATGCAAACTGATAATTAGAGCTGACGGGATCGATGTGGAAATGTTTCGGTGGGTGAAGATCTTCTCTTTAAAACTCGACCAGCCATTTGGATGTCAACTTTTTGTCCTCTTTGGATATCTAAGTGGACGACATACAACTTCACATTGATTTAACTGATGTTAATTGAGGGTTTGTATGGACTGTCTCTCAGTTTCACAGATTAACACCACAAATCAACCACTTTCGTTTTTCAAGGAGAGATCTATCGCTAGTGAGTAAGGTGAAGGTACACTGAGGATACGCTTGTGAAAGCAGGAGACCAAAGCACTCATAAAACATACACAGTGAAGTGTTGCGAAAGTACACGAACAAACAGTCAAGGTCAAGAAAGTAGGTGGGATCGTCGTGGAGAAGAGGTGGATGGTGGTGTAAAATAGACAAATTTGTTGAGCATACTGCATGAACGGGAGCTAAGTGAACTTGAAAGACAAAGGCCGCCATAGAAGGGAGGGTAACCAAAGAGTCGAGCTACAGACATAAAATGGGGTAGGCTGAAGAAGCCAGATTGGTGGTTGTATGGGCTGGAAAAGAGGAAGCTTGCAGGGAATGAAGTGTGGGAGGGGTAGGAAGACACCTCTAGAGTGGGGAGATGCGATCACGGTTCAACGAAGTGTATGGCTTACCTGACAGAGTTTGGAACGTAAACAGCGGTGGATGAATTGGTCAGACACCCTTCAAACATCAGTGGCATTGATTTAGCTTAGAATTGCTGCAGCATGTGATGCCCTAAAAACTCTCATGGGCCTGCTCCGGGGATAAGAGCTTAAGGACGACAGTCGGCGGCACCGTTGGTGTAGGAGTCTTATGGCTTCTTTGAAACACATCCTGTCAAACAGGTTTGCAAGGTCGCGTGCCTAGTTATCTTACTAACTTATTAGTACTTACCGGTGAGACCCATTCACGGCAAACTAGATATGCTAAATTTAATATAGCCTGCCCTCGAGTAAATCGAAATACAGAAGGTGGTAGAACTTTTACTGTGACTGCTTCTCTGGAATGGAATAAGCTACCTCTTCAAATGAGGAAAGCAGAGACTCTTAAGGATTTTTAAAGACCAGCAATCTTTAAATCATTTCTCTATATAAATATTGTGTGTCACTGTGCTGCATGCTAATAATTCTTTCATAGTTTTATTAGATCTTGATAATATTATGATAAGCTTTGATTTGTAACTATTTTAACTATTTTGATCTTGTAATGAGGGCCTCTAGTTTATTAGCATTTAGATGCTATTTTGAGCTACCCTCGATAAATAAAGACTTCACTTCACTTCACTTCACGCTTTGCAGATGTACACTTGACCTCTCAGAAGTGTGTCCGATGCGACCGTTCTGAGTTCAGTTGAGGATGCATAGCTGCCGGTGGCAACAATTGAATTCGTGAAACAAGGTCAGCAAGGTGAGACAGAAAAAACAAAAAAGTCGATCGTTAAGAAAACCTTTATTCACACTCGGCAGCATTTATAGTAGACTAGTGGGCCGAGCAAATACTGATAAAACAAATAACTTCAAATAAACATAATATGACAAGCTGAGACTCCCAGATGGGGGGAGGCAAACTACAATCCTGGTCCTAAAACTTTGGGACCCTTAACAAACTTGGGCGAAACTCTAGAAAATTTCACTACGCGCACTTCTACCAGTTATAACAGAAACGCATATTGTTCTTTTAGTGAGTTTTTTAGAACCCCCTTCCCCCCTGACAATGTTGAAATATTCGAGCCCTCGATGGACGCATCTGTTCTCACCGCTTAAAGTCAACATTGTAATGGGAGGGGGGGGGGGGAATTGTCCCAATACTTTTGTCCTGGATTCACGGTAGGTTCATTTACAAGGATGACCAAGGAGATGAACCAGGGACCACCCAGAACAACACCGCTAGCGGCCAAAGTGGGATTTGAACCCCGGTGATCACACTGAAATCCAGCGCCCTAAACCACTCGGCCATCCTGCCTCTTTCATTGCCGATATTGCCGATCCATGGAAGAAAGACAGCGCTCGTGCTTATGCTTATTCTTATGCTCATGTCACACTCGGTTTATACATTTGTTAACGCGACATCATCTTAAAGGGCAGTTTAACGGTTGTAATATTCGACCAACATTTCTTCAACAAAATTGAAGGCATGTTGGCAGCAGGGCTAATGTTGTGAGGAGGCCATCCAAACGGCAACATTTTCAAGAATTTCGATTGCGAGAAACTACAACCAGTTGCAAAATTGTTGAGACATTCGCCATCAAAAAAGTCTCTTCTTTCTCTAAAACGCTGCTACTAACAAATCTGTGACATGCAATACTCACCCCCTCCCTCTCCCCCTTTCAAAGTTGTTCCTCAAAGTTTCGAGCATGGTGCTGCATTGTTAACAACTTTGATAAGAGGGGGAGGGGGAGGGAAAGCGGAAGATCATGGAAACGTCATTCAAGGCCAAATAGGCGTACAGTGTCTCAAGTATTTTTGCAACTCGTTGTAGCAAAAAGAACCAGGCTTGATGTGCGTATGCTTTGGTTCAACAAATTTTGAACGCATTGTTCAAACGGATTCAACAGGATCCAACATTTTAGAAAACAAAGGCTTGAAGCGATGTTGAATGAAGTTTAAACCAATTTACTTTTGTTTCAATACTCTTTCAACAATTTTCAACACGTTTGACAATGTTGGGTGGTCTGTTCAAACGGTTTCAACATTTGTTGAAACAAATGTGAAACGAATATTGAAGCAAACGTTGAAATCGTGCGGACCTTAAAATGAAAAAGATTCCATTATTTTCTTATGATTATGCTTATGTTACTCCCGGTTTACACTGCTTATACTTATGGCTACGTTAACGTTTACGCTTTACGTGTCTCTGTGTAAAACAGCCTTTAAGTGCAGAGCCCAGAGCAGAGGTTAGCCTGTCGCTGGGGTGATGTTGGAACGTGTCCCGTGCCTACCCGACGCAACACCTTTCTGTTGAAAGCCCGTGAGCTGAAGGATACCTGACAGAATGGGAAGTTGGTGTTCAGCTTATGGCTTGGGAGGGGGCACCCGTAATGGGGGTAAATACTTGCCAGTTTTTTTCAACGGTTGGGCTATTTCCTTCTCAATTGTGCAGACTGAAATTGCTATACTCCGTAAAGCTTATGTCTCGAACACTGCGGTGGGATGACTGGAGAAGATGGTAACGTAAGATAGTGAGATGAGAGGAGGTAAAAAGTTGCTGCTCACCCGATACTCAAACTACTGCCACTACCCCCATCAACCCTTAAGTGACCACTCTTCAAGTTAATTTCCCCTTATAACAATGCTGCTCAATCAAAACAAAAGTTATGAGAAAAAAGGAAGTGATCAACAAGTAATAAAGGACTTGATTGTTTCACAAATTCTCCTCATCATCACCATAGAAAATGTATGAATTCATTGTGGAGAATAAACATTCTAGTATTAGGGTTAAAGGTGCACATCCCCACGAGAAAAAAAAAGAATTAAAACAACTGAAGCTGGCTGGTCTGTACGTTCTGCCAGTTATATAAAATTGCCTCCACCCCGTTCGTCCCTCTGTATTAAATCGACAAGCTTTGCAATGATCTCAAAGGCCTTCTTGCGCCTTATTAAAGTTTTAAAGAGTGATGTTTCTTGTCACTATCACGATTTACTGACTTATCATTCAAACATTTACTCTCATTAAGATCTGCGTCGGTAAATAGAGTCGCATAACTGTATCGCTCGGTAGATCACTTCGGCATATAAAATAAAAACTATAAATTTTGAATTTTCTGTTAAGAAGGTTTGGTCTCCTAGTTGATTGTATGGTTTAAGACGGTCTTAATTCGTATAGCTCGGTCAGGCATGACGCAAACTCGTTACATTATAAGTTGGGTCTGACGTCATGGAGTTTACTCAGTCAGTGGTTAAATCGATGAGATTTTTTTTGTGAAGTAACAAGCATAGCTTTTCCTTGATTTCTGTTAATTTTAGGTTTTCTCAATAGCAAATTTAATTGAAGTATCGAATTTCAGCGCTCTTACTTAGACGTTTAACTTTTAAGTGCTTTACATCTTTGCTGTTCTTGACACTTTCATTAACTTTCTTTTTCGTCGGCTCCTTAATCCCTTAAACTGCTATCATTCCTGAAGCATTTAAGATCGTATTGTACGATCCGAGACGTGCTTATCTCGTTGGAGTATTTGACATTCACCGTGTGTTATTGGAATGCAATGGCCAAGACTACTGTAAACACGTCTTTTTTTCTGGAGTGAGCTAATCCACAGAAGATCTTTTAACTAAGTTATAAAGAAACTTAAACGCCGTGCTTAGTCAAACGAAGCGGGTTGATGCTGAAAATCAGTGCTATAAACGCAAACTCTCCTGTGTCATGGCTGCGAGTAGTGCTTGGCTTCCGCCACAGGGACTGAACTTGCTAGAAAATACAGGCTCTTACTCAGTTGCAATTCATTGTATAACTGATGTTTGTTATGTAGCTGATAAAAATCCATTTGACTGAGTAGGCAACAAACAAACAACTGGGTAAGTAAAGGTTAACGGCTTTGACTTCAAAGGTCATCTGAAACATTTTAGCCGAACGGTCGACTTTAGATAGCGTTACTTGACTATAAGCTGTCATTCTGGGAGTGTCAACAAAGGCTTTAAAAACCAATTTTTAATTACGATTAACGAAGCTAAACATATTTTCACCATACGCAGTGTGTACAAATTAAAGTTCGGTGTCTGTTTCTTTTATCTCGCGTCAGGCATCTAAAATCTTTCTGCCAAGCATATTTGCTCGTGAACACAAGTTTTTACCATAAAACACTGCGTCTTCTCAACCGCCATTCATTAGGACGCGACGAAACAATTCTCCTCTAATTTCGTTTTGCTTATGTAGACGTTAAGCTATGGCTTTGATTAACCTTTAAGTACACTTACGGTTTAACTATTCACTTAATTGAAATTCTTTCTGCTGTTTTTTACCGACTATCGTTCCTGCGCCATGAGTCAGCCATGCCTTTTTCTCTTTCTGAGGCGCAGCTGTGCTGCCGGCAAATAAAAAACAAAGCCGACATCAGAACAATCTACTTTACGAAATTTAAAAAAACAATAGCCGAGGTAATTTGTTATGAAGGAGAAGTTAACTGAAGGAAAAAAAAATATCCAAGTTGATTAAAGGATTAAATTTAAACTCCACGAAAGGTTCTCATCTAGTCAACCACGACTCTCGCAATCTTATGGACGCATCTCACAAGGTCCGATGCCCAGTCGCGTAAGTTCCAAACTTATTATATTCTCTCTTTTACTCAGGAATAGTAAAGTTAATGTTATGGTTGAATATGCTGCCACATGTTTTCTCGGGAAGTCGTTCTGGCAAACTCGCTAACGTCGTACGTTTTAAAGCGTGCAGTCCATGGAAAAATTCCTCACCCTTTGCGGAATTTGCGGACGAAGAAGAAACTTCAATGACAGAAAATATTTCGCCGTTTTGAAACAGTCTTTGTACTTAAAGGGTGATAAAGTGTTGATAGAGTCCCACTGGAAAGTTGATGAAATCAAAATGAATAATAGATAAATAAGTAAATGTCGGTGGTCTTTCTGTCCCTCTACTATGTATAATCGTCGGTCGTCAACCACAACTTGAAAGAGGAAGCGGCTTCACTCTGTCTTGGTTTCCCTCCACCTGCGCGCATTTCCTGATGGACAGCGTACGTGTTTCGCTTCTTTTTCGCTTTTTGTATATTTACCATTTGAAAGTGTTTAATCCAATGAATACTTAATTTGTACCAAGTAAAAGCCTCACACGAGGCTGGGTTGTTAGAATGAGGAAGTTTATTATAAGGGAACAGTTTAACACAAGGCCGGTATCGCCACAGTTAACACCTGTTCGCTCTCTATTGTGAGTACAAGAGCTTTGTTTCCTCCGATGTGTACTTTAATGTTACGTTAAAGGAGGTCAAAAACGACTGTCGCTTTTCTTTAATCGAGAAACCGCATTTGAAGATCAGATGAACCCGCTCGTTGTTGGACGTCATAGTTTTACAGTACATTTTTTCCTGAAACTTTTTAATCAAATCGTTAATTACAATTACGTTATATATTGGGGGTATAGCAGGTTTTTCGTGTTCTTCAAAAGTAAAGCACTGATTTATCGCAAGAGCAAGCCATTAGTAAGCCCGTTTGCGTCAAGTATTCACGTAAAGCTAAAGTAAATTTCTTTCAAAATTAGATTTTCTGTCGAACAGTTGTGATTAATAACTGTTGCCATCTTTCTTATTGCCAGCACAGCTAGCTGGGCTGTTAATTCTATGGACTGGGAGACGTACAATTCCTTTTATTGCTCCGCTTTCTCATCGAGTGTCACTTACGCGACCAAAAATTTATCACTGCAATATTATATTGTGATGTTTGAAACCCCTCCCAACTTTCTCAAACCAATAATTAATGCTTTTATACTAAAGCGCGCAGTTGAAATTTTTCAGTTCTACTCTGTTGTCGATATTTTCCGCTTAGTTTCATCTTTTTTTCAGTTGAAATGTAGTTTGATGTCGCTTTCAAATGTGTTTGATCGCCATAGTTAATGTTGCCACTGCCTATTAACAACTTTTTCATGATTTTTTTTCTGTTTTATACCTCACTTCTGTATGTGCAGAAAGATTCGAATTCTTCAAAGAAGCACTGAGGTCATGACCAAACCATTTGGAGCTCTCCTAGTTTGATATATTTGTTTTTTACTGCTCAACTGAGTTTTGACGAAGATTCGCAATTTCGCAGAGTTCTTTTCTTAATTAAGACCAGCAGTTATTCAGTAAGGATAGCTCATAGGAACCCAACTCCCTTATATTGATGCCCAGTCGGTGTCGGTGTGTGCCGTAACATGAGTTTGGTTTTGTCAAGAGTTGGTTAAGTTAACTGGCCACCGTCAAGAGATTCGATTGCTGACGTTTCAATAAAGCAACTGAATCGTTATCGATCATTGTCCTTTCAGCATCTATGTTCGATACTTTTAGACCATTCTTTTAAATGAGGCTCAACGTAAAGGTTCATTCCGTGGGATGGATAGAAAGTGAAATAAAATTGAAAAATCAAAATGACTACTCCATTCATTTGGATGTTATAGATAGGGGAGACGGTTTACAAAAGTAAGGGGCCGCTTTTTTTTCAATGGGAAGTAACCGATTTACTTTTAAGATCTCTGTTTGGGAAGCCCCGTTTTGTAATTTTCAATGTTTTGAGAACGTTAGAGAATTTAAATTATTGAAATATGAACGGCAGTGTTTTCCCTGTAGTATCCCGCATGTACATTAACCGTGTATTTCAAAAGAAAATTAAAAGTGTCTTTAGGACGTCTTCCATAGTCAATCTGGCCTGCGTCTTGTGTTGACTGAAATGGGTGATGTTTGTGCTTTCGTGACTTGTTCAATGAGTTGTTGTAAATTAGGTGTTTAATATAGTTTTATACTTGCCGACGCTGCGGGCAAATCAACAAAATCCTTCGATAGTGATGAAACCCCGATCCAAGTTAACTCAGCTAAATAAGCAAAGAAAACTACAAGATTCACGCAATTTGTTTGTGTAGCGAGAAAAAGGGAAAAATGTTCTGCTTCCCGATTTCATGAGTTATCTATATGCACTCGTAATCTGCTCTGATAACATCTCTAAAGTCATTTAAACTGACTTTAGAAGTGTAATAGATGCAATCTTTGTTCGGCAATGCGGGAATTACTTCCTTCTACAACGTCACGCGATTTAAACACAACCGATTTAATCACACGATGCTAAAAACCACGTACAATCCTTTCTTTGTCGGGTGCGAGGTCCTGGATTCATTTAGCGAATGAGAATTATCATAATGAATTCTTTTATAAAACTGTATTGCACGAATTTAATATAATCTGTTAATAACGAAGCTATTAAACGGATTTCCACTGGTTTATAAGCCCTTGTTACGAATCAACCGCCTGACTAAGCCGCAAGCGGCTGACAACCTGCTTGTCAGAGATACCGAAAAGAAAGAAGCCAATAAATCATAAAAACAGCGTGACAGTAAAATACGTGATCACAACATAATGCGATGCTCTTCAAAGCCAAGTGGGGGGGCCGATAGCGCTGCCTCCAAGTATTTCCGATTAGTTTGAGAGACGCTTACACTATAAAGACCGAATTAGTCAAGCCAACAACTTGGCATTGGCAACACATCATTGCCTCAATTTTACCTCTGGACGTTCATTTTGTCACGATCTCAGCCCGAGCAAAACAAAACAAAATCTTTCTTGAACCTTTTTGAGCCTCTTTAATCAAAGACAAGTAGTAATTTAATCATAATTAGTTTATTTGTTTGTTTCCTGAAAGCTTCCAAATTTTATGATGACGTCAGTTTGGATCCGTGACCGGTGTTAATAAGGAATTAAGCTAATCCCTCATCAGAAATACGAAATATCCTGGTGACACAATAAGACGTGCTAACCAGCTATTTGCCTTTGTAGGATGTGGTTTTATCGGCAAAGAACCCTGAGAGGAACCCATTGTTCAGATAAAACGATTTATGTTTCCGTAGAAAGCAATCATTTTCTCAAATCTCTTATCCAAGACCTTTACGATCAAAAATGATTACAACCTGTCGCGCGACCTGAGCGATAAACGTTTAAAAATCACTTAAGGGCTCAAGATAAGAAATCTCGATATGGATTATTGTTTGAATTCAGTGTTTGCCTTCCCCCCATACTTATGACTAAGATCGTGCTTCTTGTTGAACTAGGAATTAACATAACTCGCTGCTCCTTGAGGCGTTCAGCCGACTTTAAATTAAATCTTCGTGTTGGTGTTCAAAGCCGCTCTACACAGCTCCACTGAGTAAATTAAATTCGATTCACGCGATTAAGCCAAGATGTTTCGCATACAATGAAGGAGTTACTGCGTTACTTTCCGCACGGTCTTTCAGTCGGCGAATCACAGGAATGAAGAGAAAAGACATGTCCAAGACGTTGCCTTGAGCGGCGATCATGCCGCCTTCATCTCGTACGACATTTCCTGACAGCACTGTTATTGTGTTATCATTAGGCCACTCCCAGTCAGTTATAGTTTAAATTCAGAGACGCAGGTCCATGTAATACTCTACCAGTTTATGAACTCCCTTTGTAAGGAGTAACTGAACAAAATTTACAGTCTCAAATAATATTTGACATCTTCAGTGTGGGATTTCAAGTGGAGAACAAGGTAATTACGGTGATTTTGCAATGTTATTTAGCATAGTGAACTAACGAATCTGATCGAAGCGCTTGGTTTGTTTGATTCACAAGTGCATCTGATAGTATCTAGTTAATGTCTTGAGTGGCCCACTTTACTGACAAACGAACGCATCATTTAAAGATGGGACCCCAGTTGCTGTAGGCTTTCAAAGTTGTTAAATGCCTTTTATTTTCTATAAAATTATCATTAGCACGTCTTGGTATTCAACAGCCTTGACACTTTTCTGAATCATGTATTTTGGAATAGAACATTTGCGCCTTCTAGGAAAATGTCGGAACTCATGATCAATGCACGTTGTCAGAGTGCCCAGGAACAAAAATCTCAGACAAAATTCATCGAATGCGGTGTCTCAGTCTAACAATTAGGAAGTTATCCAGCTTATTATTAGGTGACAAAGAAATTGCCACCCGCCAAAAAATTTACCATTGAATAAATGCAATACACTCACGCTAAGAGGATTATTAAACTTTGCAATCCATTCGTGACGGATCAACATTCCTTTCAACAAAATCATCCTACAGGACTTCATCGCGAAGCGCAAATCATTTGAAAACATCACTTTCAGACGTCTCTAGAGTTGGAACTATGAACCGTCTTCCCTTCTCCATTGAAAACATCCTGAAAGACACACGAGGCGCAGGCAGCATTTTGAAGATGGCGCCGACATCAGAGGCACTGGCATTGGCCGAAAGAATGGCAGGTAAGAGCTTTTAAAATTCTTTTTCCTTTTGTTAAGTCACTGACGGAAAACCCGGCCAAAGCAAGAAAACTTCGAGATTCTTGTCACTCAGTTATTCTAGAGCAGTTAAAATCGTCGAAAAGACTTGGACAAGGAACCATAAAAAGGTTGGGTAAGTTGGCTTAATTGTCAGCTTTTTCTTTTGTAAGTATTCTTTAGAGCCTCCCTTGCATGTATGTTCTGAATGAAATCGATGATTTTTTCTGTGTTAATACTCATTCGGGATTCTCGTAAACAGCACTGAGATGAAACACCTCTCGCCAGCAGACGCTTCTCAGTGAATATTGAAAGCTAGTTCCGCTGCAACATTGCCAGGTTTAAAAGATCGGAAGTCTGGCTGAATGTGCTTTAAAATGAATTAGGATTGGGTTTCAAAATGATGTGAACCGGAATAAACCAGTCAAGTTTTTACAAATGGATAACGAAAAAAGAAATGCTTCGAAGTTATTTGATTTTTATGGAACCTTAGTTATTCACGTGCAAAATGACCCATCCATTCATGAAATCAAAGTGATAGCCTCGAACCACAAAATCGCGATTTTAAGAGTGATGGCCGGGAGTGCGGTAAAGGGTAAACTACAAATGCCCTTCACCAAGTCAGTAGTTAGACCTAGTTAGTTTCTAATTGTCAAAAAGTTGCTTTAGTTTCCGTGACGAATCTACTGATAAACTGAGACCTTCGCTTAGTAAGCTTATGACCCCTGTGGTTACCCTCGTAATTCCATTAAATCTCTTGCGGCTAAAATAAGAGTTAGCACTCACAGGTTTCGCCATTTAACCTGTAACTCGGTTATGTAAATCTCTTAAAGCCTGATATATATTGACAAGGGTGGTTGAGCGTTCGCAATACTGGCCCGCATGTGTTGTTGTTTACACTCATCTCCAGTCCTGGATAAACCCTATTACTCCTTTCTGTAACTGAACTAAAAACTCCGTGCTGATGCTCGCTCCTTTTGTTTTGGTTTTCATTTAACTTTCTCAATCTTTTGTATACAAGACGTTTTAAAGCCCATGTTCACCGTAGGAAAAATTCTTTTGTTTCGAAATCCAGTTAAACGGCACGGAACCAGTGAAGGTTCAACTGCACTAGTTAAAAAAGAGAAACAAACTGTGTATACCTATGACAAAGATTAGTTCCTTTGTTAATAAACGCTGGAGCGGAAATGGTTATTGTACATGCATAAGCGGTATCCCGAAACAAATCTTAATCTTCTAAGCTTTACCGGAACCATCCAACCGCATGCTGATGCGAACGGATAGCTTCTCGGCGTTACGAGGGTAAAATATATGATTTCTCCGTCACATTCAATGCCAACATTATGGGGTGACTAAAACGCCTTCCGTTTTACGTAAATCAACAATCTACGATGAAATCACGTCTCTTGTTTCAGTGTTGCCTAACTGAGTTTTATCAGTAATCTTTCAATTGTACCAACCTGATAGGAAGTGCTTAGGAAACTCAGTTTCATTTTAATTTCTGTGAGCTCTATGTTGTCAAAGCTACTCGCTGAAGACCAACTCACCAAACATTTGTAATCACACTACAGTAAACTTTATTAAGCACCGGCCTCCTTAAATTAACTTTTGCTAATTACAGTTCTAAGTTATCCGTTATTAAACTATTTTTCTGTCTTCTTAAGCAAAGCAAGATCATATGAAGTAGAGCGTTGGATTAGTCTACTTGAAATTTATGAAGCGGGGAAACTTAGTTGAGAAGGGGAAGGGTGGTTGTATTTCATGTCCGAAAGTAACTTGGCATTTAGTTCACAGGGCGTTGCCTATTGTACCAGTAAACCTAATCCCGCAATTTTCTTTAGCACTGATCCCTCAAAAGTCCGATTAATCACGATCTAAAATTTTCTATTGTTCACCAGTTACTGCGCCTAATTGAGATTGTCATTCATGACATGCTCATAAAGCTGTGATACTCTATGTTTGCGTTTGTTCGGTGCTCGGCGAGTCAACACAACGACGCTTAATCAGATTTATTAGCACTCTCTGTCGGGCTTAGGAGAGTAATTAATTACATCTGAGACATTCCCAGGTGCTGAAGTTGACACAGCGCCTGAAAGTTGTTGAAGCATCTTAAATTTTTCATTTTCTTTGTGAATAAGGCTTTTCTCTTACATTGTGTGACAATTAACCATTGCGTTTGCAAACAGCACGAAGTGAAAGCTCTTAATTGAATTGGTGTAACGTTCGTCCTTGAAGAGACCGACTATTCACAATGAGACCGTATTCTTTCTTACTGAGTATCTATGCTTGGGTATCAATTCCAAGAGTGTACTCAGCTTGTATCGGAAAAAGCTCATGTTGATACTCCCGGGTGATACTCGGCGAATAATAGATGATGGCATGGACTTACAGTAACTGGTGCGTTAAGGCGGAGTAGTAAAGTTTCTATGCCCTGAGCTTACAATTTCCTTCCTTTGGCCATTTCTTCGTCGTATCCGAGTATCCAGCCAACACTTTCACTGCATAATGAATGTAACGAAAAATTCCTTTAGAATTCTTTTATATTCTCGAATCAGTCACTGATTGTCTGGTAGTAGGGTTGCAAAGAGCACCGGAAATTAACCCTAAATAGTAACAAAAGAAGGCAGCTGTGAACATGAATAGTGGCTGTCATGCCATAAGCTGTTCCGACCTTGAAATGAAAGACAAACAAGAGCGTAAAATCTAGCTCCCAAGAACAATGTGAAGCACAAAGCGTCAATTTGGTTGGTGAGATTTTAAGCTGTAAACAGGAAAAAGGAACACATACAAAGGAAAACCAAACTGTAGTATCTGACAACACTTGTCATTCTTATGATAACGTTTTACAAGTTTTCGCTTCAAAGACATCATTAGCCTACTTGCCAGCATTCCCCCAAGTCAGTCACTGTTTGGGGAATACAGTGACCAATTTAACATCGTAGAAGGCAGGATAATTTCCAATAATTAAGGGGTTTGCCGTTAGATGTCAAATGTCAAAGTCGGTGCCCTCTTTTGACGTGTTTTGTCCTTATAATAGAAACTTTTACTCAAGATTCTTTCTGTTTACCCAATCTTTGGCATACTACAGGGGTAAAAAATAAATGTATTCTGAGTATCATTCACTGTTTAATGTTTTCTGAGTCGGCGGATTGGTTGGAATTGAACACATGACGCGGATGATCAGTCGATAGAGTTCATCCAGCGAAAGATCCACGTACCCGTGACTTGGACTAGATGCTAAAGCATCTCTCATAGGTTTCATTGAATCTGGTGATAAGTGTATGTTCTGGTTGTGTATTTTATCACCGTGGTTCTGTCAACCTATTTCCTGGAGGCAGATTTGCCCCTTCTTTTTGGTCACCTTTTATTCAAGCCACTCCCTTGAAGTATCGAGAACTATAAGAGACGTACGCGACCGCGCACTGGACAACTGACCAACAAATATAACCATCTTACGATTACCTTTCTCCCTAGACATCATACTGAAGGTTAGCTGCATGGAGGGAAGGAAAATTCGACGAACAAGAACTACATTTAACCAGTTCCAGCTTGAGACGCTGGAGAGAACATTTGCAAGGACACATTACCCTGATCTAATGTTGCGCGAGCAGCTAGCGGCCTACACCAGTTTGCCTGAATCACGAATCCAGGTTAGCGTTGCAAAGAGAACTGTCCATTCTAGCCACTGTAATAACACGAAACCTGGCCATTCTGGTTTGGCTGTAACCCTGGTCTCATGTGGTCCCTATCGTGTCAGTGTTTTTTCAGTAGTCTATACTTGAAATTGAGGCTTAATAAGAAGTTATTAGAATATGGTGGAAGACGAAAAACATAAATAAATAAATAAAATAGAGAAATGAGTAAATTGAGGAATAGAGATACCAGAAGAAGGCAAATAATATTGTCGTCAAAATTTGAATCCAGTTTCGGCATCACGTGAATATACCCCACCTAAAACCAGGGAATATCCCGTGATATTCCCCAAATGCATATATGTTACGAAAATATTTAAAGGACAACGTCCTCGGACATTGTCAGTTCCTGGAAGCTAACAGTTTTCCTCGAGCTTCGCTCTCGGAAAACTGTTCGTCTGCGGACAAATATCCGAGAATATTTTTAAAGCCACATGGATGTCATTGTTTATTTTATTTATACCAGTTCACAGTTGATAGCGATTCATAGTCCAGCCAACGGAACAATTTTCAAAAGAGGATCAGTAATTGACATTCATCTGCAACAAGGCTCACGATGGTTTTTAAAAAGTGGACAAAATCCACGTGGTAATTGGTAGTTGACCTCCAAGAAAAACACGACTTTGAGCATAGGAAATTAAATCCAGTCGTCCATGATATTGTCTGTTAGATGGTCAATATCAATTTGTGAAATATCTCTATGTGGGATTTGAAAGGAGTGCTATTTTAGGACCTTGTGGGAGATATTTTAGTCGTTTTACTCCAAAAATAACTTCCTCTCGCCTAAGGCTTTTAAACAGCGTCTAAGCAAAACACAGGGATTTAAAGGATTAAGGGGAATTTACAAACGAAGCGAATAATACGTGTTAGTTTCTTCTGACCTCAGACCAAAGAACAACAGCCTGTCAACAAAATTCACTTTAAAGAGATTACGATGAAAATGGCTGAGTTATGCCTTCTCGGCAAGTGTAAAAGTTAATTGTCGACGATATATTTCCGATTTAAATTTAATAAAGAGTTCAGGGGAGAAGGAGTTTTTGAACGTTGAACAATTTTTAAGGTTTCAACACCTTCGTAGTAATTATATTAATGTACTGACTGTTTCTTTGTTTTCCTTCTTTGCACATTGTCTCCACCTATTAGGGGCACCCAACCACAAGTTTCGGTTCAGTTATATCTGTTCGGTGGAGGGTAGTTCGGCTTAGGTTTTCGGCGTCGATATAAAGAGTGCACCCGGATTTTCGTAACTGAAACGTGGCCTAATAGCCCTTGACGTTTTAGGAAGGGTAATTTTTGCTGTTTTTGGCACTTGAAAACGTAAGCTAGCATTTTTGGAAAGAAAATAGCTCTCAGTAGAACTCGTAAAAGGTTCATATCAGCTAGCATTTTCTTGAAGGAAGATTTTGTTCCCTAAAATTTTCGTGCAATTAAAATTTCAGCGAAGGAATCCGAACAGACCGAGTTCTTCTAGCTAACGAAAATATCACTTTAAACAGACTTCAAACACCATAAAGTACTTAAGAATGCCTCTCTTCAGCTTTTGGTTGATTTGCCTCGTTGGGTGCCCCTGACCTACAGATTGTTAAAACTATTAGACTACTGAAAATCTGTTACCAGAAGGTTTCTCTGCATGACTGACTTGTATCCAATTTCGTGCACGTTTTAATTTGGACATTGCATTTAACTTGTTACGAAGGTTATGTTATATACCAACCCACGTAAGGTTTGTTGTAAATATTTTCATTAGCCACTCAAATTACAACAAATAGGCTATCCATTGTAGAAAAAAAAGATCCCACATGCTGGAAAAGTATAGTTTTCAACTGAGATTAGCCGGTAGGAAAAATCTACGACTACAACTACAACTACACAGAAAGGGATAATTAGCTCCAACCAAAGTAGCTTTTTCAACGGGTATAACTAAAAAAATAAGAACAAAAAAAAAAACAACGTAATTTTCTCCTTGCGTCAGGTTTGGTTCAAGAATCGTCGCGCGAAGTACCGCAAACTGAAAGGAGCCACAAGGGAAACTGAAGACCGAGAGGTTGAAGAGACGCACACGGACACAAAGAAGAAAGAAAGCAACGACGATGAAGCTGATATGGTAGAAGCACCAGAGGAGGAGACATCATCTCACCCACCTGGCAAAAGACAAAAAACGGACAGCGATAGTGAAGACCGAATCACGCTTCCTGCACACCCCACACCTCTCAACTCTGCCGCGTACACTCCGTGGTCGTTACCTTTCGACCCGCGTTTATCTTCAGGTTACGGTACCTCTTTTGTGCCTGATTGGACGGTCTACTACCGATCTTGTCCAATGAGCATGCAGCAACTGTATTCAAACGTTGGAGTCATTTACTGACATTGAAGGCTTTGCTGTAAGATACGGCAGGTGTACGTTAGATGTTTCAATTTCAAAACAAAGTAGAGTATACCCAGCTAATAGTTAAGTACGTGTTGCAAAAAGAAATCGTATCTTCATAGCATTAATCTGAAAGCGAGAAGTAATCGTGAAAGCGAGCAAGAGTGGAAAATGTATAGCCCTGAACCTTCAAGCCCTCTGATAATATAGAAGCTTTTCGCGCGTTGGTTTAACTCGAAGGTGATTAGCAAAGTACTATTCATCTCCACTTCGGTGAATAACAGTTAACTATATCCAGTCGACAACTACATCGATTCCTTCAAAAAACAAGAACATGTATATTTGTTTTTGGGCAAAGTCCGTTATAAAACATAGCACCAGTCCTACAACTACAAGCTGTGACTGAAAAAAAAAAAAAAAACTGAAAGCAGCGCCGCCATTTCCTCATTTCACGTTGTACCACAACATTAGTACCACAAAATAGTAACAACATGCAGATACACAATTATAGCTATATAGTGTAAAGAGATTCCAAGTGTAAATATCGTCGAGCCAGTTTTGCCTTTATACAGCTTCTTACAGATTTGGATTTCCCTAAAAGGTTGTGAATAGTATATATTTGCCTATTTAGACGTTGCTTTGTAACATGAGCCATGCAAGTCTAATCAATTTACGTACTATGGATTTTATGAAGAAATAAAGAGCCCACTTCTACATTAAACCAGTGTTATCAGCACTTCCTCCAAAATTATTTTTTGATTTTCTTCAGTGCGAAATGTCGCCTCTTTTAGCGGCCACAGCCATATAAATGACAGTGAGTCGCGGTTACCACAGCACGAGTAACGGTGGTGATATTTAACCGGGAGTCAATGTTACATTAGTCAGCCAACCAAGAGCTCGAATTTAGGTGAAGGCTTGCCTGCCTTTCGCATTCAGAAGTTAGTGATGTCTTTGACAAAATGCTATAAGCTGTCCAATTACCAGCACTCGACTATCTATCATTCTTTTCGATCGGGCCACAGCAGAAACTCACAAGGTTTTCAAGGAGGATGAGATAAATCATCAGGATCTGAGGATACGAGTGATGTGGCCACTTTACACTAGTTGTGTAATCACAGTTGAAATGCATTCGGAAAAAAGGTGTGTCTTGAGCTTAGATTTAAAGACTGCTTATGTGGATGAGTGCCTAATATTAATGGTAGTTTGTTGCAGAACTCTTTTGAACGCGCATAAAATCCTTTTTTACCACAACTGCTGGTAATCTCGCAATCTGATTGGCTAATTTGCCGTTGTCGATAAGAGTCTAGATAACGCTGCCCGCGTCAACTTGTCACGCAATGCCTTTTTTTATCTCTCGCGCTCTGAAATAAACATTTTTTTGACGCCGATATTGTGGTAAAAAACAAATCGAATGTGGTTTAGCGTTGTCTGTACTCTTATCGACAACGATCTTCGTCATCACAGTAGTTAAAATGGGCGACAACATTTTGATCACTGTAGACAACGCTTTTATTAAGTGACCCCAGAGGTACTAATTCTTACACGTGTGCAATGCTATTTTCGTCAGTGCATTCCAGGGTTCTTTAACTAAATTTAGTTATTGTTTCCACAGTTCTTTATATTTACTCGTGTTAATCGCATGCTTTACCGAAAGTGCTGACACAAATAACAGTGCGAGCTTAGGACGAAAGAATATGCGGCCTTTTGCCACATTACAGTTGACTCCAGACAACCGCGAACCCTCGCTATCTGCGAACCAACATTTATTTGACCTGGATTTGCTCCTTAGGACCGGTTCAGACGCCGCTCCACTCATGTGCTGAACCTAACTGATGCAAAAGAGAGGCATCTGAATCAGTTCGGTACGGCAGTTTTAATTCGGTGCGGCAACGTGGGCGACAAGGTCTGCCGGATTATTCGATACTGGGGCGGCCACTGATTCATATGGTGCTCTACTCATGTGCCGAACCAAATGCATTAATTATGACAATGTATAAATGTATAATGCCTTCTCCGTATATAAAATACAGTACGCCGTCTGAATCAGTTGTCGCGCCAATGTCACTCCAAAGTCGAACCTAATTCAATTATATAGGTTCGGCAGATGAGTGGAGCGGCGTCTGAACCGGGCCTTACATACCCTCTAACTCGAACCCTCGATAACTCGAACCTCCCGCCAACTGGAAGTGATCTATTTTTCCCTTTAGGTCATGCAACTCGAATCTCTCAGTTTTCCAAAGTGTAGTGAGTCAAAGCATACTCCAAAAAATTGAATTTATTTTTGTATGAATTGAGTTAAATTTAGCAGCATGCGTGTATCCTTGAAAGTACAGCAGTATCTCCTGCTATGCATTACGCATTTTGCACAGTATGTTACTCATATGTGTCAAACTTCATCCTTCAGTTTTCGCTCTTTCTTCCTTACCAAACCTGACTAAACCCGTTGTTTAAATAGCAATGGAATACATGTGAACGAAACATTGTATCATCTCCGCCATTCGTTCCCCGGCATCTCCCGATAACTTGAACTCCCGCTAACTCGAACCTTTTCTGGGGGCCGTTTCTCGAAGCTCCCGGTAATTACCGGGCCCGTTAAGCAGTTTTGTTTTCCATTCCAGATGGAAGTTTAAAAGGTTTTGAAAACTATACAGTTAAGTTAATTATCAGCTAAAGAAACAAAATGGACTTCGTTAGAGGTTAAAACACACCCTACTTTTATTGAGATTTTGAGTTCAAAATATGGTTTGTGGGCCCGTTAAGTTACCGGGACTTTCGAGAAACGGGCCCCTGGTCTCTCCCTTGAAGGTTCTATAGTTATTGGAAGAAAATAACGTTTGGGAAGACGTTGGCAGGTACAAAACCAGTCTCCTGGGGGGTCCGTACAGTCTTGTTTCCGAGTCCCTTTGTTAAATGCTAAGTAGAACCAGACCACTAAATTTATCTCCCTGAGACACAAGCGGCAACTCGGTGTCTTTTATGTGTAAGTTCCTTCTGAACTAACTTTCCCAGTAATCAAAAGGGCAAAAGAGGACCGTGGAGGTGGAAACAAAACCCGAGAGCGTCTCGCGTGTGATGGTTCTGTCGGCAAGTATTTGAGAATGAAAACAATTTAATCTTGCAAACAGGAGTAAATACCTTAAAATAAACTGACTAAATGGCTGCTGATGGATGGTTGTCTGTAACCGACAGCGCTATAAATCATTCCTTCCTTACATTTCCCATTGAGGGATTTGTCCTTTTTAATACGCTAATCCCGTCCTTCTACTGCTTTAGTCTTGACAAATCTCATCCTCAAAATCTTTGACGGCCCTGATTATCAGAGCGAAACAATTTGCGACTGAAGATTAAATTAGACATATGAGCCCTTTGATAGCTCCAGGGTTATAATTCTGTGTCCTTATTTTACGCTGTCTCTACGTCTGTTATTTATGTTAGAGATTAATTTCGATGGGTCAGAATTATAAAATTCCACAGTGATGGAAATAATAACGTGTTACTGATGACTCAATACAAAAGAAACTGTTTAATACAATCTGATGAAGTCAAATGGAATGAGTCAATTCTAAGCCAACTGGATAAACATTCCACATAACCCACACACATAAAAAGGACCCGGCCGCGGCCGTCGGTTGGCCTTTATTGGACAGTTTCCGGGTACATTTATCACTGTCAGCGTATGCAGCATAATTACATTTACAGCTGGTTAATCACACCATCACGCTAAGGGCGAGAGCAAGCTCTGTAGACCAACCTTGGGTACAGTACACGTCAAACGTAAGGGCTGGCCAGCCGATCAGGGCAGCTTGGGTTTGCAGAGGAAAGGCAACCATGGACACCAACCCGTTTTCTATTGAAAGCATCCTGAAGAAGGGCTCTTCTGGAAGCGTCACCGAGCCGGTGAAGGAAACTGAACCCTCCAAATCCACTGAGGCGTTGTCACTAGCTGTGAAACTTGCGGGTAAGTTTTTAACACTCGATAGACCGCGTAGTTTTAAAAAAAAAGATTTCCATACCTATAGTGTTCAATGTCAGTGGTATGAAGACCAATGCAATGACGTCTTGGAAAGATGGGAATTAAGGTCATTCAAAGGTACATACAACTCAAGAGCTTCGATGTATGATAGTTTGTAATATACCTGAATAAAGCGGTACGTTCTGGGTATATCACCACTGGCCGAAATCCACGCATTGAACGAGACGAATCGCATAACTAAAGCCAATACTGAACTTGGTGAATTGCAAGTGCACTGTCACTCGATTCACCTCAGTCTAAAGCACTCCTCTGAGTGGTTTTCAAAAGAGCAGTGCGAATATAAATTCACCAAGTACATTGGAAGTTTATTCCATCCTTTTAGTGTTTACATTTCATCATATTGATCTTGATTAAAAGAACTTCAATGATAGTTAACTCAGCGAAGTTAATGTAAGCAAGATAACAAGGGGCGAAGAGGTCTCTCGATAAAGCAGGCATTGGTTTCAAACATTAATCACGCCATTTATTTCAGTGCAGAAAGCAGAAATGACACACATATTTAAACTGTCAGGAGGAATAACAAAAGTGAGCGGACCTGAAAAACACGAACATATATCCACTAAAGGGAAAGTATTGTCATTTACGTGACCTTTCGCCAATCACCACTTATCAAATAACTTAGGTTTTTGCTTGCCAAGTTGGCGCCAAGAAAATATTCTAGATCTTGATAAAAATAATGGCCATTCTTACAACAAAATAACTGTTTCTTTGAAGTAGTATTAGTCATCTAGGAAAAGGGGCAACTAGTCCGCCAGCCAACGCTCTAAGTCACAAAAAATTGGTACGAGACATTTTAAGTATCGAGATTAGTTTACACTGCACTTATTTGTGGTAATCAACTCGCCAGGTGTATTACATGTTGTGTTGTTTTAGATCATCGTTATTATTTCCTCTGGCCAAAGAAGCCCGCTTTTAACACGTGTGTTTATTTCTCGGTGGAGGCTTTTCCCTGAGTCCACTAATGATCGTATTTATTCATTCGTTACTGGGGTATTTCGTTCCAAAGAATAGAACATGAGGCCGGATCCCCTGGCTTGAGCCGTCAATTCAGTGTTGACGTTAACAGATAAATCATCTTGGTCCACCTTGGCCAACGTTCAGCACTTCGGCCGTCTTTGGCGCGCTGAAGATTGTTGGTTGTGTCCAGAGTCAATCTCAGAAGACTTAAAACGAAACAAAGAACATCTGAGATCTCTTATTTAATTATTACAGAAGGGAATGTCTTTTGCATTTAGATAAAAGCATGTTTTTAGTGGGCAATCTGGCAATGTTTTGAGCGTAAAACCTTATGTTACTTGATTCATACGAGCGCCAGACAAGCAATAAATCATTTTTAATTGATAAATGCACTCTAACACTCCAACATGCTGCTGTGATGAGAGCCTTGACGAAATGGAGTGATAGAAACTCATAACTAGTGTGAGGGGTACACCGGAGGGGAGGGGGAGGAGAAGGCGGACATCACTGAAGATCTCACGAACGGCATGTTAGCCACATCCATGCCAGACGCCTCAATTGAAAAAACCCAACCGGCTCACAAAGGTGCGAAGCAAAAACGTGCAGTCTGATCTAGCTACTTGACGCGAACTATCCAGCAAACAGAGTCAAACATATTGATTTCAACATATTAATGCTAAAATTTGAAAACAGAACCAACGGGAAATTTGACCGTCTGGAAACAAGACCAACAAAGCTGTACTACGATTGGATGCATGACTTTTAGTTTCAAATTATGTACATGCACAAACCTCTTTTCCATTAACATTGTTTCCTCAGTTGAATAAAATTGCATATAGCGACTTCGTGACATTTTGATCTCACGCATCTCTCATGGGAACATATAAACCCACAACTGACCAGCGCCCAACGTCAGTCAGTGGCTTCATGGCTCAGTTGGTTACTCCGGTTTTCCCCTCTCCCAAAAAATAACATTTCTCTCACACGGCCTCAACTTTCTTTGCCTTTTTTGTTATTTCACACGGAAAATAATTATATATTGTGCACATGTGTGCCTTAACTCTTGATTAGTATAGGTATAATCGCATGGGGCCGAGAAAAATTAAGGATCCTTAATTTTACTCGGCCCCATGCGATTACTTGTTTATCACTAAAAGGACAAAATTAATTAGGGAATCGTACATGATCGATTCAGTAAGATTTAACCAAAGTCCTGGCCAAAAAAAAAAAAAACAAACAAATTTCGTTTCAAATGAATCTCGTTGGCCATTGTAAAGTTTGTTTGAACTGATTTACAAAAGTGATAGTAATCGGCCCTCTTGATGCCTAAAAATGCTCAGTCTTGATTAAGAAAAAAATGCCCTCTGCTTCAGCCAACCAGCGTTCAGTAATTTTTCCCTTTAGTGATAAACTGACTAGCTGCGTACTGATAGACGTGGCTGACAGTTTTTCATTGCGTTCACACGGGTTCCAAGATTAAGGAAATTGAGAACTTTGCCGATCTATGCTTCGTATTCGAGAACTGAATAACACTTCACATTCTGTATCTAGTAGCTATAGTGTCCACCATCGAACATCTCCCTACCATTTCATCAGTTTGTTAAGCATACAGGGCACGAAACATGCGAGGACTTTATGGAGAATACGAATTTTGATATTAGGGATTAAAGAGGTAAAGCATTAGCAGAGTTCTGGCAATTTATTTCTTGTCTTTATTCCCCAGAAAAGCATTGTTCTCATACCATGTCTAATTTAGCATTTATAGGAATCATTTTTTTAAGTCTCGACAAAACGACTATTTTGCTACTATTTTAGCTTTTTTGCAAATAGATTGAGTATGTGAAGTAAGATTCAGTTCATAGTCTATTCATGTTCTAAACCTAGTAATTTTAGCTCGTCTGAACCAACACTTAAAGTCTTTAAATAACTGAGGAGAAAGTGCTTCCTTTGCAATGACATCTGCAAATGGTTAGACTTTCTAGTCCTCTCGGATAATTCTGTGGGACGCTAAAGAACCACTAGGGACGTAACGAACCCTGGCTGTGAGCAGCCCTAGTGTTTACTTGTCTAAACGATTGTTAACAGTACCGTGCAGTCTGGCAAAAGTCCCCCAAACGTATTGTAAATTAGTCTTGAAAAACCCCTTGGGGAAGGCTAATAAAATGTAACTGTCAGCGGCATGCTATGGCGTAAGTTATGGGGAAGGCAGCTCGCGTCACACGCAGCGCGTATCAAAATACTGATTCGGCAAAATGAGTGGAGTGCAACCCTTTCAGTTCGAACCTTTGCACCTTCCTGGTGAGCTATCATTTGAGAGGAAAGCGAACTAGATTTAAATGGAAGAGTCGGCACTGAATGGTGTACGTCATACGCTTCCATAAGCTGCCCTGACAAACCGATTCTGAGCCGCAATGCTCGTACAAGGGCAAAGATAACAAACCTTAATATTCATGTCTTAAGGTTTCAAAAAACGTCGTTGTTTTACTTCAGTTTTCCTTTAAGTGAAGGAGTTCTTCGGATCTGTTTCCGAACTCCGCATGCTCACGTACAGGACTTCTTTGCCGGAAGCGTTTCTTGCTGAAACTTGAGGCGCGATGTCATGCATAATAACATATAGTACATGGAAGAATTGAATATTGAAATAAAACGAAAGATTTCTGACAAAAAAGAAAACATTTTCCGATCGACACAAGGCAAAACTATCTCTTGGAGTAAGACTACGTAAGCGTGATAGGCACGGAAAGAAGAGAGAAGAAAATAGGGAACTTAAGCAACGACGACGGCGACGGCCATGAAAACGTCATTTCAAAAAGTAACTTCTCGTTTTTGCGACTTTTTCGCGATTATTCCAGTTTGTTTAACTTAGAAAATGCTGGCGAACTATCCAGGGATTAAATTGCAATGGATGGCATCAGAGTAAAGAAAACTGAAAAAAAAAAAAAATAGTAAAACAGATTTGCCGCCATGCGCTCACGTTCTCTAGAAAACATGAAATTTGGTCATTTCACGTTCTTGTTTTGCAGAGGACGGTGAAGAAATGTACCAAGAAATGTAAACGCACGTGCAGAGTGATTGTTTTTGCTCATTAAACCTATTGTTTTGTGGCGTTCTCGTTGCTGTTGCCGTCGTCGTTGCTTAAGTTCCTTAATTTCTCGAGCGCAACCGCTAAGCACGAAACAAATGTTTCTTTCAGTATTGGGCACACAGCTTCAAGTGAACTGAACTGTAATTTTCTTTTAGATGTTATTCTGGAGGCTCGTAAAGAGAAAACTCGCCGTCCCCCTCGACGAACGCGCACAGCCTTTACGCGTCAGCAGCTGGGAATACTGGAAAAATCCTTCAGTAAGAATCATTACCCGGATGTCGAACTTCGAGAGCAACTTGCTGCGAAGACCAACCTTCAAGAAGGCAGAATTCAGGTGAATATAGCCTACTCTTTCTCAAGTATGTATGGATGATACATCTTATACGTACGTTTTACGAGGATGCCCAGCCTCATTCATTCATTCATTCATTCATTCATTCATTCATTCATTCAAAAAGCATAACATAAAGTTACGTATACTGGAATCAAAAGGAAAAGTGGTCGGAAGCCCTAAAAGAAATTAGAAAGCTTATATGTATGATTTCTGTTTGCATGGTCTTGCATGACTGCAATTGATTACTCAGTCATCAATAACTTTGATTCTTACAGCTGGTCATATCAGGACATTTTTTCGACTGACGCAATCTTTACTTTAACAACCGTTTTTTTTGGGATGGATTTCTTATAGGTTTGGTTCAAAAACAGACGTGCCAAATACCGCAAGCAAGTAAAACGATATTTCTCCTCTGAGAAGTACCAGAGTGAAGATGAAGACATTTCTGTTGTTTGTCACATGACACCGACTCAAGAGCCATCATCTTGTTTTCAGTGCAATTCTCTAATGCCTCACTGTTGTAGTGATCCTATAGAGTCAGTTAGACATATTGGATTTCCCTCAGACATGTGCACACAATTCTCTACACATGCTCCGTTGGTACATGCCAGTGGTTATCACAACTTGCCCTGCGTCAGTAATCTACCGTGGACATTATGATACTATACGGAGCCGGTGATACCACGGGAAATTGATGTTTAAGTGCCTCTCCATCTATCAGCGTGAACAAATCACATGAGCCCATCACATACTCTGCAGGTGCCCGCAAGTAAACTTTTCTCAGTACTCTATTGGTATAAAATTGGAGAGGATGTTCAACCAGAACTCTTAAAATACATCAGTATCATTACGGTAGCTGGGACAACATGTAAAGAACAAGAACTGAAGCAGGTCCCAAGAAGAAACTGGCAGAGAGGATGTACCGGCGGCTATAAATTGCGCTTATTTGAAAACATTCTACTCGCACACCACGCCAGGGTGCTAAGCTGTTGTTATTTCCTTTAAAGTTCTGAGCGCCGGTGAGATTTCTTTATGAAGCATGTAAAATCAGGCAAAGGAATTATAAATTGAACATCAGCCATTGGGGTGATGTTGCTTGAGTTTGACACACTCCCTGCTGCCAATGCACTCTGCTGTACACTGATGGGGAGCAAGGGTTGGCGCAGTGGTGAGAGCGCTCCCCTTTCACCAATGTGTCCCGGGTTCGGTTCCCGCACTCGGCGTCATAAGTGGGCTGAGTTTGTTGGTTCTCTACTTTGCTCCCAGAGGTTTTTCTCCGGGTACTCCAGTTTTCCCCTCTCCTCAAAAACCAACATTTGATTTGATTTAGAGTTTATTTGATTTACAGTCTCTCCAATTAGTGGAGCACCCGTGCCCGGCTAGAACGATTTGAGACTTAAATAAAGTTGTTATTATTATTATTATTATTATTCTAATTATTATTATATTATTATAAGACGACGATTAATTAGGCTTTAAATAACTGAGTAAGTGGCTGCTGAGGGCAGGTGGAAAAGAAGAGCATCTGAATGCATTTTATGCAACCTCACTGAGATGTCATAATGGGTGAATTTCTTCAATTAATTGATTATCCTGAATCCAGTAACACGAAAGGAATAGCTATTCTGCGGTAACTGTGGTCTTTAAAATTGGCAACGTCAGGCTTTCTCTATAACAAATAGGAGATGTTGTGCGAAGATTATGCTGCATGCTTAATAAACATAATGTGAGTTATTTCTGAAAATGAATCTTACTGCGCTCTTCAGGTGCGGCAAGGAAATAACTGGCTCGAAATAGGATTTAATGTTGTAACCTAGAACCTCAATAAAACGTTTTATCCACTATAAAACGAACTGACAAGGAATACTTAAGGTTCTTATTAATGTGTTTAAATAGTTTCCGGGATAATTTATCAATGTCAAGTCAGCAATATAATATTTTCTTCTGTGCTGAAATTTAACACAATTTGGCCACACATGCGAAGGGTGCGCGAGGCAATAACTAATTACAAACAGTAAATTGCATCCACGGCGGAAATGGCAGGTAATCCATTCTCTGTTGATAGCATTCTAAAGAAAGGGTCTTCAAAACTTAACGATGGAAAAGGAGAAAGAAAACCTTCGCAATCCCATACCCCAGCTCTGAAGCTTGCGGCAAAACTAAGTGGTAAGTGAAAAATATACCCAAACTCTCAAGTATTCTTTTACACCCAGATCATGCTGATTTAGGCCTCGTAATGGGGATCGCCGACAAAACGACTTGCCTAATACAAGCGTTCATCTCAATCCTTTCATAGTAGTCGCCGGAGTTTTACAGTTCCAGCCTTTGCCAAGGAGTCATGATCACTGGCATGATGTTCTACTAGAAGTATACTATTTGGAGCATTTGCTAGGCATAGCCCTCAATGCTACGTTGTGACCTTATTCATAGAGCAAGCATCTTTTCTGATTCCAAGATTACTATTGGTGACATAGTACCTAAGTATTGCCGTGCTCGCCTCTGAAATGTCTTTTTAAAACTGCATATTAAGATGCCAAAATTTGCCCAAACCTTAAATCCCTGGGATAAGCTGAACTATGGCACTCTTATGCAATACAGAAGATCATATGGGCAGCATTTTGTGCTGATAGTAGGAAAGAGACAAGGAGTGAGTAGGTTTATTCGCACAATATTGAGCAGCCTGTGCGGATAAAACACATCTGTGGTTTAATCAGTGTCAAGGACAGCTTAGTACAAAATAGTTAATTGGATTAAACAAGGGGATCTTGAAGTTTCTAGAGCCCTTTTGTACTGCTCTTCACTCCGCCAAGTTCTAATCAGATTACTTATCAAATAAACGTTTTTCAATTCAGCACGCGGGCGCCAGAAACGGATTAACAAAACCGATAAAAGATCCAAGCTAATCCAGATCGTTACCAAAGAGGAACGTTTTATGATAGAATGTTTGTATGAAAAGATTATAGCGAATAGATCACCGCAGATGGGAGAGATTCTATAAATTTAATTGTATTCCAATTTGTTTTTGGTAAGGATTCATAAAGAAAATTTCTATCACAAACCTCCACACTGCTAAGCGACAAAGTACATGTATGGCAGGATCGAAAGCTGAATGTGAAATCAGTGTCAAATACGTCTTCTCAGCAAATCGGCTTCGCATACACGATATCACTGTTTATCTGCTATTCAGGAGAACTATGTCTTTCTAACCAGGGATGTAGGAATCTAGTTTTCAGGGAAATTCAAGGAGTTTTCAAGGAAGTTTTCAAGGAATCTAGTTTTCAAGGAAATAGTCCGCGATATCCTCTGAATCGAAATAGGTAGACCAGGCAGGCCGGTAGACAAAAACAGAAAGAAAGAGCATAGATAAGACAACTTTATTATATTTTTACACGGGATATAGTAATAACAGACCTGGCACCGCAGGTAGCGAAAGCTAATCGAGGCGGACCAGGAGAAAGGAAAACAAATGAAGTCTGGTAACCTCTGTTAAAAGGAAAAAGAACCGTATTACCGAAAAAACAAAAGGAAAACTAGTCAAGATAAACACGTCGTATTGCACGAGTTCATTAAGGCTGAATAGCCAAATCAGTCGCGAAGTATCTGAGAGAAAACAGGATCGGAACTAGAATGTACAGCTATGAAGAGTATAAATTAACTTTTGATCGATATGATAGATTCTAAATCTTCATAAGAATCTCCATTTTCCAATATATTTAACAAAATCATTTGTATCTTCTAAAAGTAGCTTTAGGGAGTGTCCTTAACTCAGTTGGTATCTCATTCCACAGTTAGACAGTCTATGACCCTAACTATTTAATAACAGGATCGTTGATTTCTAGTTTACAAAGCCACTATTATTGAACCCCTCATGTCTTATAGTATTTTTAAATATTAAAGTCACGAGGGGTTTGAATTGAATAAAAATGCAATGTGTGAAAATCATAAACGAATAAAAGCTTCTTGCAATCGGAGTGGAAAATATAAAACGGAAATGTAATATGTTAGACAGTCAGCTAATTAATCATTTTTAATAAACAAGTGAAAAGTGATACTCAAAATAAAGATGATTTTACAAATCTTTGAATTTTTTTGTACTAACAAACATAATTTTATTGTGACCATTAACATGATTAAGATATTTAAATCGCCCTTTTATTAAAAAAGAAAACAATATGTGTGTTGTTGGGCGCTCTAAGATCACATGAATTTGGAAGCACTATGCACTTTAGGAGAAATATGCACAAATTGCAGGATGCCTTCCTCCATCATTGTAGGGTTGATTATGGATCCAAGGGACAAGACGCTAAAAAGTCATCTGGAAGTAGCGGCGACTTCTAAAGTCAAGTCAAAACATGAACTCGGTGACCGTACCACGCAAAAGCACTGTTTTAGTCATTTTCACAATGTGCTAAGAAAATAAGGTCCAAGAAAAGCGATCTTATTGCAACCTTTACAGAGGCCAAACTAGCGTGCCATCATGAAAAAATCCGGTAGTGAGAAGCAACATTCCTCCAGCACCAGGGTAGTGCTTGTAATCTGTTACTTAGAGCTTATATGGGATGAATGTTCTGTGTAAACTTGTAATTGAAACCACGGATTATGCCTTCATTTATCAACTGATGCGCGATAACCATCCGCAAGTATTAATGAACAAAATTCCAAGCCTAACTTACACTCGCCGCCTCTGTCGGTACGCATTTGAAAACAAAACAATTTAATCCCGTAAAACAGGAGGGGAGAAAAACCCTCTAAAGTTGACTAAAGAGTTGCTGATAGATAGCGAATGGGAGAATGTTACACCAATAAATCATAAGTATGGAAAAAATGGGGATGTTCTTAATTCAATGCCCTAATCCCGTGCTACGAAAAAAATTAATAGCGTTCACATCGGCTCATCTTTGGCTTTGTAAAATCTCTGCTCTTACGATAACCAAGTTGAAACATCTTGTGCACGAGGTAAGTTGGTCTACCTGGAGATAAGCGGCGCTTGACGTCGTGTAAACTTTTAAATGACTCAGAAGTGTCTAATCGCTAATTTGATAGTATAAGCACATTATTCTTCAACTGCCCAAGGATGATAGAATTCGGAAATGAGCAGTTTGCACTGAAAATTACTGCTTGAACCATCATGATTTATGTTCTGAAGGGCACGGGTGGCAACTGATCGCATGGTTTGAAAGTACAGAGCGTAGACTCAGCTGGCAACCCAGGGTGACAGGTTCTTAGTGCATTTATCAACGTCACGTCTCCGGCCTAATTGCATTTACAGCTACAACAGCTTGAAAGCTAACACGCTCATACATTTGAACAGTGTGCATGGAGTTGTGTCATTATTAGATAGGACACGTACGAAGTGTATGGTTAGTCCTCTGCTGATTCCAAGAGGAAAATTTGTAATTTTAACGGTGCAGTGTTTGCAGAGGGACGCTATTATCATTCCATGGATGCAAATCCGTTTTCAATTGAAAGTATTCTAAAAAAGAACAGTAGGTCGCCCTCAGTCACAGACAACACAGAGGAGACGCAGCCTTCGAGATCAAACGATGCACTGTCGCTGGCGGTGAAACTAGCTGGTAGGCCTGCCATTTATGCTAAACAGTGAATGTCTATGATGAACCTCTTAGACTACTGAAGTGTGTAGCAGTGCATTTTCCTTGACACCATTGAAATGAAGATATATAACGAGCTAGAATTAAATCAATACAGAAAAGCGATAACTTCCGTAGAAAAACGTGAGGCGCAACTCAGCTGTCGTTCGTTAAATGTAAGACAAAAATTATTAGTTTAAATTAGGAAATAAGCAATGACTACTCAGCCAGAGAAGAAGAACGGCTCATAGATCAAGTAACCCGAATCTAAGCATATTTTGTTTTTCTATAACAAAGTTCTTCATTTCAATTAGTGTCTGAGTAGCTTCCGTAATGGCCAATCATACTTCTGGAAAACCTGAAAATCAGTACTTTCAGGGCTTAAATAACTTCTCTGTAACTTTTCCTAAAACACTCTAAGCCATCTGGAGTGTTTGTGCTTAGCTGGACTAAATATGTGCTATAGAACAGAGCACAGCAGGAATCTTACTTTTCACCTCCACAGAAAAAACAAACAAACGGAAATTACAAGTTAGAAAAGATGCATGAAATCTCATGATCAGTTATAAAAATAAGGATAAATTTCAACTTTCAGGCAAACGTTATAACTTTAGTAAAGAGCTCAAGGTTTACTCGAACCGGGACTACTAGTTGTAGAGTTATAAACTGTACACAATGACTATGCCTGTGACTCAGTCGGCTGATTATAGTTTGGAATTAAGCGGCCTTATCAATCAATTCGTCCAAGTGGTACTACTTGATTGAATGAAGAGAGTCAATGTAAACATGTTAACAAGGAGTGGATGGCCTAATGTACAATCCTGATCAAAAAACTATCTAAACCGGCTCATTAACTGGAGAGACACATTTCCCTTTTGTTGCAATCTCTTGGCTTAGGCTGGGATTCACATTTTCAACAGAAGATGTTTAAGATCCGAGAAACGTTACCATGAAGTTGTTGCCCAAATCGTTGTCATGTGGTATGGGAAATTCCAATATTTGCACTTTAGCCTTGACAGTACCTCGTAGGTATTTAAAACATAGCCTTAAGGTTATTCAATAAAATAAAAAAAAAAAAACCGATGAAAAATAGAGAAATAGTAGAGAGATGTCATTTCATTCGTAGTTCAACGCATAACTGAACATAACATATGCCATACGTTTATATTATCTGGCAGCTTATCAGAATTAGATAACTTTCCCCGAACTATCTGGCGCCGAGTGGGTCTGGAAGATCGTGATAAAGACAGAGACGAACTCAAGGCGTTAAACCTCTGCTGGTTCCCTTGAAAATCTCAAAACAACGCAAACGTCCTTCTCGGCCATCTTTTCCAAGCTTAAGTTCGAGCTAAACTCAATTTCGATAGTACAAATCATATCTACCTTTGAAAACCTCAAGGAATGGTAAATACAGTTGCAAGGTCTCCTTCTCACTCTTTGCATGCTTGATCAAGAGACTGTACAACATTTTTTAACAAAATCTCGAAATCTTTAATCGTGGAAGATACTGGAAAGAAATCAATACCGTTAATCACATTGTACCATTTATACGTCTACAATCACATTAAGTGCGCCAAAAGGTCACAGTTAATTAATTTAGTATCTCTCAACGGCTGTCATTACGTATTTAGCCTTGAACCATTTAAATCCGGTGCAAAACAGAAACTGTTGTCGTTATCAACTAAATACAGAAAGAATGAAAATTAAAGGATGTTCAGGAATCCACAACACCACGGTGCATACATATTTTCCCTTTCCCGCAATTATTACAAGTAACCATTTCGTGGTAAAATGAAAAAACATACACAGAACTTTGAAATTCGGCTTGGTAAGGTGTATACACTCTCTTTTCTTTTATAAGAACCTTTTTTTTTATAAGAATGTTGAGGCTGAGATTAACCCAATTATTAAAAACATGCTTAGACCATAACCCAGGCTGAGAGTCAGGGAAGAACATCTTTATTTTGCTCATTTATTTTTTTAAATGAGTAGTCAGTTGCCGCGGAGCGGATTTTCGAGTGGAGGGCGCTAGTGCGAAGTCTTAAGCGTGACCCAACTAGGGGGGGGGGGGGGGGGTCCGAGGGCATGCTCCCCCGCAAAAATTTGATTTCAATGGCTAGAAATGGATCTTGAAATGGATCATTTTTCGTCTGTTCAGAAACGACCTTAGCGACAAACTGCCTCATCCGGCCGTGTTTGTACGAGAAAACCCTCAAAAAACGAAATTGGATCGAAATCAGAAAAAGGCAGCGATTCATAAAAGTACCGTATATTTAACATAAAATAACATAATGTACTTTTTTGTAAAAGACGGAGCTCGTTTACTTAAGTAAAAAAAAAAAAGTGATTTAATCCGCCAATAAAAGTAGAGGGTAAAGCCCCTCCAGCCCCATTCCCTGTGCGGTCCCTGGTAGTATACTATGAACACATGAACTATTCTGCGTTTTCACTGGAAAATATGGTGACTTCATGTCGCGTTGTCAACCTCTATATTCAATGCTTTTTGTGAAGCTAAATTTACCAGCAGTTGGTTGGCGCGACATCGTGTTTGTACCATTTAACTTAAGAACACCTTCAGGAACGTTTTCAGGATCAAATCGCGAAAAATAGAAGAACGTCGAGCCTTAGCTCCAAAGTTAGACGTTCTCAGTTATTGTGTACTCTTTTCGAAAGATGTGTCGCAAAAGCGTATTTACTATTCATTCATGCATGCATTTGTTGGTTCGATTGGTTAAAAGAATACCGCGCAGAGCTCTAGTTCCTTCAAGTTTCTGAGTGTTATTTATCCTTCATAGTGGTGGGAGGACAGCTTATATGTGTTGCTAGACAGTAGATTTCGGACAACTGCCACAGAAAAAACTACGTATTTGTTTGCCTTGGACGTAGAGGCACTCTAACGCAATAATACCTTAATTTCAGATGTTATCTTGGAAGCCCGACAAGAAAAAATTCGCCGTCCCCCGAGGCGCACGCGCACAGCGTTCACGCATCAGCAGCTGGGAATACTGGAAAAATCCTTCAGCAAGACTCATTACCCGGATGTAGAGCTCAGAGAGCAACTTGCTGCGAAGACCAACCTTCAAGAAGGCAGAATTCAGGTAACTGAGCTCAACCTGAGTAAGCACTTAAGCCTTGTTCAGGGGTTTTGTTTGAGGCCGGACGCTGGACGTAACGTCCGGTTTTTTGACATGAAAACTGCTGTAGTTAGGTCCGATGGTTCACGCGAAATGATTATTTTTTAAGTTTGACGTCCGCCTGTTTGACCTATGAATCTGGTAGTTTTAAATGTTATCGAAAACCCTGCTTGTTGGCGAGGGTGAACACAAGGCCTCAAAACAGAAAAAAATAAACAAAAATCACCAAACAAAACAAACAAAAATTTCAAAAGAAGAATGATCGTCGCAGTTGTGATCGCAAGTTTTACAATTGTGACTAAAAAGAAGCCTGAAAAAAATTCAGGACTTCAACGGGGCTTGAACCCGTGACCTTGCGATTCCGGGGTTCAAAACCCAAAATTGACCTGCTCCCAACGTCATTGGCCTCATAGCTCAGTTAGTTAGATCATTTTTCATTTGATTTCATATCCGCAGTTCACATGATTTCTTTCATATGCATCATTCATTCACAAACACAAATTTACTGAAAAAACAAAACAACAACAATAAAATCAAAGCACCTAAGCGGGAAAAAATAAAATGCAATATCAACTCCACTGTACTTCGATCCACAAACTTTGAACCGTGCATTAAATCTGCCAATATTTTCACCCCCAACTTTAGTATAGGAAATCGCACGACCTTGAGTACAATTTGGGATTAATAAACACGAGTGCTTTTGAAGGTTCTCAAAATTTGCACGAGTCTTTAGGCGAATTTCAGAACTTTCTAAATCACGAGCACCTATTAGACCTATTTCAAACGTCAAACTTTTCATGTACCGAACTTAAATCCTATTTGGGTCGACCCAAACTATTAAGTTCAAATTATTTTGAAATGACTGAAATGACTTATTTCCCTTCCATTTGGCTTGAAAAAACATTAGTCACGTACAAGGTTGGATCAGGTTGGCAAAGCTTTCTTTGTTGTTTTCGCTTTGTGTTCAAGAAAATCGCGATCATATTGAAATGCAAATACACAACATGAATTTCAAAACAGATAAATAGTGTTAGTGCTAGTTGGAAGTAGACCGTTTTGAGCTGTCCAGGTTTAGCATGTTGAAATTTAAAATTTTACTTCGAGAACGCAGTCAACGGTTGTCATGCTTGTTTAAGTTCTCTTTTCACGCCTGAAATGTGATTATACAGCCAATCATAGGCGCTGTTATACTGAAAAATACGTTAACATAAATTATGCATTTGGTTCGGCACATGAAAAGTTCTACGTCTGAATTGGTGTCGAACTTTTGCCGTTCTATATTACTGATCCCGTCGGATAGAACAGTACTGTCGACCCGAATACAAATCTGTTGATTCATACGTCGAACTCTTCATGGACTTAATACCGAAATTTTAAGTTCGGTACATGAAAAGTTCGACGTTTGAACCGGGCCTAATTGTACGAGGTTGTGCGATTTTTTATTAATAGCTGGCTCAACAAAACTACCGATTGTAGGAACCGTCGCACAACTTGTAAGTTATCGGATATTCTGATAAACTAGTCCAACAAATCATTCCAGAGAATTGCAACTTGTGCGCCTTTTGGTCCAATTGCACTCGTTTGCAAAGTTTGGCTGTGCTCACGCGCCGTTGTCACGGAAACTTAATAAGTATTTGGAATAAATTGTACTGCTCTTGACCAATCATAATTCAGTGATTTTGTTGAATGTACTATAAGCTGGAAAATTTTACCTGCAAGGTACTACTCACATTCGCATTGGCATTAATTTAACAACAAAGTAGCTTTAGTTTATTTGCATGACCATAATTTCATACAGTATTGCAAAAGCACGTATTTTAAATAATGTAACAAGAAGGAACAAAATAAGAGATAAATCAGTCTGATTTAGATAGTATATTATTACGCGATTCTAAGCAAAATAGAATGAACTTCATCAATTCAATATTAACGAAATAATCAGGAGAGTTTATTCTAAAATTCCTTAGTAGCTTCTATAGGGGATAATTGGGTGATATTCGGTACTAGGTGATTTTTTATTTTGCTATAAAATGTGTTCCTAAGAATTGAGTATTTAGGACAGCTAAAAAGAAAGTGCATTTGTATTGATTTATCTGGGAATACTAAAGAGTGTACATGTAGAGTACATACGCAAAAGCCACGAAAAGCTTTTCTGAAAGAAATCATAGAAATTTTAAAAAACTTTCTACACCACTTAACTCTCTTCGGAAATTAATTTCTTTCTTTCTTGAAAACGCTTCAAAACCTGGAATATGTCTCCAATAACAAAAACATGTTTCGGGTTTAAATACCATGCCATGTTTCGAGGGGGTTTCTAATGGCATTTTTGAGTTTCGCGCCCTTAAGCCTACATTTCCGGCCGCATTCCAGTCACGTAGCCATTTCGCTATTCAGCTCTGTCATGCATCATTATATAATGTTGTTTCCAAAAGAATGAAGCCGATCTCACTCAAACATGTGGCATAATCCCTCAAGCAACTAAAACAAATTTGCTTTTTCAATGATGGCTTGGTGCTGTAGCTTCGACCCATGTGCTAAAAGCTGATGTACAAGTATACAATTTTATTTTCAAAGCCATAAGAAACCTGTCATTAATTTTTTGTTCCTGTTTTTCAGGTTTGGTTTAAAAACCGACGAGCTAAATATCGTAAGGAAATAAGAACGTGTCTTCTACCGGAGAATTATGAATGTGACGAGGAAAGCATAGCTAATCATTGTCCAGTGACACCGTCGCCACTTCCACCATACTTTTTTGGCTGCAATTCATTTCCCTATAACTACAATTACAACGAGCCTATGGACTCTGTCAGACCTTTTAGATATCAACCAAATATCTGTACTCCTGCGCAGTTGACAGCACACATCCATTTAGCGCATGCGCGGGGTCCTCACGGTTGGGATCCAGCCGCGAGCACGATGGTGGATCATGTACATTTGGGCGAAATGTGGCGTGGGTAATACCAACAGCGTGTAAGAACAATAAAATAGGGCATCCCTTTCTTTAGAGGGTCTCAAAATCTTGAAGCTCTTAATTGTACAAGTACCCGCTGTCACAAGCAATTGAAAACAAAGAACGCTCAACTCATTCACCTCACTCACTTTGTCTAGTATTTAGCCTGCGAAGCAGTCGTTTTTCACGATTTTCCCAACGACTGCTACGCAGGCTATCTAGTATTTGGTGAAGCATTCTTTGAATGTCCGTTCAGCCACAGACTATTAAATGCTGGACGAAGATATTTAGCCGGGGCTAACCTTCATTTATAGGTGTCTCAACCGTGGACATGGGAAGAGGCCGGGGGGAGTCGCCTTAGTTCTGTAGGGAGTTAAAAACTACACGAAAAATATTATGATTTAAACACCAAGAAAGGGAAGAACTCGGACGAAAATAATACCAAAATAATAAAAAACAAAGAAACATGTTAAATGAATAAAGAAATAAAATGGTTGTTTCGTCACGCCTGTTGATACCGTTAGCTTCAAGACGTCGGTCCCTCTCAATAAGTAGCTTAATAAGAGTAGCCTCAAATACGTTGAAAACTACCATTTTGCTATAGTACCGGCCTTGATCAGTCCGAGAGGAGTGTCCTTGAGTACCACTGATTGGGGTACACTAATAAAGTCACAACGCCAGCCTTACTTGTCTGCCATAGTGTCACTTTCTATCTTGTGATGAGGGGTCAACATCGGCCTTATAGTTTTTGCATGAATCAGTTTACTCGTGCTTGCTCGGGAAGCCTTCGGAAGAGTGTCCAAGAATTCTGCGCGGGTAGAAACAGGGCAGGGAGGTAAACTAGATGTATTGTAGATTATCAAATCTGACGCCAAATTTTTAAATAAACTTAAGGAGGGAAGTCGAAGATTGAAGGCCTTGAGTTCTAGACTGCTAAATTTTGGGACTTAAAACGCTAATAAATAAAGACATCGGAGTCAGACTGATGACACAAAAGACGGGTTTCGACTGATCACTGAGTGGAAAAATCAAATTTTGGCAAGATTTCCACACAGCCCCAGACATAAGTTATGCATGCATTTTGTGACTCAAACTCTATTCGTTTTTGGAACAGGGTTAGTATGACAGTGATGCATGTATGATTAATGTATGAAGCTGTGTGGAAATCTTGCCCAACGTTCTTTGTGTTCCACTAGAAGAGAAAACTTGGACACAACACCACGTTTTACAGAAATCTAACTTAAGTGGCTTACTTCATTGCTGCAAAGAGGGATCTCTTCAGTAAAGACCAATCCTTGTGCACTTCAATTATTCTCCAATATCTCTGTAAAATACTAGCAAAATCGTCTTTTAAACGTTGATGAAATCAGTAAGGTTTTTAAAAAATATCACCCTACCTTTATTTTTGCGTTAATTGTGAATATATTTCATGGCTATGTATCCCCCGCGACCTAAGACAAACGACAATGTTCAACCTCGTCCCCAGGGCTTCTCCCTAGAAATAAAAATGGCCGCCATTTTTATTTCCAGGGAAAAGTCCTGGGGACGAGGTTGAGCTATTTTTTGAGACTATAAAATAAAGTTGGAATGGAATCAAACAAATTATTAATTTTTAACGAAAGTCAACCTTGAGAATCTTTAAATGACTCTGAGATCACAGATCAACTGAAACATTTAATACGTATTTCTCTAATACTGGCAACGGAGTGGCTAATACAATACCGTCTGTAGATAAATCACCTATAAATTATTGAATAATTCTGTCCTTGATAGTTTCTTTATTTTTCCTACTACTTCTTTTGAGAGTGAAACAGAAACCTGTATACTCCATTATAACGAGGCCACGGGGCCACATCCCAACTAACATTTTAAAGATAATCAAAGCAGTTGTATCTGAGTCTTTGGAGAACATCTTCAATCTTTCTTTTCAGACTGGCATTGTTCCTGACAGTTTCATGTTAGCCAATGTAATACCGGCTAATCCATAAAAAAAAGATTCACAAACGTGTCTCTAGAATTCTTGACCAATTTCTCTCTAATAGCCTTTTGGAGAAACCTATGTCCAACTCAGCAGGCAGTCAGGGAAGGAATCATGGCCGACGGACGTGTTCTGACTCGCTTATCTCTATGGAAATACTCCTCGATAAATTAACTACTATAGAATCCCGTATGGAAGACAATTTCTCTAATCTACACACACAGATCTCTGAACTTTCTAATGAATTCAAACATGAAATTGATGTCGTCTAAAGCCCTCAAAGATTCAAAAAGCACTCATCAAAAAATGATGGACGAGCAAACGAAGGAAATCCAAAGTCTAAAGGCTAATCTGAGAAAGCTCCAAGCCGTGAACGAGAAGCTTAAACCCACTTTGAAAGAAGCCCAAGAGAACCTCGTCGCTCTCGAGAACTATACAAGACGAGGAAACTTGCGTTTCATGAATATCTCCGAAAGTCGAGGCAAGGATTGCCAGGACATCATTTATGATGTTCTTGAAAATGATCTCAAAATGAACGTCGAGGACATACGATTCTATGCGGTTCACAGCGTTGGCAAACAGGCTACAAAACAATGGCGCTACTCCTCCTCGCCCTGGCCCGATCAACGCAAGATTTGTTGTGAGAGAAGACAGGGATGCTGTATTTAATGTAAAAAACCGGCTCAAGTCCTCAGCCAGATATGGTGAAGCCCGGTCATGATAAAACGCAGACTGCAGACCATGCAGACGGTGCAGACCGTGCGGACTATGCAGACTGCAGACTGGGAAATTTTTGTTACTTAATATTTAACTCTTCAGTCCAGTGTACTTATCATTACATAACGTTTTCTTATTTGTCCTATATTGTCGCTTGAAACGCCTTATTGGCCGTTCCGAAATTCAAAAGGGAACTGGGGCGAGTTTCAAATTTTGAAGTAATCGATAAATTGACACCATCACATGAAAGATAACATTGAGATTGGTCGTTTGACCAAGTTTGGTTCTTTTAGGTTGAACAGAGACCAAGTTATGGACCTTGAAACATAGCTCAAAATCCATACAATTGTCTCTAATGTTGTGACAGCGTCCCCCAAAACCATGGTTTTGGGGGACGCAGCCTCAAAATTAGAGACGTTTGTATGGATTTTGAGCTATGTTTCAAGGTCCATCTTTCATGCGATGGTGTCAATTTATCGATTACTTCAAAATTTGAAACTCGCCCCCAGTTCCCTTTTGAATTTCGGAATGGCCAATTTAGATGAGCTTCAATAAAATGTAAGCTTATGTATCAACGTCCATTCGAAAAATGTGGAGTGTATGTGCAAGAGCGCAATTTGGGCGGCCATCCTTGACATTTGCATTTTTGCTCACTTACCTCTAGTGTACGGATTAAATATCAGCCAAAAATATCCTTTGGAAACCATGTGTGGGATCCTAATAAGAAATTATACTGCCACAAGTTCTTTGCTTTTCGGTTCGCACATTCAATGAAACGAAAACGTGAACGTAACGTACATGAAGTGTTGAGTGGCTTCGCTGGCCAGTTCGTTTTCTGTTCCAGACCCCTGCCTCCAATGATACTTGCCCCAACTCTCACTCACTTTTGCAAATCCAATATGGCAGCAAAGACTTGCCAACCAAAAATGCCATTCGACGAAACACCCGGATTTTTCAAGTGAGTATTCTTGTTGAGTTTTGCATTCACGACCTTCAACTAATACAACGAAAAAGGTCAGATACGTAAACTGTAAACAATCAATCACGGAAACAACATAGTTTGCACGGTCTGCACAGTCTGCACGGTCTGCAGTCTGCAGTCTGCGTTTTATCATGACCGGGCAGCCTATATCACCCAAGACTTTGTTCGAGAAATTCAGAAAGAAAGGACAATCCTTATACAAGCCATGTTCGCTGCTAAACAAGCCGGTCGCGACGCGAAGGTAGTCAACAGATCTCTCTTTATTGATAACACTGTGTTTAACATCTCGAACATTCCACTTGAGTATCAAGTAACTCCTACTTAATTTACTGATTTATTTACGACATGCCAAGACAACAAAGGTGAGCAAAGATAAAACCGAGCCGGGTCAATTGGCTCTATCTAATCAAGCTAAGTTTCCACATTTCCTCTTCTGTGTTGTTCATGTTTCTACATAAGTGCTATGCAGTTGTGGTCTGTATGTTTATTTTGCCATACTTCGCTTTCTTTATTTGTTTCAGCATCCCGCTTCACTTGAAACATGCCTCTTCTTTTTTCGTTCCTTTATATTTTTGCAGCAAGCTTTCAACGAAAAAGTTAAATTATTCTTTGTCCCAATTTAAAATGTGTCAACAAAATTCCGTGGGAAGAAACCCGTATTTATTTATCAGTCCGCCTGGCTTGTGTTTATTTAGAATCCTCCAACAAACTGAACACTGTCAATACTGCAAATGCCTTCGACCTAAAATGCCTGTCGCTAAACATTAGAGGGCTCTGTTGTGATAGCTTACATGAAGTGTATTCTTGGGATTGATACCCGCATGGTATCATGGTTGATTAAACATGGCGTTCGGGCCTTTTCATATAAGCCCGGTTGACCGGGCTGCCCCGGTTTCCGAGATCTCGCCACACCGCTAAATCGTTTGTTAAAATTTCGATGTGTTCATATGAGAGGGCGGGCTGGCTCGGTTGCCGAGATCTCGGTTTTTCCAACAGGGACTTCTGGAACCGGCGGCCCTAACATTTTTGCCATATGAACACTTCATCCCGGTTACCGGGAGGAAAGTAATACAATGCATTTTCATGATAGAACGGATATTTTATGACATTACCGAGATTTTACCTCTCTTTTCTTTGAAGATGAATAGTTTCATTCGGATAGTTAACGTAAAGTCAAAAGAAATTTGAGGCTGCTTAAACAAAGAAAATCGAGAAATTCTCGCCAGGCTTGTTCGTTAGATTTCATGCCTGAATGATCGCGTCACCAATTTTTCAATGTTTCATCTCGGAAAGCGGGCTGAAAGTCGCCATATGAACAAAACCTATTTCATCTCGGTAACCGAGCCAGCCCGGTTAACCGGGCTCATATGAAAGAGGACCTAAGAAACACGTGTAGTTTACTCGAAGCTAGTGTTTAACCGAACAACGCGACAGGCTCAATAAATCGATCAAACGCCGAACCGTTTTTCGCTGGCCACACAAACAAAATCATCATGTCATGTTTTTGCAAGAATCATACTGCTCCAAAGAGCTTGAACGCATCTGGGAAAACGAATAGGGTGGCAAGGCTTTCTTTAGTCACAGCACAAACCACAGTAAAGGTGTCATAATACTAATTAATCCCTCTGTGAATTTCAAAGTTGAAAAAGTCATTCCTGACAAACAAAGAAGGTTCTTTATTCTAAACTTGTCTCTGGAAGAGAAAGTTATTGTTCTCGTCCACATTTACGCACCTAACGATGTCGCCCAACAAGCTGTTTTTTTCAAAAGACTAAATCAACAACTTGAAGAATTCGCGCAAGACACAATTGTAATTGGAGGAGACTTCAATTGCGCTCTCACCTCAAACGACAAAAGAGGCGGAAACCTGTATCTAAAAAATCAGCTGTCATCCAAAAAATCAACACGTTGTGTGATTTGTATAACCTAAGTGATATATGGCGTTGCCTTAAAAAGAAAAGCAGCGTTTCACATGGCGAACCAAATCTTTTAAAATTCGATGTCGATTACATTTTCTCTTAGTTTCACACGAGTCAATTCAATTAGCAAAGAACTGCGACATCGTGCACGCACCCGAATCTGATCACTCCGCTGTGTCACTCGTTCTCCAGTCTAATCAGCTAAACCAAAAAAAGAGGACCTGGCTTCTGGAAATTTAATACAACTCTACTTAAAGACGAAGCATATGTAACAGCACTTAAGATGAACATTCCAATGTTAAAGAAAAAATACAACGAGATTCATGATTTAGGTTTAAAATGGGACCTCATAAAAATGGAAATAAGAGCTTTTACGATCAAGTATAGATGGTTTTCACGTGACGTCATCACTTTCTAAAATCCAAAAGTAAAGAACCACGAAAGTTTTTATCCTCATCAGGCATAAGAGGCAATAAATTTATATCCATTTACAATTTTACAGCTCAATGGTGTGCTTCGTTTGGAAACTAGAGCATTTTGAATTTCCGGGTCTTGGCGGTGCGTGACACAAGGCTACGATCGAGTCTTTTGAAAAAAATATATACTTATCTCATGATTTTGAGCTTTTTTAGAAGTTAAAGCATTAGGAAAAGTGCTTGTGGAAATACCTGTTTGTTTAGTACTGATGATCAGTCGCCCAGATAGCCAAAGTAAGTTCCAGTTGTTGACACTATTTTCCGGCCGCCATATTGGTGCACAACAGATGTGAGCCAAGATGGCGTTTGGGCTCTATAAATTTCTGCGAAACATTTCGACGAATATCTGACGTTTGGTGAAGGGCAAAGGCCTAAAACTTGGAGAAGTGTCTTCTTTATTTATCGTCTAGAACATTACAAATTCTTGACTTTTTCCACTGGCTGGTTTTCGATTTATTTATTGATTGCGTGACAGTGAAAACGATCTATTCTAAACGAAAAGCAAAAAAATACCGAGATGAAGAAATCTGCACAAAAAAGTAAATGACCTTCAAGCTAAAGCGGAAAATAATCCGCATAACAGAGACATCGTACTCGAAATCACGTCTCAAAAAAATTGGTTAACGAATACCAAAGGCGCAATTCTAAGAAGCAAAGTGAGATGGCACGAAGGAGAGCGCAACACAAGGTATTTTTTACAGCTTAGAAAAAATCAGTCACTAAACTCAAAGTCGGGGAAAGATCAGTTCGAAATCTTAGAAGAATAAAGAACGTTTTGAGTCGTTATATTGTTCCACCAACACCAATCCTGAAATTTTCAAAAACTCGCCATTTTTTAACCCAGAAAACGTATCCGCACTAAGCGAAGAAGAAAAGAAATCTTGCGAAAGAGTAGTAAGCGAAGAAGAATGCACAAATGCGCTCAAGGACTTCGACAATAACAAAACCCCAGGCACTGATGGTCTGCCGGCTGAATTATATCGATTCTTTTGGCCAGACATCTGTCATGAGCTACTAGCCAGCTACAACTTTGTTTCTCAACATGGTATGTTTTCTATAAGCCAAAGACGAGGAATAATCTCGCTTATCCCGAAAAAACCCAAGGATAAAACTATTCTGGAAAATCTAAGGCCCATCTCACTCTCGAACGTCGATTACAAGATTCTCACTAAAGTCATAACCAAGAAAATTGAAAAAGTCTTGCCAACTTTAATAAACCCCGATCAAACAGGTTAAAGACCGCTACATCGGTGAAAATGTAAGGCTAATTTACGACTTGATACATTATGCAGATAAACTAAATCAAAAAGGTATTGCCGTTTTCTTGGACTTCATTCCATTGATTGGAACTTTCTTTCAGAAACACTTCAGCTCTTCAACTTCGGCCATGACATTCAAAACTGGGTAAAATTTTTCTTTTATAATGTTATCAGCTGTGTTCTGAATAACGGTTATGCTTCCACTTTTTTCTCCCTACAGCGGGGCCGGTCAGACAAGGTTGTCCTTTGTCGGGCTTCCTCTTTGTTCTCGGTATAGAACTCCTCTCTAGATACATAAAAAATGATCCCACTATTAAGGTATCCAAGTCAACAAGCATGAGCTCAAAATAAGTCAATATGCCGACGACACAACATGCAGTATTTGTTCGTGACCTTGACTCCGTTACGAGTCTATTAAGAGTGTTAAACGATTTCAAAGAACATTCTGGCCTAGAAATAAGCACCACTAAAACCGAAGCAATGTGGTTAGGCGAATGGAAAGACAGAACAGATGAACCGTTTGGTTTTAAGTGGCCAAAAGAACCTATCAACGCCCTCGGTGTTTTCTTTTCTTACAACCAAGAAAGTGCTAACAGACTAAACTTCGGTGAAAAAATACGTTCAAGAAATAAATAAGCTAATTTTCAACTTCATTTAGGCAGGAAAACCCCCTAAAATCAAGAGAAACACTATAATTGGAGAAAAGAAAAATGGAGGATTAAAAATGTGCGAGTTTAAGATAATGGAAAAAGCGCTCATGATTACTTGGGTCAACAGAATTCAAGACGAGTCACAAGCCTCCTGGAAAATAATTCCTAACCAGCTCTTGTACAAATATGGCGGTCTTGCCTTCCCAACAAAATGCAACTGTACAACAGGCATACTAGACCTTGATGATAAGCTTCCCACATTTTATAAAAAAGTGTTGGATTATTGGTGCGAGTTCAAAATCTCAACGGGCATCGATTCCAGAACTAATCCTAAAAACGAAATACTGTGGAATAATAGGAACATTCTAGTAGGAAAAAAACTGTTTTTTATAAAAATTGGTACGACGCCGGCATTACTAAGATGAGCGATTTATTGAACCAAAATCAGGAGTTTTTGAAGTTACATAAACTTGCAACAACATTCATTTTAAAAGTTCCGTTCACCACGTACTATGGCTTGGTTAATGCAATCCCAAAAATGGAAAACTATTCTGAAAAACCCTACTCTGAACGACACACACAATACCGCTGTCAACACCTTAAAAACCAGTTCTATTTACTCCGCTCTTTTAAACACCATCTTCGTTCCCCCCTGCCGAACTCAAAATTATACGCCACGGATTTACTGAAAATTTCATCCAGAAAGTTTATCTTATGTCATTTGCAGTCACCAATGAAGTAAAAATAATAATGTTCCAGTATAAAGTCATTCACAACGTGCTTCCAACCCGTGCTACACTTAATCGAGACAGCATTTCAGAAAGCCCCACCGGCATATGCAACTTATGCAACGCAGAAGAACAAACGCTGCACCACCTGCTAATAAACTGTTCACTAACAATGGATTTCTGGGTTCTGTTTCAAGACAGGTGGTACCAAAACGAAAATGAAACAATAGCATTATCCACAAGCCATATACTCTACGGCTGGCATGATAGGACAAAGCATTGGCAAGTCCTAAATTATTGTTTACTAATAGCCAAATATTGCGCACAAGCCTTCGCGGAGATGTTTTAGATTTTCAAACTTTCGTTCATTACCAGAAAACTTGAAATTCTTAAATACTAAATATGGCATTTGGAATTCAATCGAAGAAAATGTTAAAGCCCTGTCAATAAGGGTCTCAATGAGTCAGTTTAAGAAGGTTCTAAAAAACATACTTCTTGATGTTGACTTTTTATCATATGTTGCTTCCTTCACTTCAAATCAATAACTTGCGTTTTGACATTGTGTAAATTATATTATATTTTCAAATAGTCTGTGTGTGTGTACATGCCTGGGTCTGTATTTTGTTTACATTTGTGTATGTCTCTTAGTGTGTGTTTTGCTCCATTTCGTGAGTGTATTGTCAGTACCTCTGATTCACTTCTTTAATCTATTCTATATCCAGCAAATGTGACCTTCAGGGTTCAGTTTTAACTCTAAATAGTTATTTCTGAAGGTCCAAACATTTTTTTTATATATATATTAGTATATATAATTTTGTAAATAAAGTCGAACCCTTTTACGACCACCTTTCGTAGGCGACCACCTCTCTTCACCGACCTGGGGGCAATTTCTCGAAGCTCCGGGGGATTACCGGGCCCATTAAGCAGTTTTGTTTTCCATTCGGCAGATCGGAGTTTCAAAGGTTTTGGAAACTGTATGGTAACGTTATCAGCTGAAAAAACAAAATGGACTTCATTAGAGGTCAGAACACTCCCTACTTTTATTGAGATTTTGAGTTCAAAACATGGTTTGTGTACCCGTTAAGTTACCGGGACTTTCGAGAAACGGTCTCCAGGCCCGGGTTGTTCAAACGTTGGATAGCGCTATCCACCGGATAAATCACTATCCAGCGGATAAGTATTGGGAAAGCTAATTGCACTATCCACTGGATAGATATTTATCCGGTGGATAGCGCTATCCAGCCTTTGAACAACCGGGGCCTGGTGGAAAGCGTTATCCAGCCTCTGAACAACCGGGGCCAGCCTCCAAAAGACCGCCGAAAGGTTTCTTGTCAAACAACTATATTTGGAACCTCTTGTATACTAAGCGACCACCTCTCTTGAACGACAACTTTTTAGAGATGACTTTTAAAAATTTCCTTTTGTTTTTAAACTCCCGGAAATTTGTCGCTGTAACATATTGGCCATCGGCATACATTACAGCGGAGGTAAATCTCACAGTCAGACAGTACTGTACGTGTCCGCAAATGGTCCCGTCCTTAAAACGAAGATTGGCATAGATGATGAAATGATGTGGATAGGGAACTGGCGTGAATAGCGATTATGTTTCTTAAAACCGTCTTCAGTTATGGCCCACCTCTACCATCTTTTCCCATACTTTTGACTGAATTTTGTCACTAACTACGATTTTATGAATTTAATTGCACCTCTAAAATTGCAACCAGATACCCTTTAACGACACAACTACCCTACATATCTTCCCCCAGCTAAAAATTGTTGTTTTGGTATTGAGTTTAAATCAAATTTTATCAGTCCATTAACGTCACCCGGCTGGCAACAACATCAACAACAACAAGAAGTACTTTTAGTTTTAGACAAAATAAACGTCCGTCCAACTACGGCGCTGTTTGTTTGTCTGTTGTTGTTTTTTTTGTTTGCTGCCATGCATATCCTCAGGTACAGGTTCCAAACTAAAACTCATCCGGGGTAAAACGCTGTCATCTGAGTAAACTTGTAAGGCTCCACTGACTCCACCGCTCTGAAAAACACCTTGTGTGTAGCACTCGAATTGTCTTCCATATTTGGGACAAATTTCTTAGACATTATCTTTTCTTCGCCGTATTTTTGCTTTAATTCCTGGGCAATGGCTAGTTGGGGATTCTGAGAAACCATCGGTTTCCGACTGTGGTAATGAAGCACAGCTTCATGCCCCAGCAAGGCCATATCTCCAGTGGCTTGTGCTTCGCTTTGGCAATCAGCTGGACAGATTTTTCACTTTTTAACTTCCTATAAAATCGTTGCCTAATTTGTCGCCTTGCTTAAGCCAGTAGTGCAATGATTTCTCTCCAGTTAAGGTGCTGTAAAGTTTATTCTAGGCGTCATCATCCCGGCCTGGTCGGATTTCAACCACACCACCCTGGAAGCCACTGCGTTTGTCTCCCGTCGGCTGGCCAGTCGGCTCACCACCCATGGATGTGAGGAAGAAGTTCTGGGGCTCTGGGTACAATTTTTAACAAGAGTGCTGAACTAAAGTATATTTCAAGTTTACTTACAGTTATGTGTAGAATCAATAATTTTTGTCTACGTCGCTTCCCTTCGCGAATATGAGGGGTTTCTGATTTGGCCCGGCGTCACGTATTCTGATTAGACACCTAAGTTCTCGTAATTTACTTTTTAAAAATTGTGTATAAACGTAACGCAATGTCACAAATTCCAAAAAAAGAAAAGAAAAGAAAAGTTAAACACCTAAACCCTGGAGCGAATGATTTGAAGACAAAATCAACTTTAAAATTTGCCCCAGATCTCACTGGCAAGTCAAGATAGCTGAATCTTATTGATTGTTATTCTCTGATTGTTGGCTTACTACACATAGCAATGTCAACATTCGTCATGGATTTTGTTGTTGTGTTGTAAAATATAGACATACTATTACAAAGATTATAAGTAAGAATGTTTTTATAATAGTAATTTTTTCTATGTTTGTACTTCTTGAAATAACAAATATTTCAGCTTCCTCGACAACGATGCACGCCTTCCACTTGAGACAGTATAAAGAAGAATTTCGTAAGATGATCTAAGGAACAACATTTCATCTGGTTTTGATTAGACTGTTATCATGTAATTTGGGCGCTTCCAAATAAATACTGAACTTGCAGGGTTTGGAATATTTCAACAAATCGTGGTTGCTCTGTAGGAAAAAGTTCTTTGATCGCATGCAGAACGATATTTGGGAATGTTTAAATCTACTATTTCTATTGGAACGACTGTGAATCTGGCTTCTTTTGATGAATTTCTCACATAAATAATGTTGGCTCCAAGTAGGACACTTCAGGACAACTTAAATACATCGAGCCCCTGGCCTCATCGACTGTTTCCTCCACTTTAGATGTTGAGTTTTGATAAAAGCACATGGCATGTTTCATTGTTTGTATTTTTACGTTTTTGAGTTTTGTCCGTGATCTAGGCACGAAAAATTTGTAAGTACGTCGTATATCTTTCAGTTTTGCTTGCTGGTTTCTTTGTTCGCCGTATTATTTTCTAATTTCAGTCCATTTCAGTTGTAATCATTTCAGTGAATCGTTGGTTAGTTAGTTTATTTGATTGTACCAGTTATTCGCTCGGCACGATGGAAGTTTGTTTGCTGATTTACACGGAATAAACCATCAACGCATATCAAAGCGAGTATTCGGTTGTCCTTATCACAAAGTAGAGACACTGGGTCTCTACAAATAATGAGGAGCCAGACCGTTAAGACATTTGAATGTTCATAATGCGTTTTTTAAAAACAGACGGTCTTTAATGAGAGCCATTCCAATTCACGTACAGCTGGAGTAATATGGTCAAACGTTTGCTTCCCGGTGATAATTCTGGCTGGAAAACTCTGGATGAGTTGTATTTTCTCGATGTTGCTTTCGGAAGCACTAGACCAGACAGTGCAGCAATAATCAACCTTGCTCATCACCAGCGCATTAATAATAATTGGCAACGTTTCCTGATTAAATAAATGCTTGACTCGGTTTATCTGGCACAACTTGGCTGTACAGGAAGCTGATAATTGTTGTATATGGTCATGGGAGTCCAAAACCAAACCTAAATCTATAGCGAACTGGGCTGGCAGCAGTCATTCACCAAGAAAGTCAATGCTAAGGATTGTTGATAACTGTTGACTAGCTAGCGAGATCCTAAACAAAAGCAATTTTGTCTTCCTGGGATTGATTAGAAGACGATTTTGACAGCACCATTCAGCAAATCTTCCTTTACATAAGATAAGGAAGTATCTAATGATGCTAAAGGAAAGGAAATAAAAACTTTAGAGTCGTCTGCGTAAGACTCCAATTTACAAACATTTGGAGTAGATGCTTAATCCATGTGTTAATGGCAGCGTTGATGAAGTAACAGTACTGATCTGAACATATTGTGATCGATTAGATGGGTACGGCTAGCGCACCAGCGATATACCAGAGGAGAAGCACCCAGGTGTGAGAATGATATTCCGCAGGAAGATATTATGGTCCACACTATCGAAAGCTTTTGAAAGATCTAGAAGGATGAGAATAGAAATTTCTTTAGCATCCATAGCTTCGAAGAGATAGGACGTAAACTGAGCCAGGACCACTTTCTCGCATATCTTTGAAAGAACCGAGAGAAGTGACAAGGGACGGTGTTTGATGCAATTTCATGATCCCCTTCCTTAAGGAATGGTATTACCTCAGCCAATTTCCTGGCGGGGGAAAAAGTGGAAGTGAACAATGAACAGTTGATAATGTCCGTAAGTGCCTGAATAACATTATCAGGAGAGTCTTCAAACATCATTCAATAAGTTGTGAGTGAACAAACTGGTTTGATCAGTGAACTCGCTGGCACACAAGTTTGTGTCATGACAGTTTGTGCAATTGTTCAAGGTTCAATACACAAAACCAGGTTTTGTGGGGAGCAGGGTTGGCGCAGTGGTGAGAGCGCTCGCCTTCCACCGATTTGTCCCTGGTTCGATCTCGGACTCGGCGTCATAAGTGGACTGAGTTTGTTGGTTCTCTACTCTGCTCCACGAGGTTTTTCTCCGGGTACTCCGTTTGATTTTCAGTCTCCCCAATTAGTAGAGGACTCGTGTTCAGCTAGAGCGATTTGAGACTTAAATAAAGTTATTTTTTTTAATAATAATAATGCAAAACTTTATTTACAATTATTCTTCGAAAACAAATACAGAAAGGTTTCAGATAAAAATTCAATAAACGCTTTCAAATTCTGCACTTCATGTTAAAAAGTGTCCATGCATGATACTTTTTAAAAAAAAACGTTGTTAATAGATGTAAAATTACAAGTCATAAAAAAATCATTATGATTAAGATGGAATGTGTCCCTTTGTTTCTTGGAGTTCGATTACTTAGATTTTATTCTCGAGACACAAAACTAGAAAAGCGAGAGGCGAATGGCAAAACTAAAACCCTATTACAAGGCTGCTAAAAAAAAAGAAAACAAACACTAAACAACGTCAATGGCTCCTTCGACAGTTGCGATTTCAATATCACAATTGTTGTAATCAAACGCAGTACGGCGCTTCACCCGCGATCCTCGAAGGCAAACCAGGGCCGACCGAAGGAGTGCAAAGCATATCCTTGCTCGAATCCAGGAAATTGTTTGCGAGTATTGTTCTCCTTTCTTGGCGGCTATCAGCTCAGCCAGTCGACTATGGTACCTTAAACATTCCTTCCCCATCCCTCCAGTAGTTGTAAACACAAGCGGCGTGAACGAACCATGCTCAACATCCAACACTCTCCTCGAATACAACCGCTTCCGCTTCATGGATGTGATAGATTTGCTGCGGCTCCTGGTCCCTGTAAGACTCGGCATTAGGGTGGCAAACCCTCACATCAAAGAATGCCGAGCTCTGGGGATCCCAGAAGCCACGCGCCCGAATGTCCAATCTTGCGTCTTGCGCTCTATTGGACCCTCTATTATCTCACTCATTATTATTATTGTGTATTGAACCGTGAAAAATTGCACAGACTGTCATGCAACAAACTTGTGTGAAAGCAACGTAAATTTTCACATCAAATATTAAGTTTACTCAGTTAAGCCTCCATTTACGCGGCTGAAAAGCAAAAGCGTTTGATTTTCGCCTGGAGTAAAGCTACACGAAAGCAAAGCAACCGAACTGCGAGTCTCTTGTATAGCACAATTTATTGACTCGAATTGAGCAAGTTGTTTTTTGCAAACTTTAGTGATCAGACTGTTAAAAAATACTCGACGAATCGGCCATCGAAGGATATAAAAGCACAGTAAAAATTTACATCCAAACGTCTAATTTTTTGCAAGGTAGATTCCCAGTCTAAGCGCTCAAACGAACTTCGCTTTGATCACAAAACCACACTTACTGATCTGTCCTATAAGAGGGATTTCTTCATTATGAGCAAACTGATCTCTTCCTTTGAGGCTGGCGAGCGTTTCCTACAACTTATTCTTTTTATTTACAGCTTTAAAAAGCGGTGTTTTCCTTCTGAGACCGGCAAACTACTATCTTGTAAATTCACGCGTGATACGGACCCGGAAGCCATTTTGAATTGAAATTTTACCTCCCATGTGGGTGACGAAAACCTGACTCTCTAGTACCCCTTAAGTGCGCAATTCTTGTATTCTGATTGGTTAATAAAGTTAAAAAAACAAGTCAATTTGTGACTACGATGGAAAAAAAAAACCGGAAATCTTCCGAAACCTCAACGCAGTCTGCCTTCAGGCATCCCGCGTAAAAATAAATCGCTTTATTCGAGTGTCAATGTATTTAACACACAAGGTTCTAATTGGGGAACACTAAACAAATCAAATTGGAATTTCGAAATTCTTGACCCAAAAGGTAATTTGGGATTTGCACGCCAAAATCATTTCAAAGTTAAAAGGACGCGCTACTCTTAATCCAGAAAAGGTATGTTTTTACAGCCTCTTTCTATTTCCTTCGCTGATGGTGACCCTTTAAACGGTGCATTCTTTTAATGCTTTACACACATAAAACAAGTGTGTGTGAGGATTGTTGGATTTTCAAAACTTACATTACTTATGCACGAGAAGGATCATTTGAATACTACACGCTTACACTTCAAAAATTAACTGCAGTTAACAGATTAGAAGGGACTTCGCATCAGTGTCCTTTTTTGCGCTCGGCTTCAACCTTTCGCTCGTTCGGGCTTGTTCAGGTGTACCGACTTAGCCAAGAAAATGGTAGTCTTTACACTAGGGTAAAATCAAACTTAAGAATATTTCAAGTCAAGTAAATTTTTGATACTTTAAGTAAGTTTCTGACTTACCGCTTCACGCACAAGTGATGTTTTTTACTTCAAAGATAACTTAAGTTTATTTTCCCATGCAGTTAATTAAGAATGACTGACATGCTACACCCGCTTCAAAGCTCAAGAAACCGCAAGTTGGCTAAGTCGGTTGCAAGGATGGTTTTCAAGTCACTTGAAACTTTCTTGAATCCTTTCAACTTTCCGACTTTAATGAGATGCAAAGTAAAGTGACTTGAGATTTTACTTAGGCCTTCACACACATATTTTGATAAACTAAAACTTGGCAGCTTTTAAGTCTTACTTAACAGCCTAGTGTAAAGACTACCAATATAAATCTAAAAAAACAGATAGGATCTGTGCTTGTATAGATAAGCTTATACTAAGATGATTAAATCAACGGTAATAATATACAACGAGTGAGATGAGAATCCAATCTAATCTAAACTATTATAACTAACACCCTTAAAATAAGCAAATTTGAAAATAATCTGAAACTAAAAAACACTGCTTTTCATGAATGCCGTGTGTCTAAAAATACGCGGGTCACTAGAAAGGATAGTTTACGTTGAGCTGATGACAGAAGTCAGTTAGTGATTCTGCCTGCCGTAAATCAGAGGGTAAGCTGTTCCAAAGTATTGCACCACAAAAGCTAAGGCTGTTATTCAAAAAGTTAGTGCGGGGCATTGGAACAGCTAGATGCCATTACCCAGCCCACGCAGTCGATCCCAACCCATGGGTCTGGTGCCCTGTGCCCAGTAAAGAGTGCTACATGAAGATTCTCCGCTATTTCAATGAATGCTGTCGCTGTTTCCCTTTTGGAACGCAAATGCGTAAACGTGATCTATTGAATGTGACTGCCGAAGTCGGCAAATGGTGCATGGCTCAGTCTCTAAGTTTGACCAAATGTCGATCAATCAATCATAGTGTCCCAACCTGGCATCGCTCGCCTTATTCCAATCACATCTCAAGGGCACGTAAAGTTTCTTTTTGTCCATATTTACTGATATACAAATATGCGGCACGCGTATGATAGGGCTACCATTTTCAGCGTTTCTTCGTGAGATATTTCTTTCCCAGCGTGCCCAATCGATGAAATGCAACAATCGATAAAATCGATCAGTTTTAATCGATAGTAATTAATCGATTGATATGGGTATTCGCTGAAAATCGAAGATTGAGTATCGATTAAAATCGATTTTAATCAAATAAACAATTTTCATCGATTATATCGATTGTCAATGGGAGGAGGAAGGGGGCCTCTCTAAGGTAAACATCGGTTCAGTGATCACTGTCAGATGTCAATTTTCCGGACATTTGGATGCTTCTTTGACCTTGTACGTTATGACACAGGTTTCTTCAAGTAAGAAGGAATTAATTTCGATAACGTTCCATAGGATAAAAGTTTCAAAAAGCCCTAGGTTAGGAATAGAAAGTACTGTCAAGCAGCTTGTAAGTCGGCAGAGTTTGCGAGATTCCCATCGGTTAGGGCAACTCACAGTGTGATGCGGCGACATCCTGACCCCAGAATAGGTTTGGCATATGATATATTGAGCGTGGTGTGTGCCAAATTTCAAATCGCCAATGTGCGTGGTTTGTCTTAATGGAACGTACTTGGAAAAGAAATTACCCACTATACACAATACCATATTTTTATTTGCCATTTTGTTTTCTTACTTTTAATTACTGTAAAATTTTTATATATTCTTTATCACTTTTTTCATTTTAAAAATACAATTATTCCTTCTTAATTCACTTATTATTATTTTAATTTCCTTACTTTTGTCTTTTTTTGAGCCAAAACAGGTGCCAACAACACTGATAATATACAGACAGTCTCAAGCCAACGAAGTACACCTTTAACAAAACACCAATAAACACCGCAGTCAAACAGCAAATGTAAACAAAAACAGGCTCAGTGGTCTGTGAAAATCCAACAGACAATTTACACCAAGGGGGAAGGTCAGCGAAATACTTTGACCAACACAAAGCTCAAAGAGACAAACCAACAAACTTTTAGAACGAAGCAGACCCACAAACAAACAAAACTTAAATCTTGTTAAAGCAAAATATAGACAGAAAGTGCTCAATTGACCAACAAAATGACAATAACCAACAAAATTCAAAACTTAGACAATGAAAATGTTGAACAAAATTTAGTTGAAAAGTAAACAAAGTGTGAACAGACCCTGTGAGGGTTTTACCAAACCAGAAAAATTGAAACGGATTAATGGTGTTCAAAGGGGTCTTCAAAGCTCTTAATGCATGACCTGGGTCCTGACTACTTATCATGTTCACTGAGCGGAGTACGTCAAGATATGTCTTAAGGGACTCTATAAACAAATTGAATGTCCGTTTACCCAGAACCAACTACCTAAATAGGAGCTTTAGCTATAGAGGTGTGCAACTCTCTGGAACAGTCTATCCTGTAATCTAAGACAATTGAAATCTCTAGACCTTTTTAAGCAAGGTTAAACGTTCATTTTAGTTAATTAAGCTGTAAACACATCATTCATGGAAAACAGGTCGTGTTTAGAGTACTATTTTTATAAAAGAGACTTTTTAGGTGTGTATTATTATTATTAGGAATTATTATGTAGTTGAATTTATATTGTAATCACCTGATAAATTATTTTTACTGTGTTAGAATAAAGATTTTGAGACTTTTTGAGATATTTCAAATTCAGAGGGATTGATGCATAACCAGAATGGCTTACAGCGTCGACAAAAATCAACTTTTCCTGTGAAAGTTTATAATAAAGGAATTAAACGTCCTTTTCTGAGGTACGTTTGCTAAAGATTTACAAACGAATAATTGAAAACAATAGAGACGCTCCCTCCCTACTGGTCAATGGTAATCGTTTGATAATGATTTCAGAAACGTTTGAACTACGCGTTAGTAATTGAAAGTCTTATAATTACCTATTGCAATTTTTCTCTTCCTAAAAATAGATCTGTCGTTCAACTGCTGCTTTTCCTCTAAATTTGTCGAGAATACAAAAAACTTGATTGAAAACTCTCTTCACAGGCATATCATTTGAAACCCGTGATACGTGGACACAAGTTCTTTTGAATATGACCCAGTTGTGCCTTCGAGTTCACAATTCGAAATGTCTCCCTCCTGTCGCCGATTACTTTCTCGAGGACGAAAGATTCACCCGTCCTTACTGTAAATAGGTACTCGTGGTACCCCTTCACTTCAGTCTTTATTAATACTGAAACTCGCAAGACTTCGGAAAGACTGGCTTCATGTGACTTGAGTCCACGGCAACAGTTCGTAACGTATTCGCTTACACCCGGGCTAAGAATTCATAAATCGTTCATTTACTAACGTTGACAAAAATCGATACAATTAAGAGGACTCGCATTATGAGTATCAATTTTCATCGATTGGTGAAATAATCGAGTAATTTTTATCGATTATATTGATTGTTTTGATTGGTTTCCGATGATCGATTTTCATCGATTGCGCACGCCGGGTTCTTTAAATACCCTTTGTCACCGGCTTTCCATAATTTACCGCGGTCGTGCTAAAATTTCTTGGACCACGAACTTCAGCCACTGCACCTGCACGGAAGATCTGAAGAAATCCGTCTCCATCGCGCAATTTGTGTTCAATCAGTTATAAACATGCATTCAGAGATACTCAACAACGCTTCCAGAATTTATACCAAACATACATCAAAACGCATCACCATCGCTAATACCCGTGGCTAACGAACCGATTTCCGAAACATGTTACAAATTTTCTTGGCTCTGTTTCAAGCATTTTGCCAAGCGTTTATCTGATCGCAAAGCAAATCCTATTGCTTTTTCGCGGTGTTTAATGTTAGTGCAACTATAAAACTAGTATATGCTACATTGAAATCGTTAAAGCTTTAAGCTCTTAATAAACTCCCAATCCTTCAAATCTTTGCCACACTCTCTGTACACCGCCATTACTTCTCTTATTTGATTTATCGTTATTCCTACCCAGACGTAAGAGAGGCTTATGGGTTTATGCTGACTTGACGGAAGAGCGGTTTTAATTGAAAGTAATTCGCATTTGGTTTAGTTTTGCATTACTTCGCTCTGTGATTGGTTGGTTGACAAAACTCGTGCCACATCCACAGTCAATGAGACGCAAAACCAAGTAGCGAGTTGCATGTGTAGCAAAGTGAACTCGGGCTCGTGTGACTCCACTAAGTCGCATAAATAAGAACTTTATTTAGGTTTTAATAGTCACGCAAAACTATGACTCTGTTGATAATTAGTCATGTGATATCCATCCGGGATGGTAGCTTATGTGCGCGGTAATGGAGTACGTGTTGTAGTTTTGAGTCGTACTTATCGTTCATTTACAGAGACGAGAATAAAGTCCCTTTGACTGGGAAAACTAAGGTTCGCTGTTGGAGTTTGATCCCCAGCTGCCTCTGCGGAATTTTCAGCAAATGCTTTAAAATTTGTGACAGAAGAGAAAATGGAATATTTTAAAGCCAACATGCAACGGTGTACAGAAATTGACTCCGTTTATCAACCTCGGCTGAGAGATAAACAATCTCGGCTAGAGACGTACGAGGCCAACTGTTCCTGTGTAAAATGTAGACTTTAGACCCCTATTTTCGAAATTTAATAATTATAACAATTAAATTTTGTATAGCGCTATCTAAAAGAATACGTTTCAGAACTTATACGCAAAGTTTACTCTCAGTCTAAGGTAAAAAAAGGGGCATAAACAGCCCTAAGACTAGGATTACGTCACCACTACGTCTCCACTTAGGTCGTACGTTCGTGTCAGTTATTTATATATTGATTCATTTATTTATTTGCAGTTTGTTGCCTCTGACTAAATTCTCGTTATTGCAACGTTGAATGCTCTCTCAAGATAACGGATGGACAACAGAATAAAATAGCACTCAGGCTGAACCAACTTTTCTTATCAGACGTTGTTGTGTTCGCTACGTCGAGGACGAAGAGGATGTTCACAGTCGATCGGTCAAAGTGACCATATATATCTATGCATTGCTTAATGTTTGAGAATTTCCGAAAACAAGCTTCCATCTTTTGTTGAGTTTAACCCTCAGACTACCAAAATATACTGCAAAATAAACCGTTATCTCTTAAGGTGAACGAAGCAATTGGCTCAGCCTTGGACTTGGTTGGACAAACTATATGACGTGAGACGCTTAAAACATTACGTCTTTTGAACTATACACAAACGTACCTTAATAATTCAGTTTGAAAAACTTGAGTCAAGTTTTTCCGGTGGAAATTACACAGAAAATGTTACTTAATAATCTTTGCTCATGCCGAAACATTATCAATCGATTTTGTGCAGGAAAAGGCATCCATAGTACATTTTTGGCCCTGGCGTCAAGATGGCGCGCGAGAATTAAAAACATTTAAGCTAAATTTTTCAAAACGTTTCCATTTGCACCCTTGTAATCCGTAACAGAAGAGGACCGTATTTAGTGTCAGTGCAGTAACACGGTCTTGAGTAAATAAACTGCTTCGATTCTTTTGGATTTTCCCTGATTTAAAGACGTCTTTTAGCATTTTACAGCGGGCCGAAACAGCATGACAGAGTTCCTTTAAACTTTCTTTTTCATCAAACTCCCAGAGGAACAGTAAAAAAAGTATAACAAGATTTGCTAGACATGGCTTAGTCCTCATTATGACAAGTTATGATCCACTGCAGGCGTCACAAAAAAATCAAAAATTGGAAAAAACAGGTACCAGATAAAAGACTAGCCGTCAGATTTTAATTATATTAAAATGATATGGGCTTGGTGGTAATCTGGTAACAAGACATATAAAACAATATTTTCATAGTAAAAATCCGATTCCACGACTGAGAATATGACCTATATTATTATTTCATGCTTGCGACGATGACCGGCCTCGGTCTTGTTATGCAGACTTACCATTTCAAGTTTGCCAACACAGACTGATTTTTTAATTTGTTTGACTTTGTAAATTTTGGGCCGCAACAACAAACGCTCTTGAAATAGCGATTTCGTAGATTTAGGTACAGCGTTTTTCAGCAGAAAACACTACTAACAAGTAATTTTCTATGCTACATTGACTTGCATGTTGTTGGGTTGGAAACTGTTCTCAGTGATATTTTGAACTAGTGGCCAATGAAACAAAACGCGTACACTTTCCGAACATTGTTTTTCAAGATCTAACAAAAATAATTTGAAAAAAGATTACCGCTAACGTTTTTCCTGGTAGATTTTTTCACCTTAACGAGAAAAAAAAAAGATTCATGATCAGAAGGGTATGCTTTGAAAGGAAAAAGTTACATACGAGAGTTGGTGCTAAGGGAAGTTTACACTGTTTTCAGGAATTTGAAAAATAAACAAAGCATGCACATCACATTTGGTTTTTCGTGATGTTGTGAATGCCCGGTATAAAATAATTAAAACGTGATCAGATTAAACATCAATTCTCAAGCTTTTCTTTCTAAAGGTAGACAAGCTATTTAAGGTTTTAGCCGCAAGATATCTCAAAGCCGTTATTAACAAATAAGTTGTATAAAAAAGCGGAAATCAATGTCAATCTAATGCTAGAAAAGGCAGTACAGTTTATTATAAATCACTTTCCTAGACTGCATAATGACAACATAAGGCAATTATAAGGCATTTCGAGGACCAGGCTGTTTACGCTTACAAAAGGGCTGTCGCAACATCCTTGAAAAGTCTTGAATCAAAGTAAAGAGGTGGGACGTCGAGGCTTTTCGAAAACAACCCCTTAAAGTTAACTGCCTTGTTTCGTGGGCGTGAGAGAATAAACGTGAGAAAATACCCAGAAAGTACTGGCTATCTCTGCTTGAATGTTCTTGGTCAATCAAACCCGCAATTATTATAATTTCTAAAAGTACGGGTATTGCTGTTACTTTAAAATGGACTTCTCTAGCTCCCCCGGGAATTTAAACATGACTTCCTTCCGGGAACAAGCAAGGAACACGACCGAAAGATCACTCGGGCCACATGATTTATTGGGTTTGTCATGGGAAAAGAAGGCAACTGTCTGACTGTTTCGTTCGCTCTACTTTCACAGTGTTTAATTCCAATCTAATCGTCTATAGGCTTCAATCGTTGTATTGGTCGTAAAAACAACCATTCGGCTATGTACATAAACATCTAAAAATTTCTGAATGGATTAGTGTGACCAACGTTGACACGCCCATTTGCGCCGCATCGAACCCGCAGAGCTTTGCATTGTGTTCTCGCTTCTGGTCAAACTCAAGACCTGCCTTTACTTGATTGAATTATTGTTAAACAAGCCTGGAGTAACGGTAGTACGGCTGTTGTCGTCAATTGGTAAAAGAACTTTCTTTTGCTTGAGACGAAGACAGCTCACCGAAGCCTCTCAATGAGGTTAATCCATGATTAATTAATCCATGCAATTCAATTAACGTAAGCTTCGTCAGAAATGCTAGACATTTTTCGCGTAAACCCTCCCAGTTTCTCTAAGACTTCTACTGTGTTCGCTAAATTTGAGGAAATTGCAATTAAACGTAAGGAAGGGATGACTTTGTTAGTTTGGCCGCACCGCTAAAAAGATAACACCACGTGTGAGCACCAGAAGACCCAAGAAAGGTTTGAAAATAAAGTCATACAGTCATAAAAAAAAAAAAAATAAGAAGAAGGAACGAATGAAAAAAGAATAATATACACAAGAATAGGGCGAGGAGTTCCAAACTCAAAAATTGAGTCTTAAAACTGAAATGATCCAGTAAAAGAGCACCGAATGAATTTTAGTTTATGTCTAGAAACATGTGTATGTTACCAGTGCCAGGTCAACAATCTACCCACGAGAGGTAGAAATGTTAACAGATGAAAACAGCAGGAAAATGCGGCGAGCCTAAAAAAAACATGTAGAACATGTCTAGCAACATTGTTAAGTTACCAGTAATGACAATCTACCCACGATTGATAGATATTTTCACTGGCGAAAACAGCAGGAAAAATGCAGCGAGTCTGGTTTATATGAGAACAGAAAATACTAGAACCCACTAAGCTAATAACCCAGGCAACAGGTTCTCGGGGGAGTTGGAAAAATTAAATAAGCGTTCGTGCGCTAAACCTAAGGGCAGGCAAAAGCTTGGATTGTTTTGACGGGTACAACGTTGCAACAGGGGAGTAACTACTGAATGTAACAACACCAATAAGGTAAGGAATCAATAATTATTATTCCAACCATAGAATACTACAACTCCATTCAAGATTTGACGACTTGATTGCGCATCAGTTTGCAGCTATGACCAATGTAATTTGAAATTACCAATGACTGATTTGTTTTTATTGGAAATAGCAGACAGAAGCACCAAAGTGGTTAATATACCGTAACCCAGCAAACATTTGCCACGTTTCCAAGAGAAAAAATGGCAAATTTATGTACTAGACGATCGATGTTTTAGGGAGCACAATAATGCCAATCCTCGAGTTATTTAAGGAAAAAGTAGTGAAAAAATGCATTGCCTTTAACTGTCCTCTAACCCTAACTAATACTCATAAAACATAAGGAATATCAAGGAAATCGATAAACGGATTTACCAACACACAGCCATGTCTGCCTCTCCTCATCCAGGGAGGAATTTATAGCCAAAGCAATTCCCAACATCAATTAGATCTTGCACTTGACGGTCTCCAAATGTGTGTGTCTTTCTGTGTAAGTAATGTGTAAAGCTCTCAGTATTTTACCCCTTAAAATTGAAAGTGATGGCACAGATTTATTACTGATTACATGAGCGTTTACGAAAATGTCGTTGGTCTTTCACTGCGTCTTTCATGCGTGGAAAACACCAGATTAATAAACTAAACCAAGATGAAGCACGTTCAAAAGAATCAAATTAAGGTAGATTTCAATATCGCGCGTGTGATGGCGTATATTTAATTCGCTTTACACAAGTAGATACAATAAGAAACGATGTGAGAGCCGATGTGTTCAGCAGAGCTCATGATAAACTTTGCAACTTTCATGCAACCAATAAGCTGTTCCTACATCGCCTCTTACTTTACCTTCGAACGAAAACTGAACCAGTTAAATTTAGGTGCACAAGCAGTCCGTAAAATGTATACGGCAGTAAAATTCAAACAACAGGCTTTTTGTGCCCCTTCGTTTCAGGTTATGGAGGTCATAATGGCCCGTTTGATTTTGTTGACGATACGCGCTAAACTGACATCCATCTCCGTCCATTATGTCGGAGAAAAAGTACAATCTTGAAGATCAACAATTCGTTACGGTGGACAGCAAGAAGTCGTATGTAACAATTACCCCAAGATTCCCATTTATGCCCTCCTGGTAGGGCGGAAAACGCGTCCCTAATGATACAGGCCGCGGAACCCGCCTAAAGTTCCCCTACGGGATATATAAGCCTAAGAATTCCAAACGATTTACCAGAGCTTATATTATCAGGAAAGCGTGAAAACACGATAGGGTTCAATTTACTCCGTTATTTTTAGTATTGTCACTGTAAGCGTGATTTTGTTTTGTTATTTTAGGAGAATTGAGATAAAGATGACAGTTGGAGCTAAAAAAAGATTGCGTTGAAGAAAAATAAAGTTAAGCTGTCTGTATTTCCGTAGTTATGGGAACTCGAGTTTAAAGTTTGAGACAGAACATTCGACACTAAGAAATTAAATTGAGTTTTTCAATGCAAATGTTTTAGCATGTTTCTATAACTCAGTGCACATAGGTAAAAAGGGTTATTGAGTCTTCATGTATTGTAGTGATATTAAAAGTTTCTTTTTAAACTGAGTTTCGATATACCGAATATTCTAACTGTCCACCATTTCAGTCTACGTAGCGCTTTTCAGGAACGTTCACCGGTTGTTCATTTTTCTTTAAACCTAAGCAATTGCACATGTACAGCGAAGGATAAAATTTGGTATGGTTGGCTACAGACACTACATTACCTTTTACTTGGTGACAAAGAAAGATAAAGCTAATGCTAAGATTTTCCAGCTCTTTCTCTAGCCTCCAGTACCCGCCGTATTATCTGAAGACTCCCCAGTTCTTCTCAAAGTGTCGGGACATTTTAAAGCAAAAAATCCACTCAAACGAATTACTGGAATCCGATTTAAATGTGAACCGAGTCCCCAAGGTGATGCTTTATGGTAAATGTTTTCAATCCGCGCCACAAGTTGAAGGCGTGCCAGTATTTACCTTCAGTTATTAACCTTTATGTAACTGCGTGCAACAAACACATGGCCATGTCGTTGGTGCGTCTTCCAGGTGGAGTTACTACTATGAAGAACGATTTGAGAGAACCTGTCCAAGGCACATTTCGTTCACGCAGTGTCTTGTGTGTTCCGTGACAGTTTATGATAATTCCGTATTAGTGAAATCCGGTAAACCATCGTCATGCACGGTTGTCCTGCGAAAGTCAAGCCAGGTTCGCGGTCATTTGTTTCTTTCCCCTCGCAGTGCGCTGTCAACTTTTAGAACGGAGTTTTGAGATCTGTGCACAATTTACACTTGTGAACCCACACAGAGGGAACGGTGCCTCCAGTTCATTACGTGGTCACTTTATGAGGCTTATTTACACTGTACTAAGAGAGTATACTATTTTAAACTGGCAAAATAGGAGTGGATAAGAGCTCGGACACAAACAACCAGAAAACAAGAAAGTAATCATTTCACAACCTGAGCTTCGCTTAAAGAAACAAACAAAGCAAATTTTAAGATGCAGTAACTAAAAAGCAATGCTGCGAAACGTTGTTCTCCCTCCCTTTTTTGAATGTTCGATCTATAAACTAGCCCGGTAAATAACTTGAAAGTTTTTAGATGAGAAGCAGAATCTATTCAATGAACCCCTCAGGTATACAAAACACAATGTGGTCAGATAGATGTGACTCTGTGAATTTAGCGTTCAGCCTCAAATAAACACATACACCGTTATACAAAGTAATGAAAACAACCGCAAACATTGACAACTTCTACAGACCGCAAAAGCTAACACCGAGAGTTAACGCATGTACAGCCGTGAGTAAAACAAAAAAAGGATTTCGTAATTTCAGTGAACTGCGTAAGTCAGACATTGGAGAATCAGTAGTGGCCATTCGCATTTGATTCACCCAACCGAATACGCCTAGAATTGGTCAGTTTCTACGGCGTTGAGTCTAGTTAAGCGTTTTCAAGTTTGGGGTTTGTCAGTGCGAAGTTTTCGGAGAATAACGACGATCTCTGGTTACAATGACCGCATTCCTGAAATTCTTGAGAAAGAGCTTAGTGGAAGAGATAACGTTGTCAACTCAGAAAGGGGGGCATCCTCGCAAATGTTATTTGTGTACTGGGTAGCTAGTACAGCCTAAAGTTTTGTGGTTTTGTATCTTTCAGAATTACTAGTAACTTTGATTATCTCTTGAATGTTGAAAGGTGTATCATCATGGCATCAATCCCATATTTTGACCAAAACTCAATTTTGTAGTAGCTTTTCACCAGCGAATTGCTTGTGCATCACCTATGATATGAAATGAAGTAAAAGTTTCAGAGAAACACTAAAAGAGCCCGACGTTTTCACATTACCATCCATTTTTATATGGCTACGCATAACCAAAGCCTTTTAGAAATAGTTGCCGTGAGCTTAAACAACCGTTCTATGTTCTGATTTAAAGTTGGTTATTTTTCTTTCGCCTCTCTTTTGATTTATACTCACGCACTAACGGTCCATGACACTGCGCCTCTATATGAGATATCAAACTGATTTCGCAATTCTTGCAATCAGTTAGCTAAGATTTTGCAAGTCTTGTGAACATGGTGAAACTCTGGTCAGACTGGTGTACCCGCAAATTCGAGGGAACAAAGCCCCTCCCCCCCCGGTTAAACTATTTGATTTGTCAGGTTTTGGCCTGATTAGCATGTTGCACCCTATAAACACTTACGGTAATTCGTTAACCAAACATTTCAAGTTCATTAGTTGAATCGAAGGCAGAAATGAGTTTGAAGCAACAATCTATTGGTTTGTACATATGGAAGATCTTATAATTGGCCAAAATGGTGGATTGATATTCCTCAAAGCTTCCACGAATGAGGCCTGAGCAGTGAGTTTTGTTTGCTGACCGCCCGTGATGCCGTGACTTAATGATTGTTTTATTAATCAGCTTATTTAACCAATCGAAGTTTTGCGATAAAATCTGACTAACATATTCCTAATGCAAAATAAAAACTAAATGAACCCCTAAAAAAGGAAGCACCTTTCTGATCCTCTGTTTATAAGGAAAACATTTATCGTTTCCTACTTGTAAAGACTGACCTGTTCTAATTTTATCAGTTCTACCGCCAGGGAAGCAACATAGTAAGTTAATTTCGGAAGAGGTTTCTGGCAATTCGATGCAAACAAGGTACCAACGTCCTTTGATGAAGATGCTTTCAACTCGTAAGAATGACATTTAACCTTTTAATAAGAAGTCAATTCCAAAGGTTTACGTTTATCGAAAGCCGATAAAAATCACAAGTATTAGTTAGATCAAGATTCTGGCGACCGATCTGACCGATCAGCTCAACAGTCATTATAGTTTTTCAAAAAGGCGAACGTAAAGCAAAACGACTTAGCATTGGTTCGTTGTTTACCTGTGTTTGTGTATTAAAGCTTTCCGGGACACACAATTCTTCGGATACTGAAAATTTGTGAAATGCTTTAAGCTTAAAATATCCTCACGTAACGATCCAGGTCGAGTCGCTCGCTCCCTAGATCGTGTGTGGGCATGCGTCCACATATACCTTGATCTCATATGTATCTGCTAGGTTACGATAAAGTGACTTGCTTACTTTATTGCAGCCAGTAAACACCTTTTTGAAATAAAATGGGGTAAAAACCTCTAGACACGTTTGTATTTGTGACTTTGAGGAGGGCGACATTTTCGTGCAACGCTGTGTTCCCGCGCTCTAAGGTTACATAAGATGGATTTGCCGGAATTGACGATTTCATGGTAGCACGCAATACCAAGTCATCGCGTGTTCTGTGGCTGGTCGTAAGCCTTCTTGTTCAATGACCAGCCCGTAATAATCAATCAGTTAAGAAGGCTGATTAGTAAATAATCTCCACAAATCCCTGTGTAAACTTGCAATCGGCGAAACTGCTCTGTTGAAAAAAGAGTGGTATTACTTTAACCAATTTGAATTCTGACTTCATATTACCAAGTTAAGCGTTCGAAAATTAAGTGCGGGGACGCAAGATGGGCACGAGGACAAATTTCTAACGAATGCAAGAACGCGCAGATGTCATCCAGGTAATCTTGACAATATCCCCAAAAATGCAATACCTTAATCTTTTTATGAAAATTTAATCTGTAGACTAAGTACCTATTACACTATTATTTGTTTAACGCTAAAAACCTCTACGCCTCAGCTCCAGGAATGGTTGTTTCTGCTTTTCAAATTAACAAAAGCGTAATTTTGATTGTCCTGCGACGCCACTGTTTATTCCTTGATGAAACTATACACTTACTGCGAATGGACATCGCATGTTACATTAGCCCCGTCAATCTCTAGTATGGTTAGTTAAGCTAAAATCGCTTTATGTCATTTTTATCCGACAGCCCGTATAAATATATAACGCTAATTCTAATACTGTATAAGCATCATCCTTTCAAAAACACGGTTCCTCTCTCCGTGAAACAGGCAGTCTTATGAAAACACGTCTCTGTTTATACAGTGGGTCCCTTTTCACTGTTGCGCTGATCTATAACATAATTAACTCCGCCTCGTCGACTACTTTAGTTTCTAGTACGTGGGAATTTTTCCACCAAAGAAAAAGATATAAAAAACTCTGACGGTCTCAAAATTATAAAGCATGACTAGACAGGATTAGTGAATACCGTACAGAGAGAGAGATTTGGGCTTTTGAAATGAGCTCATGGGGCAGTTTACTTCCACAATACTAAACAAACAACCCATCACGCATATAAGACAGCAAGGAATGATGAATGACGGGTTTAACGTAGTGCGAATGAGAACGTAGCACAGTCTAGCAAAGACAGACGTCAGGGAAGACGAGAAGATTTTGTGTTACACTGAAAAAGGTACAAGCAATTCTTACTTTTTAATCAGAGAGATTTCAAACTAGATTTATTTTACGATAAATTCAAACAGGTGAAACTGCCAAATTTACTTGATGTAACATCACGTAATTTACACACCATCCTCGTAGTAGAATTCAAAGTTATTTAATTTAAGAAGGAAATCTGTATTATTCAACGATGTCAGCTCATAACTTTTTCAATTATTCATTTGTTGCTTCATCATCTCTAATTTAGCCATCAAAACGGTTTAACTCTTGCCAAAGTATACCGCTGTTCCATGCTAGATGATAGGTTGTATTGGAGATTGTTTTAAAGACAAACCGAGGACTTTCTCGTCAACGTGAAGCATGCTAAATGCTTGAAACACTGCGTGCTTTAATTTCATTCCTACCTTAGAATAACAGGATTGTTTTTGTCAACGAACATTTTAGAGCGCATTCAGTTCTCAAGTATTTTCAAAGTATATAGTAAATTTTAGTATCAGTGTAAAGACGAATTCGAAGTTCAGAGCCAATGCCAAAAAAACCTGCCAATGGAAGATAAAGTAGCGGGATCGAACATTCCACTTGATCTAACAACAATTCAGAAAAAATCTACAGATATCGTATCAAACTAGTTGAAATCACAAAAAATGCGGAAGTGTTTCTTGGTCATAGCAAGCAAAATATGAAATAAAGATGCTGATCATTTCATTTTTCACAAAATCCCACTTTTTCTTTAACAAACTTGAAATTCACTGAATTTCCAATCTCATTCGCAAATGTTGGCAAACGAATGGCACCACAGTGTGGACTTACTAACTAGCTTTTATGTCAATAAACACACTTGAGAGCTTCATCCACGAGCCAGGAACTTAAACTAGTCAACTGAAGTTGGACTTGAGGGTGTGAGCTCAAGTTGAAACGGCGAAACCCATTAGAAAACAATTACATCGAAGTCGAACAAACTAGCTCATCAAAACTGGCGTGGCCCAAACATAGCGTGACAGAAATATAGGATTACTCAAACACAAAGGTCCAAAAATACTGTAAAGCGATTTGGTAAAACGCAAGGAAGCCTAAGCGGGATAAACTGTGTTATGTTTGGCTGAAAACGGAAAAAGGTTTGTATCTTGTGGTTAATGACGTAACTCACATGCTTTGCGTACTGGCGTGATTATTTACCAGCATAAGCTGCGTCATGCAGAGCAGACGTCTATTCGATAAACGAACCCGACCAAATGGATCCACACTACGCCCACATTTGTTTGAATTTGTTTATTTTTTTCTTTAAAAACTCTGTTATGACCTCGACAGTGTACCTGATCGACGAATGATCTCGTTAACCCGCTTTCAATCACCTTCAATTATGACAAGTTAGTTGATTTGGGTTCAGTGTGAGCTCTAAATTATTTCTATATGATTTACTTTCAGTGTCTGAGGTAATGGTAATGGTAATGGATTTATATACCGCATTTTCTATGTATATATATTCAAATGCGGTTTACATCATCCAACCCACCCAACCCATGAAATCATGAAAATAGCAGAAAGACCAGACCAGCACACCTGGAACTCCATGCCCTACTCTTTCCGATTAGTGTGTGGGTTCTTTAACGTCCCACAAGGTTATGAACATTGAAGTGTTGTGAGACGGGACCTCCGGTTTATCGTCCTTATCCGAGAAGACTAGAAAGTCTAACAATTTGCAGATGTCATTACAAAGGCAGCACTTTCTCCTCAGTTATTTAAAGACCCTAAGTGTTGGTCCGGCCGGGGATTGAACCCACGACCTCCCGCACGGTAGTCCGGCACTCTACCAACTGAGCCAACCGGTCGGCGGTTACTACCGATCACTACTTTGGCATCATGTCCAGTATGATGTACAATGAGGTTGAAACTTCCCTGTTCGAGGATAAATTTTGCGCTTTATTCCAGTGTATCTTCGGATGATGCTGTAATCACACCGTTAAAGATTGTTCTAGCATTTGTCTGTGAAATAAATACCTCAAGGCTATTGCTTTTGTAAGAGAACTATAATGCTTTTCTACCTTGTGCTTCTATTGTTTTTTTCGACAAACATCAAAAAAACGAAATATCATCGTGAGAGATTGGGTTTTTCGATTATAAACAGGAAATTTATGACTTTGGATGTCAAGTCTGTTCCTACCAGATTTTTAAAGATATTTTTCTTCAATAAATTACTAGACAAAAGCCTGTGGAGACAGCGAATCGGTTGATTTCCTTGTGAAAGGGAAGAGAAAAGCCTGCACTGAACTATCCTATTGTATTGCAAATCCGGGCATAAAGGGTGCATGCCGCGTTAACTTAATCACGATGAACATTTTTTTATATTTCATTGAACTAATAAAACCAAAGACTACACGGAAATGGAATGAAATTAAATTATAACAACACAGCAAAAAAGTGAAAAGGTGTTTGTCGTCTTAACAGTTATTGTAATGCCGCAATTGTCAAGTTATCATCAAAGTTTTCGAAATACAGGGTCTCATTTGTCTCCATCTCAACGAAAAAAGCCTTCACGGCGAAAGCTAATTTTTTCTGCAGACATTAATTCTCGACAAAGCTGGAGGAGCATTTTCCCACCCAATTCAAAAGCGGTGTATAATCACTCCATCACTCATTACAAACGATTTAAGAAATTTATGAGAGTAAAGTTGGCTGACGTATTTAAAGCTGAATCGCTGTAAAACCGATTCAAAAAAGCGATTAGAAACTCTTTGTCCGTGCAGTCTTTTGGTCGGTTCCTTATCGATCCATATTATGCTGAATTAAACATTTAATCATCTTAATTATGCATCCCCGGTTGCAAAAATATGGCAAGAGGAAGTCATATCCGTCGTTTATCTGAAGATTTATCACAAGCTTCCATCAATTATTTTCTTAAAAAAGGAAAACATCTGGATCATTTCTCATTTGACCTATTAGTTGTAAATCCGTGCCTTCTGGCAAGCGTTTCACTGATCTTTCGCGGAATGCAAAGCAAAGCGTTTTTTTCCCCTTTTATGCTCTCATCCAATCCGCCCCTTCAACGCTATCCTGGACTGGAGAACGTGCAGTGTTCCACTCTCTTTTAACAAAGCATGTTACATTTGCTTTTTTTAAATGGCATAAATCCACACGTTATGATCTCGGATGATCATAGTTTCCTATCAAGTTAATCACTCTTTTCTCTGCTGCATCGTAGAAAAAGCTTCTCGCAGGAGGTCCGCGAGGCTGTAATTACCACGCTATCAATCAGTGTCAACTGCGAATGTCTTGAGCAAACTATCGGCATTTCGAGGTGTGTACTTTATGATAAAGTTGGTTTAAGCAATATAGTGCACAGGCTGGTCCGCTTAAGCACAATTTGTTTAGCCCCATGGCAGGAGTTTTATGTTCGGAAATGAGTAGCGTTCCGAGAGCAAATGAAACAAATCTTCTCGTATGGTTCATTTTTTATTCTAAATCTCAGGTGGATTACCTTTTGATATCCTTACGTTATCCAAACGAAATAGAACAGAATAATGACAATAAATGAAAAAAAAAAAACATGAGCCCTTGTACAATTTATTTCACTTTACACCGTAGCGTGAGTAAATTCGCAGCCGTGCTAAGAGCGGGCTTCAAAGCGAGATCGATCATTGCCGATAAGAAGGTAAAAGTGTGACATGTCTTTCCGTTATAACAGTGACTATTTTCTGAGTTTGCTCACTCATGAAGTCGATATAGGATTTCGTGTCTGTGTTTTTGTCGACTGATCACTTTAACTCAAAAGCGCAGGAAATAAATCTTCTTATTATCTTAACTTTTTTTCCTTTAAGTAACACTCTTCAATCCCGGCGCAATTCTTGTTTACTGTTAGACGACGTTCGACGGTAGCACTCCCTGTTCTGCCATAGGTCAACTTGAGTACGTAATGGGGTGTTAATACTGCGGTTAAATAAGAAAAAAGTGAAGAGAAAAAGAAAGTTCCTTTTCACGAATAACGGAAAAAAGTGAGCTTCCTTCGAGAAAACCGTTTGATTGACGCTAATGACATGGAACCGTTATTCCCAAGATGTTAACGGATCGACTATTTGTTTATTGCAGGTAGCTAAGAGGGAAACGCACCCAGGTACAGCTATTCCTTTACGTCTAACATAACGAGCTGAGACTTTAATACCGCGCTTTTATCAGAACATTACAAGTTAAGAACTACCACAACGACTAAGCATCTAAGATGGAATCTGGTGTAAGCTCATCGTCATTCTCTATTGATAACATTCTGAAACCAGACAAATGCGATTCATCACAAGAACCTCGTTCAGCAGACAGAGCTTTAACTCTGGCTGAGCGCCTTGCTGGTAAGTACTGTCTCGTGCTTATCTATTATGTAGTTTATAGTTGCTGTTATTTGAGGGACTCTGTTAATAAACATATCCCTCATACACATACATTAGATCACACACTGAGTGAAAATGTGTTTGCGACAATATAATTGGATTTTTGTGAGAAAATAGAAGGAAACAACAAAAATAGTTGAACTTTAACCAGACACCATACGTGTACGTGTAAGTACGGCCTCACGTGCCCGTGGAACAAAAATTCTCAGACGAGTACATAAAATCTTGTAGAGAAAGGAATAAACAGTCCTGTCTCGTGCTTGTCACGGCCACCCAGTCACTCATAACTCAAAGCTTCAAAGTGATCAGCTTCGGTATAAACCTTGTTGTCATCGCTGTTCTAAGAGATCATCTTTAGTTAGTTAAAGTACTGAACTGATCATACTCTGATATTTAGCCAGCTTTCATTGTTCTTATTTCTTGGCATTATTTAAAGGCCACTTTTCTTACACCAGCACTTGAACAAAATGAAATGCATACAACACATTTATCCGCCCTTGTTTCATAACAGAAGTTCAATCTCAAGTCGTTGTAGCCAAGGTATCAACAACTTTGTTGAATCTAGTAATATACCGACAACAAGCGTATGTATGCATAGCAGTCTAAAATTTGAAAATTCAAAGCATTCTTCAACTACCACCAGTTGAAATGATCAGAACAGTTTACTGCCGGAGAACACCCTACTGAATATGGCACACAGAAAATTACCTGTTAGCAATATTATTTAGCACCAAATGCCTTTCCTGTTCTCTGAAACAACCAAACGCAGCGGTTAGCGTCCCATTTCACTAAACCATTCAATCAAGTGGGTAAAAGTTTATAAACGTTAACTGTGGCGCTGCGCGCACGTAAATTATCTGGCGATCTACAGCTTTCCCCTACGTCTTGGTAATAAGGAAAGCCACAAAAATCTAGAGAAAATTATCTTCCAATCGGCACCTTAATCTCCACGGCATCAACGAACTCTTTTTATTCAAGTAATTCAGTTACTCTTGTGCTTCACGTTACTGTGTTCCCACCAATAGCGTAGCTCTATCTTTCTGCATATGAACCACACACTACCCATAATTCCTCGATTTGCTCTGACGAAGGGCAAACGCTCGAAACGTCAGCTTTTTTAATAACATTGAGTACGGTGACCAATTTAGGTAATAAACTCGTTGAAAAACCCTAATTTTTGTGCACTAAGCTGTGTTTCGTGGTAGCGAAATTATTCGCACCTGGAATTACAGCACCTGCCTTCAAACAACAAAGAGTACCTTTACTGTTATCGGCGACACAACCGGCCAACGTAAAAATCACTGGCTTTTGAAACATTTAGCATTGACCCAAGACCTAAACTATGATTCGAAGATGCACACAATCTCATGGAAAAGTGAATGTTACATTGAAAATGCAGATTAAAATAAACCATAAAAGAAGTGAAAAACTGATCTCGGATTGAAGTCTTTGTACATCAACTTTCAGTAGAGGTCGCTAACTAAACAAATTGCATTCAACTCATTTGAAAAGAGCGCACTTTTATTCGTTTAGTGTTGGTGTTGCGATAACATTCACCACAACTGAATACGAATTGACCTTTGTCAGATTTTCATTTCAGTGTGCGAGATATAATACAGCCAATCCGGATTTACTAGATCGGAAACTTTACGTATACGGTCAAAGTGACAGTAAAATAAGGGAGTGGCTTTCCTAAGATTTTTACATTTCTAGAAGAGTGTACTTGACAATATTTGCTTATTTATAGATATAATACTGGAAGTGCATTATGGATCATCTCGAGGAAAGCATCGACGGACTCGCACTGCATTTACTCACCAACAACTACAAATACTGGAGAACACATTCTCCAAAACGCATTACCCGGATGTCGTTATGAGGGAGCAGTTGGCGGCTTACATTAACATCCCAGAATCAAGAATCCAGGTTAGCTAAGGGTGCCATGAGAAATTTCCATGTTAATGTATATATAACAACACACCCTACATACGTTCAGCATCTGATTGGAAGCCCTACGTTCTCATTAAAAAAATGCACTAAATTTCGACTGTATACCCTCCAGTTTGCTTCCTCAAATATCATCCCGTTGTCCCGACCTGCTCGGTTAGTAGGCCCAGAATTGTTCACCGAATATAAACTGATAATACAGCCCACGACCTCGAGTTCAAAACGAGTTTGAGAGCCAATGAGATCCGAAGAGCTGAGGCCACTAACCTACCTTTGATGTATAATTCTCAAACTCAATAATATTTCATAAGCCAAACACAAAGGATTGGGATATGTGATCCTAATTAGCGTAATATAATCTAGAGAACTTTAAACTCAACTTTCTTTTGAAATATTAATTCCTGTAAGAAAAAGTATCAAACACTAGAGGAAGGTTGAATACTCAGCCTTCGGCCTCGATTATCAACTCGCCGCTCTGTGTTTCGATATTTGATTCATAGACAAAACTGCATTGACCGATTTCCATTGAAAAAAAGGGGAGGGCAGAGGAATGACATTCAAAACAAAGGGATATTGTTGAGTAGTTCTTGCTAGCCCAATCAAAAAATTGTTTTTGTCACCTATTTCGATAACAAGTGGTAAAATGGCATGCCCACCATAACAAAAACATTGGGACAAAGTTGGTCAAAACAGTCGGCGCTGTTTACCAAAAATTCTAATTGGATTTATGAGGAGACTGAGACGAAAATCAAATGAATTCTTATATCTCTGGATATACTTAGACGTCAGACGGCTCACCTGATAGAATAGGATATCGGTGGGACACTGATATTGTTTGATACCATCCAATATGTACTATACCTTCAATTTTCAAACCTTTACGGCAAGATAGTGCTACTGTGCTAGCACATAGCTCATAGCAGCAAAAACTAATTGCATGTTAAATTTTAGGTGTGGTTCAAAAATCGGAGAGCAAAGTACAGGAAGCAGATGAAAGACGGCGAAGAACTAACCACCGCTGATATCGAAAACAAAGCCTTGGAACGTCATTTTAACAGCCATGAAACTCCTTGGAGCCCACAGCACTTTTACACGGCCAGTGGGCTACCATTTGGCCCAGGAAATGCTGTTACAGCTCAAAGTAACTTCGCGCAATTTTCCTGGTCGGCTGTTCCGTTGTATACTTCAAGCCCATGCGCGTGTTTGCCTTCCTACTCTGACAGTTCGAGAAGGTCTTGGTCTTGTTCAGCGTGTTATGATAATTCAGAGACAAAAGGTCAATTGAAATAACAACTATTTTTGGTTGTGATATGATGTGAATATATGTACAGGTAAAATAAAGCTAAGAACAGGCCTTTTTAACCTATTAAAACTAAAGAAACTAATGAGGTCATTTAAATGTGATATGCCGTGAACCGATATTTTGAACATTGTTGTTCTAAAACATGACATTTTCATTGATGTATCATTTTGCCAAGTCCATCTCACCGCAAGGCTTCTTAAACCATGAACACGAAGTGGTTTAATATTTTTAGTAGCCAGCGCCGCGATTGGAAAGAAAAGCCGTAATTAGTTCAATATACTTTAAAATGTTAGCCAACGCTGGCTGTTTCATTTTAATCGTATTCTCTCTTGACCGGTCGTAATTGTAAGTCGACGCAAAGATGTCTATCGGCTTTCAAGAGTGAAACTAAAAAAACCAACAAAGCTTTTCCCATCACCTTTACGTTCCTAGTTCGAAGCTTCATTTAGCGGCTTCTTTTAAGTTCAGACCTTGAAGTTTCAGTTTACTTGCTTTCGTTTTTCACCTGGTTGAATTAAGCATCTTTAATCGGTGTAAATAGGGTAAAGGAATAGTTAAGGTGTGAACTATCCAGGGATATCATTAGCGAGGTATTTTAATCCAGCCCATTTCACCTTTCACTCGCACGGGCGGTCTATAAGTCGACAAGGACTAAGCAGCCGAAACATCACGAAATTCAGAGTTCAAAACCGTTGAAAAACTAATAATAACTAAAAATACATTTTCTGTCGTTCGGCATCGCCCGGCACGTACAATCAGCAAAATAACAAATAAATAAACAATGTGTGTGTTTCGTCTGAATGGTCAGACGACAAGACGGAATGCTAATTATGTTGTATTCATACGTGAAATAATATAGTCAAGTATCGATGGCAACTATATCTGAACGAATCTATTTCAAGAACAAGAGCAAAACACTTGAATAAAGTAACCATAAATATTTGGATTTTGAGTTTTTATACTAAAATACTCTTACTAACTCTTACTGTCACTCAGCCGCCTAGGATGTTAAACGCTAACCGTATTGTACAATGTAGAAAAAAGGTGTACATGTGTTCATTGAGGTCAGTTCTGTTTTTATCATGATCAGGGTATTAAACTACGCATTGGTATGATCAACAAAGGTAATATTTGTTTCGGGACTATCAATCACGGTTTAGGAAAGACTAAAGATTCCAGCTTTATCTTAATACAACTTATGGACGTCTAGTTTCGGGATTACACAGAAGAAAGATGGGTTGGGATTATTGAACAATACTCTGAGAACTAGACAGTTAACCAAATCCGGACATAGTATAATATTCAAAACGTTCCAGCCAATTCCGGATCCCCAGAGAAGTCAACAAAAGACATTATTTTTCGTATGAGTGTAAAAGCCTGAATCTATGTAGGTAAAAACTAACATGGGCCTGCTTTCAACACCCTCAATAATTGCAGTCGTTGGAGGTGCAATGTTAACAAACATACATTAAAGCACTCGCTGAGTGAAAAATGATTTTCCCGAAAATGTAATTGGATTGTTGTGAGAAAAGAGAAGTAAACAAAAAAAAAATATTCGAACTTTAACCAGACACTATACTGTGCGGTGCGTGTAAGTACGGTCTCACGTGCCAGTCGAACAAAATACCCTCAGACGAGTACATTGCATCTTGCAGGGAAACAAATAAACATACGAGAGGAGACAAGCACGAAATCAGTTTTCCCTTAATCAGTAAACTTGTTTGAGAATCTAAATAATGAATCGGTGTGATCGGCGCAACTCTTTTCCCCACTGCAAACGTCAGAACGTTCGATGCTTTGGAGTTGAACGTGCGCGCTCTTAGAACCAAAACTCTTGAGAAAGCGAGGAAAGGGAAAATAAGACTGAGAAGTGACGCTAAGACAACAGCAATAACGACAATAACAACAATTTGTTGTGGCCTCGCACGCCCTGTTTTCCCTGCATTTTACGGGATTCCGCGGGTTTTGTATACACATATTACTTACAGAAGACTGATCATGATGACAGCACGGGGCTATTGTTAGACATTTATGCCCCTCGTAAACTACAAGAAACTCATGCAGATAATAAGTAAACTAAGGTTGCACTTGTCAAAGAAATCAATCATTTTTGTCCCAGTTTCTTTCCTGTGTTGGATAAACAAACGACATATGAGAAATACTGATTGTGGTGGCAAAACTTGGGTGGCAGGGAAAGCAGAGCCTACTCATCTGGAGCAGCAGTGTCCCGAAATAAGCCCATGTGGACTGATGACAAGTCAGATGGTCCAATGACACCATTTTGAGATCCGGGTTTATTTCCACGGACATGCCCCCTAAATCAGAAATATTTTTTAACAGTTTATAACTGCGTCAAAAGCAGATCTTTGCAAGGGCTATAAGAATCTAAAACGAAAATCAAATGCGGGAGTAACTACGTATTTTTCAACAATAAGGCTAAAAGACGTTCAAATAAGTAACAATCTATGGAAATTGAAGCCTAATTATCCATAAAAATGCGTGTTTTTTTTCCTAACTTTCTTCTTGGTTTCCAATAACCTTCTCTGAGATCCCCTTTTCCCACGGATGCACAGGACGTATGTGCAGTAACATTTAGAGGCACCGCCCTCAACTGTGGGGAAAACACAACCAAGGGTACGCTTCCCTTTCACTAAAAGCGTTTTAACTACGTTGCAGCGGTATCTTGTAAACTAAACATCAATGAAGGATCAATGACTTGAAGGATCAATGGACTAATCGCATTGAATTGAATATACAGTGAGTCATGTGAGAACTGGGCATCAGTACAAGGGCAAGAGCGATACACATACAAAAAAATGGAGATTAGCACAGTTAGGGGATTACAGAAAATCTGACCGAGAGAATGACAAAATTCTCTGTTTAAAAAGGGAGGTGATACAGAGATGGGTAAGGGCATAGCATGTGGGAATCACATGAAAGCATGGGTGGTAAGTCTCCTGAACCTGTGACAACAGCAGAATAAACAAGCAAACAAATAAATAAACAAATACAGGAAGGAAGGAAGGAACGAAGGAAGGAAGGAAGGAAGGAAGGAAGCCGCCTCCTCCCCCTAACCCACAAGTGGCGCGGAGACGGCTGACATTTCAGACTAAACTGATAAATTATAAACAAATGAAGTTGCATATAAGAAAGTCTTATGTCGAACGATCATGAAGATGTGAACGGTTGTCCCGGTCGTGAAAGCTAACGCTAGTAGACAAAAGAAAAACCTGAAACAGTTCAGGCTTGTCGGAGTGATCGAATCCATGATCTCTTGCGATAACGGCACAGTGCGCTGCCGAACGAGTAAACAAGCCAACTGGGAAGTTGTTCTTCTTTGTTTTTGGTTGGCTTTCTTGGTTCGCGATAAAACCGTGAGTAACGAAATAAAGGAATGTATAGATATGAAAATCCTGAAATGCTGATTTACGAATCCGTCTTCTGGTTCTGCCAAATGCAAATTTTTTATCACTATGGAAATCACGGATCAGGGAAACCTCTTAGGAAGCCCCATTGCTCCAGCAGGCACGGGAAAGGGATATGCATGAATAACAGAAGTCAAATTCATGGATATTATATTTATAAGGCGACGGATAAGAAAAGAAGAAAGCTCCGGTGGATGGAAAATGCGACAATGAAATAGGAAATAAATAATAGATCGATTAAGTGAGTAAGCGGAATGAGACAAAAGGAAGGAAAAAATATATAAAAACGAATGATTTAGTGAAAATAAAGATGAAAGCAACGGGCCCATCGAAAATCTGAAGACCTCTACTCGTGTCCAGGCCCAAGACTATCGCCCTCATAAAACACAGTGGACAAGAAGACAAAGAAGAAGTGGCAGGAACAAGCTAAGGATTGAAGTAACAAACCGGTGGAACAAAGGAATGAAGGAACTGATGCAAGCGCAAACGAGACGAAACGGTAAACCACCATCTTTGCGCAATCTCATTTTACCTTCTACTCTTAATCCAGTACTGCACCTCAGGCTCGTCGGACCGCAATTTGTATGCATGATTTTGAGTTTTTTTCACGGCCATTGCCTGTGCAGAACTCTGTTTGCCATCAATATTAAACAAAAATATCGGTGGTTTAATTATCATTTCATTTATAAGATGTTTGTAAGATTGCTTAAAGTGTATATGACACCAAAATTTTCATTAGCTTGATCGAAAGAGCTTTCAAAATGATGAAGAAAAACGTTTATTTGATCGTCATAGCATTCTTGGTTGCCGAGTTATTCAAGATTTTGATTTATGCAAATTAGGCAACTTGTGACGTCATAAGGTTGACACAAAATAAAGTAAAATCACAAAAAATGGAATATCTCTGAAGACTTTTGCTGTGTAGAACTGAAACTTTTCACAGTTGTTATACTCATCACCATGTTCCAGGATAAGCTCCACTTTGACATTTCCATGGCAACACAATGGGCTCCAGGCCCTCTCCGTCCAAAGGATAAAATCAGACTTTCTCTCCTCATGAAGAGCTGTTTGCTCTGTATGTTCAGTCAGTGGGTGTGAGCGAATATGGACACAGCACAAGTATAAGAAAGTCTGTTAGACTCTGGAGCAACAAATAAGGCATTTTTCATTTTTGGAATGTAGAGGTCTGGTAACAAGTAAGTTGCCATGGTGACCTCATAACCACCAGTTCTGGCAGCACATCAACCCTGCAAACTTTTAACCCTGTAGACTTAGTATTTGCAGAGATATTCCATATTTTATGATTTTACTTGATTTTGTGTCAACCTCATGACGTCACAAGTTGCCTAATTTGCATAATATTAATATTTAATATTAATAATATAATAATAATATTTAATATTTCTATAGCGCTTTTTACAATAAAAGATCAAAAGCGCTTTACAAAAAAAGTATATTTAAAATAGAATAGTAAGTCTAACTACACTAAAATATGAAAATGATTAAAAGTATATAATAATTATAATATGTACAAATAAAATATAATAATCAGTCCTAAAATTTATTTAAAGTAAACCTATCTGCGTACGCTTTCTTGAATAAAAATGTCTTTACATTTTTCTTGAAAGTCTCCACTGATGCGACATCTCGTAGACTTGGCGGTAGGGCGTTCCATAATTGTGGTGCGGCCGCCTGAAATGAACGCCCTCCGAGAGTTACCAGCATCCTGCCTGTAGGAGGCTTAAGAAGGGTGCTACAGTTGGAGCGTAAACTATAATGAGATTTAGATTTTACCGACACTAAACTAGACAGATATGCAGGAGCTTGCCCATGGATGACTTTAAACGCCAGCAGTAGAATTTTAAAATGAATGCGCGCGTGAATTGGGAGCCAATGTAAATCATACAAAGCAGGAGTAATATGGGAATATTTCCCAATGTCCAAAACTAACCTTGCAGCGGCATTTTGAACGCGTTGTAATTTCGAAATTTGTTCCTTTGGAACACCATAAAGTCAACTATTGTAATAATCGAGCCTATTTGTGATAAATGCATGTACTAGAGACAGAAGATTCTCCCTAGAAAGATAGTTCTTTACACGCCTTATATTATGAAGATGGAAAAAAGCTGATTTACACACGCTAGTAACATGTTTTGACATATTAAGATGTGAGTCCAGCCAGCAACCAAGGTTTTTAACCTGAGTTCTTGCAGTGATTGTATCGTGCCCTACTGAAATAGCGCACGGCTGTAATTTGCGTAACTGCTGGCGAGTTCCAATCAAAATAAATTCAGTCTTACTGTCATTTATCATTAATTTGTCTTTTATCATCCATTCCCTTATTTTATAATAACCAAGAGTGCTATCACAATAAAATAAACGCCGTTCTTCATCATTTTGAAAGCTCTTTCGAACTAGGTTATGAAAAATTTGGTGTCATATACACTTTAAGTGTTATTCCTGAATTTTAGGTACACCTTTTATTACATGACAATTGTCTTTTCATACAATGAATGATTGTGGGTTTTACATGTATGTGGAAAAAGGAAGGAAATCTGAGGATATTCGTCAGGATCCAAACGCAAGGCACATTCTTGCTGTTCAGAAGTTTTGCCTTTTTTACACGCTTGATTCTCCTACGCTTGGAATTTGCGCGGTTCATGTATTTTTAATATTTAAGGATACAGACTTGCTTTTATAACAGCTTTTCGCAAACATAAATAACCAAAAATAACCAAAAACCATAGCAGAAGATTAAACCTCTGTAAGAAAGCGTTACAGTTCTGTATGTGTGCATATCTGCGTCCACATGAAACAGTTTTCATTCATACATTTCACTTGTAAACTCTTTTCTGTGATGATGTCGAGGCTTTCAAAACTCGGTGTGTGCTTGCTTGAAGTCAGTGCATACGAATCAAGCAGGACGGCTGTTTATAGCACACGGTTTTATTACTTTTAAGCCACGTTTATCTATAAGGGCTTTTGACAACCAGAATCCATGATGATGTTGCTGTGCACAAAATGTATCACACTGGAAAGGGGAATGTGCCCGTTCTCCTAATTGGAGAGAAATGGGGATTCTACCAGGACTAACAATACTACCGTATAAAGTGGCTACCAAGGTGTCCTTCAGGCAGGTACAGTTTGTCAGCCTGACAGTGAAATCCAGTCTGCAAGAATTTTTTTCTTCACTTCTTCTTTGCATGATTTTTTTTTCAACTACCTTCCCTTGTGTTAATATTTTTTTGTCCCCCCCCCCCTCATTGCTTTTCTAATTTGGGCTAATTCCGTGATGTCGATGACTAGATTTCCATATCTGTCAACCCGTCTTCTCAATGTGTATAATTGTGCTTTTGTCTAGATGTGTTTGACATTTGGTTTAAAAAAGTGAAGAACTACCGTTCTACTTTCATACATCTAGCATCGATAATGATGCTTTAATTTGAATCTAAGCCAATAACGAACTTGCCTTAGTGGTCTGACGGCGGATTATGAGGAGTATTAATCGCCTAGCACCGGACCACAAACCAGAGTCTTAAAATTATCGGTCCGGATGATCGCGTTGTTGGGCAGTGACGTTGCCGCCTTTGGCTTTATCTCAGTCAACTGGAGGAGGACATAAAAGAATCCACACAGCGATCGAAAAGAGTAGGGAACGTAGTTCCAGGTGTTCTGGTTTACCCTCATACGCATCAGGGTTGGGTGGATGCTCGGCAACTGTGGGTTGACCACCTGTTCCCAAGAGCCTGCGTTGGGTCACAGAAACCTCCAACGAAAACCTCTTAGCAGGCCCTATGTGACACTTGGCATGGAAAGGATTACACATTATAATAATAATGGATTAAGCACTCGCTGAGGGTTGTCATTAAGGAATCAAGAGCTTAAAAACCCCTCATTCAGAGTGACTTTTCTCGATGACAAAAACTAGAGGAGACTTAAGGGTTCACTTTAACTATATGAATTTCATACAAGAAATTCTGCTCTTCTTTAATACCACATGGGTCTTTCATCGATTTATGCGCGAGGTTGTTTGTTTATTTTACAGAGTACACTATCGGGAAAACACCCTCACAGGCAGCAGCGGTTAGGTGGCTGACATGGGAAATTGAACGAAGTTGTAAAGAAAGTCATATTATTACTAGCTTTGGCGTTCAGTTGGGGATAAATCCGATTTTGGAACAATAAAAGCAGTACCAAAAATAAAACGTTCAGGAGCAGCGTGGGTCTCTTAATGATAATTTCTGGTTTACTGTTAAATCTGAATGCGCTCGATAACATTCCATATTCTATATAATCCATATTCGTGATGCTTATCTCGTAAAGGCAGATGTGGCATTCTGATATTAAAAAAAATTAGTAATCTCATCAAAATAGGTCAGTTGACCGTTTTTTAAATAACACACACATGTTCTCTCTAATCCGTTTCGTTTTTTCTCTTTTTTTTCTCCTGTTTCGTTTTCTCTCTCTTTTTGCTTGCATATGTTACATTACTTATTCAGAAAAAAAAAAAAAAATTCAAGGGCCAGGTCTTTGGGCCACGATATAGCATAGTTTAATGGCTCAGATTCCTTGTGACAAAACAGGTAGATCACTAAAGAATTGTCCACAAGAGAAAAGGTTATGGAGAAAATGAGTAGGCGAGCAAATATGAGAATAGCAAAATGGCTGTAATTTGGCAATTGTCAAGCGTGCAATCTAAATCAGTTCCTTCACGCACAAATGTCAAGCGAAGCTCTTCAGTAGACACACCCAATCCGATCCTTGTAAATTGCGTGGTAAAGTGCGTGTAAGATTATCACAGAATAAAGATAAACACAAACATAACGCTACACGCAAGTAGCATGCGTAATGACATTTATCCTTGAGCTTTGTTGGCAAGCGCGAAGCAATTTCGTGTTGTTTAGTTTTTATTCTGCGATCAAGGAGATGCTTGGATTTCAGTTTGCGAACACTAATCTCTGTCAAAGCAAATTCGGTGTAATATTTCTAATTGGCGTCTAAACAAAGAAAATTGCGCTTGGCTTATCAACATCAACTAGCGGTGTATTCTAACCGACGTTTAATTAAAAACCATCTCCGTTAGTGACATTAATTGAATTAACTTGTCATCGGTTGTAAAAGGTCCATTCGTCTTAACTTTAAGTTACATCAGAAATGAAAATATTTTGGTGCTTCCTTTCATTTTAGTCAAAATTCTTGGCACAAACTAGAACAAAACTGTTCGAGTGGAAGCATTTCTTTTAAAAAATTCTTAAACAGTTTCTTGTTGTCAGGATTTCACCGGCGCCACGGCCTGGCACAAAAGGACAGATTGAAATGTAATGTCGTGCCTCACAATCGAAATTCAATTTATCACTTTGACAAAGTGAAGAGGTAATACAAGGCAAAATTTACGTTAGACTTCTTAAAAACTATCAACAAACTTGGTTATTGATCTTGAGTTCTTTTATCAGTTGATTTGTACCTGAGGCATCGCAGTCATTTGGCTAAATTCTTTTCCTTTTGATAGTAAGTTAATCATAAGAAACATATCAATACAAGGAATGCTCACTGAGTAACCAGGCACGTCATGGAAGTGTATTTCTTGCAAATTCAAAATTGTTATCCCAGCTTAATCCAACACTATGTCCTCGTAATTCAGCCAAGGATAACGTCCTTCAACAGCAAATTATGCCACTGAATAACTGAGAGAAGAATAAGTTACAAACCGTATCTGGCACTCTGAGCATAGCTCCAAAATTCCAAAGGATAGGGTGAAGTAGATGTACATCTGATAAGAAGAAAGGCGGATCAATCGATCCACGAATCAAAAAATGGAATTATAACAAAATGAATGAGGACATTGTATGTTCTTAAAATGGTTCATGCAGTCAACAGCTAACGGAAATACAACGGATGGAAATTGTTTTAACGCATTTCTAAACAAAGTCGTCTTTGGTCAACATAAATACAGATACCAGATGTGCGGCCTATCTGTATGTCATACTAGCATATTCAGTGGCCCCTAATAAACTGACGCTCCAGTCTCCGTGAAGTGCCATCGACCAGTGTACTGCTGCGAATAAAACTGAAGTAAACGATGAATCAAGAGGCCCGTCCTAGCCCTAGTGCGGGGTATGAAAGAACAATGACAACCGAGTTAAAGTCTTCGTCGTTCATGATGGAGAACTTGTTGAAGCCTGACCAAAGGAGAACGGTACCAGAATGCCCGAAGGAACCTCCCGCCAAGATAAAGGCTCTTTCCGTAGCAGCGCAGCTTGCAGGTTTGATGTTTTCTTACAATTGCAAGCCAGATAGTTTGTCTTAATATGGAAAAATACTACTTGCTTTCTGTATAACGACTGAAGTCTAAATGGTACAAAGTCACCAATTTGAATCGGAAACATGACTTCCTTTGAATGTTTTTGTCAAAGAACGTCTTTCCTTTAATGGAGCCGTGCTAGCTATCTTCGTTAATAATTGCATATCCAAGAATTAACCAAATACTTTCCCAAAACAATGCTATGCCAACGTCTAGCATGATTTTAAACTGAGTAATTGTTCTGATCAATGGCTGTATATCTTTGCAACATTATACAACACTAGCAATTTAGCGATACAAACGTTTCATCAAATAGTTTCCATTCAACCCAGCTATATATTAACCTGGCTTGTACTGAAGCCACAATTCTTCGTTGTTGTCTTTGGTTTAAGTTAGTAACTAATCGTTCAGAGACCCAATTAAGATTACATACAGTAGTGTAAAGCTAGTGAAAAGAGAATGTAGGATATTTAGATCAGTCGGTGTTGCTTAGCAGTCTGTATGGATCAACACGAATTTATGGAAAGAAGCGAGGTCTAAATATATGTTTACACATAAATGAGTTTTTCAATGAGATTAATCTGAGTACGAAAAACATATGTTAAAACTAAGTAGTAGCGCTTCACTTGTTTGATAAGTAGAAAGCTTGAAGAAAATGAAGATCAACTTCAAACTGATCTACAGCTCGCTCCTGAACTAACAGCAGTTGTTCATGATCAGTTAGACTAAGATGAGTTTACACGGCATTTTTAAGAAAACGCTAGCTTTTCAGCAGGGTTATTCAAAATTCTGCTGATAGAAACTAAGAAGGATTTCCAAGTGTACCTTTCCTGCAGTTGTTTACATGCAATCGAATGTCAGCAGCGTGCTTTGCTACGGAAACTATTCTCTACCTCCCAGTCAGATACAATTAAATTTTAATCCATCAAACGACAAAACAGCGGAACCGTTTGGGGAATGTTAAAAGATATTGAAAAGGCAAAAGACAGAAACTACAAAGAAAGGTACACGTAGAGGTTAAAGCAGTGAGTTTAAAAGGAGACAAATGTGCCTTTGAACAAGAGCCATACATCAAAACAAACCTAAGTCAGGACAATGAAATCGCTTGAAAATCCCTTTAGTTAACAAACGGAAAGTTTTTCAAGGTGCGCCTGTATAAATAATTGGGGTAAAATTATGCTTGAATAAAATAGCTGGCTTGTAAACTGAGGAGAAGTCAAAACAAGACTAAGACTGTAAAAATGATAACCTCAACTGATTTATGATTTATGAGAGTTTGCCATCAAAGCCAGCTTCTTGCAAAAGTTTAATTCAGTCTTACTAAGGAATCAGTTACAGTTGGTTATTAGGATTAAAATAATAGTGACAATGTGGCCAGCAGTGCTTCTCCTTTCGGCACCACTAAATCTTCACTTAGAAAGGTAATGCCGAAAGCCAGGCGCGAAAAAAAAAAGAAGAACTGAGCAAAAATGGGAAAACATTGCTTTTGGTCCATTTAGTTTATAGAGCAGCACGCTGTCCAATGATATGCTGCACGAAGCAACGATGCTCTTTTCTTAATAGAGGTAGCTTGCATAGGTTTACTAGCTCGTTGTTGGTAAAGGCAATAAAGTGTGCCGCGCGTGATTAACCCGAATACTGTCTGATTCACGAAACTTATTCGTTTCAAAGTTTTTCTCTTAGGAATGAGCTAACCAAAGATATTTTAAGACTGTACATATTTTGTATATTTCATCTGTTGGGATAACTTAAACTTTGTTGCCGAGCTGAAAGTACCGATCAATTGACTGAGGCCGTCTACGAAAATATTGCGAGGGGCTGAACTAGTTACTGGCGATAATCATCTGAAGGGCACTTCGCGTGTTGTTTCGTCATGTACAACAATGATGAAATTCCCACACTCTCTACTGTTAAAGACAGTATTTTTTACCACTGAACTGACGGTAAGCTAAAATTCCGTTTAGCTTGTGTCTGAAACTAAAGATTTAAATGCATCGGACCGCCATGTTTGTTGGAAGCTGAGAAAAACAAAACTGAAGGTCTGGGACCCAAACACTTAATAAAGAATAAGTGACTTAATTCAACGATTTTCACAGTAAAACAACATGTATGTATTTTCAATTATTCGTTCCTAGCGAACATATCGCCTTGATTCACGAAGCTTAAATATTGACTCTTACTTCGCCTAAAACAAGTATCAACTCTAGACAGTAAACGTTTTACTTGGCTTCAACATTTGAGATGTGTAGAATGAGGACCTCGACTCATTTTACGTGGCGCAAAGCACCTATTTAAAAGTAAAACCCAGGAAGTAAAAATAGAAAAAAAAATGTAAAGTTGATCTAGCTTAACAATTATATAAAATTGTCTTATTATCGCCTTTTCAGGCGATGATAACTTGCAGGCGTAAGCAGTCACGCTCAGTAACACAATAATAAAATTTCGTACAACAAATTTCGTTCAATTTAGTGGTAGGAAGGTTTTTCTCAGTACAGATATTAAAGCTAAAGGCCCTGGCAAACGAGGACACATTGTTCAGTGTGGACACATTGTTGCTCAGGATGTTTTTTGGGCGCGCAAACGCGCAAACGCGCAAACGGGGAAACATTTGTTGCGGACACAAAATTTGTGTCCGCAGCAAATGTTCGCGCCCGGGTAAACGGGGAAACATTTGTGTCGGCAAGAATGTGTCCGCAACAATGTATCCTCGTTTGCCAGGGCCTAAAAGAGCAAACACGAAAGACAAGCCAGAGGCTTTGGATGCCAAATGGTCGCCTAATAGTCGCCTAATCTGATGTTATTGTTTATGTTTCAGATATCATATTAAAAGCCCACAGTGGCTCCTCTACCCCACAATATCGACGCACGCGCACTGCGTTTAATCGTCACCAGCTCCGAGTTCTGGAGAATACATTTTCAAAAACCCATTATCCTGACGTTGCTCTGAGAGAGGAGTTGGCTACCTTTACAAATCTACCAGAATCAAGAATACAGGTGTGTTAAGATTAGTTTCCATTTTTGTTAGAGCTTTCACGTTTGAGTAGGAATGTGGACTAATTGTTATTGTTACCTGGCTTACTAGCGCTTTGTTTGCTTGCAATCAGTTTACATGGAAGAAGACTTCGAAGAAGGCACTTGACAAACGCTAAAATAAGTAATTGGATATCAATATGTACAGTGTATCGTTTCAGCTTATTTGAAGAGAATGCTTTTTCAGTCGACGAGTCTGCAACGTAGACTATGAAGAACGCGCGAGTGTTTTGTTGCTTCAGCATTTTAATTATCAGAACGCTTCTTATAATGTCAATTGTGCTTGTAATACAGGCCCGTTTTTATTATCGAATCTAGTTGGACCCTTTGGGCCATTTACAAGGCTTTGGAAAGAAAAGCTTTCAGTTTTGGGATATGTACGATTTGTTCAGTATGCAGTGTATGCATGTTAAAATAAAATTTTATCAAGCCTTATTCATTTTCTGGGAAGCCCGTTTATAGCCGGAAGTACAAATTTCAATCAAATTTAACTAACTAATCTATTCAATGAAATTTATTCTCAACCACTGAAAACTCCTGGACAAAAAACAAGATTGGCTCACCAAAAATTGATTAAGTATCCTCTTGATTACCAAAATTGCCCTTGATAAAGAAAATGTCTGTTCTCTCTCAGCTAAACCGCACTCAGTAATGTTGGCTTTTAGTGACAATTTTTTTTTCGTTCTGTCAACGTTAGATCAAGGACTTAAAACATTTTGGCGAGGCTCCATTGAGATAATGTACATAAATGCGACTTTCTTTAGTCCTTTGATTATCTCTTATTTACAGATTTGGTTTAAGAATAGAAGAGCAAAGTTCAGACGAAATGGAACAAGTTGCAATTCATGCACGTCGTTTCCAGTTCACCATCCACCGTATCAAGCATTTCAGAGACACTCTGCCTCAACAATAAACCAGTGTAACGTTTTTCTAAATCATGACAGTCAGGTATCATGTATCAGCCACGCTTACCTCAATGATCGAAGAGAGGATAACAGTTTCATTGGTTACCATCATCAAAGCACGAGAGGAGGCTCTTGTATTTAAGCCAACCAATTCTTCTTAACCGTGATAGTGATCGTTCCGCAAAGACAACATTATTGCCATTGTTGCAGGTTTCTTGCAGTGTCAAAGTAGCCCTGCAATGGTAAATTCAATTCCACTACGATTCAACCAGCATTGTCACACCTCTGCATAATCCTAATAACATTTTAGGGACGTATTTTTCTTAGGTAGCGTTTCATATACAAAGAAGAACAATTTTTTGGCATTGTTTGATGTAATTAATTGTGATCGATGAAAACACAGGTTTGTTTAATAAACCTTATGCAATGTAAAATATACAATGAGGTCAAGCAATGATGAGCCCGGGAGAGACAGCACTCTTTAAAAATAGAAATAGATTAATTGACAAAAAACTGTGCCTCTCTTATTTCTTTGAAGACGTTTCAAAAATTAATTGTCTTTCCACCCATCTATTAATTGTGCCAGGAAACAAACTACTCTCTAAAGAAGTAAACAATGGAGCTTGCTTAGTCTCCAATATGCAATGTATCTATGAATCTGTGACTTTCATTTTCATTAAACTCAGATGACGGTTTGCACGAGTCACTAGCCATCACTGTTATTCAACTTTCTGAACAAAACACGGCACACTATTCCCATTAAGCTTTTTAACGAGCGAACAAAACTTTCACAGCTTTCCCAGTTTACCTGCAGCGAAACAATTAGGCCATTCTCGGTTTGTTGTCTTTCTCGAATGAGGTAACTAGAACTCGTCCTAAAAAAAAAATTAACCAAGAAAATACTGCTAAGACTTGAGTGTCTCCCTTCAAGGACTCTTGGGTACTGGCAACGTACTGCCGGGGGAAACTGAAGGTAACCTTGCTATGGCCTTGCAGCTAGCACCCCAAGAGAGAGGAGGGGGGGGGGGGGGAAGGGTACTGTTGGTCATATTCCAAGTTGCTCCAAGCTCACAGAAACCGGGTCAGGTTACAGCCGCATGGGCCAGTAAGACATTGAGTTCGACCTAACCGCTTTATTTTCGTTGACATCTTCAACGTAACGTGGTTTTCTGAACGGATGGAGCTCGATAATGTTTAGAGAGGAAATGGGCATAATCAATTCAGAAAATAAGACATAGGCAGTGTCAGGACGGAAGGAAGAGCGGGAAAGAGTTCTTGGATGATATAATGGTAAGACATAACGGAAACGTGGAGAGAAATTGATCATCAAACACACAAACAGTTGGACTAGTAAAAAACGTTTTATGTATCCAGCCATCTGATACCATGTAGGATAATGAACGCAGCTTAGCTCCATTCAGAATGTTTGCGGTCCGGTCTCTTGGTAAATTTACTAGTGTGGGTGTCCCAGTATACGTGTCTTCTAAGCCTGAACTACATGTCAAAAAGAGTGGTTAAGACGCCCACGCAACCAAGACAGAAAATGATAAATTGCTTTTTAAATGAGCGTAATTTTATAACGGACTTTATTTACAGAAGTAAAGCATGCAACTCGCACAGAGCGATAAATGGTACAAAACAACACATACTGAGGCCTTTGAAGATAACAACTTGAAATCAGCTGAAGCAATCAATTTCGGTCCATGGCACGGCACCTTTAAAAATATCGTAGACATTTGACCCACCTGTGTAAATAAATTATCTTCTTAGGTCTTGGATAAGATCTCCCTTCTTAACGCATACCGTAACTCCTCATAACTGATCATAGTAAGACAAACCCTATGTAAACAATAGTGGTGTTCTTAGCCAAAGACCACCAAGTACACCATGAATGACATACGAACGCATCACCGGTACCAAGGTTAGTCGAAGGGAAGTGAAAATTGGCAAGGAAATTGTCGTATTTTACTAAGGAATGAAGTAAACAACGCGGAGGGGAAAGAAAAAATGGTTAACGTCAATTGAATTTAAGCTTTGCATATGTTAAAAGTTGATAATGTGGTCATCGCATTGAGGTCATGCCAGAAGGACAGTTAAACACTGCATGACATTCTCCGTTTACTACTGGCAAAGATAAATGTTTTAGCATGTGGTGACAAGAACTTTAAAGGGAGGATTCTTTCGTCTGTAATACGAATGAGATCATCGCGCGACAATTAAGGTGGGCCGAAAAACAGAGACATTCAAAGGCATTTTAACCGTTTCAGGAAAGTCAATTCAAGTTTTTGATGGCAGAGCGCGCGGATGTCCTTCCATTTTCAGTGGCCAACATCCTGAAGGTTGATTTAAAAGTACACCAGGCAGCAACTAGAAAACAAGGTCAATCTTCTGCAAGCAAAGCTCTCACCCTCGCTGAACGACTAGCAGGTGAGATTTGGTGGCTGAGAACCGCATTAAATAAGATTAACTTGCACGAAAACAAATAGTTAACTTCGATGCAAAAGAAAGAGTGAACGCGAGTGGCGTTCTTCGGAAATCATTCGGTTCGGTACCTCAGGGCTTATGCTCAAAGAAAAAAAAAAGTCAAGGAATCCATTTTTTGGAACCCTAGTGTAGTATGAACGTGAAATAAAATAAAACAAACGTATCAATTATTCGGGTTATTTTATCTTCGTCTATTATTGTATTGTAAGACAATTACATTGCTCGAGGCCGTTATAAATATTGCGAAACGATGACACTGGTTAAGTTGAGTCATACAAGGCCTTAAATAGACTCCTGTTCACATACTCATATCTATGCATTGCAATGGTCGAGTTATATTCCGGCAGAAACTATTGAACGGAATGTTAAGGCATAGCTCTAGGTATTTTTTGTGAAAAGTTGAGGCAGTCGGGGCCGGTTTTGGTCAGAGCTCAGGTGCAAAGGAACTGTAACAGTTTATCAAGTGAGTATCGTTGGTGTGATAAATAAGGGATCTAAAACCGCATATTTGTAGTTATGAGCCATTGCCTTTAGGCGTTGACAAATAATATACTTCTAGCTATGTTCGTATCCATTTACCTGTTAATTCGTGCTTCTATGGGAAATGACCGTGTCATGGCACAGTTTAATTTATTACTTTCTTTTAGCTCGATATTATAAATCAACTTTATGTCACCAATGATCTTGAGCTGTAGAGGGGCTTCACTGCATAAACTTGATGAGATACAAATTTGCGGTCGCCTTTTCTTCTTTCTTTTTCTTTTTTATCAATGGATGGTTCTGATAACGAGCTTTTTTCTTTGCAACGGGTCGGAACTATTACTTTCTTTTGGCTCGATATTATAAATCAACTTTATTTCACCAATGATCTTGAGCTGTAGAGGGGCTTCACTGCATAGTTCCGACCCGTTGCAAAGAAAAAAGCTCGTTAACAGAACCATCCATCGATAAAAAAGAAAAAGAAAGAAGAAAGAAGAAAAGGCGACCGCAAATTTGTATCTCATCAAGTCAGAACATTATCCATTACAGCTTCATACTCAGTGATTATTACAAGCCACGCAGTTCGTCGCTTGGCTTAACCACTTGCTGCCAAAATCCCCTTTTATCAGTACTGATTACCAAACCTAGCCAGACGAGTATCAAGATACATTTTCCCCGCAACTACGATTTGTTGGGATATATGGCCTGATGTACCATGTTTGATGTGAAGTGTTGGTGCTATTGCTTGCTACCAAACTGAGACAAGTTTAGCTAAGTTTATTTAAATGAAAAGCAGTTCCAAATAAATTTGCGAGTGAAATGTGAATTAAGCGGCTATGACTAATTTGATAACGAGGACTATAATATCTGCTTAACGTTTGTTTCGAGATAAACACAGTCCTAGAATTGTATGTATTACTATCTGGCCGAGTGGGAATCAAGGTTGTTATGTGTAGAGCATGTCGCACTCTTTGCAGCATCGGGTTATGGGAAATGGGAGTGAAAAGCTCACAAAACTACCGCACTATAAGCCCATTATTCTTTCACATAATCGAATAGTTGTACAATTTTCTTCCAGAAATAGAATTGTAAACAGTACATTTGAATTGTTGGAAGAATAGATGCATTGACTCTGTATGTTACATTCCTAACAATTTCCTGTCAGAGTATAATAAATTGCGTTAAAAACTGATAACCCTCCATCTTAAAGCCCCATTTGACGAGGTCTTTGTGCCCTTCAAATGGCGTTGTTCAATTGGTTGCACAGTTATGCTAAGAACGGGGATTGACGATCAGTTAAAACGAGATAAATACAATTAATCATAATCTGCCATTGGAGATGAGAATTAAGGTGCCGAAACGCTTTCATAAACAGACTCTCAAGCAGCAAATGCGGTGAATATGGCTAGTAAACGAAACTAACAAACCTCAAAGCAAGGCTGTAAGCGTTGAAGAAGATCAGAAAGACAGTGTGACTGATGTTATCCAAGCGTTTCACCAAAAAAAAGGATCATGTCTTTCGCAAACCCGTATTTGGCCATGCTGTACTATACCAAGGATCAACTCGAGTCTAATGTCTTAGCGTTTGCATTTTAAGCCCCAAAAGTCCTGATGTCGACTTATGAAGATTTCAAGAAGTATTATCGTGAGAATATCAGACTCTACAAAAACATAATTTGCTGGACGACGCAAACATCGTGATTTCAATTGTCTTGGGATTTTACAAAATCGTTAATTTGAACTTTGACACCGTAAGGAGGCTGAGCAATTGAAATGCCGACCCAACGGTGCTGCAAACGTGTTTCTCACGCTGAATACAGCCAGTGATAGGGGCAGTGACAACTGTTTTCGGGAGACTAGGGAATTTTTCTAAGAAACATGACAGTTCTGGGACATTGCAGAAAAAAGCGGGATATTGAACAAAAGTTGTATTTTGATCACTAAAAAGTCTGGAGGATATTCCAAATTTTCGGGAGGACTTAAAAGTTACACAGCGTTGCTCAAATAACCTTTGTTAGAGTTGTCACCCCCGTTAAGAAATCACACTGCATGGTCATGATGCCTCGTTATACCTCCCCTTGGGAGAGGTAATTTCATATTGCATGACATACATTTATACCGTTCAGGGTGTTTATTATATAGTCGGAATCCTTTCAATGCTAGCTTTTAATAAAATTGACTTAGTATGCACGTTTTCTACAAGACAGGCGAGTGTGATTCTCTTAGACCAAGAGATGCAAATTAGGGGAAAAAACCTTCCGGCAGTAACATCCCCAAACCCAAATTAACAAAAAAAAAATGGTGAAAAATGATCATGGTGAAGTTGGAATTACCAGGAAATAAACACAATGCCATACGTCAAACCTTTTCCGATGAACATCCGTCAAATTAATGACGAATAAAAATTAAATGATTGGTTAGGGCTCTCGGATCAGTTCATTACCCGGAAGAAACCGTCTGATTCCCCGTGATTAGTTTTAATTCTCGTTTGCTAGAGACCGCTGGCTTGTCAATGTGGGCAGTTTCAATAAATGCTGAGGGTCCATCGTTTTGTATTTCTCTGGTAATAACTGAACTATGCTTAAACTTTCTTCCGCAAATCTTTCCCTTAGACGTGATTATGGATGCTAAGACCAATGCTGATGGTGGGCACCTGCAGAAACGCAGGCGCACACGCACTGCGTTCACTCAGTATCAACTGGCGACTTTGGAGAACGCGTTTTTGCATACTCACTATCCGGATGTGGTAATGCGTGAGAAGTTAACCATATGGACCCAACTACCCGACTCTACGGTACAGGTGAATGTCTCAATACGGTCTATACAAAATATACGTCATAAACATTCGAATGACTTGAGAAATGAAGGGAGTCTACGAGAAGCGAGGAAGACATACACACCCTTCAATGCAGTTTGTCAAACTCACGGCTACGGAGGTATACGCAAGCTCGGTTAACATGGATCGAGCAGATTGACAGAGCGATTAAATTTGCCCAACCCAATTATACAACATTCTGTAATACAAATCAGAAGAGAGAAATTTTGCATGTGGCATGTAACAAACTATTACTATAACTTTTCATAAGTTATTTATATACATCTCAAGTTTAATTTCTAAATGTGGCATCATTCCGGCTCATGAGTTATGCTTAGGGTCAGCCAGAGAGAGCACTAAAACAATCAGCCAGTGTCACGTTTGCAGCCAAAAGACACTATCACGCTCGTCTACCCAAGCTATGTTTGCACTGGTACGGAAGAGTGAGATTGAGTAAATCGCATGCGTAACATTTCTTGACGCAGGCAAATTTAAGGCATCAGTCAATTATTCGATTCAAGAGAAATATTTGTGGTATCATGCACTGATTGTTTAAACATTTGCAATGTCATTTTGACCATTTTCTGTGGCAAATTTATGTAGTTTATGGAATGTAAGAGCCAGCCAGAGCTGGAAGGACGTATCCGATTTATTCATTTTTGTTTTTGTTTTCGTTTCGCTGCAGATCTGGTTTAAGAATAGGAGAGCCAAGTTCCGTAAAAAGAAAAGGACTTATTGTCTCCAATTCAACAAAGAAAAGAATGAGGACGATACAAATAACACCATACCAGTAAGCCCTGTTTGCTGGCCACCCGTATTCCCCACACTCGCACCCCGAGGTAATACGCCTTCTGAAACTCAGCAACTATCAGGAGAAAAGGTACTTCCCGTCTCTTCAAGCTACTGCCACTTTTTGGAAGAGGACGTAGCAGAAACCTACACTTTCCATGGAAAACAAAATTTTACTTTTTAGAGATTTTGCAAGGCTTTTGTATTTTGGATATTTTCTGTGTTCATGCAAAGGTTTGTTTTATACGAAAACGCGTGCTTGAATTCCAGTTTCGTTATCAGTTGTTTCTGTTTTTCAATAGAGGGATCCTGGAGGGGTAAAATGGGAACTGGGATTTACCTGTTTTTAGACTGGGAAAATGAGATTTGGGTCAGTGGGACTGGGAATTAGATTTAGTTTAAAGAAAGGCTGGGAAATGGGATTTGGAGAGAATTTGGGCTGGGAAACGCGATTGAGATCCCCCCTTCAGGACCCTCTCATTACACCAGCTGCAGTACAACGTCAATCAAGGATCAGAGCCGATTTACTTTCTCTTTCACCAAGATTCAACGTTTGCGTGTGGGTCCAGCTGCTGCACTGTGTAGAATGATTCACGCAGCTGGCAATAGTGGCGGCCAAGAAGCACGGTCCTCCTTGCAATTGAACACGCAGACAGTTGCCAAGAAGGACTACGGACAGCAATGAAAAAGAATTAGGCGTTTCAAAATGAAACATTTCGCGAACAAAAGGCCTGTCGTGAAAACATTTTGTAGCTTGGTCATCGTCCCAATTATTATACAAAACAAACAGTAAAACTATCCAATGGTCATTAGATCACTCAAAACAACTTAGCTGTGATGCCATGTGATCACTCAATTCTCCGTGAGTTTCAGTACTATATTTTATTCCAAAAAGACGATAGACCCTGGACTGTAGGCTTTAATGTGTTAGGTGTCGCACATACACAAGTACACAGAGTGATAGACTAGATCTACTGTAAGCTTACACAAACGCTTAATATAATAGTTCAGTAGAAAAGAATAAGTTTGATAACAGCGCAATTCACCAATGAAATCCTTAACTGTCTCAACAAGGTGAAGAAACTGTTTAGACTGCTTTAATAGGTATTGACAATAGAGCAGCAAGAGGTGAAATGCTTCACAAACAGCAGGCAGAACCACCCCATAATTTTCACACTGGCTGTCCTTGGGGTAGCGGAAAATCATATTAACACATTCAACCATTTAGATATTTTCAAAAACGTAAAGGCGATAATGGCCACTTGGGGAGTTCCTTGAGCCCTTGATCGGTTTTGGCAGTTTCTCTTCATAAGTTCTGATTTTGTAAGAAGAATCAGAAATAGGTAAATAACGTGTAATAAAAAAATAAATCCTGCTCTAACAATGACTGCATTTTGTATTCTAGCTACATGAATAAAGCTTGAACCTACGCTTGACGAACTTCTTCTGTCAGATACATCGTTCCTCTGATTAAAGTCAGGTTACTTTTGTCGTCAACAAACAGCGCATCAACCGGTTACGTGAAGAGATTCTGTTGTTGAGACCTCAGAATGACCACTCAAATGTAAACGGCAGAGGTTCAAAGTGTCGTGAAATCTTTACCGGTGAACATTACTGTGACGGCGCTTAAAACTGCAGAATTGAATTTGGAGTTTTTTCATCCTTTACTAAATTGCAAAACAAAATGTTCTTTATTTTTAATAAAAAATTTGAAAAAACTTGAGGTCTTTAATGTAGGTTTTCCTTCAATATGCCTCTTCACCTCTTCCCGCAAACTTTTGTCTTGGGCGTTTAATTTCGATCTCAAGCTAAAAGGGCACCGAACAAATAATTATACGCCCACCGTAATGTTTTGTGTATAGAGGTACAATTATTGTAATTACTGACTGCGCAGGAGGTCGATGAAAGGTTAGAAAACGTGACGGAATGATCTTTCTACCTTTTTCCCACGTCGTATTACCTTCAGACCCAAATAAAGAACAATTTAGTACATACACAATAATGTACACTTCCAATCCCAAACGTTAAATTTCTAGATGCAAAAACGAAATCACTTACCATAAGTTGCTGATTAGCAAATTGTGGTGTTAATACCATTATGAAGGATTATGCCATAAGCTTAAACTGATGTTTTGAAGAGCAAGTAATGGTTCCCCAAACGGTTTTCTTTTCCACGTCAGTCATTTACGTCTGTAGGGAATCTAAATTCGTTGTTTTTTTTTATACCGCAACAAAAGGAACAGTTTAAACTACTAGTAGCTCCATCGAAGAAGCGAAACGGAAACAGGGATCAAAACGTCCGACAGATAATTTCTCTGAAGCACGTTTGTCCATAGAACATTTTGAGGCCAAATGTCAAGAGCGCTTAAGTATGATGAATGATACTTCTGAAAGAAAAATGATTTCTATGAGATTCGAAACCCAACGATAACTAAGCCATGCAAAAGAGTGATTTACACGGATCAGTAATAGCTCTTATAAAAAAAAGATCGCGCTAATTGGTTACTACCACAATAACTACCTTTAGGTGGGGTATAGTCATTTCTAATTAAATTACCATCAATCAAAGCGACAGTTTTCACTTACCGTCATTTCAGGTAAGAAATATACCGGCGCTCACAGAGGGGAGATTTGGATTATCAATCAAAACTAACAAAGCAAACATAAGGAGCTCAGCAAGGGTGATCTGTTTCCCCAGGCCGCAAGGGTAGTTTGCGTTCAGAGCGTTCATACAGAAATCTTTTGTAAGTATCGCCTCCTTAAATGCGCTCTTGGCAGAATTCGGCAATTACTGTAGTTATTTCGCCATGTGCGTAAACTCTCACTCCTTTTGAACTAAAGAAACCGATTTGAGCTTTGCTAATTGCCATAGCGTCCAACTTAGTTCATTGCGGTTGCATATTGAGCTCGCCAATGCATCATAGACAGCACTCTTTATGGAGTTTGGGGCTAGCGAGTAATATATTTTGAAAGCTCGAAAGCTCGTTGACGGCTAACCTAACAGCGACTCAAGGCCTGTATTAGTTGGCTGGTCGACAGAAGCAGCTATCAAAGAACTGCGAAGGCTAATATCGTGTTTATGTAAACGTATCACCTAAACAATGTTAAAATTCGCGAATTCTGAATGGCTAGGCTATTGAAATGTTTAAAATCTGGCCCACTTAGTGAACTGTTTACAAAATAATCGCATTAAAATACCGATGAGCATGACAGCCAGTTTTGGACAAGTTAGCTCATCAAGAATTCAACGAGATCTAAGCAGCAAATGGTATCTTCATTTAAATTTAGATAGTTTTCGCACGAAAGAAAATTCCGCTATATAGTTCGTAATTAATATGCTTCATAGTCTTCTAATCCAAAGATGCGAGTGATTGAAAAATAGCCTGGGAAGCTGCTAAAAGGAAATTCGCATTTCTCGCCCAACAACGTCGCGGAAATTAACACAGCGGTATTCCCCTCGTACTGTGTGACAATTTCCAGACAGTTGAAGTAAAGAACAAAACAACAATCGCGGCCTCAACAAATTGCTGTTTGACTTCATCTTACCTTATTCTACAGTGTTACAGCTAAGTTCTTGGCACAAAGGTCGTTTACCGCAGCTAGTTTACGGTTAGTGATGGATTCTGTATCATCGTTCTCAATCGACAATATATTAAGAAACGATTCCTCTTCCCGAAATACAAGCCAGCCGCCATTTAATGGACAAAATGGGCCTCGTGCTCTCACATTAGCGGAACGCTTAGCAGGTATGTGATGTTTTTTCTAGTTTCTGCTTTAATTCTAAGAACATTATTATTAATTTGAGGTCTTACGTTTAGTACTCTCGCCATGAATGTAGAATAGAATTTACCATCTGTAAAACGTCTTATAACAAAATGCTACAACCAAATAGTCAGGTACATTACTCAATGGCAGTCAATGACCATTGCTCTTGACTCCAGCAATTCTGTCGTTTAGACCGAGGAAGCCTTTTTATCGCTGTGTTAAATGAAGGTTTAAAACAACAAAAATTGCCAAAACATCAGCAATAATTGAGAGCTTATTATTCGGTTACTGCAGTTTGATTAGTTCGATTATTCCCGCGTTACTCCTCGCTGTCATTGATTTTAGCGGGAAAACTGTTGCTTCGTTAACCTAAATACATTGAGACCTTGTTTCCCCATTCCACTGCAAATATTTTCGTTGTACTTATTCCAAACTCCTCTTCATTCCCCGGTAAACTTTCAATAGCCTGAACTCTGTGAGGTAGGAACATCCGACATCAATAAATTTGAAAACAAAAATTAAAGGGATTCTATCATGAAAGTTTTGCTGTTTTCCGCCGAAAACCACACAGAAATGCCTCTTAATGACCTTAACTTATGCCTAAACATTCCTTGAAATTTAGGAGAAAGATTTCAATCGACATTTTGCCGGAAGCCGGAGTCATCCATAGTACATTTTTCGTTATGACGCCAAGATGAGGTGCGAGAATTTGAGAGATTTAGCTAAATTTTTCAAAAAACGGTCCACTTCCATCCATGCCATCTACGGTGTTAGCGAAAAACAGTATTTAGTCTCAGTGTAGTAACAAATTCTTATTAAACAAACTGTGTCATTTTTGGGTTTTCACTGATTTCAAGACATCCTTAAACGTTTTGCAGTGAGACCAAAAAGCCTCTTTATCATATGTGTTGAAGCCGGTAATTACATGTTCTTTTAATTTGCGACCATTCACGGAAGATGTCATTTTATTTCTCTGACACTTCAGCCTTCGACCATTACGTTTCCAGGTATTCTTTCACTCTGTACAAACATTTAATGTGATCGTATCGCAGGAGACAAATCACTGAGATCTCGGAAAAGCCGCACGATAAAACGTTTTGTTTGATGCATGGGTAACACAGAATTAGCCGTACACGCACTTTTTTAGTCTCTTTACTTTGCCAGCTCCATATTTCGTAGGAAAGCTTGTCACTCTCCCCCCGCTGAAAGGATTAACAGCTGAAGTTTTTTCACAGCGAGACTACGTTTGCCAGCAATGCATACTGCGTAGAACAGAACAAACCCGATCAGTGCGGCATGCGTTTTCTTCATAATAGTTCAAATACTTTACAGGAAGGTTAACAAGCTTGAAATCAAATTTAGAAGTTTTTTAATTCACCGGTTCTGCCGGTGTGAGTTCTTTAAGAAGCGGATTTAGTTCGGGTCCAATCTCGTTCCCAGGCAATCCGCGTAGTGTACAGACGGATCGCCTAACACATGGATCCAACCTTGTAATTCAAAAGGATAAATAAACAAATGAATAAAGAAGTAAATAAATAAATAAATAACAAATGGGATGGTACGCAAAAACCAAGTATAATTATCCTTTGGAGTAATCCTCAAAGACCCATGGGTAGACCTTAGAGAAATAGAACGGTAAATTGATCAGTTCTCACCATCATTACAGAAACACCAAACAAGTATACCAGGTGAAGTTTACTCTAGCTGACTACTCCAGCTACTGACAAAGTGTTGCTATTTGCTATCATCCTTCGGGTGCAGTGTCTCTTATAATGCCGTATGTGTATTTTACAGACATTATCTTGGAGGTTCATTATGGCTCCGCGAAAGGAAAGCACCGTCGAACTCGCACAGCCTTTACTTATCAACAAATTCAGCTACTTGAGAGCACCTTTGCTAAAACGCATTACCCCGATATTGTGATGAGAGAACAACTCGCATCTTGGACAAATCTTCCAGAATCAAGAATTCAGGTATCAATACTTAATATCATTTGGATATGTAAGGCAGCTGAGCTCAATTAAGGACGTTCGCGTCAATTGTTCACGCGCATTCTTACTGCGCACGACAAGGTCATGCCACATCAGCCATTGAGCACGTGCGCTGAGGAAGAAAGCTAAGCAAGGAAAAGGATGGTAGTCGTTGCATTCCCTTCGCCTTCAGTTTACTCTCTTAAATGGTCGGTTGACTCCTACTTTTCTTTCCAGCAACAGATTTTATTTACAATTATCTCCACATTGTCCAAAAATGAACAAAAAATCAATATGGGAAGTTAAAAACAAATCAAGATTTCTGTCCACGGGACATTTGGAATCCTGCCATCTTGGGGCTGCAAGGCGCGTGAAACTATGGTCACTAAATACGAACTCGTTCTTTAAGGAACCTCACCAGTTGACTGAATTCACTTAATAGGTCCACTTAAACAATATTTAGCAGCGAACATTTCACTTCAGAGACTTAATTACAATATTTTTGGGCTTACACACACTGTGGCCTTATTCGCTAACGAAGCTAGATTTTTTCAGATTTAGGGTGTTCTTCCGGGCCTGTTCTCTCCAAAACGAAGTCGGTGACCCCACTTTTTTTACATTTCTGACATAACTAACTCATCATCTTACAGTGGTAAAAGTCTCAGAAAAAAAAATCAAAATTGGAAAATTTCGCGCGAACGTCCCTAAATTAAAAAACGACCAACAGAAATTAGATTGTTAGATAGGGCTGTCTGAAAGCAAGATTAACATCGAAGCTATTTTTTCTTCTCCTACACACCCCTTCTTTCTTTTTCTTCCCTAAACTTTCTTCTCTCCTCGTCTTGACTCATGCGCGATTTCCGTTTTGACTCCTCCCTTTCGTTTTCTACTTTTTTTCGGCTATCTTCTCTTCTACAGCTGTACATTGATCTTTAACAATCCAGTGTTTTGTTCTGTTCTTCGCATCTCATGTTAACAATGCTTAAGTTAATACGAACTGAAAAAGTTTAGCTGAGCAACAAACTTAATTCTGGTATATACCTGACAAATATAACCGACATTCATATGATCAAAAGCACTTTCCTTGAAATATGTGCAGTTCCCAATGAAGTGATCTTCTGTATGCGGTTAATATCACTTCCCAAGGTACTCGTTCATTCCTTTCTGTTCAGCCCTCTAATCAGCTGAGGTCTTCATGCCCCACATTATTATTATCTTTACCGCACCATCAATATCACCACCACTACCGCCACCGCCACCATTATTATCACCATCATCGTAGTTATTGTCATTAGAAAATATAGGATTGGTAAAAGCACTATCATTTTGGAATTCCTTTGTAAGTTAGCATCCCCTGCGAGCAACCTTGTTTTATTGAAAAGTGGTCACTATATGTCTTACATTTTTTTTAAAATGTCTGCTTACCATTTAATTGCAGGTTTGGTTTAAAAATAGACGAGCCAAGTACAGGAAACAAGAAAAGATACCAAACCGCTCAAAGACCGAAAAAAGTGGAAACTCCTACAAAATGGACAAAAATGTGGACACTGTAATTACCACTAGTAATGTAGAGAGACAAAGTCCTCTTCCGATTCCACCGAGTTTAGGCTTTACAAGCAAAAACATGGCTGCCGTGGAAACAAGAAGGGTTACAAGCCAACATGGGTCAGTAGGAAAAACTGACGACATAACAAAAGACAACGCTCAAGTGTTCTCTCATCAAGATCAACCTTACACTTTAAATCAGTATCCAGTCAGCACCATCGATACTTCCTGGCATTATTCTGGTCTCAGAACCCGTAATTCTGCAGCGGTTCCAGCATCGGAAACGCTAGAACTCGGTTGCTCTTTTGGTGACAACGGTTTATGCCATGGTCGAAGCAATCTCACATGGTGCTCCCGCCTAAATGGACGGAAACCAATGTCTTCAAGTGTTGATCTTTGGCGACTACAGGCAGATTGGCAAAACAGAAGTTGCCAATGGACAGACCATGTTGTATGCAGACCCTACTGAAATCCACAGCACGACAGAATCGTCTTTTTGTTTACTTTAAATATCAAGATTAAGATAGACAGAAAGCAAACTAATTGACCTGAGGACACCGAGAAACAAACCAGACCATGGGAAAAGTGATTTCAATGTAAAATTTAACCTAAACATTTAGACGTTAAGATAACATTACGACTGGGTTTGGAGAGGAAGATGAGAGATAACATTTTCAATGTGAAAATAAAGCCGAAACTTATTTATGTAATGTTCTTGTTACGTCGCTGATTGATATGGTAAAGTATGTCGGTTTCAATAAAGTGAATGACTCAGAATATATGGTGAATCGTAATTTCAAAGTCCAATGGAACTCAAAAGGTTAGGGGGAATGTGATTTTGTAGGCTAGGGGAAAACATCATAAGCCTTTGCCAGACTAACGGGAAAGATTCTAAAACAGTAAGATCGGCCACACTGTCACGTTTTCAATACCAATAGGCCCAGGCCTTTATTACCACGGTTATTTGGTATGTTAAGGGGCCACTGCCACAAGAATATTAGTGTAACGTTTGTACAGGAATGACCCGCGTACCAAAAAATACGTATTACCTGGGAGAAGAAAAACCTGATACTATTTCAAGGCGATTTTTCCTGGACACAATGATAAAGTTTGAACAATTAAACCTAACTTTCCGTTGTTGCAAATACATCTGAGTTTATCCAAATTACGGGACAGAGTCCCTTTAACTGATGATGCGATGTATGAGCATTTTCATGATCTGATACAGTCTTGTCTCTGATGGTTTCGTGAGTTCACACAGACTGCTTGCCTTAGCTGATGATATGTTAAAACTGCATTCATTTTCTATCTGTTTTCTTTGTCTTAGGCAAAATTCTCAAACTTGAACTGTACTGAAATAGTTTTTATCATTTTATTTTACATTTTGATTGTCATTTTCCACTTTTGATATTGTTTACCTAAATTGTTTTAACGTTGGTTACCTTATTCGTTTATTCGTTTCAGGTTTATGCAGGCTCCCACTGAAGAGCACCATTAGGTGATGTAGCCTCCCTCTTAAAATATTATCATTATTATTATTACAAAAAGCTCAAATATCGATCTTGGTTTAACTGAAAGTGGGACATAAAGAAGTAAATTCCTCCTTTACTATCAGTTTCTGCTTTATCCTGTCACTAATATTTTAACAAAGGACTGGTCTGATCCCCAGACTAACTCAATCGTCCGATTCATTATACTGAGCTGAACTCGTATCGTAGGTAGGCTTTATTGGCGTAGCTAGGAATCATTCCAAACCGACTTTCTTTTTATTGTTGAAGTTGAAAAAAGGCAGGAGGAGGAAAAAGTAAGGAATGGCAAGCGATCACCCAGGATTCTATAATGCAGTGTGGAGTGAAAAGACGGCCAAAACCTTTTTTGGGATTTCGCATTTTTCTTATCGAAATGAACACAGAAAGTTACCTTATCAGTTACCTTTAACCAGAATATCCTACTCGAGCACCTGTTGTGGAAAGCTGACTCTATCCCGTTTAGTAACGTACCAACACTTGCCTCTATAATAACATTAGAGGACTGAAACCGCAAGGTTTTGTGCAAAGATGACCAAACCGTCCCCATCATTACAAAAGCTGACCGTACCTTTCCTGTACGACAGTCTCTAACTCCTCATCATTGAAAATAATTATCGTTTACTGCATGGGAAGTCCTTGAAACACTCACACCTCTCACCTTTAACTTGTGGGCCGATGTTTACAGATGACTTGACTAACTCCTTAGTTTTAGATTGCAGATGCGTGTTGGTGGCAATAAGATTAAAGGATTGAAAGAGATTAGCAAATAAGGTGCAAACACAAGGAGACAGACCGAACCATATGAGCAGAAGATATTCGAGGGAGTTCAACTGTCCAAAATGTTAATTAACTCATGAAAGTTTCGAGTTGTTCAGAGAAGAGGTGTAACTTAATTTGTTTAGAAAATTGGTAGACATTAAGATTTTTCAAATAAGAAGGAATATTATGCCAAAAGATGGAAGCCATATGGGATATAATTTGTTTCCCAGTGTTTGTTCTGATTCGTGATTTGTACATGTAGAAATTATAACTCACGGCGTATCTAGTATTATAGGTATGTAAACTACTAGCGTACTGGAAGAAATCGTGGAAAGCGTTTGGAAGAAGGTTCTTATGCCACAAGTGAGTATATCTTAATGCGTGTAAAAGGTAACCATTGTTCACTGTGAGAAGTTCTAAAAGGTTTATTAAAGAGATAGCACTATCGGTTTGTTCACCGAAAGCTCTCGCAAAAAAATATTAATCTAATGGCATGGTTGTGTTCGATCTGCACTTTTTGTATACAGGTTTTGTAAACGCTTCCCCAAGCTAATATGGCATATGAGATATAAGGATATAAAGGCTATAGTAGATTTGTTTTAATTGGGAAAGGGTTAGGTAGCGTCTTAATTTGGAAATTATTCTAAGGTTTCGAGACGTTCGTGACCAGACATATGCGATATGTATGGTTCGTGCTATTTGAACTTTCCACATTGATTATAAATTCATGATTTCTTTTCCTAGATGATTTTTTAATCATATAGTTTGTTTTAGACAATTTAATTGATAATTTGTTAATATCGCACCACTCTTTCACTTTTTGGGCTCGGCATTAATTAGAGTTTCTAGACTTTTTGCGTCGTGAGATGAGGCAAATATATTTGTATCATCTTCGAATATCCTAAACGTGAGAGCTTCTGAACTATTAGGAAAATCATTAATGTAAATTAAAAAAAGCACGGGCCCTAACGAGCTCCCCTGTGGTAACCACAAGATACAGTTTGCAATGAGGAGAGATAATTTCCTAATGAAGTGTATTGTTTTCTATTAGAAAGATAACTGACTCGTAAAAAGTTTAAGTGGTAAACCTTTGATTCCATAAGATTTCAGTTCAGACAACAATATTTTGTGATTTACAGTATCAAAAGCTTTGGAGAAGTCTAGAAACACCCCACAAGAATACATATTGTTATCTACGGCTTTTCGTAAATTCTCAGCAATTTCTGTTATCGCTTGAGAAGTGGAATGACCCTTCCTAATGCTGTCAAACCACCAGCATAATGCGGGTCTTTGAGCAGTTGCAACTGACCAACTATTACGCCTCGCCGTCTCTTGGCGGTACATGTAACTACTCAGTCAACGAAAACAAGAAGATCACCAAGAACAATAATTCCGACATGACATATCCCAGACTCAGCCCTAACCAAACCCCAAACACGGTGAAAGCCTTCCTCGCTGATTTTGATCCGACCAGCCATGTTTTCTTTTCACATGATTTAGTACCAGATACAAATTATCTTATCTAGACCACAATAACGTTGAAGAAGACACACAAACCCCTCTATGGAGGAACCGACGTTTTCTGGTACAACGCTGACTAAATCGTTTGTGCCTACCTGTAAAATTACAGTATTTGGCTTAAACTATTTCACCACCCCTAGATCGGCTTCCACTGCCAAAAAGAACAATGTTTACCGAGTCAGAGAGCGGAAATTGTGCGACTGAAGACTACTGAGAGATAAAAGCTGGGAGACAATTAATGAAGAAATGAGTCAAAATCAAAACTCGTGCCAGCATGCGAACAGGCTGCTTCATTTTGGCTTTTTCTTAGATTTGCACTCAAAGGGCACGCGATAAAACCCTTTGACCGCGCACCATTCAAGAGCAAATCGACGCGACAATCTCTCGGAATAGACCAAACGGAGAGCATATTTGCAGGCTACCATTATGCAGTAGGTACTAACTAATACACTTTATTTAAAGAGGGTGGCACGGAATACTTGAAGCAACTAATAAACTTATGGCCCTCTACAAGGTCAGCACTAGGGGTGGTCACAGCCAGGGTTCGTTACGTCCCTAGTGGTTCTTTAACGTCCCACAGAATTAATTGTGAAGAGTTGTGAGACGGGACCTCCGGCTTATCGCCCTTATCCGAGAAGACTAGAAAGTCTAACCATTTGTAGATGTCATTGCAAAGGAAGCACTTTCTCCTCAGTTATTTAAAGACCCTGAGTGTTGGTCCGGCCGGGGCTTTGAACCCACGACCTCCCGTACCTCCCTCCGGCACTATACCTGCTATAACAATGCCTAAATATATAAATAACTAAAAAATAATACCAGTAAAAAACAGCGAGGACCACTTGTCTGAAAAACTGAATTAGTTAACGTGGAAAGTACTAAAAATGGATTTCGTGAATAGCTCTGATGTTTGCCTGACTGCCAGGAGTTTAAGGAGGGATATATTTGAGCATGCCACTCCTTTGCAGCTCACAAGTACGCAAAGTGATATCCCAACACGAGTTTAATTTCGGAAAGAGGCTAAACGTGATACTCTTGACCACGGCATGATTCGTACAGATCTGAGTTGATGCAACATACCTGTTCGCGGCATAAATGTCAGTTATTCGATACTCAGAATTGACCTTTTTACCGATACGGCGGCCATCTTGAATTCTACTGTTTTGACTGAGAAATTATGGGCTGCAGAGGGGGCAATCGCTGGAAAATTTATCGTATACACAGCTTTCAGGATAAATTTTTACTGCTTGTCTCTCATATTCCATAATATTACAAGCGTTACATCTTACTGTCATGGTATTTGGCAGTTGTTCCTATGGTTAGCGAAGAAAAGTTATCACGCCACAGTATTCTTTATAATCATTTCTCATCTGCCCCCTGGGTATCCCATAATTTCTTCAGAATTCAAGATGGCCGCCGTATCGGTAAAAAGGTCTATTGGTGCTTATTTTTTATTTAAATAGAACTACGAAATACTGCTGGATCGTACAGATTGATTTTGCAAGGAAGATCCAAAGAAATTAAGCCACCATTTGTTGCGAATTGAGCTTAGTGTAATGACTGATATTCCATGGCTACTAAGCCAATCAAAACTTTATCATCCAGTTTTGAATAACAAGACAGATTTATCTATGCATCTTTCAAGAAAGATGTCCGATTAATTTTTTCACTTTTTTCTTCACTTTTCTCTTTGATTGTAGTTGTTTGGTTACTATTCTGCATCCTTTTTGTCATTGTAGAATTTGCGGGACAATTGTTGTTTGTTATACCCTCTCACTGATTCAGTTAGCAAAATGTTCAGCCAAAGCAATTTTACATGTATGCCTTCCCTCTCTGCCCACTCATAGCGGAGCTCCGCGCGCGGAGCACCATTGCTAAGAAAATAAGGTAACCCATCCATCCGAGAAATTATGGTTATGACGTCATCGTACGACCGACCGTCCGACCGTACGTACGTCCACCCCATCATGTAAGCCAAAGTCAAATGTGATACTCCAGTTAACCCTTTCGTGAGCAAGCGCGCTTCCATATAAACTGTTTTTGGAAAGATCATTTGCCCATACACGCAGTTCTCAACCCGCGTTTTTGTGGCGGGAAATTGCATGGCCAAATTTTAAAACAAAGTCAGTTTTGTCTATTCGTTAGCGGAGTATCAGTGACAAAAAAGCGGGAGAAAGAACAAGAAAGGGCACGAGTAAAAAGGCAGAGCATCAGTGACAAACAGCAGGAGAAAGAGCACGAACAAACCGGCTGAATTGTATCGTCCAGCAACGGGAGAAACTGAACAAGAAACGGCTCAAGTAAACAGG
>OX419341.1:20760263-20780263 GCA_948470475.1 Galaxea fascicularis | reverse complement strand
CACAAGTCACCTGCAGGAAGAATATGACTGATGAACAACCTCACGACCTAATGACACGACAAAACGGTTCAGTGGGTTTGTTGGCAGGGAAATGTCTTCGCCGAAGTGAACAGTAAGCCCTTGTAGTCTTCCAACTCGCAATTTCAATTAGCGCTATTCATGAGGAGGAAGTAGGCCTCTGATCTCCAAACAAGAATTAAGCCTCAAACATTTATTTCTTTCTTTCTAGTCTTCCTTTCACATCTCGTCTTTCTCAGTGTATGCTCATGGTGTATGACCGAATCATAGTTTGTAAGTATGCAGCTATGGCACACTTAATATAGTACCTTCCAACTAACAAATAATACTATTTTGCAGCGGGCGAGAAGTCAATAATGTACATGGTGTGAACTGCACAACGTCATGGCAATAGACCGGGAAACTGAAATTCGGTGACACTGCTAAAGTAAATTAATAATAGATTACTTATTCCCATTTAAATTTCTCGCAAACACTCTTCCCTATTTAATCCGGCATAATACCACAGCCACAGCATAAACCCGAGCGATCTGCAGGTAACACAAGTACAAGGACTATATCCCAAGTAAGTCGCAACTTCCGGTCACTTGTGATCGATACTCGTTAACAGGCTTAACCTTTTCATTCGAAACAGTGCTATGTCAATTGATCAATCGAAATATATACGCTTCAATTGAAATAGGCCATGCTTCACGGACTTCCAAGGTCACAGTGAGTATTTTCATCCAGACTTACTGTAATATATATGATCAGTGTTCACTCAGCTAACTGGCGACACACTGGTAAAGAGCGCACTGAAGTAAGGGCTCTTTGTTCACAGTCTTACAGTAACACATACCAGACATTTATTCATGCTGCGTCTAAACATGCTTGCATTACACTATTGCTCTTGCTGTGGAAGGCATGAGGCCTTTATTACAGCAGCATCTGAGCTGTAAAACATAAGATTGGAAGATTGGGTAAAACATAAGATTGCTTCCATTGGCGCTACCGGAAGACGAATTTAGTTAACTTTAGTTTAATTCTTTATCAAATTAATCACAAGTGATTCTTCGCTTGTGAAGAGGTTCGTAATTTCCATTTTAACCACTTCCAGTTGAACTGTACACTCGGCTGATGGCACAGAAAGAGTAGACCCAACTCTAGGACGGATCAAGCCAGAATCGAGTTGTTGCTTAAGTGGAAGTTAACGTTCCGTTACACTTGCTTTCCCCTTTCTTGATGTGGATGGAGAGCGCCTATTTTAATTTCACATCTTCGCATTGTGAAAGTGAGCTAGAAGGTAAGCGAAAATAAGTATGTGCACGAAAACTGTATATGTCACGAGAAATTGGAGCACGGCTTTGATATCAGCTCAACACTTGCATGAAATCTTCCGCTATTGACATCATGGGAAAATCTTAAAGAAATGTTTGCTAGGCCAAATCAGTAACGGGATAAGGACACAAGAGAGAGAAACCACCAGTTTGTTTGCCTTGGTATTCAATGAGAGAAGACAACGAACGTTCGTAGCTGGCTTTATATGCCAGTGCCAAAGGCGAAGGCCTTTTATACTTCTCGCGTAAGGCATTAAGTTTCTAAAAAATAACCGTTTTGGACCTTAAATAACCCCGGATTTTGTTCATTTTTTTTTTATACCAAAGCTGCAATTCTTAACCACAGGTCTTTGCATGCAAATGTTATTATTTAAGAGGCATCCAAAGGCTGTACTTTGACGCCGCTGATTCGCCAACACCGTTTTTGTCGTTGGCATGATGTTTAGTTTTACAAGAAAAAACATTCACGGTATATTTTTCAGTATTTTTGTATAGAATACATTAGTTTGTTACATGAAAATCCCTATCCTCGCTCGTTGACAACAGAAAATTTGTCGTGAACTTGAATTCAGTGTACCCCTTTAAAGCATAAAAGTGTGTTCACTAAATTTTGTGATAGTTGTTTGGACCGGAGAACATTCAAGTTCTAGGTAGGTGCCATAAAAGCCTGAACAAACCTTACCTTTCATACCAATAATTTCGTAGTCACAATTGCATTCATAGTAGCCAATAGAACATGAGATGTTGAGATACGTGCGTCAGGTTTACCACAGAGAACTTGGTACTCAGTTCTGATCACCGTGGGACAGGAGCTTAAGCAACGACGACGGCGACGGCGACGGCAACGACAACGTCATTTCAAAATATAACTTCTCGTTTTTGGAACTCTTTCGCGGTTATTCCAATTTGTTTAACATGAAAACTGCTGGCGAGCTGTCCAGCGTCTAACTTTCTGCGAACAGTGTTAAAGTCGCAAAGAAAAAGGAAGAAAAACTTGCCGTCATGCGCTCAGAATTTGGTCATTTGATGTTGTTGTTTTGCAGAGGACAGCAAAGAAATGTACCCCGAAATGTAAAACGCACGGGCAGAGCGATTGATTTTGAGGTGTTCTCGTTGCTTAAGTTCCCTTAATTAAATGCAGACGAAGGGGCTCACTTTTCGCAGGCCTCTTCGACTGAGTTTCAAATATTTTAGTTCCAATTGTTAAAACATATGAATATGAAAAGTTTTCTTCTCATTATACTATTAACCCATATATAATATATACACTTAGGCAAGCCTAAAAGCGCAGCTCCACAGTTATTTCCTTAATATTAGCATTTACAGATAAACTAATATTGCAATTCCACAGGACTCGAGCCATGACTCCAGTAAGGACTTCTCTATATTATGATTATATATATATATATATATATATATATATATATATATATATATATATATATATATATATTTTACTGTTTTGCTGCAGAGCCAAGGCACCATTCAATCAAGTGCAAACATACATTTTCGAAATATCATCGGCCTTTGTGGCACAGGAACTATATATGATTATGATGAGCAAAAACGATTAACAAACTTTTCTTCGTCACAGTTCAATTACATCTGATTGAGCTTACATTTCAATGCAAGAGGTAAAACTCACTGAACTAGGTTAACAGTTCTAGTGTCCCACTATTAAATACAACTTCACAACCGGTTATGTGCTTTGGCTGAGTCACAAATTCTAACATGTATCGGTGAGATTTTAATCTATCAAAACAAAATATTTTACAGCAAAAGTGCGATAAAACCCCAAAGTGAGCACTCTTCGACACCGCCCATAAAAGAACAAAAGTACTTTGATCGCCTTGTTTTGAACATTTTATGGTGTCATTCTTGTGATCTATTACAGTAAAGACGATAGAAAGTGCCGTCGATGTCCTCTTTTTACAATAACATCGAAAAACGTTGAGCGAAATTGACTTTACTTTTCCTTGAGAAAAGTGACTGCGACAGACTGATCGAGCATATTATTTTAGCCATGAAACAACTCAGGTGATCAACTTCAATTATCTAGTGATGTTGAGGATGGTTTTATTCTTGCCTTCGATCAATTACAAAGATTGCACACTACAAACCTTGACAACAAGTCGTAGGTGGTACAGGAGCCTCCTGGTGGTATTATTTTTGACATCACTGTTAATGATAACATCTGATTAAGGATTTCTGAAAAACATTTTTCAGCCGTAAACACTGAACAAAGGACGAAGTTTTTACTACAATAGCCTTGAAAGTCTGCGATTTTTTAACTAACAACGAGAATTGCTGTTGAGGGACAACATATTGCTAGCATTTCCAATGCTGCAGCTGTTAAAAATCGTGTTTACATTTGGCAATGAGTTGTTGATTGCTCTTTGCAAGTTTCCAACAATGTCAACAAGGCGAAGCCGAGGATATAAACCGTCCGAACGTCGCTTGGCTTTTGACCAATTCTTTGCCCAAAAAATGAACCACAGCAGGGAAAACGAAGAGTTTTAGGAGCCAAAATAAAATATTGGATAGAAAATATGCATTTGGAAAAAAGACGCGCATTTTTTAGTCCAAACAGCATGAAAACAACAAAAGGCAAGAAAACAAAGAACGATGCTGGCGAATGTTTCTTCGTCGTTCCTCGTAGAAATTGGAAAACTAAGACAAATAACGAACATAACTCGTAGTCACAGTGACAAATTACCATGTGTCCATATAAAAGACACAACAGGAGTACTAACCCGTGGACAGTTTAAGTCAGTCGACAATCACTCCGAACGGAGAGCTAAAGCAGAAGCCGTCATTTCACACACAAGTATCACTTTGTGTTACTTCCCATGTCTACCAAGGAAGCCTCTTCAATTAAGGACTGTTAGTGGCAAAACCGTCCAGTTTAATACACAACAAAAGTCAGCAATCGAAGACAGCGCCTGCATGATTAAAACCCTGCCAAACCACACGATCGTTTTCTCTCGCAGATCCATAAACTATAAAATAGCAAAGTCAGGCAATCTAATTTGCTGCTCTAACATCCAAACCCTGATTCTCATCGGTTTTAACAAAAAAAAAAAGAACTGATAAAAGTAGTCAAGGTAGGCGAAGAATATAGTTTACAGGACGAAGATCTGATGAAAATCTTGGTTGATCCAAGCGAAAAATTAAGCCTTGTTTTGGCCTGCGATCCAATTGAAAACCAGTATCGGGTCAGCGGTCAACTTAAAAAAAAAACAGCTGACCTCGATCAGCTCATAACTTCAGCCCGCAATATTGTCACGTGATACTGGTCAGCGGGTACGTTGTTTTGACAGGTGTCAATTAAGCGTAACATGGATGTCCAGTATCAAGTTTGTCCGCTGTAAACGTTGGATTATCATTATTATCAGGATATTATTCATTATTGGGCGAGGTCGTCGTCGTCATCGTCGTCGGTCGCGGCCACGAGCAATACCGCTAGCCAAGATTACCATGAGAAAAGCAGTTGACAGATTTCTTTAAGTATGGGCCTCCGCTTGGCGGCCCTTCGGGCCGCCGGAGCTCCGCTAATAAGATAATCATTTGAAATACAATTTATGCCTTTTGGATTGTTTTTTCCCTAAAAAACTTTCTTACAACGCGGTAAGTAATAGTAACTGGCCCGAGTGGAGTACAATTCAGGGAGTAACTCGCGGGCGAGTAATTTCAAAATCGGACGAGCGCACAGCGCGAGTCCGATTTGAAATTACGAGCACGATTACTCTCTGAATTGTACGACACGAGGTCCAATTACTAATTAATCGTATCTATGACAAATTTCGAGATTAAGGAGATTTTGAGAACCTCCTTTGAGTGTAACAGTCAGTGGCATGTTGCAACAGTCTTACAAACAGTAGAAAAACATGGGGAAAGCCATTAAAGTGCACGTAATTGACGCGCGAATGGCGTAGGTGTCCAATTACAAAAAGTTGAAATTGGATACCTGTAATTGGACACCCACGTGATTGCGCGCCAGTTAAGTGACAAATAGGCGTGCGCAGAACCAATCACAATTGAGAATTTTGTTGTGGATAACTTAATTATAATCATAAAAAAGACTGCAAATACAACACACGAGAAAACCATGATTTCAGTTAAACATTCACAGCATGGTAGTATACCACTGTTTTAAAGGTAAAATAAATGACCAACGGAAGCAAACAAGGATGCCATCAAAACAAACAAACAAACAAGTAAGGAAGGCTATAATTTCTTTTCTATGTATCTTCAATGGGTGGGATGATGATGATAAATGATGATAGGGTTTTATATAACGCTTTATCCCTACGGTTCAAAGAGCTTTACACCACTTTGTGGGAGACTTTGCCAGACTGCTTTTTACAAGCGCAAATTGCAGCCCCGCAGTTTACAATCTTATTATGATAACAGTAGGATTCACAGGTGCCCCCACAACAGAACAGAGTGATAGACCACCACACCGGGACTACGTCCCCTCTGACTCTTTGAACTGTGAGACGGGACCTCCGGTTTATCGTCCTTATCCGAGAAGACTAGAAAGTCTAACCATTTGCAGATGTCATTCCAAAGGAAGCAATTTCTCCTCAGTTATTTAAAAACCCTGAGTGTTGGTCCGGCCGGGGCTTGAACCCGGAATGATGCATCAGTTTGCACTTGCGGAACTGAGAACTGATATTGCGCCACGTACAAAAGCCCTGAGAACGAGGTTGATAATTTTTTTACACAACGATAGTTTCAATTTCGCAAAATATCATCAATGATATATTTTCGTTTCAAACAACCTTTCTTCTTGAAAATATAAATTAAATGTAATTTAACAGTACAAAGCTTCATGACGTTTAGAGAATAGTGCATTCTTTTATTTTTCCAAAATCTGAGTAAATGAAAACCGTCGTTGGTCTTGACATCTGTGTATGACAAATGTACGCGATATCCTAATCCCATTAACGTGTAATTTGCTCTTGCGAAAGCAGTGATGAACGGAAGGATTAACAAGAATGCAGTGGACAAGACTAACAGAAATATTTTTTAATCCTAGTTGACAACGCCTGCAAATCCGACGCAAGAAGTGTTTAACTTGACAAATTGTATAATACACCATGTCTAATAACTAATTTGAGTTTATTTCGTGATCAAAGCAGTGACAAGTTGGTCCACTGGCGACAACGTGAAGGATTCTCTTGTTGAAAGTATACCGAGGTTGATTAATTGTCATTGTGTTCATCGAATTGGGGTAAGAGGAAAGTTTAAAGCTTTAATGTGGCCCAGAAAACAAATATACGACTTCCTAATCTTATTAGTGGAGGTTTGTTCGTCCTTGAACTACACAAGTACTCGAAAAGCCTTGCAAATATGCACGGAAAACCTCTATCTTTAAGTGACAGTAATTAATTTTCTTCAGCTGTCAATGTGTCTCGTCAGTGTGTCCTCAGCAGGACTTCAGGATACGTCCAGGTTAGCAAAAATACAGTTGCTTCTACAAACATGTCTCTCTTTTTGTAAATATGCTTCATAAACATGCTTCAAAATCATACGTTTGCTGAAGAACTCTGCTAAGTAAATGAGGTTACATTTGTCAAGAAGCTATCAGGAGTGAAAGGGTTAATCCCTGTTAACGTTTTTTGGCGACCTATGCCCTCCTCAGAATGGCCCCTAAACCTTTGTGTTCAAACCATGTCAGCAATCACGAACGACCAGGAAGCGCACTCAGAAAGGTCTACGCTTGGTAGGGAAAACGTGCAACTGGGATGAATTTATTGAAGGACCGGTTAGGGCACAGTAGAAATATGAACTGACGCTCTGCCAGATCCGCCCGTAAGTCAGCCATGGAAAAACTCTTTCACCGAAATTACTCTTCTAGCAAGCAGACGACTTAGCAGTTCAAGGGGAACAAAGGCAATCACCACCTTCAGGTGGGGCAGCAAACAAAGAAATTAATTTACCATCAATCAATGACTCCTCCGCTCTTGTGGTAGATACGTGAAAGGTGTCATATATTTCTATACAGGCTCAGTGAGTTAGTTTTTCTGGTATGCCACTCTTGTCGATCCACGGTAAATGTCCTCCTGAAAATCAGTGAGTTAGACAAGTGGGTCTACTTTTTGACCAGCTTTAGGTCGTTTAAGGTCATTTGTTCCTCGGGGATAATTGATGTCATTGATGGACAACTGAAATTGGATGAATGGGGTATCGGCCAAGTTTTCACCACGATGGCGGAAACTGAAGTAGTTTACAAATTCACTTTTATTTTTAACCTATAAATACCCTAAAGAGTTTGGTAATATCGAAGTGAAGGTTTGAGTTGACAAATATATCCCATACGTAAGGTATCAGTCCTAATCGGGAAGATTGGAAGAATGCCGTCACATGTTATCTGAGGCTGCTTGAACAAACAAACAATGCATTTATCTGGAGCGTCCGAAAAGAAATTACAAAAATAATTAACTTGTACTCGAAGTTGTAAGTGTGTGTATAACACGAGATGGCTTTGTTTCGAGGGCGATTGTATCTACTTCCTGATAAACAACGGGACCCGCCCAGCTTCGGAAGATAAAAGAATTCCAGGCCATTGAAATTGACGGCACATTTCAGTAAAGTCTCATTTGCGGTTCCTGATCCTTCCTCCAGGGTTCCTTTCTTTAATTCGCAACTCAGCTGGCATGGAAACGAAGTACTCCCCATTTAGCGTTACGAGTATCCTAAGGCACGATAGCTTCGCTGCTAATCGAGGTCACTTCACGAGAGTCAGAACTCATCAGGCAATATCCCATTTCCCAGCCACAATGTCGTTAGCGGAGCGCTTAGCAGGTTTGTGCCCTTTCTTGATTCCTCATTCTCGTAATATTCTATACACGCTCGTTGCTGTTATTGTGTAAAAGAATTCAAGCTTGAGGCGACAGGGTCACTTTGACCTGCGCTATGTTGAAAAAAAATGAAGTTACGCAAACACGACGCCAATGAAAGGTTTGTTGTCATTAGAAGCGGACAGAAGAAACGCCCAGACAGTCTTGAGTTCTCTGGGATCTTTGGCTGTCGATATTTTATTCATAATGATACAGACTTAATCCTTCCTTTTCGGGAAATTTGCGTCGCGGTGTTGAAGTCTCATTTCTTTGCTCTGGTTAAGTGACTTTTACGTTCTTGAAGTAAATATTAATCGGGATCGACAACAATCCCGTCGCGGCTTATAGGGGGATAAAGCAAGACACGGAGCAATTCATTTCACTAAAAACCACGAAACTAGGAGCAGTAAGGAGTAAACACAAGTAACTGAGAATAAACTGAAGGTAAGTTCTGTTGATTGGAAAGAAACCCTTATGGTTCTATGTCTTCAGGCGACCCAGAAAGATTCTCTTCAACATATGTATGTGCCCCACTTCTGAGTCAGTGACTTGTGAGCTTTGTGTTCGGACTCATTTTTGTGCCGTAAGTTATGATCATCATTTTAGAAGTGTGGTTCTTGAGAAAACAGGCATGATTTGTATTTTATTTGTTTTTCAGTCAGAGATGGACAAAAATAGCTCTTTACAGCTAATAAATCGCTTTATGGTGTGATGATTAGAGCCTAATAATCTATGGATAAGTGAAGATCCCTAAACTAGTTTCCAGCAGAGTCAGATCTCTGGAGACTAACCCTCTAATTAGTGTGCTTCCTAACAACCTCTAAAGCTCAGTCTCATATATAATGAACAAGCGCGTTCGGTTAGAGAAGAAACACTACTCTAAATTAAGACGTGGTCGTGTTTGTCGCGGTTCACCATGATAACGTATGTATATTTATATACATTCTCTCGCAAAGAAGGATCTTGTGTATTTTTCGTCACTGGCACCTTAATCAATCTAATCTAAAAGCTATCTTTTTGTTTTTCTTCTGTGAGCTCACAAAAAGTATCGCAATTGAATTATGCTTTGTTCTGAATAAGGTCATAAGATGCACGTAAGATGCACAGCCACTGCGTTACGGAAATATGTCTTGGTAGATGTAGTATACAATTTAATAGAATGATTTCTCTGTTTTACGTTGATTCAGCACTGAAATTCTCGGATGAAACAATTATTTCTTTGTTTGGAATAACGGAGAGGTCTTTTACCGTTTTCGTGGACAAAATACCGACTGTACAAAAACAGAGTACATTCAAAGGAGGTTGTAGTCAAAGGCCAACAACTAGCACATGTAATCAGATCTTCATGCCGCGTCATCTGCGCGGGGTGTTTCATAAATTTGCAGAGATCGTTTAAGTTTTCACGAGGAGTGTGCCAGTCTCAGTCAAACTACGCTCATGGATGTTAACTGTTTTCACAGAATTTAACAATGCATAACAAAAATACAGGATTCCGAGTGGGTAGTACACTCTTTAAAATGGCGGTTCATAGACGGACTTTTGAAGTCTGAAATCCTTACATCTATGTTATCCGCTGTACTTTTAGTACCTAACCTTGTATATCTAAACATAGCAGTGGGGAATGACATGCTCCTCTGTAGTTTTAATTTGTTTTTCGGCATTTTACTAGTATGAGAAGAAATACGTTCTTGCTATGCGTGTGGACACGTTTACAGGCTTTGTAATATTTTCCTTCCGCTTATTGCATGATATCACTACGGACACAGCTCTTCCTTTCTAAATTTTCAGTAGTTCTCTAAACTGAAAACGACGGGGCAGTCAGTCAAAGAAACCAACATCATTTCAATTGAAAAAGTCGAAAGACTAAAGAGGGCCTATTATTTCCCGTAACAGCCGAACTCATTCCACGCCCTTTGGCTCTGCAGTGCGTGTTAGTACATCACGCATTTGGAGATTTCGCTGAGACTCTCTTTTCAAGAGAGATTAGCAGTAAACGCGGCAGGCGCTAAGCTGCAAATTTGTATTTTGGCTGCTTGTGTATAGAGTTAACATCATTTTAAGTCGCATTTACGGCTTAGTAACTAGGCATTCCGAATGAGCTGTCTTCTGCGGCTCCAAAAGTCGCGAGGGGTTAATCGGTGATGACATGCTGAGGCGCCTTGTTTACGCACTGAGTTGTTTTGGGTGGTCGCTTGATTTTGTACAAAAAAGAAAGCTCCTTAGGAATTTAATTCTCTCCATCGTTGACAGAGGAATTCCTGAACAATAAATTCATGAAGTTCAGAGGACATTTAGAGTGAGATCGATTCTGTTACTGGAAAAAGGCGGCAACGGACGTCTTAATCATGGCGACACATGTTATTACTAATTCGATCCCCTTCATCGCAAAACGATTTCTACTTTACAGGGTCACAATGTTAATCCGTATATATTTCTTTTTGATGTGACCTTTTCGCTAAGCTAGCATTACCATACGATTTATTAGCGTATGGCATACACGTAAAAGGGCTACGTCGTTCTCAGCCCGGCTGGAGATGTCTCGTAGTATCAACATCCGTCCATCAGGAACGTATGGACTTTTCTGGAACGCACACAAGATAAATCAAGCGATTATTTTCAGTTCTCAACCTCCTCTATAGAAATCAGCAACTGATGTGTTGTGTTTATCTGTGGACTTGAAGAATGCATCTTTGTGAACTATTCATTATATTCTTTTCAACAGTTTTGTGACTCGGGAATAAATCATAAATCAAACGTAACTTAATCGTACTTTTCCTAAATCAGAACTCTGCGTGCGCTTTTCAGTATTCAACTTTATTAACTTTTCCAGGCCAATTATCTGCTCGCAAAGCTTTTTATATATTTAGTTAGCTTAAATTCTCGGGCGTATGAGCACATTGTAGGTGGCCAAAGCTGTTTGACTGGTTTTCTTCTTCGAAACAATCACTGTGCTCAACTAGAGTTTGTTTCGTTGTTTGTTTAGTGTATTCCCTTTGAATCCAATTGTCGCACCAGCTGTGAATTATAGTCACATGATGTAATGTTGAATTCCTGCTGCAACCTACACAGCAAACCCTCAAGTCTCTTGATCTGTGTACTAAATAGGTTGAACGATGAGACATATTCTGCTTTTGCCTTACAACACTGTATTGTCGAGTCTCAGGCAGAACAGGCAGCACCAACCCACAGCGCTTCCACTCACTGGCACCACAGCACTCACAACTTACTTGTGTCTACTTTAATTCATGTTTTTCGACGCTCTCCGCAAGGGAGTAGCTGGCGAAAGGTTTATCTAAGTGAGATGGAGGAAGTTCATTTCACAACTACGTAGATGGTAACAGGGCTTTGAATTGAACTCACTTAGGAAAATAGTTTACTACACAGATCATTTCATGATTGCCGTTAGACAAACTTGTGAGCGTTGTTTTCTTCGTTGAATTACCATTAAAAGAAGATATAATGAATACACTTAGAGGACAAATACAAAATCAGATGAATGGACTAAATAAGTTGAAGTGATGGACCGCGACGTCAAGCAAAAAAATCCAGTGTGATCTCCAAAACAGAGGAGTTGAGTAAAAGGGTTATTTTCTCCCTCAATGAAGCAATTGATTTTCGCTGAACTCAATTTATTTGTTCGAGAACCCATCTATTGTTTGCAACGAACGAAGAAATTCTCAAAGGATAAAAAAAGAGACTTTCGGCAAAATCTTTCGCGATAAACGATTACCGAAATGACCAGCGGACTAGATCGAAGAATTTGAAGAGTAACTGCTCATAACTATGTTCATTTTGTACAACCCTAACCAAAGTTACACCAATATTCATTCATTTGACGAAATTTTGCAAATACGTACCATACTAAGTGAACGTGATAGGGCTGGGGAAAAGGAATTAAAATAACTTTTACTTCGACGCTTACAAGGTGGAGCAATTCCATCAAATCCTGCACACGAGATGCAATTTGTCAAACTCGACAGATACCTGTCGCCGATACGATCAGCTCAAAAATAGGGCGCCGAGTAGTAAAGCCCGACATTTTGTACGTGCTTCTTTTGCCTCTGTAAAATGATTAATTACCTTCGAAGGAATCTTTGACGGCGGAAATGACACCAATTACTGGGTCATGACCAAGTGCTCCTATGAGATCATTGTATTGGGTATTACTTATCATCGAATATCGGTGCGCATTTCTAATGAGAAAAATAAACTACCCTTAGCCTACATTCTTCTTTGTTATATGAATTACGAGACACTTAGACCTCGTCGCCATCTGTAACTGATGCCGCAGAAGTTTATGCGACTGCCTGGAGTTCTTTCATAATTTCCTCTCAAAAACTGTTCCTTGAAAGCATTTATTAGCCAGATTCAAACAAAGGCATTTCGCCTGAATCAAACACATCAAAATTCACACCCGTAGGTTTTTTTCTTCAGTTACATGTTTGTCATATTTTCATATCTGAGCTTCCAACAAAGAAAAGCAAAACCAAAAATTAAGAATTTCCGCCTTCAAGGTATTGACTACGTCTTACCCGCATTACTCATACTGAGCCAGCTTCGTTTTGTAAGATAAGATATTGTGGATTATCATTCATTGCAGGAGTACAGTTTCGCCTGGTGAAAATCAGGTTTCTCGCTGTGCACAAAGCAAACGTTTATGTAGAAATCATTGCCAACTTAAAAAAGCGGCAACCCGTACAAGCAGAGTCAGCTGAGAATCATTTTTTTTTTCGATGGCTACAGGATTCCCCTACTTTTCCCTTAGCATTGTCTTCAGCATTCCTATCAGGTATAAAATCTAGTGGGGTGGCCTTATAGCATAATAGTTCAGAATCGGGTATTTTCTCAAATTGTTTCAAACCGTTACTATATGGCTTCCCTAAATTCATTACTTGGTTTGCTAGCCTTCATTCGAAGTGAAAGGCTAAGGTGGAGTAACATAGCAAACAAACATCACACGATAAGCGTGTCCATCTCTTTTTTCAAACTTACAGTAAGTACAAAAGAAAGCAATAGCTCAGGTTAAGGCACGCAAAGAATCTCAGCGGGTAGTCATGATGACCAGATGGCCTGTTCTTCCAGTATTGTAGCGTGCAGTGCTATGAACTTTTAGCAACTGACTTTTAGAAGGCCGGGTTGAGATTTTACCTCAAGTCAAGCCCGTTCCCACTTGTCTTTAAAAACTCACCTCGTGAGTCTGATAGATGATGGGCGCAACTGTATATTCAAAGAATTGTACCCCTTATAACTGTTTCGTAAGTGAAAGTGAAGGGCAACTTGAAACTTCTGAAATAAAAATAGAATACGGTACTTGAAGGCATCCACATGTGACAAGAACACACACAATTCCATTTATTTTACAACAAAGGACAAGTGTTATACAAAAGTGAGTGTTTGACCTCTGCTATTTGTGGATATTCTATATGGGTAAGAGGTAGAGTACTTTAAAACTTCAAAAAGAGCATGGCAACAAGATAGCACTAAACAATAAAAATGCTATATTGGAAAACCGGAATGCAGAATGCAAATAAATGATTGTCACACTAAACGTATCAGTGTCTCTGATTAGACACTGGAACTATACATTACGCAACTATTGCATTTTGCAATGTCGGAGTCTTTAATCTTATCACTAGGACAAACTACCCTATCGACAAAAACTCGAAAGCTTGACTGTTTTTCTTGGCACTGCTTTTCTGGCACTCTCATAGGATACGCCCCGTTTGAAACGACTTTTTGAGACAACGAAGTGATCCAACTCATGGTAAACCATTTCAACGTACAGAAACCTTTCATTTGAATGTTGACAATGTTGACAGTTAGGTTAACATCTTAGAACAGGTTTGCACATCAACTGCAGTCAGTGTGCGGTAGTGAAGAGAAGAAAGGCTTTTCTCGGATGGTTCATTTATAGCGAGTGACCGAAAATTCCAACCGCTGAAGTTGGAGATGTATGCGCTAAGTTATAACACATTTTGTTTTTAACCTGTTTCAAGTAGATGTAATTTTGGAGAGTCAAGATGACAAGGTGTTGCGTAATGGGTTGGAGTAAGCGGGGAACACACATAGAGTATACTGTAGAACTCAACGTTTTAATTCAACATGTAGAACCACCGAAAAGCACATGACAAGAGACCTTGAACTGAGTATGCACTCACTTAAATGAATATTCATGAGATATAACAAATGCCCCCTTGAAGAACAGTAAGGGTGGTTTGAAACTGAGCAGTGAACTTAACAAATGTTAGCATTAAAAAAAATATAGGTTGCACAGAATTTTTACTTGGTTCAATAATACCTCTGAGGTGGTTTTCGTTCCCTGAGAGGGTATCTTCGCTCTGGTTTCTTAGGTAAGGTTTCTTGAGGTTTAGAATCTTGGATGGAGTTTCAAGTTGACTTCGGACTCGGAATTCAACACTGAAATGTCCTTTTGTAGGGTAGTTTTCCCTATCTCCGTCTCTGTAGTTGTTGGTGGATGTGTCAGTGTAATGGAGAGATTATCTAGTTCTGGTGGTAACATTTCCACTGACTCTAGTGTCTGAGCTTCACGAAGTAGCTCGCAACATTGTGTTGTAGGCATGAGTCTCGGGAGAAGCTGTTCCTCGTGTCGTTTTCACAGAGTGTGTCCAAGTTGGACTTCAAATTTTCTAGGACTGGCTTTTCCTGCCATCCTTCCAGGTACCCATTTGGCTCCTTTCCCAAAATTACGCACAAAAACTGGCTGATCGAGCGTCAACTTTGGCTTGTTGTCAAGGTTATCTCGAAAAACCTTAACTTCTTGTTTAGTGCTCTTAGGTCTTAAAGTACTGAGTCTGATTCTAGGTTGTCCGTACATGAGCAATTCGGAAGGTGACTTGCCAAATGAAGTAGGCGTAGCTCTGTGTATCAATAAGAACCGATCTAGTTTTGTCTGCAAAGGCTCGCCTGTGTCACCAATCTTGTTCAGCTTATCTTTGAATTCTCCAACATAACGTTCTGCTAGCCCATTTGTTGCAGGATGCCCAAGAGCTGTAAGAGTACGCTGTATATCATTATCTCTGAGAAATTTCTGTAATTCTGCACTTGTGAATTGGCTACCATTATCAGTTACAAGATGTTCAGGTAAACCGAAATAGCTGAAAACATGCCTCAGAGCAGCAATGGTGTTAGCAGAAGTGGCATGTGACATTAGCACTACTTCCAAAATTTAGAGTAAGCATCCACTATCACTAGGAACGTTTTTCCTAGGTAGCGTCCGGCAAAGTCTAAGTGCAGGCGCTTCCATGGTCCACCTGACCATGATCACAAAGCAGGTTGGGATGATGTTGGTGATTCAGCAGCTTCCTGACAAGCAGTACACAGCTTGACAGTTTCCTCTATTTGTTTGTCTAGTCGAGGCCACCATAAATACTTTCGTGCTAGTTGCTTCATTTTAACCATACCAAGGTGTTCGGCATGTAGGTCCTTGAGAATGAGGCTACGAAGTGACTGCTATCACAACCGAGAGTTCTTTTGTATTTGAAGATAAATAAAGTTGTTGTTGTTGTTGTTCCATAGTAAAATACCATCTTCATGGGTAAGGTCGAGTCGCTTGCTGTAATAGGGTTGAAATACTGGTTCAGGATGTTCTGGCCAACCGTGCTGAGTGTAGTGTAAAACTTTGCTAAGTAGTGGATCCTTTTTGGTTACCATAGCATCCACTGAAGCATTCACAAACTGATCTTCCTCAATAAACATCACATTCACAGTTACTTGCTCTGTGGAAGAGGGCTCAGTGGCAATTGGCTTTCTGGAAAGGAAATCTGCACACACATTTTCTTTACCTGGAATGAATTCAATGGTGTAGTCATAAGCAGCGAGAAGTAACGCCCATCTTTTGATTCTGGCTGAGGCTAGCTGGGGCACAGGTTTATGCTCTCCATGTAAAGTAATCAAAGGTTTCTGGTCTCTCTTCCAAGCAAGTACTGGCGGAACATGGTGACTCTAAAAACAATCGCTAAAGACTCGCGCTTAATTTGAGAGTAATTATGTTCTGCACTGTTCAATATTCGAGATGCATAAGCAACAGGTTGCAAAGAACCATCAAGTCCAGGTTGAAGTAATGCAGCTCTCATCCCAACAGAAGATGCATCACCCTGCAAACCAGTTCAGCAGCAGAATCATAGTGCAGCAGAATCGAGTCAACATAAAGCTGCTTTGATGTTATCAAAAGCATCCTTTTCAGGTTTTCCCCATTCCCAGGGTGTCTCTTTACGAAGTAATCTGTACAGGGGTGAGGCAATTCTTGCAAAATCTGGAACACATTTACGAAGGAAATTTGCACTTCCCAGGAAAGATTGTAGCTCATTTACACTTGCTGGAGGTACAGCCTGCTGAATGGCATGTACTTTCTCCTTGGTAGGTGAAATTCCAGCAACAGAAATTGTTGTGCCCAGGCACACAACTTTATCAAGCATGAAATGAAACTTGTCAGTGTTAAGTTTCAGTCCACATTCCTGCAATCTTTGTAAAACCCGATGTGGGTTCTCTAAGTGCATTTCATCAGATTCCCCAGAAATGTGTATGTCATCAATGCGCACACAGCAGCTTGTAAGATCCTTTAAGACATTTTCCATGGTGCGTTGGAAGAACGATACTGCACTATTAACTCCGTAGGTCAGACGTTTGTACTGGTACAAACCCAGGGGTAAGTTCCAGTTGATGGTAGGCCCGGGAAAGAGCTATCTTAGTAAATCTCTTTTCCCCTGACAGTTGGCTCAACAGTTGCTCAAGAGATGGTACTGGGTATTGCTCAAAGATTGAAAATTTGTTAATGGTAACAGAGTAATCACCACAAATTCTCAGATCACTACTTGATTTCACAATAGGGACTTTTGCTGAGGCCCATTCTGAATGTTCTACTTTCTCAATGATATCATCTTCCACTAATTTCTTTAGAGTTTCCTCATAGTTGGATCGAATCGCGGAAGGTACAACTCGAGGTTTGGTGAGCACAGGCTTTACTTCTTTCACCCGAAGTTTTCCCACGGTGTTGTTGTCAAACAAATCAGAGTATTAACATACAATGTCCTCAGCTGTAGTTGAAACAGTACTGAAAATGTTCTGCCCAGGTAATGTAAACTTAGACATCATGTCACGACCAAGGAGTGATGCCCCCTGAACAACACGAATTAAAGGGGTATCAACCTGATTTCCAATGTGAACTGTCATGTCCTTATCCCCAAGACATTCAATGACATTCCCGGTGTAGCTTTTCAGAATGACTGTGGAGGGTTTGAATCAATTTGACCTCCCAGTTTAGAAAAATCTGCAGACCCTAACAAGTTTACTGAACTACCAGTGTCAACGTCCATAGGAACCTCTTTGTCCTCAATAGTAACTGTAAGGTTGTAAAGGGTTAGAGTAGTTGTAGGACTACCAGACGATTTCACACTTCTCATGTAAACTGTAAAAAGATTGTCAGTGTCCTTTTCGTACTCACTAGGAATCCCTTCTTGAGTGGGTGTGGCTGTAACTTTGTGTGTTGTATTGCAACTGCTTTCTTTCTTTTTCTTGAAACATACCTTAGCAAGGTGTCCATTCTTTTTACAATAGCTACATGTATACTTGACATGACTGCACTTGTCTGCCTTATGTTGTGAAGAACCACACCTAAAGCACTGTTTTCCATCAACTTTGGTCTTAACTGCGGTTTGGTTTTTGCTTTCCTGGCGAGAAGTAGGTTTCTTGTGGACAGCATGCACAGGTTGAACTTTAGCACTCGAAGTGTCAGCACTAGCCTGAAGTTTTCTGGATTCTCTTTCTGCCAATTCATCTCCTAGTGCTGTCCTATCTTCTGAGAGCAGCTTTTTCCTTGTCGTTTAACTCCTCACTCCTCCCACGAATTGATCTCTCAAAGCTCTTGTCAGATAAGTACCAAAATTACAGTTCACAGCTACACGTGTAAGTTTGTTTACGTACTCAGTTACAGTTTCATTCTCACTCTGGACGATGTGATGGAAGCGGTAAGACTCTGCAACTTCGAGTACCTTAGGTTTGTAATAGTCCTTAAAAATTTCAGTAAGCTGGTCATATGTTTTCTGAGCCGGTAAATCTGGTAGACAAAGATCTTTGAATGTACTGTATGCTGTCTTACTGATCAAGGAGATGGTAACGGCAACTTTCTTCTTGTCTGCTTCTCGTTTAACATGAATATTCATGAATATAACACAAGGGAAGACGCAAGTTATAACACATCTTGTTTTTAACTTCTTTCAAGTAGATGTAATTTTGGAGAGTCAAGATGACAAGGGAAGACGCAAGCCAAGACGAATGCGTACTTGCTTCTCTCCTCGACAACTTCAAGTGCTTGAACAGACCTTTGCCAAAACACATTACCCAGATGTTCTCTTAAGGGAGCAGCTGTCCAATTTTACGAACCTCCCAGAATCAAGGATACAGGTAAGAAAGAGAGAGACAGAGAGAGAGATCATTAAAAAGAATGCAATTCAAATCATAAACTGTAAAATTAAGCATGACCTTTAAAAGACTTATCACTCTTACTAGTAGCCAGAGTTAAGAGCTGTTGTATTTATTCTTTATATCTAGTTATTGTCACTATTGCTAGTATAAGCATTGGTACTACATCCCTAACATTGTATTTTTATAATTTTTTTTTATGGAGGTGTGGTTCAAAAACCGAAGAGCAAAGTATAGAAAGCATAAAAAGTCAGGAACAGAGTTGGCTTCAAAATCCACAAGCCTTCCTTCATTCCGTGAACCTGACGGCTGCATCAGAAGCAGGCATGAATGTTCGCCGCTATCACATCTTCCTTTTTTCCAAAGTCCGCCAGCCGCTGATCGACAAGTCTTATCACCTGTTCCGAGAAAACAAAGCTTAGACCATTATCATGATCTTGGTCACCATCTTCCAAGCGTCTCAACCTTTTTACCACCAGTTCGTGAAATGCTCCCACATAGCATGGTCACGGCAGCGCCTTTCCACTCATTCGCTTGCACGCCTGAATCATATCGGCAACAGCCACTTCCTACGTGCACTCTGAGGCATTTAACTGATGTCCCTCAGTTTGGTTACAACTGACACTAAGAAAGGATAGCTTAAGAGTATGAAGTATAACTGTTGTAGTTCAATTTTGCCCTTAATTCGATTCAGTTCCATTTTTTCCTTTCCATTTTATATCAAGTATACCTATACCACATATGAAAACAATACAGCAAGGATGAACTGTAACAACTGTAGTGTCTTTGTGATAGGAATCTGTTTTAATAAGAGAAAACAGGTGAACTTGAATGGCTTGACAAATGATAAATTCAACTTGAAACCAGCTTTAAATTATCTAGATCTGCTCTCTGTAATTCGATTTGGTCTCACTAACAGTCTTTTTAATTTGGCCAGAAAGAAGAGACAGTTCATTTGCGGTCGGTCATTAAACGTAACAAGACTGAGGTTTGCGATCAACGGGGACGGTAACGCCAACGAAACCGTCAATTCAAAATATAACTTCTCGTGTTTGGCAAATGCTAGCGAACTTTGCAGGGCATAAATTGCTATAAACGTCGCTCACTTTCTCGAGCAACCTAAAATCTGGTCATTTTACGTTTTTTCAGAGGAAGGCAAAGAAATGTAACAAAATTGAAAACGCACATACATCATTAAACCCATTATCTTGTAGCACTCTTCTTGTCGTTGCCATATCCTCGTTGCTTACGCTCCCTGTTGTCTTGGTGTAACTGATAAAAGTGAGTGATACATGTCATTTTTCGGTTGTTCGTATTCACACCTTCTTCAAGAGCGCAGTACAAGAAGACCAAAAACTCGGACAATCAAGAAAATGGCGGTCTT
>OX419341.1:20727763-20755263 GCA_948470475.1 Galaxea fascicularis | reverse complement strand
AAATAAATACGTCTCTTACTGGAACCAGACCCTTCAACAATCACAAAAACTCAGTTTTTATTGTACAATCAAAGAGGACTAAAGCCCTCGCCGTACCTAGTTTTAACAAGAAAAAACCCTTCGAGAAAAGAAAGAAGTGAGGGGTTACGAGGGAAAAAAACAATAATAGAACAAGTGTGAGAAAAGGAAAAATGAGGAGATTTTTAGCGATTTAAAGAGTCTTACTATTTGCAGTATTAAAGGCGTTTCAAGGTAATCGTTTTCATTTTCCAAGACATCAAAGAGAACACGGCCAATTTTCCTTTTGAATGCTTTCTTAGGTAGATCTCTAACACAGCTCGGTATATCATTCCAAAGTCTTACGCCAAATCGCGAAAAAGAGTGTTTATGTATTAGTGCTTAGAACAAAGCCTTATCTCGGAGACGCTCTAAATTCAAACTTAAAATGAAATGAAATGAAAAAGAACAATATATACATTGTTTAAATGAAATAAAAAGGGGCAATATATGCATTTTGATAAACAAAAAAACGAGTGGATATGCTATGAGTATCTTTAACCGTACAAACAAGGCCGGGTGAGATAAGTGAGAATCAAATGAAACAGTATCCGAATGCAACAGCATGGCTTTTAACGAAGCACATTTATTTGATCAAGGTGAAAAAGAAAAGGAAACCGACTAAAAAATACTGCAAATAGCTCTCATAGAAAAGATGAGATTAACTGTTGTTGAAATTAGTTATACTCCATCAACTGGGCCGGAGGTCTAACAACGTTTCTACTGTCGATCGAGGACAAATACTAAAGGGCCTTTAGTTCTTGAATAACTGTATTTTAAGTATATACTGATTGATTTGTAGCGCATAATGTCGGAAAGCCACCTTTTGCGCAAATGATAGTCCAATACTCCTGACACTCCTCTTTCATGCATATGGCAATGATTTAAGATGTTAGGAGGAAGTGTGGAATTTATGAACACTGAACTGAACACTTAGTCTCAAGAATTTGTGACCGAGACTCAAGGTCTCGGCAAATTGTATTTTTTAATTTATCCAGCATTGAGAGGCAAGAGGCACTTGCTAACTATGAGGTAATGGTCATCAGTTGCTGGAAACATTAAATTTCAACATGGTTCTGAATATCATTAAAAACGATTAAATGCCAGCAAAAACAAGAACTTTTTATCTTGAACAACGAAAAAGGATCTTCGTTACAAAAGCCAGAGACACTCGAACACACAGTTACCTGTTGCCTTTGACAACATGTCATTGAGAAAAACATCAGTTTTGAATATCCGTAGTAAAAGTGAGAAAACTCACAAGAAAAAGAGGAACTTATGATACGCTTATCAGTATTTTTTATTATACCACTGGTAACATGCGAATTTAGGGAAACATAATGACGAAAGGCATATGAAAATAAATGCTATATGCCTTAGAGGCTAAAGGGTGAACTTGGAAGCATCAAAGAGAAAAGCCAAGTATACGTAAGTGTGTTCTTGTTGAAGAAACGAAACTGGCATCAATTGTAGAGTAAACATATAACCTTGAACATTTAATAAAACAGCAATATTGAGAAACATACAAAGTAGAAAAAAGACTATGAAAACAGAAATTAAATAAATGGTCTGCGAAACCACTGATCTACGTTAGCGAGAGTCGAATTCTCCAACAGAGATTATGATGGGAAACAATCGATCTTTCAAGCCTGCGACCGCACAACGTTACCTGCTGAGATGTTGTTTCAACTGTCGTATCTAAGTAATGTTCTCTTCTTCTTGGACGTTTACCCCGAGTAAAAATAAAGCAGTAGCATTGAGGAGACTGCTACAGGTTCGTCATCAATGAGTTGGCTCGATAGATTCGATTGAGCTTTATGGCAACAAAAGTAACGAGGTGAATCATTTTACAACTGAAGTCCTAAAATGCAAATAGATAGTATTTATGATAATTTTAGTAGCAAACTTGAATGGCTATCGTTGACGCATCAACTGCACATATAGTTAAGAGATGAAAAGGCAAGGAAACGTCCCAAAAAGGACGAAAATTGTTTCCACTTTGTGGCATTTTAATAACAATTCTCAAATTCTCTTTCAAAGGAAAAGTGTTAGACACAAACAGGGTTTAATTGAACACATTGGTAATTTTAGCTGTTGTAGAGTTTCCGTTTAATTTTGGCTTGGATCTTGCTGAATGATAGACTGCGTCGGGTTTTTCTTTAGTTTTCCAAATAAAAGTCCGTGCGACTTTTAGTGTTCGCATCATCTGGTTGTGTTTTTAATTACTTTATTCAATGGAAACCGATATTTATTCCATGTCTGGGGTTCGAAAGACTTTAAAAGTCTTCAAAAGTAATATTCAATTTACCCAGCATTAATCACTTCCTAATTGTTATTAGGCTATTTAGTTAAAACAAGTTCTCATTGTCTTGCAACGTGCGGGAAGGGAGAACAATAGAAAGCTATCTTAAAGATATTATCCATAGAGTGCACTGGTGTCAGCAAAAGGGCCGTTTTATCCTGATTTAGAGCCACAAAGTACACAAACATTGTTTGTCATGCAAATTTGTTTCTAAAAGCTTTCGCTACTGATACAACCATAAGATTTAAAGCCTATAGGAGTCGAAGCTAAACTTCGCTTGCAAACGAAAAATGTATTTTATTTTACAGACAAGACTGGTACGAATTTTCGTGAAAGATAAACCAGTATTTAAATTTATGCTTGATATCTCCCTACTTGAAGGTAAAAAAAATTATATTGGGAACCAATAAAAGGTTTAAAAAATTAAAAAGGTTGTCGTTTACTTCGCATTTATATTGTTATCATACAGCATTTAACTGCTTTTGATATCCTACATGGTAGTGGAAACCAAAAACCTCCAACCCTTTCTTTTCAAATCATTTCAAAAGTTAGCTATCTTTTGATCTTTTAGACCATCAAAAGAGATTAAAACCCATCAATAAAACCCTTCCTGAATAACGCTGTGAACTAATTAGAACACTTGTTTAAAAAATGTATAAATTTTTTACGTTCTTTCGACTTCTACTGTCAACTTTTCTTTTCGTAGAACCTGTATTTGGCTGAATGAGCCGAGCTTTGGCCAGGAAAGCCTTTTTTTTTTTTTGCTCACTAACTAAAGTTGTATTGAAAAAGCGATTAACAGTGCTACTGGAGAGCTTAGAGCACGAGAAGTCTTGATGGCACACTACAGCTCGAATTCGAATAAGGGAAAAGATCGGTTGAAAGATGCAATTAATCTAGAATGTTTTTCCAAGAATGCATGTGACAATATAGAAAAATTACAACTATGATTCCCTATGATTCATTAGCCACACTAAGTTAAAAATTTGCATCTACCATCATCTCAAAAGGTCGGTTGTTTGTACAGTAAGATCGGAAGCACTTCTAGCATCCAGGGAAGTTCAAATCAGTACTACTAGTCATAAGAACAGCAGTAACAAACATAACCAAGCAGTAGACATAAATTAGAAATCGATAGCATTTCTATCCCTATTTGTTGAAGTAGAGTATAACCCAGACCAGGACAATTTCAAACGGCAAATTTCACGAGATTGAAAACCTTGGGCTCAAAACAAAGGTTGTCATTTAAAACAGTCCAAAAAGAATCCCGCGGAAAAGGATTATAAATTTTGCAATTTTTGTAAGAAGCATGCACGAAGTTTTTATTACATTTTGGAGCTTCCCACTGCAGCCTCAAAAGAAATAAATTTGTCGCTAAAGACAGGTTGACTCCGGTGACAAGAGACTACCAACCTTCAGTATTCTTTTATCTGTTGTGTATACTGAGTAAAGTAATATGTTGTTTCTAACACGCTGAAAAAAGTTGTCTAATGTAAACGGGCTCTTCACTTCCTGGGCAAGATTATGTCTTTGCTACCCTAGGCATCAGACGTGAACTTTTATTTGACAAAAATTGCTGTAGGCATTGATAGAAAAGAGAGATCGTTTTTACTTAAGGCGGGTGTAACAAAAGCGTTTCTATCTAGAACTGCGCACACTCCATAAGATGAAGTTTATATCATTCTTAAATTATTACGAGTGTACTTTAGTTGCAAAACTTGTAAATTTCATACGAAGCCAGTGTTTGCAGAACAACATACCTACATAAGCCAAATTTGTTTTCAAAGCAACAGCTACATACGAACACAGAACAACTTCTATCTATTATTTTCCAATTCTGAAAACCAGTGTCACAAACCGACAAGAATACGTTAATCTTAATCCCAACATAAAATGACGGCCTCTGGGAACCCGTCACCTGGAATGTTTGGATCACGTAGACAAATTTTCAGATTTGTTTACTCAAGATGAGAACTCAGACTTCAGTAACGAATAAAATCTGGCGGGGTCGTTATTTTTTCACTGACCCTGCATCGACTGGACCGAAAATGAATTCGTCGGTTTTGAAATTATCAATGGTTAAGTAGAGAAGAAAAACCGTACTATTTGGCGTTTGGGTTGCAAAATAGGGATCAAAACATATCTAGGCCATGAACACGATTTGCGTAATTACTTTTTGAAGTAACAAAGTTTAACTTTCATGTTTTCGCACGTTTTGTTGGCCCATCTCTTACGCTAAGTCAATAAGTGTAACAAAACCTTGTGATAATTTTGACGGTTGCTTATTAGCCGGGTCTCTTTCGTTTTCGCAACGTTTCCTTTTCTGGGGCCTGTGATACGCATTCGCTGGAATTAAAAAACATAGCACAGTCAGAGAGTCAACTTCAAAAACTACAGAAATTCAGTCGCCCAAATCGTAAACCCAATCCCGATCGTGACTTAACGTAGTACATATAAAATATAGGCGGAACATATTTTTCGATGGGTGGAAAGTTCCCAGTGAAGAGTTTGTTATTACGAAGTCATTGGAAGCTCATTTTAGGCGATCAAAGTAACTTAACTCGCCTGATGAAGCACTTTCGGCTCCTTTTACTATGGCTCTACATCGTTGCACCAACAGTTAGTATATCTTCGAAAACGCCACTTTTTGACAGACTCACAAAAGGCCTTCTGTTCATAAAAGGACACAAAAAGGAGAAAAGAAAGACAAACTGATGTCTAAAACTTACAGAACATTAACGCATTTAATGATACCTCAGTGAATGTTGACGCATTTAACAAGCGACCGTCTTCCTGGCAAGCAATTTCACTTTGGCACGTACATTACCACTTTGGTATCCTTCTCATCCTTACTTTGGGTTTATTCAGAAATTTTACTTTAACAGAGGAATCCGTTGGAACTAACAAAACATAATTGCTTTTTGCTCCTAGCGTCAGATGTTAGTAACCTTAGATATGCTGGGGCTGGCTTAATAAAAGGTGCCTTCTTGGTCGGACAGAAAGCACCAGTTATTATAGGCTAGTTTCTTCAAGTCTCATTACCCATTACTTCTGGAGATTTGCGTCAAAACATAGCTAGTTGTTGCCCATGAATTTTAACAACACATGTGACAGTTACATATCTTCGAAAATTACCAGACCTCGGGATTAAGTCTGGAATGATATCTCGAGCCTTTGTAGAGTAACAAAGAAATTTAACGAGAGTTCGTTTCGTTGTAGTATTCTTTGATCACATTTAGTTGAGGATAAAATGCAACTTGACCGCTTTTAACTGGGCTGAATAACTTTCTTCGGTAGCGCCACTCAGATTTCGAAATCTGTTTCTTGACCACAAAAATTCCACCCGCTGAAAAGCCGAGTAAAAACGCTGTCAGTTACATTCGGACAAAACCATGTTCAAGTTAATGCAGTTTAGACTTGAAGAAAATATGAAATGTTTCAAGCACAGTAAGAAAAATTCTCCACGAGCGCCATGAAAAGAGAGAATACTTACAAATGACAGCTTGTCAATAAAAATGACAAAATTAAGAAGACAAAATGTATTCCTAAAGTATGTGATATCGTTGAACTTTGAAAAAACACTGCGAGTAATCTATAATAATAAAGGGCTAAGAATGACGCCTGCATTTAAATGGAAACAAAATGGCACAAAGAATGTATGGACCTTACGCGAGTTCCCATTGTGTAATCCTCTGGCAGTTTCATCATTTAGTGGCAGTTTCATCATTTAGGCTGCTCGATGAATCATTTCCTGCAACAGCATTAATGGCTCTGGATACTATGCTCACAAATCTTTTTGAGGAAAACAATATAAATACAACACAGTTTAAATATTCGTTTTGTTGTAAACGAAGGGAGATTTTGCCAACAGAGAAAACTGAAGCCTATAAAATGTCTCAAGCTTAAGCTTATTCAAACCTTCCCAAAAATATTTAAAAAACAAATCGGTGAAATACAGATTTCCTTGTGGAGTTGGTAGGACCAGTTTTATATTTTACATTTTTAGAGGCAGTTGGTTACTCTTTCAATTGAAGTGGATGAAGAAAAAGCAAAGGTTTTCAGTGGGTTTAAATTCACTTTTTTTACTCACACATTCATAGGATATGAACTTTCTCACTCAAATAAAACGCTTTGGTTCCATGGGATATGAAAAGGTTTTCAGGTTGCGAATTCATTAACGCCCCAAGTGTAGGACTCCGAGATTGAGAAATCAAGTACACCGGCGGAAATGAGGCAGAAATGCCCCCTTAATTGCTCTTTACATTGCACGTTTCCCTCGTCAAGGCAGATTGTTCGATTTGATAGATGATATTTCTGAATGGAAATTGAAAATCTAATTTCCGACTTTATGACAGGGGAAAGCGCGTTAATGGTTTTTTAAACAAATACCGTTCTCCAGGGAATTTAAAGGGGGGCAACGGACAAACCAAAATTAATTTTCCAAACGTGATCACTCATAGCTGAATATTCAACCATTCAACTAAGAAATCGTTGAATACTTAGAGTTTAAGTTTGCAAACCAAAATCATCAAAGGAGAACGACAAGAATAAAACAGTATTTCTTCATTTCGACCGGACGATTGACCTTGTTTCACATAACAATAGTAATATTTTAAGGTTTGAAAACACCGCATGTTAAGTAATTGGGACATAACGACTTTTGATAGTCATTTTCACTTGCAAGCAGGCTTCTAAGAAAAAAAATTGTTAAAATTTACCAAAATACACTTGATGGATTCTATTTAGCCTCTATTTGAAAGAAAGTGTAAAAGATTATAATGTACGCCAAAACAGCTCGCGGAAGAAAAGTATAACTGCCGTAGTTCGTCCCTGAAAGCATTGGGAAAATCTTTCATTTAGTGTTTTTTTCTCTTTTTATGGCTGTTGAGACACTCCACAAGTTTAACGTATTTTATATTTTCACACAGCTTCTTGTACGTAACAGCGAGGAAGCCAGAAGTCAACGGGAGTTGCGCATGCGCAAATGCATCGCTTAGTTTCGGTTTATTTGATGCCCCATCTGGTGTTCTCATTTGTCATCCCACACATTACCTATATACCTTCAAAACAACTAAAGATAAGGCAACTAAATATCACTACATTAAACTGTGTAAGATAGCAATAGTTTTAACGGAAAGAACGCGACAGGATAGATTCAGAAGAGTAAAAATTGTGGCACTCAAGAGGAAAACCGGGATTTTAATGAAAGTTAAAAGACGGGCTGTTTTAGTACCTAAGTGTTGATTAAGACAAACGAAGCGCGCAAACAAAACCAAGAAATCGGTCTCTCTAATGTCCTTTTAAAGGAAATGAAACTGCCGCGTAATACACTGGAAATGCGATACGATTCACATTAAGCAAATCTTCCTGTCTTTCGCATTTGTGAAGCTAACTATAGCAGATTAATAAAATATTCCGTCGTATTTACTTTCTCGAGAACAAGGACTCTTTGACATTGTCGTACTCAAATTCATCATCACTTTGCCAACTTGGGAAATTTTGCGTTTAACCAGGGAGGCCTTTGAAACGTAGTAATATCCGGTGGATAAGAACCGAAATTGACTTTAACAAATATGAATGAAATCAAAGGTCAATCGCAAGGAAGGTTTTAATTTCGTGTTAGACGGATGGATTGTTAATTTGTTTGATGGATACGTGCTGTGCTGAGAAGGGATTGTCGCTAGATAAATAGATTAACAGTAGTTAATTACCTTTTATTATGTATCAATCGGATAATTTACCATAGTGGCAAGGGCCTGACAAAAGGATTTTTAAGAATTTTGAGACTGACTGCAATTTTGAGATTTCGCTGCGGTTTACAGAGCAAACGACGCAATTTGTGATGCAAAAATAATTTTAAAGACTTGAATGGTCACTTGGCATCTAAATGAAAGGGACCAGCAAAGATACAAAATTCCAGCCCCGAAGAAAAATGCCATTCATAATTTATTTGATATTGAAGTCTTCAAAATTTCCGACAAAGATTTTTCCTGCAAGTACGAAACCGTTTAAGATAAGATCGTATCCCGTTTGTTTTTACAAATTTCTAGTAGGGTTGTTATTTTCTTTATTTTGACAAAACACAAACACATTTGCAAAAAAATGGAATAAAATTATTTTCTTTTCACACGGTGCTATTTTTCAGTTTAACCGGGGATCGTCTTAAGAAAACAAAGTTGAATAAAAGTACAACCTTAGGAAATAGCTTTGTTTTGACTAGAAGAGAAATTGCGTACAATATTGTATCCAATTTGAATTGCACAAACAGAATTGAATTAACATTTGGCGTAAGCTTTCATTAGACTGTAACGAGTGTTAAGGGGATTTGAAAGGTCCAACTCGCACTTCCATAAAATTAATTACATGGCTTTAAGTCGGTACATCAAACTATAATTCCATGCTCACATCATTGAGATGAAGTATGCATGTTCTCTTGTTCTTTTTCCCAAAACGCGCCTATCTTGTGTCCCATGCATAATAAATTAAGGCGATGGCTCGTCTCGAGTGAAAAGTATCATTTGGCTTGCTTTATTTTGATCTTTTTGGTCTTTCATATGGCGTGGAAAACTAGAATCTGCAGCAGATGATAGCATTTCTTCCGAAAAGAAAAGTTTATATAGAAAATTACATAAAACGCCCAAGCCCTTTGTGCCAATAATAAAGGAGAAAAGGTGCTGTTTATATTCAATACATCATCCAGAAAATGGTACATTTCCTCCAAACGTGGAGGGGCGAATCACACGTCGCGCGTTAGGGACCCTGACAACAATCACCAGAGCAGCAAGCTGTGACAAAGACTACCACTCTTAGTGTGACATTACCATGATGACAGAAGAAAGGAAATAGCAGAAGGGGTGTGAAAGTTAGGGGTGCATCAAGAATTGGTACGGGAGGGGTAATTAGATTAAGGCAGACCTACCTTGAGCCTCACGTGGGTTGAACAATTTAACCACCATCTGTTGACTATTTAGTATTCTATTAGTCATAAACGACAGATGGCAAGTGTATGATAGAATCCCATGTGAAAGTTCCCACAAAGAAGAGCGCTGTAGTTCGCGTACGATTTGTTGTATTCACTCTCCCCTTGGCCCCATTGCTCAGTCTTGATTTGGCAATGTGACTCTATTAATAATCTAAACACACAGCTGTGGTGCTGAGAGAAAAAAAATGCTGCTGATTTAATTTGATTTTAAAAAGATTTAAATGAGTATAAATTCTGAGTGAACAAGAGAATTTAAACAGTCATTCAAGGGTGATCACTCGGAGCGAGCAAGCATCAAGTCACATAAGGAAGACAACTTGACCGCAGGATAATTGTTGTTGAAACTTCTGACCGCAAGGTATGAAAACCTCAGATCGAACAGCTCGATTTGTTTGAAACACCGAAGGACTAATCTTTCAAAACACCATACTGTTTTAGGTTTACCTTCGACTTCTCATTCCAAACTGAGTAACACTGAAGACGATTTTGCGAAGTCCTGAATCCCGGAGAAAATGGCCCATCTCGGTAGGTTGATTTTCTTGTCACTCGCTACAGAGCATAGTCTTTCTGGCTCAGATTCCTTGCTTCGCTTACTTTCTTTTGTACTTCTAGTAGTGATTGAAGCCTGGGGTTGTTTCATACGCCGTGGTTAAATCTGTTAGTTGAGTTGAACGGGACAAATTCAAAGTGGAGTTAATAAGTTTTAAATCACGTATTTCCTGATGTCAGCGAATTTATGGTACTGACACTGAATCGTCAGTCGTTTGTCACTGATTTTTCGTCGTGTACGTAATTTCTCAATTTGTTCAAAGTAAACCAAACTCGTACATTTCGTTTTTATTTTTTTTTCCCGAGATCTTCTGTTTTGTATATGCTTTCTTGCACTTTTGTTACCCCTCAGCGTGGTCTCAAAACCGAAGCATTGTCTGTTAAACACAAATATAGGTACACATACAGGTAATTTTGAAATGATCATTGCAGATTTTGGCACTTTTCATTCTCCTTCAAAGTTTGATACCGTTGTTTGTCTAAGATTTTCGCACAACCCGCTCATGGAAAGGCGCCTTTAGTCTCGAAACCTATGGCGTCACGCCTTTTCAATAGGAGTATTCTATCGTTTCAATACATGTATATAGTTAAATAAACGTATTTTGTTTAAATCTTTCACTTCAGTTCATTCTCTTGAATGGGTATTTCCTGAAAGACGGGTTTCCATGCGACAAAAGTAAAACATTTGGTAAAAACAGTAAACGGGTTTGGTGCCCGATATATAATTCAATGCAAGGACGAGACAGTTGGATTTATCATCCTTGTAGCCATTATAGAACCTTATCTCGAACAACCTGTAAGGACTGGCTACAGTTAGAAGCAATTTCAGTAACAAAGGAAGTACAAAATCAAACTAATAAACAAGAAATATGTCTTCATAAGAAGTAACCTTCCTTTGCGAGGTTTTTTCTTCGAACAGTTTTGTTCGCCTTCCTGTCTTGACAAAAGAGACATGCAGCTTTTCGTTGGCACTTCTACTAAAAAAAATATATATATATTTTTTTTTCGGGGGAGACCAGCTGTTTGTTTGCCATTTCAAAACCACTCAGGAACCAATAAACAATACTGCCGATCTTTTAACTGCAAACGGCATAAGACGGAGCTCAAACTAGATGTTCTGGTTGACGCAGCACGCGGTTGTAAAATTGCAACTGTGTTCTCATTTATTATTCCGTTACTACAATTCGACTTCGACCATTTTAAGTGATTTATAGTCTCTTAATTGTGACGAAAACTAATCATTCAAGCATCGTGAAGGAAAATTAAATAAAACCAATCGCAGCTTTTCTAGTCGACTTAATATCTAAATAAAACTGCACGAGTCATACGCCAGCGAGAAAACGAGTGCCGTAATTAAAAGACCTCATTTAAGCAAGGTATGCCAGCAAGGCGCAGTAATGGTGGAAGAGTAACTATTAAACATAGCTACTTCGTTCTTCTTTCTTATTCTGCAACGATAAATTGAAAACAAAGTCGGGGATACATTAAGGCACGCTCGAGTAGTCGTGAGTTTGAGAAGCCTGACATTCGTGAATTTACATTAAATGAATACTCAAGAATCAGAACATTAAAGGTAATTATTTAGGTTGATTTCAGGACTTCAAGCGGGACATTTTGCATAATATCAGAGATTATTCCTCAGAATTTTTTTTTTCAGAAAACTCTTAATCTTTCATAGCGATAAAAATTCTGGAATTTGTTTATTCGCTGTTGCTAATTATTTTTCTTATGTTATCACCGAAATTGGTATAAAAAATTGAATTATGCATATAAATTGCTTTTGATTGCTGATTATCATCTGCGGGGTACACTTATTGATACAATCAGATTCAAGGCGGCCATGTGAATAAAACAAGGAAACAGTTTCTTTTTTACGTTTCTTGACAGTTGGGGACAAAAGTATGATTTATAAGCTATGCCCGTACTTCATTCTTCAGTTTGTTGCGACATTGAACACAAACATGTGGATAAATTTACACTTCTGCTCAGTTCAATTACCATGTCAAGACAATCTTATCCATAAATATTACTTAAACGAGAATTTACCTTTTTAAACAATATTTCATTAGCCCGATTGCGAGAGTCAGATGTCGGATGTGTAGTAAGTAAATAGAAACAAGTCCAAGTTTTAGATAACTACATAGTCACAAAACGGTTTTAATAATAATCAATCCCTTGATTGTATGGTTCTTGTGTCACTGATGACGTCATCGGTTTACCACCATCAGGGGGTAATATATGGCGACCTGCCGAATACCTAGGAAAAAACTCTTTCCACGTTCGCCTGTACAATCTTAATAGAATGAATTCCACGAGATGAATCGTGAACATGCAGATGCAATTAGAAGTAGATTCATTTTTTCCTCCTAACCCGAGCAAAACCTTGGCTTTTCCAGCCACTGATAGGTTTAGTTGAAACGTCTCGCATGCCCTCACAACTACCGGTAGGTGCGAATTTTTTTAGGAAGAACAGGAGCGATCGTTATGTTGAGAGACGCACAAAGGGGATAAGGATAAAAGACATATTAAAGAAAAAGTTCGGCCCTCCTGCCACTATCACTTTTTTCACTTTTTTAGGGGGAAAGGGAAGAGAGAGGGAAGAGGGAATGAGAAAGAGCTACAAAGAGGCCGACTACCTATCCACATGGTCTCGGCCCGCCGGCTTTTTTGAGCACTCGTGCCCAGAAAATTTCCATTTACACGACAAAAATCAAGGGTGCCGGGCCTTAAATTTTAGACACGCGTGCCAAATTCAAATGGGTACGGTGCCAAAACGCTTGTCGTGTAAACCGGGCTTGAAGCGCCCCGTGATTAAATGTAAAAGTTACGCTTGGCCGGGAACATCATGTGGCAGCAAAGAAAGCACGTACAATTAATGTATTCCAATACCAGCCACCCAGCATCTTTTATGTTACAAATCTCCGGGCGTAAACAATACCTTTCTGTATCGTACACGCAATGTCTCTTTGCAAATATTTCAATTTTATCTTTCACAATCGATCCCAAAATAAAAGGTTTCAGCGCTACACTAAGGAAAAGGGACAACGTAAATACGTAGTTACTCAGATTAAAAGCCACCAAAACATCTAAACCAACGAAGATGGCTATCAGTTAGACAAAATTAGTTCATGTAAAAAATTTTCATGTTATTCATGGGCTTTACTTACCACCTTCAGTGAAAACCGCCATTGACTATTCTGCTCGGTGAACACCGCTTCGACTGTGTTGTTTGGCATGTTACTGTTGACTCTTCCTACAGGACACGTCTTTGTTAGCCCGTTATCGGAGCTTTAAATGGAATTAGGGAATTTAAAATTCAAGTAAGCTTATTTCATTCACGAACCTCACTTCGGCTTTGCTCCTATCTCCTGTGCCATGTAAAGGCCGATTTACACGGTACGATTTTTGCTTACGACTGTCGCATGCAACTTCTGTAGCGCGCGCTGCTCGCGCCATGCAAAAAATCGTATGCGACACTTGTCATTCAATTTACCTATACTAAAGGAATGGACAATGTCTAGCGTGCGTCCATCCAATTCGGGATGCACGCGGATAGTTGGGAGAGCACGAAGGTAGCGTAAGAGATGCTCGAGGCGCAGCCGAGAGCATCTCTAGCTACCTAAGTGCTCTCCCAACTATCCAAGTGCATCCCGAATTGGATGGACGCACCGGCTAGACATTGTCCATTGCTTTTATAACATAGCGAGACATTTTTCGCGCTGAAAAGTCGCTTTTTCTTTACTGATCAAATTGCATATTCTCTTAACCGCGCGGGTGCATACTAAAAATAGAATGACTTGTTTTTCAAAAACACATTTACTTTTACACGCTTACATCTGCGAGTGACAAAATAAGTGTATCAAAATACCACACATAGGCCTTCCAGCTTAAAATATTTAGTTAAGATGTCAAGGAAAAAGTTTCTTTAAAATCACCATTCAAAATGATGCATGCTTTAAAATGTCTTGGGTCTTACGAGTCATTTTGAAGGACTCGCCGAAGAGACCACGACTTGCACATTTTGAATCGTGCAGTTGCTGAAAATGGAGTCGAAATTACACGACAATTTGAAACTCACTCTTGATCGTAGAAACATACCAGTTAGTGTTTTTCTTGGTCTTGTTTATCTTCGAATATTTTTTCGTAATCCCGCTCGGATAAATTTGCGAAGCAGTTGTTTTCACTGGTAGCACTTTCGCTTTGTTAGTCTTTAGACGCTTCCGATACTTCTGCAACCATTTCAGACACGTTTTTTAGGTCTTCAAAGTCATAGAAACACCCTACCTCAGATGCTGGGTTGACCAGCCATTATAATACCTAACGTTAAGTTAAAAAAGCTGTGAAAAAAGTTTTGCTGGCAAGAAATTTCATTGACACTGACGTCAGCCTTAACCATCTCTATGAACCATCCGTTTCTTTTTCATAAAATATTAACCAATAAGAGCGCGCGTTAGAATGTAGCTATGTTATAACTACGACTGTCGTATGGTTTTAAAACATCCTACGACAAATTTTAGGCCGCGTGCGTCTGTCGTAGAGACGTTGTAGGAGCATTCACACGACACAACTTTGTTCTTGTTTGTGTCGCATACGACAAGACGCGCGCGACAAATCGTACCGTGTAAATCGGCCCTAATAATGTCGTCGCTTGCTCGCTCTCGACAGTCAAAACAATGATGCGAACCGCATGACATTGGCAATGTTATCCACTGAATAGTGACAAAACGCTTAGTGATCTTTAGAACTAACCTACTAACTTAACACTGCATTGAAGTAACGATGAAAGTGAGAAATTGTGCTGGATTCAGGGCTTGAAATCGCCTTGATGTCAACTCTGTCAGAGGAGTCGTCGCGGACAGCACCGATGTCAACGTGATTTTCCCGCCAAAAGCACAAAGTCATCACCAGTCTCTCAAACACAGACAAACTAATCTCGGATTGCCTCGAATACTTTCCCGCACCAATGGCATGTTTTTATTTTTTGGTAAATTTGCGGCATTTGACAATTAAATAATAGAGAGTTTGATTAATATACCGAAACCTTTTAACCTAAATGTCCAAGATACAAGGCAAAATGATCGGTCTTAACTTTAAGTGACTTTTGTCTTACTCTTAGATCGGAAGGATCCGGAAGTTTCAGAGTGCCAGAAATAAGACCTTCTTTCATAGATAACTCAGCAAAGATTTGATTAATGGATTATTAAAAGCAGTCAAATTTTGACTCAGTTTTACATTCACAGCACCGTTCCTTTTCCAAAGCCACGGCGGAATCAACCAGCTTGGAGGTCCCTTCGTGAATGGCCGTCCTTTGCCAGACTATATTCGTCATCGAATCGTGCAGCTTGCAGCATGTGGTGTCAGACCATGTGAAATCTCCAGAAGGCTGCTAGTCTCTCATGGTTGTGTCAGCAAAATTCTTGGCAGATTTTACGAAACAGGTTCAATCCGTCCAGGGTCGATAGGTGGCAGCAAGCCTAAGGTTGCCACGCCTCCAGTGGTAAATAAAATCGTTCAGTACAAGCAGCAGAATCCCACAATTTTTGCCTGGGAGATACGTGACCGCCTTGTGGAAGAAGGCGTCTGTGATCGCGAGAACACACCAAGTGTTAGTTCCATTAATCGCATCCTCAGAAACAAAGCTGCTGAAAGGGCTGCGCAGTATGCCATGATAGAGAGGGAAAGACAACATTTGGCCAGCATGTATGGTTTCCATCCTTGGTCTGCTATTTGCGACACTGGCGCCCCATGGTCGTGCCACTCAGTGCCTCATACTGAGGAGTACCCATCTCACGAATATGAAAGGAGAGGCCTGGAACCTCCCTCGGTTTTGTCAATCATCACATCGCCAGAAAGCGGAAGCAGCCAGGAAGAACAAAGCGAAGGTAAAATACAAACACACTTGCAAAGGACAGTTACAGTTACGACTGAGTACCGTTACTTGGCGGGTCAACATCCATTGCTCATACGCTCAAACTTTTAAACCTTTACCGGTGTGGTATGTTTGAAGCCACAAAGACCTTTTCAGTGGGGGTATAGTAGTATGTAGCTTATTTTGATTATCTAAAACATATTGGCGGTACCCCAGCAGTATTTTCAAGGTAAAACGTCGAAATTGTTATTTCATCGTAATATGACCGTTATATTCCAGGACTTCAAATTTCGAAATTTGAAATATTTTCCATAGAATTTCACAGACACCCCTCTTTATTTCTTAAATTACTTTAACTATCATTTTACAGTGAGGGTCAAAGGAGAGAATGACGAAGAACAACGCCCAAGGCAGTGTACAGCGAGCACACAAAATACAAAAACAGAAAAAGAAGACGCCACGTTACAGATCAGTGAAGATGAGAGCGACGATAGAGAAGAAATCGAAGAATTTGAAGTGGACAATCAAGAAAGAGATACGCATCATAAGAATAACGGAAATATCAACAACAGCAATAAATCGATTGATACAGATGGCCATATTGCAAAACACAATACGGAGAACAGTGGCTACAATAGTGGAAGTGAAAGCGGAAAAGAAGAAAATGATTCTCAATCAAACCAGAAGAGAAAAATAAGAAGAAACAGAACGACATTTTCCCCCGAGCAGCTGGAGATGCTTGAGAAAGAATTTGAAAAATCTCATTATCCGGATGTTGCCACGAGAGAGGAGCTTGCTAATAAGATTGACATGTCGGAGGCACGTGTTCAGGTAAAACAGATTGGTAATGCTGTATAATAAGTATTGACATATACTAAAACAGTGAATATCGTTTCTGGCGCGCTCTGATTGGCTACTCAAACTCGGTATAGCAAGTGATTCTCCACCGAGCAACTCACACTAAAATCGTGATTCAGGAATGAGTTCGAAATCATCATTTTAGAGTTCTATTATTTCACCGTTTTAGTTCATGTTACTGAACAATCACAGGAGCCCATAATGGGCTCCTAACAATCATTCATCCCAGTGTCAGTGGCCAGTGGTGGATCATGATTCACCGAGCCGCGAAATCCACCACAAGCCACCTCCACTTCGGTGAATAATTAACAACTATTCACTGAAGTGGAGGTGGCTAGCGTTGGATATGATATTTACCAAGCCGCGAATCGGCGAGGCAAATATCCACCACTAGCCACCAACACTGAGGTAGTCTGCAAGCAGGCTCTCTATTTGGGTATTACGAGAGATGGATGTCGACTTGCTCTTAAATGGCACGCGGTCAAAGATCGGGGATTGGGGCGGGCAAGAGAAGGGAGAGCCTGCAATGGTCTTTGTGAGATTTGAGTTCTGCCCCCTTTTCCGCTTGACTGATCTGCCAAATTATCAAAGTGAAATGAACCAATCAGAACGAACCGGAAATGACCTTTTGGGTCAAGGCGGCTGTCAAAAAGCTTTTCTGCGATACGTCCGCTTGTTAACGCGTAAGTTGTTATGTCATGAACTCGAATCCAGAAACTCCAACGAAACATATCGACGCAAAACTGGAAGGAAACCACGAAGCGTCAAATCGGTTGACGAACTTTGCAGAATTTGCAAGTGTTCGTTGAGGACAAAATAAGGCTCTCTGGGGTCTTTTGTGAATGTTTTCAAACCTTGTACCAGAGAGGGATTTTAAAATGTAGTTTTTGAATCTTCCTTGGCAAGGAAAACGATCAACCTTGTCAAAGTGGAGCACAATTATCCGATTCGAATCTCCTGGCACATCTCAATATCGACGACCTTCCTTGTCTAATAAAGCTATGCGTGCTTATCGCACCAGTTAAGACTGTAAACAAAGAATTTGACACTACATGTATTTTGAAATGTAGAGAAGCCCGGCATAGTAAATCGAACCCAATCGAACTCAATCTCAATCGAACTCAATCGAACTCAATCGGTGGATTGAGTTCGATTGAGTTCGGCAATCGAACGAAATCGAACTCACCGAAAAGAAAAAAAATCAATCGAACCCAATCGAACGTTCGATTTTCGAACTCGTGATTTATGTAAAACAGACGTTGAAAATCCATTACCAGATCTTAGAAGCTCGAGTTACTTCAGCCCTGAGTGCAGCGCACTTGTTTTTCGTAAACGAAGAAATTCCGCAGAAATGGCTTCAGATGAGTTGTGGATCGCAAGCTACAAATGTATAATCAAAGGCTACCAGGAATGCCGCTTTGGCGTTTTTTAGCTTTGTTAAGTTTTGTTCTGTTCTCTTAACTGCCGTGGACAGTTTATAAATGGGGTTTGTGTTATTGAGTAAATAGTAAAAAAAGTGCAAGAAAAACTTGCTTTGACGAGCTTGCTTTGGGCTTGCTTTGTGTAGGTTCACCAGAGCCAATCGAACGAAATCCATTTAATTGTGTTCGATTGAGTTCGGTTTCCGAACTCAATCGAACACAATCAGAAGGATTGAGTTCGATTGAGTTCGATTTGTTCGATTGAATTCGATTTGTTGGGAAATCGAACTCACTGAAAGTGTGGTGTTCGATTTCGTTCGATTGCCGAACTCAATCGAACTCAATCCACGGATTGAGTTCGATTGAGTTCGATTGAGTTCGATTTTCGAACGTTCGATTTACTATGCCGGGAGAGAAGTTGACGAGCTCGCAGCGCTCTCGAACAAACTGGTTGTGAAGAAAAATGAAGTGTATTTGCCGCTATGGAACGCCTGCATTCGGGGGTCGAGGGCACACCGCTCCGGCCTAGGCAAGTAAATTATCAGGCAACTGAGGGAGGTTTCCAAACACGTCTGAGCTTTCGAGTTCCACCGCTTTCAATCCTCAGAGAATTCGCATCTTCTTCCATCTGATCTGCAGTGGTGTTCTCGAGGAGTCCAGCGATTTCACCACAGCGAAAACTTGAATCACAAAGCTTTTTCCAATGCTTGTAGTCAACACGGTTAGTACATCCTTTTCATTAAAGAGACTCTGCCAGGTATTGCTCTTTCTTCAGATCAATTCGCTTTGAAGATCTTAAATTCAAAGACGAGATAGCTGAGAATCCATATTATCCGCGTTCACGGTCGCCATGTCGAATTGACTGAAATACCTCTGCTCACTTATTTAACATGTGTCAAGTCGAACTGGACAATCAGCAATTTACGTTCAGAATCTGAACATAAATACTCAAATCGTACAAGGATCATTGCAGGCTCTCCTCTCTCTCACCCTCCCCAATCCCCTAGCTTTTGACCGCGCGCCATTAGAAAGCAAATCTCGCAATAACCCATACGGAGAGCCTGTTTGCAGGCTAACACTGAGGTGAATAGTTGTTTTAGTATATACTAAAACAGTGAGATAATATAGCACAAAAAGATGATTATAACTCATTTCTTCCTGCAAAGATTACACATTTTCAGGCGCAAATTACACGCGCACTGCTCGGAGGTGAATAGCACAGGATATCCGGAGTTTGAGTAGCCAATCAGCGCGCACGTCCAACGTACGCTATCCCCACTGTTTAGTATATACTAATAGTTAACTATTAAAAACTAGATCATTGCATAATGCAATTCTAAAGTTTTGATTGGCTTAGCCATCACGGTATTTGAGCCATTATATCATGCTCTACAAATCATATAGGGAATAATTATTTTTGGACGTTATTCCACTCACCCTTTTTGGATATGAGATTATTATAACCAACTCGGTGCTATGTGTTTCGATTCGTTGGCTATCTACCATCCAACGCGCGCTTGTGGGATTTACTTGTTAAAGAACCCAGGTCCAAAAGGATGGATTTTTCTTTGAAAATACTTTTCTGAATTTCAATTTCCATGACAATTTGCATTAAATTAAAGCAAGCAATCGTTTTCGAACGCAAAGCTTTTTTTTATGGCAGACACTCAGAAATAATTAGAAAAAATGTCGTTAATCGCTTAAAGTGTTTGTGTGGAGGTGGTAGTTAAGAGAGTAAAGCCAGAATAAAAAAGCTATTATTCAATCATAGAGAGATATGACCACGTAATTTACCCTTAGCATTGTTTTCCAGGTTTGGTTCTCCAATCGCCGCGCAAAATGGCGCCGCCATCAGAAGATCAACAGCTTACCACACTTACGTCACTCTCTCTTGGGTGGCTGTTACCCAATGTGCCGTGAATGCGATATGACGGATCAGCAGTGTACACTGATACCACGACCTTACAGCCCACCCTTGAACTCTCTTAGTCTGTTATCTCCGAACGCTGACCGAATAGGATCGTCGTCTACCACTGTGTTAGGAGCCGGAACTACACGCTCTTGCTCACCTCAGGACTGCACGTGTTCGCGAGTTTAAGTCAACACATGGGACTATTAAAGGAACGTTTGCAAGAGTTTTCTATGTGGGTTTCACATTTTACGTAAGTCAAAACAGTAACAAGATATGTTTACCCAAAATGGTCTTGTAACTCCAACAAAAAGTATCAAGTGCATTCTTGAACCCAAACAAAGTGTAATTGGTTTACCATGATTTTTGTAATTTCAAGTCTTAATTCACTGCCACCCTGATCTTCCGTGATACGGAGGATCTTGTTGTAATTTTCTGCACTAGTGCAGCATCGCCCAGAATGCCGCGACACATCCGAGTACGTTTTATGCGTGCCGGCGCCAAAATTCAAAATTGATTAGAGAAAAGAGCATGTGATAACAAAGAATACGGCCGACATGCGGTCACCAGCGCGTATACGTTTTTCTGTTTAACGAGCATATTAATTCCCCTGGCCAAGTACCAGCATAAGGAATTTGTAGAGGATAAATAATAAATAATTCTGAACAAACATTTGTTTTTTAAGGTCTCTACAAGTATTATCAAATTTTCTTTGAAAATAGACTATTTTGGAAGCTTTCTGGTATGGAAGCTGTTCTTCAAGCGGAGTATTCCGACGAACTGATGGGTTAAGTTAAAATTAACGCCCACCATATGGAAAAGTTAGTACCGGGTGTCAGGAAATTTTTCGCTGGTTTACAATTCCAATGCAGTTTTCTGAAACTCCCGCGAGTAATAATAATACGCAAAATTCCGCCTCCCACGACAATAGCACGCGAAACAGCGCATTACAAGCTCTACTGATTTCGGACAGCCGGGTAACCATTGGCAACGTTTACTCCAAAAAGCTTTATTTCAACACGTCGTTGCGGTAACTTCAAAAAAAGGTAGATGGATCGACTTTTTCGGTTTCAATACAAACTTCTCCTTTAGGTTGTTAAATTAGTATTAAAACTTGTTTATGTTGCTTCTTTAATCACGTGCTGTGGCTTTCAGTGTCAGAAATGTAAATAATGATTTCTCCAAGAATCTTGGTCACCGTCTGGGTCCCAGCGCATCCAAATCAGTGACCGAGATAAACAAGACTCAAAGCGTTGATTTGTAGATACATTGAGGGAATTTTGTAGGTTTGTGTAGATAATTTGGTACATGAAATTTTGCTGAGACAACCAGTTTCAATTTCAGAAAAATAGCATTCACTAAGAGATTATAGGTAGAAATTCACTTTTACAGCCGTTTTGTCCTTGTAACTAAAATAGCACGGTAGGAGCAAGTTTTGATAATAAAAAGTGGTGAGAGTGAAAATGTGTGTTTTGTTTTAAGTAGCTATTATCCCTCTCATCATCTCTCATGTGGCCTGCACATACATCCACGGCTCGAACCCAGGCTACACGGTACGGTGTACATGACAGGCTATCAATATCGGCCATAGTTGTTGGAGAATGGGTGTAAAATGCAGTTGTGAGGGCAAACTAAATCACTGATAAGCCAAACAAAGAATAAAAGAAACAAAACCGAGCAACTGAACAAAGAAACATGAACACAAATGAGATACAAAAAAAACAATCGACAGCCTCAACATCGATCAGAACAAATTTCGGCGGATTTCAGCAACATTTCTTGCCACCTGTATTTTCACTGCATGGGTTAGAATGAGCCTTTCGAAGGATCAGTAGCAAAACGCACTCACTAGTCTTTTTTGTTTTGTTTTAATTACTGCATAAGCAACAATCTTTGCGATATTGACGCGGCGACTCGGGTGCGTCTAAAGGATAGTGGGAAATAGCAGATAACTATTTATGCGTAAAAGAAGTGACTTAGAAAAACATTTCACGATAAAAACTTGCGACAAAACGTTGCTTGATAACATTGTAAAAAAGTTAAAAAACGATAAAAAGCTATAAAAAGCTAAAATCGACGACGTTTCGACGTTAACATAACGTCATTATCAAGTCAAGAATGTGTAAAAATAAGTTCTATAAATACTAAAACGAACAATAAGAGAAAATAGTTTACGGGTTAAACAAAAAGTTTCGCACGTATGGAGTCCGTTTGCATGTTCAACTTAGGTTTGAATTTCTTGATATAAAGCATTTCAAACACTAAGCAATCAAATTTTCCTTGGCACTTTCTCAGAATCTTAAAATTACTCTCATTCAAACGATCTCTCCTACTATGCGCTTCATGAAGATGCTTGCCAATTGCCGAATTTTTGTGCTCAGCGACACGTTGAAAAAGGTGTCGGGCTGTATAGCCGACATAATCTGCATCGCACAGATCACATACAAAATGATAAACAACGCATTGCTGATTAACAATTGACGGCTTGGCTTCTTTAGGTTTTAGGTCTTGTTCTAATTTCTTGTTGTCGGAGTGCTTATTAAAAAGAAGCTCTGTATATTAGCATTCAGACGTTTCGTAAACAAGACGCCTGGAGGCGTTAACTACTGGGGATGCGTAGTTTGCCTCTAACTTTGACTGGTTATGCGGGTAGTCAAGCACACGATGGTTCGAGTCACACTCGACCGTGGAATGCAAATTATTTACTGGTGAAAATACAAAACTAAAGCAATGAACGGAACAAATCAATCTCTTTTCAATCGTTTATACTTATGGTCAACCTATGACACGGCGCTGTGACACTGAAATCTTTACTGAAAAGGTTTTCTCCGACAAATGAGCAAGTATAGAAAGAGGAACTGCGGCTGATTAGCTAGCCGCACTGTTTGGCGATTCTAGCGCCACATGGTTCCTAAAGTACAGGAATGAAATCGAAAACAGAAGACTAGAAAAAAGTCAACAACACCGGGTATCAGAGGCGGTCACCCATCGAAATAGTAACCCCGGCCAACATGACTTAACTTCAGTGACAAGCACAAGCACGTGGCTAATTACCATATGCGACTACGATGACGAAGAAACTCGACCGAATTTTATACGTGGTTTGCCTATATGGCATTCCACGTAATAACCCTTTCATCACTTAGTTAATCACTAATAACAAAAGCGAACTCGGAGAAGTAAAATGATTTTAAGTCAATTAATATTTAATTCCATGACGTGCCAAGGACTTGTGGTGGAACATCATTCTCCCATTTCTTGCCTCTGTCTTGGCAGTTCCTCCCATCACTTGCTTGGATGGAAGTGTGGTCCACTAGGTTGAAATGTTCGCAAAGGGAATCCTCCGTTATTGCACCGTTGGTATTGTTGGAAACCTACCACCGAACGGATCGGATATGCTCGCAGAATCTACATGGCTCAGAGGGGATGGGAGGGGGTGCGGGGCGGGGTTACTCCCGGTTTCAAGTGACGAATTCTTGGGGTTTAAAATATTCGATTTCGGGATTTTTTTCCTTTGGGGGGAGGGAGGGGGATTTTTGCTCCCATTGAATCATCCTCGTCAATCTTCTTCCCCGTCAACGCTCCCCTACCCTACCCTCCCCCAAACGAAACAATGTAACTAACTGGCCAGGCTCCTAAGCGAATAGTAACTCCAACATGGAGGTTATCGTAGGAACCTATGAACAAGTTCTTGTTGGTTTTAACGTTCTTAGCGGAGATGATGAGCTTGAGGTATGCCATCTGACTCTTAAATACTGCACATTACGCACTGATTTTAATATGATTAAATCTCCAAGTTTGATATATCTTTGAGCAGTACAAGTTAAAGCCCAAGTTCGCTGAGAAGGAACACGCCGGTTGTATCAAATGCGCAGCCAACAACGGCCAATTTCTCGCCACAGGAAGCTCGGATGAAACCATAAGGTGAAAATGCTTCCATTAAGTAACTCTTTCTTCGATCTTACTGCGCAACACCTGGCTATTTTAGTGTCCTTGCTGCGCATACCCAATGCCATGGAGCTGTTGCACATGGTTAGTTAACAGTCGATCCTCTCCATAATTTTAACGGCCACCTTGGGGATAGAGAAAAGTGACCGTTGTAGAGAGATGCCCATTATGGGGAGGTAGGGGTGTAATATGACGGCTTAACTGCAGAATACCCTGCCACTTATTTGCATCTCATTGAATAAGAATAGCATCTATTGTGTTCTGCTTCGTTCTTCAAAGAACGAAAACAATAGTGGTACAGAGTGGCAGTGGGGGGGAAAGACATTTTTATAAAAAAAAAAAAATTTCATTGAAGCATATAAATATGTAACACAACCGAAATATACAGTATGTATCAATAAAACAAAAGATGATAGTGGCTGAATGTAATTTTGGCCAAGTGAAACTCGAGCCAATGCAGTCAGCGGCTGTTCCCAGTGGTGACATGCTTGTCGTGGAGGGTCACGTATGTGGGGGAATTGCCTGGGCTTTTACGTTTTGCGTTCAAGTTATGTTTCAGGGTGTTTTGCTTTGCTCTCGTGTAAGTTCTGTGCTTTTTCTGTTCCTACTCCTCCCACCCTTGTGATTTCTTGTCTGGTATGTATTTGGATTGGTAAGTATCTCCATTGATTCATCAGTGTGATGGTGCCAGGTAGTTGCTGCTCTCAGGGTTACCATGGAAACCATAATATAAAGATGACTACTTTTTTGTTTTCATCAAATCTGTGGAAAATACCACCAAGATCTGCAGCTTAACACCAGGTCTCACATTGTATGCTTGGGCTGCCTATGAGGTTTGTGGCGTGTTTGGCTTAAGGTGTTTGAAACCTAGTTGATTACTACAGTATTTCCCACTCTTCCAGACCATGGTATTGAATCTGAGAAAAAGAACAATGAAACCAAACTGGTTTGCACAATAATAATTATTAATGTTGTAGGAACACTGTACATTATCCTAACTGGCACAGAAACTTGCAATAAAATTAATTTATTATGAGTTTCTGTGTGGGTTATTGTTGACATTTCAGAAAATAACAATTCTAAATGTTTTCTTTTATTAGGCTTTATAATTTGAAGGACCACAGAGAGCTTGGTGCTTTGATGCAACATGAGGGTAAGAGTGGTCTGTACTAGACAATGCATTTCTCTACTTAAGCTGTTTTGTTGCAGATCTTGCTCCTTCTTTGTTCCCCATTTTGGTATACTTCTGGGAAAAGAGTATTATTTTCAAAGAGCGTAAAAACATGAAGCATTCCCTTGCTGGGTCTTCTCTTGGAATGCCAATTCTCCACTCCCAAAACTATGAGAATAGCAGGTTGGACTGTTTGACAGTGCTTTCATGCCGACCCGAGGAGCTCTTGTTAATCATGGGAGAACATGCACACAGTGCATGATTTTGGAACTCAAAGAGTAACTGTGAAATTCACACAACCTTGAACACTAAGAATAAATTATTGGAATGTTTATCATTCTTGAACCTATCAGATGTGTTGTCGTAGCTTGTAGTATATCTGGGGATATACCTCAAAATATGAGGGGAAAGTCGCTGGCCTCTGACCTTTAATGACAGCCCTGACATGTACATCCTGTAGTTGTTCATTTCCTCACAAAACCCATTTTAAGAATGGGATAAGAAGCTAAAGTCACATGTACATCCTCATGCACTTGCAGTGTGAGGGGTGTGCATGAAATCAAACAAAATAAACATAAACCCTGTTATAATGGACTAAGGGTAACAGTAACTGTTAGCTAGCATGCTTTCAGAATGGCTTTGTGGAATGTGTGTCTCCAGAAAATGTCTGTCCCCCATGGAAGGTAAATTTTATTGATATTCCATGGCGGAGGGGTGGTTAGAGTAAAAATTAAAAAAATATATATATATATATTTAAAAAATTTGATTTTCTGAAAGGTGAGGGGTTGGGTGGGGGGAGGGCTGTAAACCAAATAACTAAAGAAACCTATGAGAAAGGGAGGTTTGGATATTTTTTGGAACCACACAACACCATTCTTGAGAAAGCTGTTTGAAGGTGTCAAAAGGTATCCAAACTGGTAAAATAAAAAGCATTTTGCAATTGGATGACACAGAAAACTGAAATGTTTGTTTTATTTTTGTGTATATTAGTCACTTCACATATTTCATTCAATGTTACAGGTTCAATAACCTGTTTAACATTTCATGGCAACACGCACATGCTTAGTGGCAGTGAGGATCGGACCATTTGTGTTTGGGAGTGTCGCACATGGGACTGCTTAAAAACTTTAAAAGGACACAGGTACATTGTAACAGTTGTAATAATATTATTATTGTCTGCTTTGAATAACCGCTGTATAATTAATCAGTGAAAATAATTATTAGTCAGAATGATCGTCACAGTTGTGAACGCAATGTTTACAATTGCGTGAACAAGCCTGAAAAAATTCAGGACTTCAATGGGGCTTGAACTCCCTATTTCAGAGTTTACTGTCTAACATTTAAAGGCAGGGTAGGTTGAGTGTGCATGCTATGGTGTAATTTTCTTTTTAAAATTGCACTTTTCTAGGGGCCACATAAATTCTGTTTCTGTGCATCCATCTGGCCGACTTGCACTTTCTGTATCAAAGGATAAAACCTTAAGGTTAGTATTGTTGTTTAAAGTGCACCTAATCCCAAAATATTTTCTCTGGTAAAATAAATCTTTTCACTTGTTGAAAAGGTATTGCTCTCTTATTTGTTATTTTTTGCCAAATGTTGGCTTTTTATAGGCTTCCAAACTTCCGAAAAAGTAAGCATCATTTGGCACATGACCAAGTGAGAAGGGGTGTGGGTCTATTCTTGAATCGATGTCAAAACCTGTTTTGCATGCGTGTTTACAAAGACTTAATGCGAGGCAAATCAGTTGGAATAGACCCACGCCCCTTCTCCCTCAGTCATGTACCAAATGATGTTTATCTTTTAGTAAGTTTGGAAGCCTATAAAAAGCCAACATTTGGCAAAAAAGAACAAAAAAGGGTGCAATGCTTTTCGAACAGGTGCAAAGATTTATTTTAGCGATAACAAATATTTTGGGGTTAGGTGCACTTTAAGTTGTACATACACCATGACACCCCATTAAAAGGACACCATTACCTTGTTACCGGTACAGTATTATTGCTACTTTCTCCTTCTAATAGGTTTTGCTTTGTTTTCACAGAACATGGAACCTTGTGACTGGCAAATCAGCTTATGTTACAAATATCAAGGAAGGTAAAGCAGAGGGTTTTTCTTTGCCAAACTGCCTTCCTTGTACCGTTTATATTTTGTTGGTCTTGAATGAGCTGCAACAGTGCAGGGGGTGGCAACTCTAACAAGTGTTGTTTTAGCAACACTGTCTAACTTTAACTCCTCTCAGAAATTGGGAAGATCCTCCTGAGTTTTCTGTGACTTTCTCGCAAAAATGTCAAACTTCACTTTTTTTCTGCAATATCAACTATGTCATATTTCCCAGAAAAATTCCTGAGTCTCCCCATTCGTTGATTCCCAGCAAAATCTCCAGATTCCCAGAAGAATTTTTTCCCCTGCAGCAGTCAAATTTCTTTACAGGGACTG
>OX419341.1:20677763-20722763 GCA_948470475.1 Galaxea fascicularis | reverse complement strand
TCATTACAAAGACTTCGCACTTGAACTCGCTTTGAAATAGAGGCTCAAGCGATCTCGGAAATGGCCTAATCCCATCCAAATTCATTCTGTGGTGCGGCCTAAACAGCTAAGTGGTCTCATATGCTCCTCACAAGTGATGTCGCATAACTAGGATTCAGAAGTTTTTTACAGTACTTAACCAGTTGTGAAAACAAAGCCTGAAGAAAATTTCAAACATCACTTTCACTACTTTTTAAGTAGTATATATAACTGCGATGATCAACCACATCTTCATTCCTTGATCCACATTTCAAATATATGATTTCGTTTGTTCACATTCACCTATTCATCCGTCACGGGATTATTACGAACCCACAAAATCATTAGCTCCCAGTTGGCGTGTTCGCTCAGTTGCTACAGCGTTGCACCGGTTTTGCAGAGGTGAGAGCTCATGGATTCGACCTCCGCACAAGCCTGATTTTTTTTTTTTCAGGCTTTATTATTGCTAATGCTTAAGTGGTGTTCATAACTGCGATGATCGCTTACATCTTCATTCCTTAATCTGCAGTTCAAATATATAATATCCACATTCACATTACAACCTAACCAATGTTCTGTTGTTGAAAGTATGCTCTTATGTCCAGGATCGGACGCAGATGGAAAATCTGCGTTGCAGATTTTACAAATTTAACGGAAATTGAAAAATTTACAAATTTAACGATTCTTCGCGTCCGCCTTTCGAAAATTGTGTCACTTATTAATGCGCTATTTCCCGATAATTCCAGAGAGCAGACTCGGACGATTAAAACCTGACTTGATAACCACATTTATTACTATTTGTTGTTGTTATTTGCAATTTACAGCTGACGAACCCAAGAAGAAAAAGCATAGGACGAAGAAGAATAAATCGGCTAAGAAACGAAGCGACTCAAGTCAGAAAGAAGCCGAAGGAGAGGCTGGAGCAACCAGCCAGAGGACAGAAAATGAATCGGGAGAGATGGAAGTGAATGAGAGTGATGCGGGTGATAATGATGGCGACCAGGAATGAGCCAAAGGATATGCGTGACAAGGGCATCTGCACCTGTGGGGAACGTTTGTGTCGGGTTCTTTATGAGACCACACTGGACTTCATTTGTTCATGTGCTATAAGCAAGGAGCACACAACTTAAGCTTGACGCCACGAAACAGGAATGGGTTCTGATGTTTACTGCCTCGGAAACGCCGCTCACCCACGGCAACTAGCCTAATCGGACAAAAATCTAGAACAAATCAATCGCTAGTTGGCAATATCTTAGGCTAATATGACAGGAGAAGGCAACGGTCAAAGGTGTTGAGACGAAAAGAATTGGGATCAACTAATTCAGCGATTATATTTAATTTATTCTGTAGCCAACGAGTTGGTTGCAGCAGGATCGGGGAAAATGCTGCAGGGTGTCTTTATGATTTGGAACCGAAAATTTGGTTTTATCAACTGAGTGTTTATTAAATAGTTTTTTTTTTATGATTACTGACAACACAAAATTACTTTTACAACTCTCCACGTAAGTTACAGTTAAATTACTTATACACTGCTGACGGGACGATACCAGGGCTACTTACCCATTTTAACAATACGATACTTGCACTAGGTACGATACCATACTAACACCACATGCCATGGGGCACTTGCACTACTTATTATAATAACGCCATACGTAGTAAGCAAGGTTATACTACACAAACAAACTAGAAACAAGTACATTGAGGGAGCATTGTACTCTCTCTTTAAAGGAAAATAAGGACAGGTTCAATCAATAACAAGTTATATATAGGCTGCGCTTGACAATTTAGAGTTTTTTATTCAATTGGAATAGAGAACTTTTTGAAAGGACAAAACGAAATGACTGCCATTTAGCTATATTTTTTAAAAGATTGTCGTTTAGCATATTCAAATCATGAGTGATTTACATTATCAACTCCGTTGATAAAACCAAATTTCCGTGTACAACTCCCCCACCGACGCAGCACCACAGTTTCTTTAGAAACTACCCCTCTTTATCTCTTTCTCCCAATTAGAGGAAGTCTTTTATACAGAGGAAAGTGAAGAAGGGTAACCCGAGAGGAATTATTCTTTCGCTCAGAGCGGGTCACTTAAGGCCCCCCTTAAACGAGGAAACATTGTTTCGGAAACATTCAACAACGTTTCCTCGTTTGCAGGGGCCTTTACCTTTCAGTCGACATTCAACCCGGCAACCAGAAGGTGCTTGTACGTCTTGTGTACGCGTTTTAGGCTGACCTCATTCTGCGCACGCGCTTTTTGATTTGTCACACGCTTGTTCCCCAGTCCACCTGCATTGGGCCAGAAAATGAAAAATCTTGAAATAATTTTGACTAACGGAGGATCGGAATAAGATTGGTTTCCATAATGTACAGCTTATTTTTCTTCTGTCCCCTATTCCCATTTGGGATTTACTTTGATACGGTTCAATTGCTGACTGAAAAATATTACTTTTGGCTGGGGATACTAACAAAGGTAACAATTCCTCACCCGAGATCCTTTTGTCTTCATGTTATTTAGAGCGACCAAAAAACAAAACGGCAAACTGTTCTTAGTGCCGCATCTGCTCATTATATACAATGTTTAGAGTTTGGACAGTATAAAACTATGATGGCGGTTTTTTAATTGAGTGAGCCGGGCCTTTTAAAGATTAAAAAAAATGAAATAAATAGATAAATTAATAGAGACATCGAAGACTGAGAAGTGCGAAGACGCTACTTCCTGTACACTTTAATTATGATTAGCTCTGTTGATCAGTGGTTGCCTAGCTCGTGTACAGTCGCCCTTTCCCCTAAAATAATCAAACTCCACCAATTTTTTTTAGGGGAAAGGGTGGCTGTACACATGCTATTGGTGATCGAGCCTTACTTCGTGATACATTAAAATTTGATTTTATCAACTGAGTTTACAGACTTTATTAGTGGTTTGACGCTGACGTGTTGAGTTTACAGAGTTCGTAATGTAAATTCCACCGTAGAGATTCAGAAGTTGACATTATCGTGCGTTAGCCCTTGGTCAGGGTGAATTAAGGAGTTATGGGTTGTGTGTGAAATGGAGCTACGCGGTACTTGTCGTGTACATCAAACAGTTTTGCATTCATTCTGAGACCAAATACCTTCCGTGCACGCAAACGTACGTTACCATGGTCTTCACTTCACTTATTTAATCGATGTAACCTCGTTCATAAATGAATGATATAATTTACATCTCGGGTCAGCGGATTCCTAGAGAAGCATAGATAACAATAATTTGCGGAACTTAGCATCATCCGCAATTTCTACGACATTTTGTGATAGATTATTCCAATCTCTAATTGTGCGTGGCACAAAACTGAATTTGAATATGTTAGTGCGAGCATAAATTGTGGAGTAATATCTATTGTGTATATGTCTAGTCTTTCTAGCCGGCTTTTATAATTCATCCAGGGGCAGGATTGCGTCGCTCTCTAAACCCTTTTTGAGAAGACAAAGTCTGTCTACTTCCCTCCTGAGCTTTATTGACTTCCAACCGAGATCCTTTAAAAGCGTAGTGATACTGCCAAGTTCATAATTCCGATAATCAGATGTCACAAAGCGCGCAGCGCGCCGCTGTATCTTTTCGATCTGGTTTGATAGGTTATCCGTAAATGGATCCCATGCTTGGCTCGCATACTCGAGTAATGGTCTTACTTGGCCAAGGTAAGCTGCCTCTTTTACTCTTCTGTCACATGTTGAGAAGTTCCGTCCAAGGAGTCCGAGTAGCTTGTTGGCTCGGCCTGTTATATCTGCTACATGACGGTTCCATCTAAGATCATCTGATATCGTTACTCCAAGATATTTCGTGTGCTGGACAGATTCCAGATTCGTGTGATCCATGGTGTATTGATGAGTGATCTTATGGGTGGTTTTTCGAGTTATGCGCATTATCTTGCACTTACTTGGCTCAAAACACATGTACCAATTCTTGGCCCAGGATGTTAGGTGATCAATGTCCTTTTGGAGTTGTTCGCAATCCTGGACTTTCACGATTGGTCTATAACAGACACAATCGTCTGCAAAAAGACGGATTTCCGATTCGACCTCATCCACCATGTCATGATGAATATATTGAATAATACCGGTCCAAGGACTGTTCCTTGAGGAACACCTGATACGACTGGCGTCCGATCTGATTTTGACCCACTGACTGCCACTCACTGTCTTTGACATAGGAAGATGTCAATCCATGCTAGTATTTTACCGTTTATTCCATAGCGAAAGAGTTTCGCTTTAAGACGTTCGTGGGGCACACTGTCAAAGGCGTTTGCAAAGTCCAGGATGAACACGTCAGTTTGGAGACTAGTTTTAGACGTGTATTACTGTACATAGTTGTGTGGTACAGCTGCGGCCTTTATGAAAGGCATGTTGTCTGTTCTTTATCAAACCGTTTGTGTATAGGTGATTCATCGGGTTAGAGCACACTTGTTCCAAAACTTTACAGACAACGCTTGTTAGTGACACAGGACGTTAATTGTTAGGGCATGATCTATTCCCTCTCTTGTAGATTGGGCAGATAATGGCTACTCGCCAGTCTTCAGGAAGCTTACTTGATTCAAGAGACTACTGAAAGATCCGCAGTGTACTTTAGGATAGGAGCGACTTGGGCTGGTGATTCCTTAAGGACATGAGGATGGATTTCGTTCGGACCTGCGGATTTAGATGGATTGAAATCTTTGAGTAATTTGAGTATACCGTTAGTTGTTACGACAATGTTCCCAATTCATGCCGGGTGTGATATTCCGCAGAAATGGAACGGAGTTTAAATATTCATGTGACCAGTGATTTTTGGAACTGGGCGTTAAGTGCTTCAGCCTTTTCGCAGTCGCTATCAACTGTGGTGCCTGCTAGTGTTTTGAGAGGCGGCATAAGTTGGTTGTCCTTTCTTTGAGATCGAATATAATTCCAGAAGGGTTTAGGACACAGGAAACGAGTTGGTATCATTCGACGTTGTTTCCCTCTTCACCAAAATTCCGGTTGATCTTGCCATTAAAGTTGCTGAAAAAAGACTCAAACAAGACGCTTCATTGGGACAAAGAACTTCTTTGCCCGTGGAGGATCTCATAGATCTGCTGTCTTTTTGTCTCAACACCACTCAGTTCACATACAATGGCACCTACTACCAACAGGTTTTTGGTACGGCTATGGGTTCTCCCGTTTCCGCTGTCATTGCCAACACGCTAATGTAAGATGTGGAACAAAGGGCTCTGGCTTCCTCACCGGTCCAGCCTTTGTTTGGAAACGATATGTCGACGATGTCATCTCTGCGGTATCCGGAAATGAAGCGGAACGCCTTCTTTCACATTTAAATTCAGTTGAGCCGCCTATCCAGTTCACCATTGAGCGTGAGAATGATAGACGTTTGTCTTTTCTCGATTTGAATGTCTATAGGGCGCACCGGGGAATTTAGAGACAAGTATTTATCGCAAACCCACGCATACCGACAAATACCTCGCATTTGACTCCCACCACCCTATCTGCCACAAAAAATCCGTAACCAGAACTTTGCTCACGAGGGCTAATTGTTTTTGTTATCTTCCTGTCATTCTAGGGCCAAAGAGCGACAATATGTTTTCGACGTCCTAAAGGTCAATGGCTACCCAAACACTTTCCTCCGTAACTGCTTAAAACCAGTTACTCCCTCTCTTGACACCTCTGGGGACGAGGTTTCGGCTACAGGTTTTGCCGTCATCCCAGATATCCGCGGGGTTACAGAATCTGCCCATTAAGAGAGTTTTGTCTAGCCACAATGTTAAAGTTGCACAAAAACCTTTTCAGACGTTGAGTCATATTTTTGCCAAACCTAAGGATCCTGTGTTGAAAGAACAACGAACTGACGCTGTTTATTCTATTCCATGCAATGACTGTGATCATGCCGTACATCGGACAGACCAAGCGTCAGCTTGGTACACGTTTAAAAGAGCATCAAAAAGCAGTTTTTCTTTGCAAAAAGGAAAACTCCGCTTTGTCGGAGCATGCTTGCCAAACCAACCATACAATAGCGTGGGATAATTCCAAAGTTATCACCACTAACCGGAGGTACCATCAACGGCTTTGTTTGGATCGAAGCTTGGCCACATCAACTCCGCCCACGCTCCTTTAAACCGTGACGATGGCTGCCTTTTACCTGACACCTATTTACACCTCATCAAAACAAAAGGTCGTTAATTAGTAAGCGTATAAAAGGGTCCTTTTTGGAACACTAGATCACCCCTGATGAAGACACTAGACAGGAGTGTCGAAACGTTGGGTCGTAAATTATAACTTTTTAAGTTACATTCATCAATTTTCAAACCAGAGTAGCATCAAACCATGTCTGGTTGCAGCGTGAACTTGAACATACCTGATTTAGGATTACAAGTGATGAAACAGAGAATTAACTCTGAAGTGTAAATTAAAGTGCTAATAGAAACCCATAAAAAACCCACTGGGCGTTAGCCATAGTAAAGGGTATCAGGGAACCACACGAGGCAAAGAAAAAGGGTGACCTGGTTTAAATGCTGGTTTCTCTCAGATCTGAGAGAGCGGGTGACTTTTTCACTTAATTTGCGCCATAAGGTGTGAGGCCTGTGGTTACCAGTCTTTTTATACTTTGCGTGGATTCTATTCTTACGTCGCTGGATAAGGCGGCGCAGTCGTGCCGATAGCCAGGGAAGCTCGTAGATATGTGGTGTAATTATGATATAGTGGTTTGATGGAATGTTACGGTCCACTGAGGTCTTAAGTGCGGACTTGAATAGTTCCCAGTTTTCTTCGATATCAGTATCCTCAGAAGTTGACTGAACAAAAGATTCTTGGAAGTCTTGCAATTCACCGCGTAGGGAGTCGTAGTCGCCTTTGTTGAACAAATAGACTTTACGCCTGGGCTTCCGTTCACAGAACACACTGGCATATCTTGTGTAATTGTTTCAAAAAAAGCGATCCACGTGATTTAGCACGTCCTATGTTTTGCTTTCAGTTAAAAGAGGAGTTTTTACTTTTCTTTTCTTTCCCTGCAGTGGAACTCTTGGGAGACGTGACCTGTTGGCAAAGTCTCCCAGAACTCTCTGCGCGCGCGTTCTTGACGTGGCGTGTGGTGTCCAGACTCTTGTTTGTAGCCGCTGTTCTTCGTCGTCCGCCATTACCAATTTTCCATGTAGTTGGAGTGTATTCCTTTTGGCATCTCGTCAACAAGAAGCCATCCTGTTCTTTATGTAGCTGATCTGTGGAAATATGGCATCTGGAAAAAATTATACGTTACTATTCCTTGTTATTTTGTGCTTGGAGATCATCACAGGAGACGAACACACACACAAAGTAAGTCGATATTAGATATGTCACTCAGTCCACTTATCTGCCTCTCTCTTGCGTTCATTTGTATGAATTTGTTGCTATTTTCAAACCCATGTCAAAGAAGCAGTGCTTTTTTGACTGAACAGCTTATTTTCTCTAAAATCAAAGCGAGCAATCTGCCTTTTTTCCTTGATCCTCTAGCTAAATAATCTTCAAATGATCATTTGAAATTGACACATCAGCAAAGCTAAGGATTCATAAAGCTTCGGTTGTACGGATTGAGTTTCCTTCGATTCTTTGAAGTTTTGCAGTTTATTACATTGTTAAATTCCTGATACGTTTTTAAAACTCCAAGTAAGGGTTCTGTGTATGTTTTACGATGATATGCTCCAAATTTACCAATTTAATTGGCCAGCTACAATGTACATTTGGAAAACGGGGTTCGATGTTTGTTTGCAGTGACCATTGATTTGGCGATCTGATCTCAAAAGTTCATTTGCTGGGTTATGGTCAGGGCTATTACTACGTCGCTGATTGTACAGCAAATAAGAACTAAACTTGAACTTGAACGTGATATTTTCCTGGATTGGAAGCCAGTGTGTTTTGGATGTACGTGGCAACAGAACGTAGTTAAACATTCAGAAGCGCAAGTTAAATTCTTACGTAGCCTTTGCCCATATGCAGTTGTAGAGACTTTCATCTGATACTAAATCATAAAATGGTTCTCGAAAATAATTATATTTTCGATCTTGATAATGGCCTCGAAGAAAATGTCAATCATTATTATTGGTATTTGGTTGTTACTCCTGAATTTAGATTGTGCATTGAAATTTGACTGGAAAGTTTACCCCAAGAGTTGATGTATTTCATTTTGCATTTGTGTGACTCTATCTTTTAATGATACATACTGTGTGTACGTGAACTCTATATTAACAAAACATTTGTAAGTAACCAAATATAATGAAAGTACATGTAACCAAATTCTGCCACATTTATGGCAGTAGCAGGAATGGAAATAACAGCTGCTGATCAGTAATTACCAATCAAATGTGCCAGCCAAAAATGGAAATAAAATGAAAACGTTAACTGGACAAAACTAGCTGCTAATCACCTATCAATCTGTTTTCCCTTATTTCCATCTCTGTAATAGAGTATGCATTCTCTGGGTTCCTTCTGGACATGATTTTTGTTTTAATGTGTTAAACACGTGCTTTTATCAGAAAGGTGTTGTGCCAAAAACTGAAATTGAAAGGGAATCTGCACTGGGTGCTGTTGCAGGGATGTGATCATGTTAGTATTTGAATATTGTGAAATACCTGCATTCAAAGAGCATTCACTGTATGGACTCTTTGTCAGATGATAATGAAACTGAAGCACATCATTAAGGAACATTAATTATTATTAAATTATCAACCTCGGATAATGCAATTCTAGCTTTTTGATTGGTTCACTAGATCTTGGTTACCAGCCATTTTACAGTACAGCCCAAAAATAATGCACGCGCAAGAAGTGCCGCAAGAACTTCTTGCGCCGTAAGAACACACAATCCGCCGCAAGAAGTAAAAATGCTGTGTTTTGGCGGTTTACCCGCAAGAACTTTCGAAACGCAAGAAGTTGAAAGTCTAACCGCAAGAAGTCGCAAGAAGTTGAAAATCTAACCGCAAGAAGCCGCAAGAACCTTGTAATGCAGGGTTGGTGGTCAAAATGCTCAGCGCTTGCTTGCAAATTTATCCATTAGATAAGAAACTGCAGGGGCAAGAGATGTAACATCATCTTTACTTTTGAACAGCCGAGACCATAACTAGACTTATGCTTGCTGATAATGTAAAAATATTACCGAACACGCTCGCTTATTGCATGTACTTGCACATACAAACCTCAGCTACGTGTAACCATGAGCGCGTACATGTCATCAAATCTCACACTGAACCACCGCCAAGACTGCGTGTGTAAACAAATGAGACGCTACGATGTTGTAAATGTCTTTTAGAACTTACAGCAGAGTTATCATTGCGGAAAAAAAATTGCAGAAAAAAGAAATCTTGCGTCTCTAAACAAATGGTAATCAAGGTAATCGACTGTAATCAAGTCGCCTATAGAAGCGAACGGCTTTCATAAACTCAAGCAGCTGTTTGAAATGCAAAACATACTGGTATGTTGTGATAAGCACATGATTTAATGAACACCGAAATCTCATGCGATTTCCTTGTGAATCCCTCTTATTTTGAAGAAAATCGTGTTGTGAAGAAATCTTTTAAGAAGACAGCATAGACCGTGAATAAGCAAGATAACAATCATGTTGTTGTGACGCCTTGAATTTGCATACTGTAAAGATTCAAACATTACTGACGGGTGGACCCGGTGCTCCTTTCCAGTAATTATATTTTTTTTAACCTTTGACACACGGAATAGATATCGAATTTGCTGGCTTCTTAGGCTGGAATTATCCAGAAGCAAACTTCTTTTCGTTTTCTTGACAAACGCCACAGGCGGTGAATAATTATCGGGTTTTTATTCTGTCTGCTCTGCCTTTTATTTCGTTCTCTTTTGTAGCTCGCCGAGGTTATTTTTTCATCTAAATTGCCTTAGAAAAGTTCGCATTCACCTTTGAGCTCTCAGGCAACAAGTCTGGATTTTGTTGGGCCAAAACATTGCATCATGTTTTGTTCATGTGTTTCGGTTGCTACTGTATCGGTGACCGCAATTCCCGTGTCTACTCAAGCAATTGAACGAGACAAAACAGTTTCAAATTTCTTCTGGTTTTGTTCGATTTTGCTGAAATTTTAACATGATGAAGCTTGTTACGCTTAGTTCTCCAATCCCGTGCTACGATGTTAAATAATACAAAGAAGTTCTTGCGGTTTGAAAATCCCACAGCAAGAAGTTCTTGCGTTTCGAAAATTCTACCGCAAAGAAGTTCTTGCGGTTTTAACTTCTAACCGCAAAGAAGTTCTTGCAGCTTGCAGGATCCAAGCGCAAGCGACCCGCAAGAAGCTGCAAGAAGTAGCCGGCTTGCTGACGCAAAAAGAAGTTCTTGCACGTGCATAATTTTTGGGCTGTACTGTACCTACGTTTGACCTTATATGGAAATGAATGTGTCAAAGGTCGCTTTGGCGCCCGAAAGTCTTATCACTTTCTGGTCGTTTCTTACACTTAAATAAAATTTAGCAAAACTGAAGGTTGAGAATTTAATAAAACAATTATTCCATTCGCGCTTGTTGGATATAAGATTGGTTTTAGCCAACTCGACGCTACGGGCCTCGTTGGCTATTTACCATCTCATATCCAACGTGCGCTCATGGAATAATTGTTAAATATTCCTTGCAACCTATTGCTTACATGTTTCTGCTGACCATTTAAGAAGCTACATGTACTAACAGCCCAGAATGTTTGTTTTTGCACTAACTCTGCTGAGGTATTTAAAACCTTATTTTCTGCTTTTGTCACTATAGTATGAGGATGGTGAAGAGGTTGTGCTCTGGATGAACACCGTAGGACCGTACCACAACAGACAAGAGACATACACTTATTTTTCGTTACCTTTCTGCAAAGGTACCAAGAAAAGCATTAGTCATTACCATGAGACTCTTGGAGAAGCAATTCAAGGAGTTGAGCTTGAATTCAGTGGAATGGACATAGCATTTAAAGGTTTGTATTTGTAGGGTTGGTGGTGTGTTTCTTGTAGGCTCATTGGTTTAATTGAGAAAGCTTTTTTTACATGTACATTCTATACCCATAGCACTTGAAAATTCAAGTAACTCAAGATATCAATGTTATATGATTTGCCCACTTAACCCTTAAATTAAGGGCCTTTTGTTTAAGGTCTTGATCGCAGTTGGGTTGCAACCTGCTAATCCCTGCTTTGTAGTTATCCTTTTCCATAAATGGCTTACTGTGCATTGTACATTGTACATTGTAGTTGCATCAACATTATAAAATTCCACAAATGTTGTTTTTAGTCAACGTTCCACCAGTGGGGTACTGTACATTGGATCTCAGTCAGGATAATAATGATGCCCTGGTTTATGCTGTGAAGAATCATTACTGGTATCAAATGTACATAGGTAGGTGGGATTTTCCAGATGTACTGTGCTGTATCTCACAAAAGCTGTTCTATGCTTTATACATTGTACATGTATCACTGCACCATAATTTTCTTCCCAAAATGAAGTTTTATTATACAAACTCACAGGGCTAAGAATGAACTTCAGTGTTTGGTCACTACTTGGGACAGTATCTTCGAGTTCTTAATGACCCTGGCTAGAATAAAGTGATCTCATCATTTCTCTAGTCTACAGCAAAAAATTGTAAAACTACCCCAAGGCTTTTGGCTTGTTTTGGTGGTGGTGGATCACATCTGGAGAGGAATCTCTATGTCTTGTTTGGTGAGAAATAAGTCTTGCAGAGTTGTCATTAGGAGCCGGTAGCTGGCGGATTTCCGCCGTCTGTCAGACCACTTTGTGCCGGCTTCTTTTAACCAAAAATGCAAAAAAAAAAATGCATTTGTGAGCTCTGTATTCATTATAATCTGTAGCCATCTACTCCAACCCATTCATCCATCTACTTAAAATCCTAGTGACAACCCTGGTTCTTGATATTGACTTTGCTGATAATCATGTGCAGAAGTGACTGTACTGACAGAACTCTGGGTATGTTGTGGTTTACATTTTTTCCTGGTTTAAAATTTTTTGAACTTGTTTAATTCTTACTTTCCTTTGTTTCAGGTTATGGTAATAAGTTTGACACAAAGGAAAATAAAATTAAAATGGTTCAAAAACTTTTAAACCCAAAACAGATTTAAACCACAATGGGCACATATAAGTCTGGAGTCAGTCATGGCAATAAAATCCAGTATTTGAGCAATAGTTTGTAACTGGTACCATCAATCACTGCCCATAATACAGGATAATTTGCTTTGTTTCCTTTGGATCCATACATATACAGTAATTCTCACACCTCTTGTGTTATTTTTCTTCACAGATGATTTGCCAATATGGGGTAAGTTTCATTGTTTTAAAAGTTGATAAGGGACCTTTCGTTCCTTCCTTTTGCTTTCCAATAGACAAAGAGATGATCCGAAGCAACCAAAGTATATCTCAAAAATAAACTCTTATACACAATGCCAAAGGTTCAGTTAATATATGTATTTATGTTTTGATTACAATCAGAAGGTTGATCCATAATAATTTAATGTTATTGTGGGAGCAGATTTTACCATAATATAGTAAAATCTGCACCCACAGTAATGTTCTTACTCAGCTAGCAAGAGGTACAGTGTATGTTGCACCTCTTAGGCCCACTTCAGACACCGCTCCACTCATGTACCGAACCTAATTGAATTAGATTCAACTTTGGAGCGACATTGGCACGGCAGCTGATTGAGACAGCGTACCATGTGTCGAACCTAATATGTATTTTATATACGGAGAAGGCATTATGCATTTATACATTGTCATAATTAGTGCATTTGGTTCGCCGCATGAGAAGAGTGCCGTATGAATCAGTTGCCACTCCACTGTCAAATAATGCAGCAGATCTTGTTGAACTCAACAACATTGCTGCATTGAATTAAAACTGCTGTGCCGAAATGATTCAGACACCGCTTTTTTGCCGGACTTAATTCATCAGTAAGGTTCAGCATGTGATTGGAGCGGCGTCTGAACAGGGCCTTACTAGCTGAGTTAAGTTACGGCCAAGTTTTTTCCTTTTCACTCATGGCCCAAGAGCAAAGAGTGCGGGCCATAATCTTACTAACCTCGTGAAAACGAGGTTAATAAGATATTATTTTATGATATCTCTGAGGTTAATCAGGCATGTGGAAAAGGAAACTTTAAATTTTAGCAGAGCTGTACAGTAGAGTACAGCCCATAAAATTTACCTATAACAGTGTGCGTACTAGCTGAGAGATATAAAAATGTCTCATAGTTTTCATTTAAACAAGAGGGGATATTACCTTTTTCATTTGTAGACAAGAGCGCTTAAATCAGAAGGTAGCTTAGTACTGTATACATAAAGATACAGCTTCATGAGCAATGTTTTGCGTGCAATGGTAATGTGATTCTTTTTTAAAACTGTTGCGTTGCCAGCATGCAGTGGTGGCTGTACGAGTGACAAATTCCTAGACTGTGTCGCGAAAAGTTAGACTCATTGAATTTCTTCCATTTTTTGTGTGATTTTTTCAGCTGTCGCCATTGCATCACTTGTGCTAGGGTGGCTACACATGTGATTTTCAACGTGCGCTGGCGATGTGACATTTTTCTAAAAAATCGCTTTGTCATTTCAAGCAAAAATCGCTTGTGTAGCTGTGGCTTACTACCTTCCTACTACTTCCTTTTTGTGCGTTGTCTTCTTGTGGTTGATACCATTTCATGGTGTACATAAAAAGGAAAATTACCAGAAAAGAGATCACTCTCAGGCTGATTAGTGCCTTGTTTTGGCTTTTGCTGTGATGAATGTATAGTTTTCCTGTTGTCTTAAAGCAGCTACAGTACCGCTCAAAAGTAAGTTACCACCCTCTCGCGAGACGAGACTCTCGTCTCTAGAGACGAGGGTCTCGTCTCGCGAGAGCTTAAAAAAACTGTAAGTGCCACTGCTTGAATTTCGCGTGAGACTTAGATAGCCTATTGTATTGCGAACTTGCAAGTACGCAGACAATTTCGCGCGCTCGAACGAAGCGTTTGCCGAACTCTGTTTGCTTATCACGTTCATTTGAGATTTGACTCTCAAACTTTTCAAATCTACTTGGCTCAAAAATCGTATCCAAGAATATGCCGCAAAGCTCTCTCTTTAAATGGAATTCACGTTGTTCATGCGTCTAAGGAAAAGTGCTTAAACTTGTGCGATGAAAGTTTCCCGATCGATCGCATCGTCCTCTTTTGCCAATATATAAAGTAAAAGTTGTGGATATTGAAGTTATTAAATTCACTTTTACCGGTCATTTAGAAAGGTTTGTAGACCTAGAAGAAATCAGTGCTCAAAATATTTAATAATTTTCATGTTTGAAAGCAAACTAATACAAACAGTTCTCGGCTTTTGTGTCATTCGCATTTTTCAATGTCGACGAAATCGCCGATCGAAGGGCGTTAGTGACTCTCTGCTTCTTAGCGTATTCAGTAACACAACTAATCTTTAATGGATTACAATGGGCTTCTTTTACTGGGTAAACACTTGTTTAGGACACCCTTTCAAATCTAGATTATGTTTAAAAGCATCATTTGTTTCCACAATTTCTATCAATCGACTGAACTGAATTGGATTGCTGCCGCGTACAGTTAGTTGCCCTATTTCCGGACACTTTTTCCAAAGCTGTAATATCTGACCTCAAAAGAGCACAAACGAGCTGAAATTCAGCCACAATGCAGCTTCCACTGCTGGTAAGACAACATTCACGCAGTCTTATTAAATTTCAAAGATCTTTATTTCCAAAACACTTTTCTCGGCCATATTGTTCACGGCGGCGCTGTTACAGTTTGCTATCGTTTGGTGTCCGCCGGGAATTACGCACACCTCAGAAAAAACGCATTTTAAAAACTTTTTGGTAGTTTTTCTCGGAGATACAAAACTGCTAACGGAAAATACTTAAATGCTGAAAAATCTAGACCTTTTATCAAACGTGTAGTTAGTCACGTTTTCGATTTGTTATGTAATCAAAGTCACAAACAAAAAATTTGCAAAGTGATTTTATCACTGGTTGATGTTTCGATTACGAGTACTTACATTCAAAACTTTTCGTCTGTAATGGCAACATCTAAGTTCGAGTTTAAGTTTCTTCATTAGTAATGAGAACAATGAATTCCAGTTCAATGGATTTGCACAGGCACGAAATGTAACTTCGATGCACCGACAAATAACTGAGTAATCGTAGAAAGATTGAAACTTTACCAAACGCTTTCCATAACGGTTCAGCTTCTTCAATTCTGGCGATAGTACCGATCTTGCAAAGAAAGTTTCGTTTCAATTCGCTCACACGTACACTGTATGTAACCTGGAAATTCAACACGCTAAGAGCCTAAAACTACATGTGTTTCACCGACCGGTGCGACGCAACGTTACAAAATACTTCGTGAAGGTCTTGACATTCGTTTCTTCAGGCACGTAACTTCTTCTTTTCATAATTCCAATTCCATTAAAGTTCTTCGTATGTAATGATAATGTTGAATATAGCGAAGCAAGCTTCAATTCAAAACCTCTTCATGCTGTATTAGCGGGAGCTACATTTCTAGCAACAAATGCGTCACGAGAAATTAATCGTTTCCTCGCAAGCCAATTGCTTGTAATTTATTCCAAAATATACGCTTCAATGGCTCTCGCGAGACGAGACTCTCGTCTCTCGAGTCGAGACTCTCGTCTCGCGAGACGAGACTCTCGTCTCGCGAGACATGACTTTCGTCTCGCGAGAAGAGAGACGAGAGGTGGTAACTTACTTTTGAGCAGTACTGTACATGTAGTGAAAACTGCTTAGATTTACATATCCATGTATAATTATGCACATAACATTTAGGAATCCTATTTCCCTTTATTCCGACCAAATGATGCATTCTTTTGGTTGATCAACAGATGGTACATGTGTTTTTGACCGGTACATTTAGGAATTTGTTTTTTGCAGGCATTGTTGGTGAAATAGGTGAAAGCAAAGATGAATACTACATTTGGACACACAAGAAGCTTGAAATCAGCTACAACAAAGATCAGATTGTGGATGTGAGCTTAACAAGTGAATCCAAGACGAAACTCACTCCCAACTCAAAAATCAGCTTCACTTATGAGGTATGTAGATCAGTAGTATTGTACAGTATTCTGGTATTATTATTATTATTATTATTATTATTATTATTATTTTATAGAACTGTTTATACACATGCGAATAGGGAAGCTTTCTGTCTACTCTCAAGTGATGTCGGCAAGTGCATGGCAGTAATTGTTTAAGAAAATTAACTAATAAATCATACACTGTAATTGTATTGAAGCTTGTTTTCAACGGAGGGATTGATTTATTTTCGGTATTCATTTTGCCACACTGTGCAATGTTAAATAAAAGGGCAATAGTGTCATAACAAAAAAATAAGGATGTTCAATGAAAGAGTATTGGTTATGTAGATTAAAATAACTAGAGGTCATAAAAAAAATTATTGGCCATCACTGACACTTCCAAGTGGCAAATGGATGCAATTAAACTCATTTCAATCCTTTGAGTTCAGAAGCATCACCACTTGCATGTACTCCTTGGAAATACTGTAAAAAGTTTTGAATTGATGATACTTGTAATAGCACACAGGTACCCCGAGAATGGCGTTATGTATTTACGGCAATCATCACATCTGGACCCACGTGGCAATCACATATCAACACAGTTGTCGTTATAATTCTCAAACTTGGCAAAACAAAATCTTAATTCCTCTCTTTATTCTATTGCGGCCCCAAGGTACATGTATCATATTGATCATTATGGTACAGAAAATTGCATTGCCTTCTCTAATAAGTGACCTACATTGCATTTTTCAAGTACATGTACATTCTGATTCGTCATTCCTTGTGTTGACAAAACATTCATGTTACTGAACATGTGAAGGTACAAGTATTTACACATAAACTAATACACTACATGGAAAACCTGATAATCCATTGAGTAAAGTATACAAAATATATGGAATAATGACCATAATAGTCATAAAAGTAAAGACATTACTTGCAATTTCGCTTCCATTCGGGACATGGCATCTTACAAATCCAACATTGCGGCTTTCTAGTTGTGATGTGTGATTCTCTTGTGATAATAATTTTTCGTGCCTCTGCAAATGCGCCAGAAGGGAGCTTTGTGACAAACAACAACAATGATGACCACGAAGAACAGAGGACATTTTTAGACTCTGGCCTTCCACAGGAAGCCCAAGTAAAAAAATATATAAGTACAAACAATGTATTAAAAAAAGGGACGTCCTCCCAATATTTTGGTTGCTGTATCCACCAGGCACTATCACACTGATAATCAGTGGAGATGCCAACTCAAATGCTTACCTTTCAAGAAACTACAAAGGGGTGGGAGGAGTTGTGTACACAAAAGCACAGAACTTGTACAAGACTAAAATGTAGTAAGAATGCAAAGCACAAAACCTCTGGCAAATCCCCCAGATATGCGACCCTGATGAACATGGCCACCGTGAGCACCCACTGGCTGCATTGGCTCGAGCCTAAATTACATTCAGCCACATAAAAACAAGAAAAAATATTTTAGCAAATTTGGAATAGTGTTAATAGGTCACATATCTCATACACTAAGAGGACAGTAATTTTTACTTTAAGAACATAAATAACATAACATTGAATGGTCTACTGTTTTGTGACTAACCAGCCACTTGACTTTCTGGCATGTTATCATTGCATGACTGGCACCACCTGCATTTAGGCTACATGTACATTACATCAATGTGTTTACCAGTCTTGTTATTAATTTGTCATTGTATAGAGAGTGGTGTTATATTTGTATAATCAGTTCTAAGTGTTATGATCAGTTCGAAACTCTGCAAGTTTCATGATTAGAGGTTGTCTGCGAGGACCAGGTTCTAACCTCTTTTCCAGTGAAATAGAATGAAAGAGAAAAGAAGAATCTTGGACACCAAGGTTTGCGTGGGCCTGGGTATGAGTTTCACCTTCTGATCGCACCGGCAATCTTTTGGTTCCACATACTCCAATGATAACTTGATTCTTTTAGCCACTTTTTTTTTTTGGGTCAATGCTTCCTTTCTCTGAGCTAGCTTTTGCTCCATGCTGTCTGGATTCTCTGAACTTCACTCCGATATCTTGACCTGTGACTGGTAAAGATCCATGTCAACATCCCCGTCATCAGCAATTCTGTCATCTTGTTGAAGATTGTCTCCTTAGCGTTTACCAATCTGTCCTGCACTTGTGGAATGATATTAATTTTATTTTCTTCAGACAATAAATACTTGATTTGAGTGCAAAGTTCATCCGCTTATTTCTCAAGTAGCTCGTAAAATCTCGAAATCAATACAAGTCATTAACAGAGCAAGATTTTTTCTACCTAAACCCTGTCTAAAAACTCTTTGTTATTGTTTAGTTTATCCTTATCTTCATTATTGTATTATTGTCTGGGGATCTACGTACAAAACTAATCTTCGAGCTGTCAGAATTATTTCTACAAAAGTATTAGAGCTGCTAAAACTTTCTGATATTAGGCAACTTGAATTGGGTAAATTTATGTTTTCTCGTAACCATTCTCTTTTGCCTTCAAAGTTCAACAATTATTTTTCTTTAAATAAACAAGTCCATAGCTATGCCACAAGAAATGCGAATGATTTTCACCTTCCTTTTTGTAGAACAAACCTTCGTAAATTTTCTGTCATTTTCCAAGGACCAACTTATTATAACTCTTTAGAAAATGATATTAAAGAATCTAATTGTCTCCACTCATTCAAAACGAAATTGAAAAAAAATATATATATGTGTGAATTATTAGTTAAAAATCTTGTGGTAAATAGTTATCTTTCTTCACATTTCTGATATTACAGTATCTTTATGGACATTGTTACATGTGCCATACTTTATATTTTGTCAATTCAGTCTTTGTAATTAGTTAATTTATACTGACCCTTGTTGTATTTAACTTTCGATCCTGGCCTTACTGTTACTGTTAACTTTATTTTTACTCTGAGGGAGCCCGATGTCTATAAGCCTCATGGTTTCCTTTTGGGCTTCCTCGCCACTTTCATTTGCTTTTGTGTACCTGTTTTGTTTTATCATTATTTTGTATTTTGTGGTAAAAAATAACTGGGATTCAGCCTTTCATTTTTGTTTCATATAAATATCCAGTGTCCTGGTTGGAAACATCAATCTTCCCAATAATATTGTGTACTTACAGAGACAAACGTGGTGCCGGTTGATTCTGTTGTCATCCACTTGTCCGAATTATTGTCATCTTCTCTGCAACCTACATCCTGGCAGGGTCGCCAAAAATGTTTTAAAGGAAGACTAACATTATTTCATTTTCAAACTAGAAATATTTTTTTATTACACATGGTTGCGAGCGACATCAATGAAAAAGAGCTCAACAAAATGGGAAAACCTTGCAAGCTTATAATTATAATATTCTTAAAATCTAACACCTGAAATTATAATATTAATACAGGGCGTAAAATTAACTTTTTTTCCCGGTAGCCACTTGGCTCCTAAATATTTTAAAGTGGTAGCCAAATCCAAAAAGTTGGTGGTCATGACACACACACAAAACCATTTTTACCCTGTGACTGTACTAGATAGATTAAATTGCTCATGAATCATAGTGATACAGTCAAATTCAAATGAGCTCACGTTGCAGACAAATCATGTCAAACCCGATGAAAATTCGCACGAGCTACAAAGAGGACACTAGAATGGGTCATATACAACTTGAAAGGTTACCTAAATCCAAGATGGCGTTTTGTAACGATAGATATACGTTCGAAATCGTGCAGCGTTTTGGAAACGAGCTAACAAGGAACTTTGCTACAGAGTTATCTTTACAAATCTTCAACAATCACTAAATCTCTAGGTAAGGTGTGATTAGAAATTCTAGTCGCCAAATTGGCGACTAATTTTTAGGATTTGGTCGCCAAAGTGAAAAATTTAGTCGCATTGGCGCCTGTATTAGGCGCAATTTTACGCCCTGTAATAACTCATTGTTTTTTCTCCCATCGGAGATGAGCTAATCAAGTATGTTGTTTGTTTGTTTGTTCTTCACAACATGTTGAAATTTGCAACTCTTAAACTCTTGAGGGCTACCACAATAATATTATGTATATTTGTTTGTGCTTGATAGGTCATAACATTAAAATTATTATTTTCAATAGTTTGACTGGAAAGAAACAAGATGTGACCAAGCTAAAAAAATTTTTTGGCTTGTCAGCAGGACTGGCAACTGTTCGAAATTATTATTTTGAGCCCTGTTCTCTGCCTTTTCTTGTAGGTAAAATGGGTAGAGTCCAAAGTAGAGTTTGCAAGAAGATATGACAAGTATCTTGATCCAAGTTTCTTCCAGCACAGGGTAAGAATACACTGTACTCATGTAAACTTTCTTTTGAGAAAAATGTGTAAGTTATTCCCTTTTCAAGGGAAATAATCCATTTGGCGTTCATTTGTGTTCCCTGTTTATTTGACAACTAATTTTTGGAAATTTAATGTGATTTTACATGTATCTCCTGAACTGCCAAGCAGCCAGAGTTGGCCATTTATTGTAATTATGTACCTAGAGTGACATTTTTAGCCCCAAAAATTAAGGGACCACACTTGCCCTTGATGATTTTGTTTGCTCTTTGTGCCAGTGAACATTGTCTGTTGTTTGTCACCCAAACTGTGTGGTCTTGAGTTCTGATCAAAGTGTTTGATTAGGAATCTGTTATTTTGTTTTTAGATCCACTGGTTCTCAATATTTAACTCTTTTATGATGGTTATCTTCCTGGTTGGTCTTGTCTCCATGATTCTGATGAGAACTCTCAGAAAGGATTATGCGCGTTACAGCAAAGATGATGAACTGGATGACATGGTAAGAGTTCTAAAATGGTTAAGGTTACTTTGTTGATAGCCACACCCATATACAAGCCCCACCCTTAACTTAGACTTTCAAATTTCAAACAAAAAATTGGAAAGTTTGAAAGATCAAATGGCCTTGAGAGAAAACAGACAAGTTTGTTTTGAGAACACTTACTATGCCCTCTGGGTACTTCTGAATATCCTCCTGCTACTTTTTTTCTGTTTGAAACCCCAGATTTAAACATGATTTTCCATCCATGATTTTAGGAGAGGGACCTTGGCGATGAGTATGGCTGGAAACAGGTTCACGGAGATGTGTTCAGACCTGCGTCTCACCGCCTGCTGTTCACCAGCCTGATTGGAACTGGGTACCACCTGTCAATGGTTGCAGCCTGTGTCATCGTCTTTACAATCATGGGTGATCTTTACACAGCGTAAGCTTTCTCTCTGTGTACTGTACATGGCAACTGTGCTCACCTAAATGTTTTGAAAATTGCAGTATCTTGATTCACTCTCCTCTTACTTGGACATCTATAATGTACTTTTCTGTACGTGTGCATTTGTTAATTCCTCAGTGTTCCAGGTAACCTTTTGAGTCAGGGGGTTATGGAAATTTGTTAAGGGGTCAGTGAACATGGGTGCTCCAAAAATAATTTCCTTACTCAACAACCCAGTGTGTCAGGTTGCTCAGGGAGCCAGCTTTCTCAGGTTTTTGACCCGACAATCTGCTTATATCTGGAACTCTGATTCTTGAGGAATTATGAATGTTGTGGTGGACACAAAGATGGGAGAACCCTTGATTTGTCCGGGTAGCATTTGGTCAGCTCGTTCAATAGCTCTGGTGTTGTATTAATTTTCTTACATGTAGTGATTTGGTTGGCTTGACTAGTTACCTTTCACTCCCACAATCTCAATGTTAATTCTCAATACTGTCTGTCATACACTGTTGGTTCTGAGAATTTGATGTTGAATAAAACAATAGCTCCTATGTGCACATAGTCTATTTTTTTCTTTATTCTCATACATTTGTAACCTGTCTGCTTGGCAATGTACAATGTAATGATATTCACATTATATTTTGTATGTTTTTATTATTTTGTATTTTGTATATTTTGTATGTTTCAGTTTTCTTCCTAATAAACTTGAACTTTAACTTGAAACATTTAAGTTTTGTTGTTTTGTTTGCAGGCGTGGATCCATTCTCAGTACAACAATTTTTGTGTATGCAGCAACAGCACCTGTAAATGGTTTCATGGGTGGAAGCTTATATGCCAGACAAGGAGGTCTGTGTGCTTACTTGTAGACTGCAAATCAGTTGATTGTTTTGCATGAAAATAAAGGCAGGAAACATGAATTGCAAAGAATGCAACGTGAGTCATAGATCACGAAGCACCAACAATTTTTTTTTCTGGGTTGTTTGTAGCACATTATTCTAGTATCAATGTCTGTATCCTGAGTCACATCAGAACTTATTACGTGAAGAGTGTTTGAGTCACTGCACTGAGAAGTATAAAACCTTGACCTGCGAATGTCTTGCTTAGTTTAATGAAATTGTTTGGATATGCTAAAGTCTGTACATCTACTGTACGTTGCACGAATTTACTTGCATTTCTTTGCTTGCTTAGGGTGGTCCAATATGCCAAAAATAAAAAAAACATGCGTGTTTTGTGATTTTTTGTTTTAAGGCATCTTTGGGGCTTAAACAAAAGCTACAGTTTTTCCTTTGTCATTGATGATTTTCCTAAATTTCAGAGCATCATTCTACTTTTGGATGTGTTGACGCTCTTGGAGGATTAGAACTTTGAGTTAGAATCTTTGCAGTTCTGCTGTTAATTTAGCTCTCAGGTGTCCTAAGAAAACACACCATTCTTGTTGTGCCAACTGACTGTGGTATCTGTGTACTTGTAATCGGTAGGGAGGCAGTGGATAAAGCAGATGGTCTTGAGTGCAGTGCTGTTCCCCCTGCTTGTGTGTGGAACGGCTTTTATGATCAACTTTATTGCTATATATTATCACGCATCTAGAGCCATTCCATTTGCCACAATGGTAAGTTGAAAACAAACCAATAAAAGGGTCAGCACTTACGGTATCATAATTTGTACAATTCTCACAACTAAAGTTAGCAGGGTTGTCACTAGTATTTCAAGTAGACTGATGAATGGGTTGAAGTAGGTGGCTACAGATTGTTTATTGTGTGTGAAGCTCACAAATGCGACTTCCAGCATTCTGGGGCAAGATACACTGTAGCCAGTGCAAAGACCAGTCACAGCTGGAGGAAATCTGCCAGCTGTCGGTTTCTCCTCCAGTCAATTGTGTATTACCGTCAAGTTAATACACAGTTAATATCAATTCATGGACTTCCAATTCTTGTGACTTTGTTACCCTCATGGTGCTGTTGGGTTTATGGACCACTGCAAGGTTTGGCATTAATTTTGACTCAATACAGCAAGTGCTTTTTCAGCCACATTTTGTCTCCTTTCTAGACCATGCAAATTAAACAATTCAAAGTTAGTTTTTTCTCACAACCTATTAGTATTACCATAAGGAGAAGTCACTCTTAAGGATTAAAGAGTTAAAGGTTGGGTTGGTGCAGTTTTGTCCAGTGTTTCAGATAAGAGCAGGTCTTCAGGTCGAATTCCGGAGAAAGCTGGCCCCGTAACCCAACACACCAATTTATTGAGTAAGATAATTGTGAAGGCCTGCTTCAAATGGTGGTTTGCTTTTCTTTTCCTGTAGGTTGCTGTAACTGCCATTGTTATATTTGTCATTATGCCGTTAACTCTGGTGGGAACTGTGTTGGGGAGAAATCTCTATGGTGCTCCAAATGTTCCTTGTAGAGTTAACACTGTTCCCAGACCTATACCGGAGAAAAAGTGGTAAGATCAAATAATTCTTATTTTGCTTATTACTCTTACAGCCTACTCGGAAATGGAGAACTGATCATTCAGGTTATTTCTCCAGTTCGATTTTGACCCCTCACTTAAGACATGTACTAGAAGTCTCCTGAACACTCCTTTGGCTAAGGAAAACTTGACTGAGCGATCATATATTTTTGGGCTTAGTATTATGTTACCACCACGCACTGTTGATTTAGCATTAGATTAAAAGAGCCAGGCACTGGTTGACTGTTGAACTTCTGGTATGCAGTGAGTGACCAGGGTTATTAGAAACTGAGATCAGGGTACCCTGTGACCTGCCCATTGTATACTCTGTACACAGTACCCATTTTGTGGTCAAGGTATTGTAAAGGGCAAACCAAAGAAATCTTAGGGGTAGCAGCTTTCATAGCAAGCGGTTCTGTGGGATTTTTCAGCACTCAAAAGGAGATTTCTGAATTTTGGATGCATAGGAAATGGGGTGACAGCAAAGCAACCTTGCTTCTTTGTTTTGCACTCGTCCCATTTCCCATGGAACCCAAATTTGAAAATCTGCTTTTAAACGCTGAAAACCCCACAGAAACACTTGACATGTAGGATAAGGGGTAGCCGCCTATTTAGAATAGTATACCCTCCAGTTCCTTCAATTATTAATAAAACTGCTGAATGGCTATATACAGAGTAACATCATTATGTTTACATTCTTTATACCCATTAAGTTAGATGGCGTACAGTACAACATTTAACATCAAAGTGTATCACTTTCGTATTGTTTCAGGTTCATGGAACCGCTGGTGATCATAATCCTTGGTGGAGTTCTGCCATTTGGATCTATATTCATTGAAATGTAAGCAGCAATATCATTACATGAACATAAATATGCCCAGTCTTGTGGCGTCACTCTCACGGCAATTGAACAGCAGTGTAATCAACATCACACAAGTATTTTGACTAAGTAGTTTTGCCTGACTTGAAATTGCAGTTGGAGCAGTGAGGAAAACCTCTTAATCATCTCTTCTTAGTCACCTTGTGAGATTTGTTCCATCTGGTTCTTCCACCCTTCAGCCTGCAAACACCCTAGACTTCTTGCTAATAATTATGTTACCCAACTGTACCCCTGTACAGGGCTTTAAATAAGATTTGTAGCAGGTGTATGCTCCTGTGATATGGCAATCGAAATGGCTATTTTAAGAGAAAAACATGTATTCAAGTATCAAAGCTGTGCTCTAGCAGCACCTGGCGAATTACTGTTGCCTCTGGGCCACCAGGAAATCTTAGATTTAGCACCAAACTGATGCCCTGGGTTTCAAGGGTTTAGAGGTATTGAACACTTAACCACTTTTCTTAGAGCACAGCGTGAGTATAATTTTGTTGACCAACATGGCTGAGTTGTCAGTGACTCGATGACCCAGCCGCTGTAATGCAGTAGCCGGCTTCGTTTTAAAGTCCTACCCATAAATGTTTTTGTGTTGTTCTCAACAGGTACTTCATTTTCACTTCATTCTGGGCATACAAGATTTACTATGTGTTTGGTTTTATGCTGCTGGTTTTCCTCATTCTCACTATTGTTACTGTGTGTGTCACCATTGTGTGCACGTATTTCCTTCTTAACGCGGAAGATTACAGATGGTGAGACGACCAATTTCTTTGTTTTGTACACTGTAGCTCTGAAAAGTTTAAACCGTGTTAAACTCGTTGCCAGTATTGATGAGCTTGGAACCTGGTGCCGTAGCAGTTGGTGGGATCCTAAGCAATTCAGGCACAGCAGGGAGGTAACCATGGTAACCCTGTCCACGGGAACCACCTCAGCAAGCAGCCACCAACTGGCACCATCACACTAAAATATATTCAGTGGAATACTTACCATTTACCATACTTATCAACTTTAACGAGTGGGAGGGAATCCGCAAAAATTCGCTCAAAGAACTAAGCAAAGGCTGAATTAATTTGCAAAGATTCGCAACGGCTTAATGCAAATATTGGCAACCGATGATCCACAGTGTTCGCTTGAAGCCAAGCATATGTTATCTGTCCCTGCAAATTCTGTGGGTGCCCACCCCGCAGATTACTCGCCCAAATGAGTGAGACTGCTGATAGCATTGGCTTGAGTTTAACCTCGCCTAAATTGCATTCAGCCACATCTGTCGTTTGCAATGTCGACGATTATTTTTATTTACTTGTTTCTTTGTTTGTCCCTTCGGTAGCTAATATTTGGTATCCTTGTTTTTACCAGGCAATGGACAGCATTTTTGTCAGCTGCGTCCACGGCTGGCTATGTATATCTTTACTCCTTCTACTACTTCTTCTTCAAAACCAAGTAAGACTTCAATCATCTTAATGTTTATTTCAGTAAGCATTATTACTAGGACACCAGTGTGCCATTTTAGATGAATTTGACAGTGCTCTCGTTAAGTGCCGGAGGCCGGGGATTTTCCCCTCATATTTTGAGGTATATCCCCAGCTGCTTTGATATAAAACCAGCATGTTGACTTCACTACAGCAACTCAAATCCCTGGTTATATTTTGTATATCCCCACCTACTTCAAAAATTAGTGACAGCCCTAAATTTGAAGACGGGAATTACAGGATGAGGCGTAGTTATTCCAGATGAGAGTAGGTTCTCGGGTCAAAATCCTGTGAAAGCTGGCTCCCTGGACCTGATATACTGAGTTGTATGCTGATCCGTTGAAAATCTTCCATCTTACGTGGTATAAGTGTTATCAAGTTTCCTTTCTCGTGCTTGTGCGGCTTACTCTGATGCCGCGAACAAGATGTCGTGCCAACCAATTCTTGGTAAATAATGCTTTACAACTCTTTTAAGAGACAAATGAGCAAAAGGAAGACGTTCTTAGCTTACTCTCAGGCTCTCATGCTCCCAGCGTGCCCCCAAAATTTGGGCCAACCTCAACCTCAACATCCCCACGAAAAAGGTTCACATAAAAAAGAGTGTAATTATTACGGACACGCAATTTCAAGTGCAGCATGTCCTTGTTTATCTAGAATTTCTTGTTAGGATTTTACATGAAGAATTTCTTTTCCCTTTTTCATGAAAAGTCTGTAGAACATAATATTTAGTGCTGTGTGACATACAGCTGTAGTAGGTTGTCGGACCATGTCAAGGACTTGCCCCTCCTTGTGACGGAACTGATTATTACCTTGTTGTGTTTTTAGAATGTACGGCTTATTTCAGACGACATTTTATTTCGGTTACATGGCACTTTTCAGCGTTGGTCTCGGGATCATGTGTGGTAAGTTTACAGTCCTCTCTGTCTTGCGTTGACTTCTTTCCAGGATCAGGACTCGCAGGGATAGAACCCGTACCGTTAGGCTTAGCATGAAAAGACTTCAGGGCTGTGCGCTCGTGGCGCCCAATCGCTCCTGGCGACTTACTTTTGCCTTTAGCAACCAGGAAATATATATACAGAAGTCTCGGGTTTGCATAACTGTCGAGAATTCGCCCAACCCCTCGAGTGTTTATATCAGGCTATGCAAACACAGGAAAAAAGTTTTCTATTGCTTTTATAAAACAACTTTCTCGAGCAAAAAAACCAAAACGCTCTTGTTTAGAACATTGATTAAAAGAGAAATTCTTACCAGTTGCGAAGTCTTGTACACGAGGCTTGTACGCGTAATCAGTCTTTGTTTTGCAAAAAAGATGCTTTCCAAAATACGGGTTTTTCTCGCTTAAAATGTCAGCTCAAGCGAAAAAAAATTGACACAGCATGTTTCTAAAGATTTTCCAAGTTTCAACCGACGAGGAAATGGGTAAATAAAGTAGACTTGTCGAGTTTTTCAACTCAAAACCTTTTTCAAATTCGTGCTGGCGTGATTAGCGCGCGGAAAGCCAAACAAGTTGAAGTCACAACCATGTTTACATACTCGCATACAAACACGCCTCTCGACCAATCCGAGCCCGCGTACTATCTTAGTTATTTTATAAATATACATATTGCACCAAACGTATTTGCTGGGCGCCCTGGGTTTCAAGGGTATAGAGATTTTGGGCGCCCAACTACTTTTCTTAGAGCACAGCCTTGGTCACTTGTGTTATTGCTGCCTCAGTTTACTGCCCTGATTTACACTAGGGAAACCTGGAAGGGTATATGTATGTATATCGTGACCCCTATGTATACGTTTTGCTCTCTAAGTGGTGGCCGCTACAGAAATTCTTGGCGGCAAAACCGCTGGAACAGAACCCTGTACGCTGCGAGCAAACTCACGGTTGGGGCTTGGTAGGGAGCGTTCACACAGGCCAGTGGTTATGTTATTTGAATGGTCCATTTTGGGACAATGTGAAACTCAAATGTCAGAATGCCTTAATACTGTAAATTGTACTGCAAAACAGGAACTCATAATGTCATGCTAAAAGGGGGTTTTATTTGAACGGTGATAATACGACCACGTCGTTATTACGACCACTTTTTTGTGGCCCGAGCTACAATCCCACTTATTTTCCTATTTGAAAACCCCGTTAATCCGACCACGCCTTTAATACGACCGAATTTTCATTGCCTGACAGTGGTCTGTACAAGACTTGTGTAGAAATGTTAACCCGTGGCTAAAGACGGTACCATCGGAGAGGTGACACTGTAATAATTTTGGTCACAGCTTTAAAGGCGGTTTTATTTACCTAAATTGTTCTGCTGTTTGTTCCACAGGGACTTTTGGATACGCCGGCGCAAGTGCGTTCGTCAGGAAGATTTACTCTACGGTGAAAATAGATTAACGATACAAGGGCCTGATAAGAAAAGTTCTGTGGATGTTGTGGCGGTTTTTAAAACAGCAACGAACAATAAAACGTCTGTATTCATAGGTATTCAAGTTACGTGCGTTCGTACGAAACAATTCTCTTAGGGAAAACGACTCCATTTTTCCGGCAGTAAGGCAAATAGTAACGTGACCCAAAACTCAGATCACGTAGTTCGGAGGTCTGTTTAAAGACGCCAGGCTACATGAAAGCGCAGTCAATAATCAGTGCATTTTGACAACTTTTTTTCTGGGGTAGTGTTCTCCGTCCGCAGAAGAATGGGAAACGTGCAACGTGGGTCATGGTTTTAGGATAAAATTAATTTTACCTTAAGCGGGGTTTAAGCACTCCGTGGTGCGATTCTTAATCAAACCGAAGCTACTCGTTCAAGCTCCGGTTCTTGTAATTTATTGTATTTTTCTGTCGTTTACGTGACTGAATGTGATGTTGCGTGACCTACTGTCTTGTACTTTTCTCTGTCGTTTTCGTGACTAAATGTAATGTTGCGTGACCTAGTGTCTTGCGATATCTCTAGGGATATTAAGTAAGTAAGATATTGCTGTAAATAACATTTCATCGGCAACCGAGAGTCTTGTTCTTATTATTGGTGCAATTTTGCACCTCACCGCCAATGAGAAATGACTCGTTTTGATGTCTAGGGCATGGCTTTAAAACGAGTTAAAAGAGATAGGTGCGAATCTTGTCAGCTTCCCATAGCTACGGAGTGGTTAGCGTTGGTTTTAGTTAAGAGGGCCGATATCACCTGTTGTTAGTATCGCCTTGAGCGCCGGGCCAGGTGTACGTCTGTTTCACTTGTTTCGATGGAACGGCCAGTTGTTGACAAGAAATTATCCTTCTAATACACTTAAACTGGTATTTCGACTGCGAACTTCTTGTTCTGTACTTTACACTAGAAAATATAGAAAAATGTTCGTGGCATGTTCTTCAAGACTGTGCCACGATACACCATTTTACTAATGATCAGTTCCGAGTGAATTGTGGGTAGATCCAGTCTTCTGTGGGGGCAAACGGCCATTTAAAGACGTAATTTGAAATTCTAATTTTGACCGTTTGCCCCCACAAAGGACTGGATCTACCCACAATTCACTTGGAACTGATCATTAGCAAAACAGTGTATTGGACAATAACATGGATTAAACATTCTTCTTCTACGTCACTGACTTCTTTCTTGATGTGGTGTAAACTGCACCAGTGAGTTCATCAACCTTTAAATCACCCAACATGGGAAAAAAAGAGGCAAAAGTCCAATTCACTTTCCAACCTGCTGGGCATCCGAGGAAACTGTGTCTTAAGCTGAGGTGTTTTCAGTTTTGGTTTTGTATTGTTTTGGATATATTTTCTGTGTGTTTTTTGGTTTGGTTTCTTTGTGGTAGTTGCAACCGTTTGTAATCGTAGGTGCAGGGCTATTTTAAACTCAATAAACCAAAAAAAAAAAACCCTTTAAAAATCAGATCAAAGCCAGCCTGTTTATAGAGACAAGAAAGGACTAAAGACAAGGCTATGTTAAAAATAGGCAATGGCATGTGGCCGAGTAAAATTAAGGATAAGCCATCACTTGTGTTTTCAGAAGTTGCTGAAAACACAAGTGATGATGAATCCTTAATTTTACGAGGAAACATGCAATTACTTGTTTATCACTAAAAGGGCAAAATTAATTAGGGAATCGTACATGCGGTTTATTTATTTCTCACTGGAAGCCTGCTTAATGCGAGTATAAATTTTAATCAAACCCAGCGAACCAATCGATTCAATGAGATTTAACCAACGCCTCTGAAAAGTCCAAGTCAAAAAACAAATTTCGTTTCAACTGAATCACGTTGGCTGTTAATTGTAAAGTTTGTTTGAACTGAGTTACAAAAACACATAGTGATCGGCCCTCTTGATTACTAAAAATGTCCTTGATTAAGAAAAAAGTGCGCTCTGTCTCAGCCAATTAGCGTTCAGTAATTTTGCCCTTTTGCTATAAGGCGGTTAAATAGTGCATTCAGAAGCTTCTTGTTTTAACGAGAGCGGATAGGCTCCTTAACCTCCTTTTGGAGTCGCAAAAGGTTGCGTTCACAAAGGAACGTTCACAGCATTCTTCGTTAACGTACGGGAACGTTTTCAGCACTTTCATCGGTTTTTTGGAGTGTAGATGCACCTTAGATACCCTAATTTGAAAAAGTATGAATGTAAAATTATGTTCTCGGTGTAGAAAAATTTGAATCCGTGTAATCTTCCTTTTACGCGAAGTAAATAATAACATAAGCTTTTCCAACTGTCTGACCGGTTATTAGCGTTTACTATTGTACCTTTGTATACTGCATAATAGAATCATGTCATAAAAGCAATGGAACTTGGTTTTCTGGTTTAACGGTAGTCCGTTGAGGTTGTTAACAGAATTTTACCTTAAAAAATAAAGTTATTGCAAGAAGAGCGAGTCTCGAATTCTCCACAAACGAGAAGGAACGGGTCTTGTTTCACTTTCTTTGTTTGTTTTGTATTAGTTCTAACGTAATGGGCTCAATTTATCGGTTGCATTTCATTTGCTTCGAATTGTAATGTACAATTGACAGTTAAAATGGATCGTTAACTCTATGAAGCGATGAGGCCGTTCACCTTTCCCAGTCTTTTAAAGTGTACAGTCAAGTCTGAAACCTAGGAGACGTCTACGCGCAGGCTCAAGCGGAGTTAGACCTTTAATTAGCCCTTTAAACCCTAAGACCAAAGAAGTAGTAGGGAGAAATTGTTAAAATATCAAGCAAATTCATCTTGTGTGATCCTGTGACTTTACAGCGTTGATATTACAAGGAGAAATTTGATTCTGATCACTCTTAAGGTTTAACGGGTTAAACGAGCGAGTTGTTTTGGGACTATTTTGATTGTTCTTATTCCGCTTTATTTAGAAGTTAAAGGCCCGTTTAAACGGTTTCAACATTTGCTTCAACATGCATTCAACACTTTGTTGAACCAAATGTTGGGTACGTTTGAACAGGTGGTCCAACATTGTTGAAAGCGTGTTGAATCAAGTTTAAATCGTTTTAAACTTTTTATTCAACATCAATTCAACTTTTCCTTTGTTCTCGAAAATGTTGAATGGTGTTGAAGCCGCTTAAGCACTTCTGTACAACATTTGTAGAACACACGCATGCTCACATCAGGCCGCAAAAGTCAATATGGCGTCTATCGTTCGCGTAAACAGTGAAGAAGTTGGCGCAATGTTGGAACCATTTGAACGGGCCTCTGCACAACTTTGTTTTTGTATCCAACATTTGACCAACATCCGTTCAACTTTTGTTGAATGAATGTTGGTCAAATGTTGAAACCGTTTAAACGGGCCTTAACGTGCGAAGTATGATTTTCCAAAGAATGCTTATTGTGAAACTGGAGTCGGCCCAACCTGACTTCCAGTGTGACGTTATGGGCTGAGCGGGCCGCGCATAATTTTCCCGTCAAGACTTTGCCAAAAGGGCTCGTCTTCTTTGTATTCCAAGTTAAATGTATTGTCGTCATTCTGTTTATTCGTCTATTGTGAGTAGAATGAACGGAATACTATTGCCTTAATTCCGAAAATACAGTGAACTCTCTCCTAAGTGCCCGCTTTTGGTGTACAACAAAGTGGTCGCTCACGGGAGGTGGTTGTAATGGTCGCTACCGAAAGACGAATTGTCCCAAAAGAACGTGCTCCTATATTCGTGGTGGTAGGGTTGTGTCCTCGCAATGGGCACATTGCGTATCGAACATATGTTTATCTACCATTGCACATGAGACATTGTACATCACGAAGAGAATAATTTCTTTGAAATTTGCAGACCAAGTTGGGGATTTCATTTTGTGGTGTCGATAATCCATGGCATTGCGTGTATATTTGTGTAGATATACTTCGCACTTCCGACGCCACTGAAAGCAAACTACGTGCTCGAATTTATACGGAGTGGCGGCAAGGTCACTCTGCTTTCTCTACCCCAGTTTTAGTTCTTGTCAGTAGTTTACCACATATTTGTTGTAGTCAAGCTTTTTCCTTATAGAACGATTTAACTGCATAAAGGCGAAGATAGTGTGCAGGATACTGTAATATAATTTAAAAGGTCATTTTAAGTTGACACAACATTAAAGAGCAAATTGTGCTTCAGCTTTCTTCTCTCCCACTCAGTTCTTGACGAATATACTTTTAATCTAATGGCAACGCGCTTTATTGTCGAAGTAACCTGAACCGTTATCTTGTAATGAAACGGAAAGCTGTATGCAAATCTTTACTTCCTTATAGTGCCTCTTTCCTGGTCTCCTTCCTTTTTGGGATGTCACGCAACGCTCCCACCATCCGAACTACATTCCTTTTCCGATATAAGCCAATCACATCTTTGGTTCTATTTTCAAGAACTTTATCGCGCTAAATCCACTGTTTCAATCTCGTCCAATCACAGACCGTTTTAAACTTTGCCCCGTCGGTGCCGGAAATATCACTTTCTGAAATGTCTTCAAAAGTTCAAAATTTCCGAGCTTAATATTGGTTACCAGAAGCTAGCAATTCGAAAAATTGTTGCCGACAGGGAGGATATCCAACAGAAACCGTGAAACTCTACCAGGCTCTCCCTTTCGAGTTTCCGACGAGAAGGATCACATCATTGCTGTCGTGTCACTCTTGGTTTGTTGACAGGAAGACATGACTGTTCAGGCCTATTATCACCATAATCGTATCTATAACAAAATTCTCGATTCTGGTTGGTTCTGCGCGCGCCTATTTGTGACTGCATACGAGACTGCCTCTTTCCTGGAGAACAGTTTCAAACAAAAGATGTCTTTATTGCTAATACCATTTTGCTAATGATAATTTCTAAGTGGGTTGTGGGTAGATCCACTTCTTTGTGGGCCGGGGCAAACGGCCAATTTTTTCGGAAAAACGGGTCCACCTCGAAGTTCGGTTACACCGGTCGAACCCGAAAATTGCTGTTCCATTTGACATTTCCGACCCATTCTCGTGTCCAGCACCTCTCTATCCGGTACTTTCAGGTTGATTTTTGACATGGACAACGTGCAGAGTTTTCTGTGTAGTAATTGTGTTTTGTTTTAGCGGCAGATTTATCGCTGCTGCTGTTACATTCATGTGCAACCTAAACGGGTACGTAGCTGCTTCGCAAGCGAAATTTTAAAACGGTTTTCATTGTCTCGAACACCCAAACTCCGATAAAACTCCCGCCATTTTTATTGGCTTATGTTTATCGTTCATTGTGGAATATTCTTCTTACATTCCCGACGAGACTGAGGTCCTCGCAAGTCAACCTGACCATGAGAGAAACACTTGAGCGATGGGAAGACGACAAAATCATCCAACATCCGCCATTTGAAATCAGGGCGGGAAACACTTCTTGAGAGAGCCTGGAACAAGACCGATCCGGCGCCGCGTTCCATATTCGCCTCCAAGAAATTTCGAGAGTTGGGTCAGTTTAGTTGAATGGATTGCACCCAATGTAACCGACACACAAAGCGCGGGAAAATGCGTTGAAGAACTGGCGCTAGTTTTGCAGGTCCATCGCAGAGTGAAGTAATTCAAAAGAACAGCAAATGCAATTTACTTGACACTGTTGCAAACCGCGCTGAAGTAGGAAAAAAATGTTTTGACGGTTTGACATTCTTTTATTTATTTAACTTCGCCAAGCTGGCAGGGACACCGCAACAGCGAGCGCCAATTACTGCGGGCCCGAGACACAGGTCAGCACCAGGGGTGGTCACAGGCAGGGTTCGTTGCGTCCCTAGTGGTTCCCACAGAATTAATTGTGGAGACGGAACCTCCGGTTTATCGTCCTTATCCGAGAAGACTAGAAAGTCTAACCATTTGCAGATGTCATTACAAAGGAAGCACTTTCTCCTCAGTTATTTTAAGACCCTGAGTGTTGGTCCTGCCAGGGTTTGAACCCACGACTTCCCGCATGTTAGTCAAATTCTTAAATAGTGAACAATTTCGTATATTTGGTGATTCATAGCGGTAATCCGTGTTAGTAATTATTAAAGCAGATGAGTTTTCCGTTTGTCGCAGAAAAGATCTCTTCGATCCTTTGAAACTATCGACAGTTGTGCTAATTTATCCGCTACACGAGGAAATTTCAACGAAATAAAAGATAAATTTTAATAATCTTAATACTAATCTTTAATAATCTTTAATAAAATTCCTAAGATAGAAGACATATCTTAAGTTACATGTACAAATGTGAATCTAAAAATTATTTAAAAACAGCCAAAAACCATATTTAAATCTAAATGAGGATATTTGAAGTGGTGGTGGTTGGGGGAGGGAGCTTGGAGAGAGCAATGCACGCTGGGAAAGAAGCAGGAGCCTCGAAATGGTGTCTTCTGCTCCCATTCTCTTCATTTTTTTCAGTTAGCTGCAGAAAAAAAGGTAGCAATTTTACTTCCCTTCCCTAGGATCATCTGTCTCAGTCCTACTTCTTATTGCACTCACTCCAGGCTTCATCTGCTTTCTTAATCCATAGTACTAAATCTTTTTCTGAAGAGGGATCACACCACACTTATTACAAAGTGATGCTAAAATACCGTGATGGTGCCGCTTCGCTCTCAAAATATTCCTGTAATTTTACCAAAGTTTACTGAAGGTCGCCCGTTAAGAATGCAATATCCAAGAGCAACAGGTTTTCAAAACAAAATTGGCTCAGCGACCGTGAATTAATAATTCACAAAGTTTACACTTGCTTTCTGGTGATGACTCCTTTAGTGAAAACAAAACCGCACGAGTAAAAAAGTGAAATTCTAATGAGTTTGTGATGCTGAAACAAAAAATGAGCAATGGTCAGGAAAATGTGTGGAGGAGTTTTTGTTAATTCGTGATAAGGCTTGAAACGGTTACCGTACTATCTGCATTTTAAAACAGTTAATTCTCACAATAACACTTGCCGCCTGTATCGCTTTTAATTGACATGTAAAACTTTTCCGAATTTATGAATATTTGTCTTTGTCAACTACGAGGACTTTCGAGACTAAAACCATGTCTGTTTTGCTCACGTATTAAATCTGAAAAACAAAACTGTCTTGAAACTGAGTTTCTGCTGGTAAATTCCCGTTTACTCAAAGGGGATTAGACGCTCTTAGATGAAGAAGCTCTTTTAAGATGAGAATATTAAAAGATATGTGCTTACGAAAGAGGCTATTCCTAATAATTTATACCACAACAAGTGATTAAAACCCAACCACGGTTATTGACACGTATCGAGACAAACCTCCAATGAGAATCTCACTTGCCTTGTCATGATTCAATTTACCATCTCTCCCAAAATACAGCTATTTAAATTTCTGTCTGACAGGGATGTAGACTGAATTTGTCGCTTTAGACGACGCGCAAAATTCAATTCAAACAGTTTGAGCTATAAATCAATCTCGAGGATATTGACTTTAGTCGACGTTTTGCACCGTGCCACGACAGCCCCTAACGGCTCGCACCACAGCAAAGTTTACTCTGTGTTATATTTTTACTTTCCTTTGTTTTCAATTCTTTAATTGTTCTTCAATGGGAGTCGATGACGCTTTTCTCGAAGCCGGAAAGAAGCCTGGCATGGAAATATGGAGGATCGAGGTTGGTGATAATTTTTGTTTATATCTAGTAAACAGTGTTTTCACTGCGGTTATCGATTGATTATGAACCTGCTTCAGCTTTCTTCGGGATGGTAAGGCAATTCGTATACATGACGATTGCTTCCTTACATTTTGTTTTCATCGACATTTATCACTGTTTGGACTCCACAATCGGTTTGATAAGATGAACTCGCCAGGTGCCACCGTCAAGGACAGCATGTACAGTGCAATGGCTAATAGAAGCAAACATTTTTCCTTTTCCTGCGAATAAATAATCTTGTAATTATAATAACACTATACTGCTAATTTTGCTGCAGCACGAGTGGTTTCTTAGCAATGTTAATAGCCGATGTTCAGTACCGTTCGTTTATCGCAAAGAGAGAGTTAACTTCATTTGGTGTTAAAGTCCTTGCGCTTGAATTGAATAGCGAAACGTGGTTTCTTTCATTTTGTAATTTTACTCTCACTTTGCCTTAATTGGCGTTAGTTTTAACGTGGGCGACTTTGCATGTAAAAAAACATTAGTATTGCCCAAAACGCATATTAGTTTACAAGGTGGAATTTATCTTGCAGCTTCTTACATAGAAAATATGGCCATTCGTGTTACCACTAAGAATATTGTTCAGAGCAATTAAAATATAACAAATTAAGGGGCCAGGGCAGCTTATTTTTATGTTATATTTATGCGGGTGCGGCTGAAACCACGTAAATGCCTCATCACGCATGCAAAAAATTATCGTATCGCAAGGCCGGACCTTTAGTTCAAACAACAAGAAAAGGGTTCCGGGTTACGAAATTCCGTGTCTAGAAGTTGCAAGCCAGCTTTTTGCAATGCCAAAAGTTGTCTAATGTTCTCCCATTTTTATTTTCATTCGTCGTGTTGAAGAAAGACGTGTTAAAAGCTGCTTGGTTATCAGTGTGGGCTACCATAATGGGTGCGAACCTTGTTCCTTTTGGATGAAACTGTCAACGTTTGTTTATGAATAACTTGGCAGTATTTAAGGTCGTTTTAATAAAACATTAGAACTTTTGAAAAATGGGAAACTATTGACATTGTTGGTATCTAATCATGCTATTTTCAAAGAATAATCTGAGGGTGAATTACGGAGACTTGTTTCAACATTGCCTAGTACACGATACAAGTTGCACAATTATTTTTAGGAAAGGTTAGCAAAAAAAAAAAAAAAAAAAACTGCCAAGTGTCACCTGAATATATTTTCATCTTCCATGCATATATTACTACATATTATATTATTACGTGACCAAAGTTTTGATCAGTGTTTGTTGCAGTAATGACGAAAATTCTCGAAAGCAGGTGGAATTATTGTTGAATATATCATGTAGAATTATCTAAATTTGGAACCTTGTCAGTACTCCACTTGAAGCTGCACCCTATAGCTAGTTTCAAATATGGAAAATACGGTGCCGAGCGTATGTAAAACGGTGCTCTTCCTCTTTAAGATATAACGCATACAGATCTACCGATTGGTTTGTGAAATTTGAATTTGTGCATGTGTAGTTTTGAGGCGTTGCCTAGCAACGTGAATATAATGGACGAGGCGCTCTCGCTCAAACGACCACAGCACTGTTTCTCAAAAAGAAAGTCTGAAGACTTCTTTTTTTGCCGGAATTTGTCAAACATAAACTAGCCAACTGAACTCTATAATTTTCCCGTTTAATTTGTGATAAAGTAGGTGGGAAGCTTTCTTGGTCTCACGTTGCATTAGAGTCTAAAAATGACCTCATTTCGTTAAAATACCTCTTCCCCCATAGAAATTAAAAGTTGTCGCTCAAGACGTCAAAACATACGGGACATTTTACTCAGGAGATTCCTACATCTGCTTATCGGTAGGTATACCATTGCTATGCTTACTCCTTAAACCCTAATATCAGAATGCACATTCTCCAAACTGCTCTCCAAACATTTTCTCCAGTAATGATGAGGAGAATTCGTTAAGGAACCAAGACCTTTGTCACTTTTTGATCACTTCCTTTCTTCTCACAACCTTTATGTTTGATTGAGCAGTGTCACTAGAAGGAGACATTAACGATTGGTCAATCTTATGGGTTAAAGGGTTAACTGTTTGTTTTTTCTGAATATATGAAAAGTTTTAATATTTTTTGTTTGTGATTTGCTTCTCGTCACCTGTTTTTTACTTACTTATTTATTTTTTCAATTTATTTGATTTTGTTTTGTTTTTCTGTCTTTTTTTGTTTCATATTGAACTTCAAATTTCAGACGAGAAAAGTGGAATCTCATTTAGAATGGGACATCCATTTCTGGCTAGGGAGTACCACTTCTCAGGTGCTTTGTATTTTTTTATTCATCTGATTGAAATTGTTTTAGCACTCATGAAGCCTAGTAAGTTCAATTTGAAGTGTAATAATACGGCGCTAAGTAATCATTTTGGTGACAGTGGATGACGTTTCGACAACCGTTGTGTAATGGAATCCGATATACTGTTTTATAAGCCATCAAATATTCTTAAAAGTTTCGTTCGCATGCGATTGGTCTAAACGGATCGAGTGACTGAATATGCCCCAGCTGTCCCCAAATGCGTGTTGCAAAAAGTAGCCTCCATTTGGCTTCAAAAATATGTTCGGATATTTGTCATAGGACATTATCCGTTCCGAGAGCGAACTGTTCGCTTCTCGGAACAGATAATGTCTGCGGACAACAATCCGATCACATTTTGCGCCAAATGGAGAATATTGTTTATGTATCCTCTATCAGTACTCGTGTCATTTTTTTTGTTGCTGGTGCCAGTGATGGGTCCTTCTGAGACCAGCTGCACTCATTAGGACTTTCGTGGTTTACCAAGTTATGAAATTACCCCTACATCCATTTACAGCGTAATCTAGCACTAACTAAATGTCTAACAGTCTCGGTCCCAGTTTACGTGCCTACAATTTTAAACTGTGAGGATGCATCACCCCTTACCAAAGGCAAACGGACTGAAGCCCGTTTCTCGAAACTCCCGAAAACTTTTCGGGTCCGAAAAGTTATTTCTAAAACTGCGACCCGGCCGCATATTTTAAAAATTTGGCCTTTGACCGTGATTTCAAGATACTAAAGGGAAAAATTGTTGCAAAACGTCAAACCTGGAAACGTCCCTGTTTTTAAGATATGTAGGAAATTATGGCACCCGAAATAGGCCCGGAGTTTCGGGGGTTTGGAGAAACGCACGCCGGGAAAGGCTTTGCAAAACTGAGTGTGAATTTACAGTTCACGGCGTAACGTAACTGTGTGATATTCAGCATGTACTCCAACACAACTTAAACACGAGTTGTGTCCCAGTTAGAAGACAGAAGTGGAATTGCTTCGTTGGCACATTACAATCTTAACAAGTTATTGCAGTAAATCCTCCCTTTTAAAGAATTCAAAATAGTTATTGAGTTCCTTCAACATGTAAAACTTGCAATGCCCTGACAGGAGTTCCGTTTATTCAACAACTCATTTAGATGTCATAAAACCTTTATTCCATGGATCAAAGCAAACTAAAATATCATATAAACAAATATTTAAGCAAAATATCGGAATATCTGATGATAGGACTCCCTCAGTTACAACCACGTTTTCCTAAAGGATTGGAAAAAACTCCCCCTTCCAACTCAGCGGCATCATCAATAACTTCGCTTAGTTTTGCAAAACAAACGTAATTATTGTGAATGCAAAAAAAGAAGAACTATGTTCTTTTATTTACAGGATGAGCAAGGAATTGCCGCTTACAAAACCGTTGAGTTGGATGACCATTTGGGAGGTGGACCAGTCCAGTATAGAGAGGTATGGTACACTGCTGGCTATGATTTTGCCAGTGAACCAATACGCTTGCAATAGAACAGTAACATGATTGTATATCTCTCTTCAGGTTCAAGATCACGAGTCGAGGAAATTTTTGTCGTATTTTCCGAAAGGAATAAGGTATACAAAGTGACGATGTATATGTGTGTGTGTTATTTCTTAATTATTGGAAAGTGGTAACACAAATCACGAATCACGAATATTTTCATCTATTATACGTACCTCGCGGTGAGATCCTATCGCTCGCAAAAGTTTCCTCTGCGTCATCTGGGGAGCGCGTACATGCCATTGTAACAATGAAGAGCTCATACACATTGACTGGCTGAAAGCCTGAGTGTAGTCGGCGTTTCACAGCATTAACACTTGTTAGAATTTTTTATACCTCAGAAGCCTCTCTGAAGCTTATTAATTTCTAGTCGTTGTTATGATATTTGTTAGATACCTGGAAGGCGGTGTTGACTCCGGATTCAGGAAAGTACAGAGAGGAGTTTATCAGAAAAGACTCTTTCACGTTAAGGGCAAAAGAAATGTGCGAGTATCACAGGTTGGTTTACAGGAGCTGCAGCAATCCATTCCCATCCAATGGCACTGTGCTTGGTTCATAGTCATTCCTAGTCATTTGTCATCTCCATAAGCCATATCTCTCTTGTTTCCCTCCAAAAATTAACTTGAGCAAGGATTTTGCGCTTAACTCATCGAGCACTCGTTAAAGCGATGCTATGATAAAATACATAGTATAGTGAGGTCTGTCGATCAGGAGGAAAACTTACTTCTTGGTCAGGTCGAACGTAAAACTTTAAATTTCAACAGTATCCGGTTTTGTAAAGCCTTTGACACTGACCAGTATGTCTTTTTGTCAGGTGGAACTTCACTACACCTCGCTAAACAAAGGAGATGTATTCATTCTAGACGAGGGTATGACCATTCACTGCTGGAATGGCTCACAGTGCAGCAGAACAGAGCGAATGAAGGTAAAACAATCGCACACCCGCAAGTAGCTCATATAAATAGTGGAAACGTACTACTATTATATAAAGACGTTATTGAGACTGGCCGCGTTATCTTCAACCTAATTCTCTCAGTAAAATTAACCAGAAGACATAGGATGGTTTCTCCGGAGGTTTTTGAGGGCGATGGCTGGGTCAAGCATAGTCAGCTTGTGCGATTCTGGTGCAACATTTGCTATTCAAACTATAGTTGGGCCACGGAGAGGGAGAGAGGTATAGCAGGCGCTGTTTACATAAGGAAAATACCCTACGGTACCAATCAAGGGGACCTTGAGTGTGCAGACACGAGTTCCTGGCTAAAGAAAAATATAGGAAAAAAATTAATATGCGTTCATAGTCCCTATGGTATAGTGAAAGGCAGAGGAAGTATTAAATAGATTATGTCTTAACAGGATGGTCTTTTTTGTGCTATTTCCCCAGGGGATTGAGGTTGCTAGACGAATAAGAGATGAAGAAAGGGGAGGAAAAGCAAAACTTGTCATCATAGGTAATTCAATCACTTAAAAGCCTCATTTGTTCTTTCGGTAGATCAGCACTCAACGAATAACCTCCTGGCAAAATGGGGTCCTGCTCAAGGCCCTAAAATTCTTTAAAATTTTGCCTTGATTGTGCCTGGTGTTGGTGTGTTTGGTGTTGTGGAGAAAGAATACTCGACTGCCAAATTCTTGTGCGTGGAAAATGGCACAGGCCAAGAGCTCGTTTTTCCTTAGCTAGTGATTATTGTTGAAAGACATTTTTCTCAAATATCTTTATTAGACGAGGGAAAGGATCACCGAGACGAAAACAGCTTTTTCGAAGCTCTTGGGTCACGTGGTCAAATTAAGGAGGCGTCTGAGGGCGGTGATGATGTAACGTTTGAAAAGAACAGCCAACAAAGCGTGACTCTCTACAGGTATTAAAGTCATAGAATTCCATTGTTCTCAACGGTGGCATGGCCAAAAGGATAATGTGGGAATTAACACATTTTGTCTTTACAAATCAGTATTCTGTTGTTCTGGGAGGTTGATAATCGTAATAATGATTGTGGGGCTTGAAATCGTACGCCTGTTCTAAGACTATGATGCACGATGATGTTTAACAAATAGATTCCATATTGTCGTGCGTCTGTTCAGTGGTAGATCCGAGATGACGTCAAAATGTGGTAAGAACAAAAAAGTGGCACACGAGGTGATGGTCATTTTCTACAAAAAAACGTGTTTTTTTTCTTGTTCTTGCTTTTGGGACTTGTCCACGGCCTGGCAAGACTTTCTTCTACGTCGTCGTTCACCCAGTCTGGTAAATTGTCTCCTAAATATTCAAAACTTTCCGCCATTTTAGAAAAACAGAGGGGAAAAGTTTTAAGTGATGACGTCATCCATGCGTCTGTCCTCTAATAGATCATAAGTAAGAGCCAATCAAAATGCGTTCGTACTACAGCTTATTATATAAAGTTCAATATTACACAGCTAATTCAAATGTCACTTCAGAAAATTCTGCATGTGAACAATACTTGGAACTACTACAACTACTTCGGGGGCACCAGCACCGATTTAATGAGCTTTCCCATGCAATTCTCGTCCTTGTACCATGGTAGTTCCTCACTTGATAGTTCAGTATCTCTCTCTAGTTGGTATATGTACATTGTTGCTGGACACCCCCTTCCTACGAACTAACTGATCGTATTCTTTCCCCTCTTCAAACCTATACAACTCGAGGAGTCTCTTTGGAAGCTCCAAGCTTTGAATTTTGCACTGAGAGCATGAAAGGTCCTAATATCGCAGTGAACAGCTTAGCTGAAATCGGTCAGTTTTAAAAGGCTTAAGTGCGAGCGAAGAAATTTAGGAAAATATGAGAACTGACTCTTTTAGGTCAATCATTCCAAGTGATGGAGTTGGTAGTTGTAGAGTTAGTTTTTGTCGCATTTCTTTTTGTTCACTTTGCATTTCTCCACGACATACATTTTAGTTTACAAAATAAGAAAAGAAAATACTTATCCGTATAATGTCACACTTTGCAGAGTATCAGATGCAAGTGGAACACTCGAGATGACACCTGTCAATGAAATGCCACTCAAAAAAGAACACTTGGATTCCTACGTAAGTATTTATGAGTTTACTCCCTTCATCCGTCCACTCATATACACAATCAGCAAAACAAACGTCTGATCAAGCAACGAAGGAAAAATACCCAAATGAGTAATCTTCAGCGCTGACTTAATCCATCCATCGATCGATCGATCCCATCTGTCAACCAAATAACCAGCCAGCCGACCGGCGGGCCAGTCGATCAGTTGGTCGGTCGGTCGGTCAGTTGGTCGGTCAGTTGATCGGTCAGTTGGTCGGTCGGTCAGTCAGTCAGTCAATCAGTCAACCAATGTTTTTATTTTTATTTTTCAGGATTGCTTTATTCTTGACTGTGGCAGCAGTGGAATATTCGTTTGGGTTGGCAAGAAATGCACAGACGCCGAAAAGAAGGCAGGAATGAAGAATGGAATGGTAGGATATGAAAACTGGGAGCAAAACTCTTAGCGTGTGTTAAAAAACATAAATAACCGACTGATGACCTTAAAGGGGCACGGTCACGGATTTAAGCATTTTTTTGAACAATTAAAATCTGTATTCGTGTGATAGGAAACCTTGAAATAATGGTCCATTTTTATTAACAATTGGTATATTTGTGTGCTGAAACCGTTTTCAAGGGTTTTTCTCAACGGATGACTTGGATGGAAATGGATTACAATTTGAAAAATTTAGGCTAAATTTTTCAAATCGTCTATATGCGTCTTCCAAAACTTGATATTTACGGCCGTGGTTTGTATTTTCTTTGCCAATTAAGGCTAATTTCTCATTAAGACGTTTAAACATGATGTTATACATGGGTTACATTCCTTACTGCTAATTTTAGGATTCGGTGTGGACCAAAAATTTAGGAATCTTTGTGACAGTGCCCCTTTAAGTAATAAGTTTCTCAGAATTCGACTCGATCTTGGAAACGCCACTCCTTGCTGATTAACAACCAATCGCGTTTAGTGCTATGTCGTATTTGAGCTCGCTTTTCTTATCCGGCTGAGAGATACAAACTTTATCATTAGACTCGCTACCCCCTGATATCATGATAACTTTTAAATCACGTCTAACTGTCTCTTCTGCTTTTTTGTAAAATGAAGGAATTCATTAACAAGAAAGGCTACCCTAACTGGACACAAGTCACCCGTGTGGTGGAGGGAGGGGAAACGCCGATCTTTAAACAGTTTTTCTCAGGGTGGAGAGATGAGGGTGAGCAAGTAGGAATGGGAAAGGTGTTTCGTCAAGGAGCCTTAGGTAAACAAAAATTGTGCTTGCTTCTTCAGTATTTCTAAGGAAATAACGTCTTACTTAGCAGGTATTTCTTTGATGTACTGATCGTTTGTTCAAATTGGTGATAACATATAGTTTGTAAATACCGTTGTCGAACCCAGCGCTTCTCGACATATGCTATTGAAGCCCTTATATGTGTACCTCTGGTGTACTCTGATCTCAAACTTATCAGTTATTTATTTTAATGTCAACCAAAGCTACTGCACATGTGCTAGAACTAGCAGTGTTGCCATCTTTTGTCAAACATCAGCGAAAAAATGGTTATCTTATATTGCGGCAGTAGCTCTTAATGCTAATCTATTTAATCTATTTCAGGAAGAGTATTGGTCTAATAGTGTTTTGATGAAAGAACCTGAGTTTTGTTTTTGGGTCGCCACCTGTAGTAGTCTCATTCAAATAAGGGTAACATTTTTGGTTTACAGTAATATCATAGTTAGTCTGAATCACATCCGGTCAGTGAGCGGCTATGTGCTCATAGCATTTCTTTTTACTGGCTGATTCCACATACTAGCGAAACAGAGCAATGAAAAGTTTGACGCCAGCCAACTGCACGATAGAGAAAAACCGAAATACAAGACAGAAATCCTACCGGACGATGGAACAGGAGATGTCGAGGTATTGAAACAATGCATTTGGTTTTCTGTTTCCATGAAATACAATTTTATTTTTTGGTATGACTGAAAAGCTCATGGGCATGGTCTGACCAAGAACTGCCACTCTGTATATTACAACAGGGTTCCAAAAGATCGCTTTTGTATACCTTTGAAGTTGAGAAAATCCTTCCATAAACTACACTAGTTTGTAGTTAGGAAGAAAACAAAATTAAGCA
>OX419341.1:20630263-20672763 GCA_948470475.1 Galaxea fascicularis | reverse complement strand
ACCAATTCTTGAAAAGGCTTTTTTTTGAATTTCAAGCCTTGAAGCTTTTATGTAAAAATTATCTGAAGTAGAAGAACGTGTATTGTACGAATGGACACTGGACGTTTTCGTAAAGAGATTACATATGTTAATAGGGGCACAGGCAGTGCTAACGTCGTGCATCAATTCAGATAAAGTTTTGTAGTACAAAAAGTTCAAAGGCAAAAGCTTAGCATTAATAAAAAGCGGTATGATATGCTCATTCTTTTTTGCGAAGTACATGAAACGTAATGCCCGTAAACCAGAGGAGTGTCGCATCAGATGCATACTAGCTATACAATGCTTTCGAGTTGTATACCACGGAATATCCCAAGAATCACTCGTATTCGTATATGTTATATCGTGGCTTTTGCTGGTTTTGTTGCGTCATGTGTTGAGTTGCGTGTGTGCGCTTGCGCACTAGAGGACATTAAAGGAATACAGTTGTGTGTCTCATACGTTTCGTTGCTTACTGAGTATTTCGGCTCGGAGGTCCTCGGTTATAACATTTTGGCGACGAGGATGGGATCCTTTTGTGATTTACTACTGTTTCGTCGTATTTGTTACACCGGATGAAATTCTTTCAGTTCGTTTTGTTCGTTTGTACTTTCGCCCACGTGCTTGCTGGCGTGTTTGTGGTTGCCGCCATGGCTTCACCGTTGCTTGGTTCTGTTGGAGAATTCGACCCGTCCTCTGAGGCTTTTACTGTGTACCTTGAAAGGCTTGACCAGTTCTTCGTAGCCAATGATATTGGCCAGTGTCCTGCTGATGCGACTGCAGCTGTTGTTCGGGAAGCCAGCAAGAAAAAAGTCGCCGTGATGATCTCCCTAATTGGTAAGAAGACGTACGGCACTCTTCGCGATTTGTGCAGTCCTGAGAATCCGAAAGAGAAAACCTTTGAGGCGTTATGTGAATTACTGCGACAACATTTTAAGCCCAAACGATTGGAGGTTGCCGAATCTTACAGATTTCATCGATGCTGTCAAGAAGAAAATGAAACCGTGTCGGTTTACAGCGCTCGTTTGAGACATCTGGCTTCGACTTGTAATTATGGTGAGTTCCTGAGCCGCTCGCTTCGTGACCAGTTCGTGTGTGGTATTCGCAATCCAGCTACACGAAAAAAACTCTTGAGTGAGGATCGAACATTTCAACAGGCCCTTCAAGTGGCTGTCGCCGACGAAATTGCAGCTAAAGAGACTTTACAAGTCCAACAACAACAATTGTCTCAACCGGTGAATTCAGTTGCGAAGGAGTTTTCCACCATACCTTCCCTTTCCCGTGGAGATTCACGCACAAAGTCTGCGTCACGGACATCTCCTCGCCATGCTTCGTCTACGTCTCAGCAAGCGACGTCTTATGCTTGTTTTTCGTGTGGGAATTCTGACCATGTAAGATCGAAATGCCAATTTAGGAACGTTGTTTGCCACAACTGCAACTTACGAGGACATATTGCTCGAGTTTGTAAGAAAGGTGGAGTGAATACCATGAGTTTCGAAGAAGAGTTCTCTCAGGAGCAGTTATCTGATGAAGATGAGTTGTATGTTGTTTATGATGTTAATGCTATGTCAAGATCTGAAATTTGTGTGCCCCTGAAGATTGAAAACAATGATTGTAGTATGCAGTTGGACACTGGGTGTGCACACGGTCCCTCGCCCCAATTACTTTTGTGAAACAAGTATGCCCCAATGTTGAAATGAAACCCTCAAATGTTGTACTTTCAACCTACACTGGTGAAACTGTGCGCCCCTTGGGAGAAGCGTATGTGAATGTTGAGTACAAAGGATCACAGCATACACTTCCTTTGCTAGTTGTACGTGAGGGAACTACTGCCTTATTTGGTCGAAACTGGCTTTCTGATGTCAAACTGGATTGGACGAATTTGCCTGGTTTAAATCACATTGGACCCTTGCCATGTTGTTCCTCTACAAACCCTGTTCACCCAGAAAACCAGACATTAGAATCAGTCCTGGAACAATACAGTGAATTATTTCAGTCCCCACTTGGATGTTACACTGGGGATCCAGTTGTGCTAAATGAAAGTAAAGAGGCCAAATTTCACAAAGCCAGACCAGTTCCTTACGCCTTACAGTCAAAAGTGGAGAATGCTTTGCTGAAGATGGAAAAGGATGGTGTGATTGAACGGGTGACGTCTGCGAGCAGTGCAGCTCCTATTGTAGTCGTTGGGAAGAAAGACAGTGATGATGTCCGTGTTTGTGGAGATTTTAGTGTGACATACAATGCAAGTGCTCGCGTTGAAACCTACCCTATGCCTCAGATTGAGGACATGCATTCAGCTTTAAGAGGATGCACTGTGTTTAGTGTCTTAGATATAAAACAAGCCTATCACCAAATACCAATTGCAAAGGAATCACAGTGTTATCTCACAATTAACACTCACATTGGTTTGTTTGCATTCAAGAGATTGCCAAATGGCATCCATTCCGGTCCAGCCATCTTTCAAAGAATCATGGATAATTTGTTGTCTGATATTCCAAAGGCTGTTAGTCGTTTAGATGATATCCTGGTTGCTGGCACAGATGAAGAGGACCACCTTTGCACACTATCCCTAGTTTTGGAGCGACTTCTTAGTGCCGGATTCAGACTGAACAAGACAAAGTGCAAATTTCTTCAATCGTCAGTGGTCTACCTTGGTCATGTGATAGATGGAGAGGGCTTACACCCCACTGAGGATAAACTTAAAGCCATCCGTGATGCTCCCAGACCCAAAGATGTAACTGCCTTGAAGTCTTTTCTGGGACTTATAATGTTCTATTCGCGTTTCATGCCTCATCATTCTACAGTACTAGCACCTTTACATCAGCTACTTAGGAAAGGTACTCCATGGAGGTGGTCGAAAGTTGAAGAAGATGCATTTGTTGCAGCAAAGCAGCTCATCCTCAACTCACAAACATTGGTGCATTATGACCATACATTGCCGCTTTTCCTCTCGTGTGATGCTTCATCTTATGGCGCTGGAGCAGTCCTGTCGCATCAAATTGATGGACAATTTCGACCTGTGGCTTTTGCTTCTTGCACCTTGACCCATGCTCAACAAAATTACTCCCAGCTAGAAAAGGAGGCCTTCAGCATCATCTTTGGATTGAAGCGATTCCGACAGTACCTGTATGGCTGTTCCTTTACAATTTTAACTGACCATCGACCTTTGCTGACTCTCTTGGGTCCTCAGAAACCTGTTCCTGCTCATGCAGCAGCACGACTTCAAAGATGGGCACTTATCCTTGCTTCATACAACTACAGGATTGAGTATCGCAGTACTGGAGCACATGCAGATGCAGACAGCATGTCTCGTCTTCCTCTACCTCAGACATGGTCACCCAGATGTGAAAATGTTGAATGCTACTTCTTGGACACTGAAGTTGTGACTAATGTGACCAGTCAGATGATCAAGAAAGAGACTCAGGTGGATCCAGTTTTGTCTCAAGTGTACAATTATGTCATTAGTGGCTGGCCATGTGTAGTGGATCCCACCCTGGTACCATTTAAGACTAGGAGAGACGAATTAAGTACCCAGCAAGGCTGCATATTATGGGGTGCTCGAGTTATTGTCCCTCCTTCACTCCAAGAGAAAGTGTTGCAAGAACTGCATGACACTCACCTTGGAATATCTCGAATGAAAGCGTTAGCAAGATCTTATGTGTGGTGGCCCAACATTGATTCTCATATTGAAAGAACTGTTTCTTCATGTAGCACGTGCCAGTCTATGAGATCAAATCCTCCTACCGTTCAGATTCATCCTTGGACCTACCCAGCACGACCGTGGTCTCGTATTCATGTAGATTTTGCTGGGCCAGTCTCTGGATGTACTTACCTTGTTGTTGTAGATGCTTACAGCAAATTCCCAGAGGTAGTCAAAATGACTAATACGTCAGCTAGAACAACTGTTACTGCATTGCGAGACATCTTCAGCAGACACGGTCTTCCAGAAATCATCGTGTCCGACAATGGGCCACAATTTACGGCTACAGAATTTCAACGATTTTGTTCCAACAATGGAATTTTGCACCGTACTTCAGCAGCGTACAAGCCATCCACAAATGGACAAGCTGAACGTGTTGTGCAGATTTTGAAATCAGCTATTAAACAAGCCCATGTTACGAATGCTGACGTAGCTGCTGTCATCGCCAAATATTTGTTGGTTTACCGAAATACGCCACATTCTACAACAGGTGAATCACCTTCGATGCTTCTTATGGGCCGGAGACTCCGCACCCGCCTGGATTTGCTGAAACCTTCAGTTGAAAAACACGTTGAGGCTCGCCAATACAGTACAATGCTAAGTCGCACCGCACATAGAGGCCTTCGCCAGTTCAATGCCGGTGATCCTGTTCTGGCTCGTAATTATGGAAGGGGAGAGAAATGGGTGCGTGGAGTAATTAGTGAGGTCCTTGGTTCTCGTCATTACATTGTCGAGGTGGCAGGTAATTTGTGGAAACGACATGTGGACCAACTGTTGAGACGTCCTGAAGATGCTGCTCCAACGTGTCGCCCTTCAGCAGTTGAACACCGGTCTGTGCCACTTGATGTGTCCCCTAATATGGACCAGCCTTGCGAGATGGTTCCTGATTCAAGTATTCCGTTTGCTCCTGTACCTACTACGGTGGATGAGCCCCCTTTGATTGTTACTCGGGAAGATCCTCACCTGGCAAACCAGTTACCAACAGTGTCAAAGCCAATTACTAACACTGCCATGTTTTCTCAACCTAGTTCATTGCCCGAGATTTCTGATTCTGTCAGTGCCGATGACACCTTGTTAGTTCACCCGAATTCTTCATGTGAAAATTCTGTTAACACTGAAAAACGTTATCCTACCAGGACAACTCATAGGCTTCCTAGCTATTTGAAAGATTACGAGTTAAAGTGATGGCAGCAACTGACCAAGAAACTTTCTTTTCTTTTTCTTTTAAGGGGGGAAATGTTATATCGTGGCTTTTGCTGGTTTTGTTGCGTCATGTGTTGAGTTGCGTGTGTGCGCTTGCGCACTAGAGGACATTAAAGGAATACAGTTGTGTGTCTCATACGTTTCGTTGCTTACTGAGTATTTCGGCTCGGAGGTCCTCGGTTATAACAGTATACACACGAACTTTTAGGCGAATGTGCATGCAAAGAAAATACAAGTTACTGTAGCTGATAAGTTTGAAGTTATCACTTTACTGGACTGACTTTCGAATTCATCGAATTAGGATTGCACTCGGGCGAAGGCCGTGAATACAATGAAATTGACAATGCATTAAGACTTGAGTCGTTACTGATGTATATGAAATCAAACCCCGTTGAAGTCCTGAATTTTTTTCAGGCTTCTTTACGCAATTGCATATAATTGCGCTCACAACTGCGAGGATCAGTCTTCCCTGATTTGATTTTGAGACTTGAGTCGATTACGATGTTGTGATGGTTCGACTAGAAATTAAGAAGTGATAAAACTGATCAGTGAAAATGAGAAACAATATAAAGGAAAAGTAGCTAAACGAATGAACTTGAAACATAAACTTGACTGGCGAAATTAATATGCAAAACGACGTGACTGAACCTGAGGACCGAAGTGAAAAGTTGAGGCACGAAAGCCTAGCCAACGTGAACAATCTATGCGCCCTAAACGCGTGACTGGGCACGAAATGCAATCCTACCACTACAGGTGCCCGATGTTCCATGGTATATTATAAAAAAAACCTTGTATAATTATTTTTTACCATATCATGAAAAAAAAATGGCCCTAGAAAATCAACGCGGTGCAAAGTGGGAAGGATCGGTGGACTACCGACGAATAAACAACGCCGGGCTTTCCTGCATTCGTATTGGCTCCATTTTCTATGGCATCGTACAAAGAGTAGAACGTAAGTGCCGGAATTTGTATAGACCAAAAACAAACTTAGATGAATTGACAGCGGAACCATAAGCCTAGCAGAAATAGTGTTTCAAGCATCAGCGAAACATAAGACCTGGTTTCGGACCAGCGAGTGACCTACAGAGGTGCATTTTAAGTACCCAAAGTACTTGATACCATTGCTGTGTCTAACCACAATGGAGCACTGTGACAACTTAGTGTATCCAATTTTTTTTAACCAAACTTGGAATTAGAGTATTTGACGTAGGTTCAGTCACGTCTGCCAATCAATGAATACCGTTTAATGAGTTGCTGTTATTTCATGCATGCTTAGGGAGGTTGAACCTATTCGGGAAGGCAAAGAACCAAGGGAATTCTGGCATGCTATTGGTGGATTCGAAGAATACGCCAAGGGGAAGAGAATGGAGGTAGCGTGTTGAATTTTATATTGCTGCAAAAGAATTGCAAGAAATAAAACGTTCCCTTTAGTGTACTTATCAAGGCAGTGGCAAATACGAAAAGGTTAGATGGAATCAAATACGGTTTATTTCATTTTCCAGGAAGAAAAACCCAGCTACCCGCCACGCTTGTTCCAGTGTTCCAATGCTTCAGGAGCCTTCAAAGTAGAAGAGATATTTGAATTTTCACAAGAGGTAAAATAACACGAATGACTGACTGACTGATTGACTGACTGACTGACTGACTGAGCGAGTGGATGGATGTCTGCATCGATCGATCGATCCCTGATGGTTGGATGGATCGATGGATCCCTCTCTCCCCCTCCTTGCATCCATCTTACGGAAATATTTGAAGCCGTTGCATTGTGAATACTCTATTTCAAACGCATCGTGAGTGAAATAAATCGAACGTTGCACAACTGTTTATACAACTGACTAAGTTGAACACATTACAGTCTTCTCTCGATCATTATATTTTCCAAGTAATTTATTGACTCGTTCTTTTTTTTTTTTGAGTACATAAAAATTTATTTTTTATCCAGGATCTCATCGAAGACGACGTTATGTTCCTGGACACTTACGACGAGGTATAGTTTGCTGGTTTCTGTCTGATTTCTTTTATTTTTCTTTAGTACCTAACTAATCATGCTGATCGTTGTGGTACGGCTTAGACGTCAGGTGACTCAATTTCAAGAATTCGCTCAAGTTTTAGTTCTGGCTACGTTGACTGAGTCCTTTCTATTCTGTCTCAGGTCTTTGTCTGGATCGGAGAGGGAGCGAACGAGGTTGAAAAAGCAGAAGCTGTTACAGTGGCAATGGTAATGTTGAAGGAAAATTGGATGCATAATGTCATCATGTCTTTAACTGTTTTCCTTTCTAAGCGCCAACAAAAGAGCTACGGAAAACCACTGTCGCATAGTATTTCGTGCATTTTCAACCTTAGGATAAATAACCCATTTTCTAACAAATTTACAGGTTCCGCCAGCAGAGAACAAATGAAACCCGGCTTGCATCATTACTACTTGTCTTTGAACAATAAAATATGGCGTATGGCGCACTCAAAAGATTCACGGAAAGCAGCATAGTTCAAGCCTCGGGAATCGAAAACCTACGTTTTGACTACATGTTATATGCGTACCTCGACAATCAAGTTGATCGTGATGATTCAATCAGTGGTGATGAAGATAACTATATGACTGCACCTTAGTACGATTGATCTACGGACCGAAAGTCTTATGCAACTGACCAAAACAAACTTTGAAAAACCCGAAACTGTGATCGTGGCACTCGGCTCAATCATGTAATGAAGTGTTGAGGGGCCAGTCAATGGGGTTGAACTAAACTTTTTACTGAATGCAAACTCTTTCAGGACTACGTCGGGTCTGACCCATCTGGTCGAACCTTGGAAGACACCATGATCATCCAAGTCAAACAGGGATACGAGCCATTGAATTTCACCGGACATTTTCATGCCTGGGACAGAGATAAATGGAGCGTAAGTCGATTCTGTATTTCTGCTGAGTGTGCGATCTTATGAAAGGCAGGTCTCCTCTATTACGTAAGGACGTTCGCGTGAAAAACTTCCAACATTGATTTTTTCTGAGACTTTTACCACTGTAAGATGATGAGTTAGTTATCTCAGAAATGTAACAAATGGGGATCACCGACTTTATTTTGGAGAGAGCATGCCCGGAAGAACTACCCTTAATCTGCAAAAGTCGGGCTTCGTTGGCGAATAAGGCCACAGTGTCTGTAAGCCCACAAATACTGCAATTAAGTGTTTGAAGTGCGAGGATCAGTCTTCATTTGATTTCATTTCCGCAGTTCATATGATTCATTTCATATATATCACTCACATTCTTCACTTTCACGGGAACGTATGAACCTGCAATTGACCTGATCTCAACGTCAGTGGCTTCATAGCTCAGTTGGGGATTAGAGCGTCGCACCAGTATCGCGAGGTCACGGGTTCAAATCCCGTTGAAGTCCTGAATTTTTTTTCAGGCTTTTTTACGCAATTGCATATGATTGCGTTCACAACTACGAGAATCAGTCTTCATTTGATGAAATGTTCTCTGCCAAATACAGTTGAAGTGGACCTATATATACTAAGTGAATTTAGTCAACTGGCGAGCTTCCTTAAAGAACAAGTTCGCATTTAGCGACCATTGTATCACACGCCTTGCAGCCGCAAGATGGCAGGGCTAGGTGTCCCGTGGACAGAAATCTTGAATTTTTTTTAACTTCCCACATTGATACTTTAGTTCATTTTTGGACAACGTGGAGATAATCATTGTAAATAGTCTGTTTCTGAAAAGAAAAGTAGGGGTCACTGACCATTTAAGAGAGTAAACTGAAGGCGAAGGGAACGCAACAGCTACTGATCCTTTCACTTGCTTAGCTTTTTTCCTCAGCACACGCGCTCGATGGCTGACGTGGCATGACCTTGCGACATGAATTTCGTGCGCAGTAGGAATGCGCGTGAACAATTAGCGCGAACGTCCTTAAGCCAGTTTAACGCCGTACAACAACAAACCCTTTAGTTTTGATTTTTCCCGACCTTATCACTGACAAAATTGATACGAGCTATAGAAAGACACCCTTGATAGTGGAGCGACATACTTGGCTTTTGTTTAAAATCCCTAGTTATATTGTTGGTTAAACTGGAGAAACTATTTTCCTAAGGGCGACTAAGACTGCTGTTAATGTCTCCGGTATAGGAAGGAAAGACGTACGAAGAAATAAAAAGAGAAATGGGAGAAGAAGCCGTTAGCAAAATCTCAGAAATACGAATAACCCAGAAGGTGAGTGAATGTTACTTAATGATATTTAAAGCCGGGGCTACACAAGCAATTTTTTGCTTGCGATGGTGATGCGATTTTTCTGGAAATTGTTGCATCGCCGGCACGCGGTGGTGGCTACACGAGTGACAAAGTCTGTGATTTTGTCGCAAAAACTCATTGAACTCATTGAATTTGTCGCGATTTTTTTCTGCGATTTTTAAGCTGTCGTCATCCCAGCACTTGCGCGAGAGTGGCTACACTTGTGATTTTCACCATCGCAAGCAAAAAATCGCTCGTGTAGCCGCGGCTTAACATTTCAACTCCTATAACTCGTTAGTATGTAACTAACTACTCAAAATATTCAATACGTTGTCCAACAGTCGACAGGTGATAAGAATGGGCAAACTTATCAGCTAGAGAGTGCTACCTTGAAATAATCCCAAATCCGTTCTCTTAACTAAATGAGTAGCTGCTAGTAAGGAGAATTAATCAGATCTCAGGTCTCAACCCACTTGGGTCTCCCACGCGTTTCTTTAGGTAACACTGATCAGGGAAAAGGGGGGAGTTATGTCAAGACTTTTGCCACGCCCTAGCTGTACCCCGACCACTGAAGTTTGCTATCGACCTTTTTCTGGCTTTGGGAGTTGGGTACCATGAATGATCACTGGCAGTTTTGGATTAAGGGGTATGACCTCATCGAAGGTTCGTCCTAATGGTGCTAATCGAGGCTAGATTAGCTGTTTCATGTGGCTTATCATGAATGAAATTTAATTCTCACACGGGGAAAAGGGAGTGGCAATACTCATGGTTAAATAACAGAAATTTTATTTTGATAGTTTGAGACTAATTTAGTAAATTATCTCGACACTTAAGGCGGTGAAGGCAGTAAGCCTGAGTAACAACAACATCAACAACGGTACCTTTACTGAAGTGGATGGCTCTTGTTTTCCCTATGAAGTCCTGTCTCAGCCTCAACATCTTCTTCCTGGTGGTATCGACAAGACTAAGAAAGAGGTAAGGTGTTGGTGCCTGTTACTTGTTTGTTCCCCGCTTACTTCTTTAAAATTTAGATCCAAAATGAAACCTGAATCGTTAATTGTAATGTTTCTCTAACCAGTTTCCTAGTACGTATTTAAACATGGGATGTTGAAGGTCTCTAGCTAATTGTTATTGTCATCATTTACTTCAGAATTACTTGTCAAACGAGGAGTTTTTCTTGGTATTCGATATGGAGAGAACTGAATTTCAGTCACTACCAAGATGGAAGCAAGTTGAACTAAAGAAGGAGAAAGGATTGTTTTAGTTAGTTTATAAGTTTAGTTTCTTGAAATGCTCAGCTTCACAAGTCACCTCGGAGCCATCACTGACTTAAAGATATTTCCGGCGGAGAAACTTTCCTTGGTTTCTCAGGAGAGGAGACTGTTTGCAACAGATGCCTTCAAGTAGAAATCATTATGTTTTGTGCTGTAGGAATTCAACTGTTGGAAATCAATGCACGCATAGAAAAAAAAAAAAACTCGTTTTTCCGATTTCATCTCTTTTTATTTAAGAAAGGTCCAAAAAAGTACATTTCTGCAGTACACAGTTACTGGTTCAGGTATTAGTGACAATTAATAATAAGTTTTTAATGGTATAAATGATTTATTGATGCCCGGCATAACGCAATTTTATGGGATATTTTATATGAGAGTTTTAACGACGACAGGGCTAGAGAACTATTTACGAAGCGTTGTTCATACAATTCAGTGATGGAAGTTGTTTCCTCCGCGCTACAACCGTAAATCGCATGGCTATCTTCGAAATAAAAATTCAACTTTATAGCGATGCTCAGAGGACAAAAATAATGGAAAATGAAAGTTATGATCTCCAACATTCCTTGCAATTCTTTATTATTGTTTTTGCTGTGTCGACCTCGATATCAAGCTGATTTTTGATATTTCGAAAGTAGGCTATTGGTGACTTGGTTTAACTAAGAAAAAGGACAACACTTTTCGAAAGCTGATAAAAGACAATTGTTCTTTCGAAGGGCATGATGTAGCAAAAATACATGCAACTGGTATTTTTATCTTGTATGATAGGGATAGTACAATTTATATGTTTTGAAACTGTGCTTGCTGGAAATAAAGAAAATTTAAAAGAAACTTGCAGGTATATGTTTCTCTGTTCTAGGATAATTTAGAATCTGGAACTATTTTACAAGGTTGTTGCTCATAATTTAGTACCATTCTTTCTTTATATATATTAGAACATTAAGTATTTTTTTTCTTGTAGAAAAAGACAGAGATTTTCCAACGTTTGCCAACTTTTCTGCGTTGTCACTGCAAAATCCGGTGACTTAAGGTGGCGTTGTGAACCCATATGTTCAATGCTTTTCGTAAATTTACTTTTAAACGGTTCCTTTAAAAAATTGTGAAGCTTTCCGAACATTAAGTATCTCCTTTTAAGACCAACAGTTTTCCGTAAACACTCTAACAACGGTCTTTCTAATCCAATTTGGAATCCAGTACTTTAACCCTTTCTTCAGTTTCCCTCTTTTGAGAAGGTTCTCCTCAGTTTCTGGAATTGCTAAGGTTGTCGATTGATGGAGGCTGTTGATAGAAATGCTGAATTGACCACCATAAACATGAATAACGGCGCCCGTAAATAGCCACACCATGTTGATAAATATGCGAACAAACAGTTCAGAACGCCAGTTCTTCTCTTCTATCAAAGCACTTCTCCAGGCCATTAGCAGCAGGCCACGGGGGAGTAATTTTGCGATGCTTGATACCTAATTGTTTGCACCATGCTGTAAACTCCTCTGACCCAAAAGTAACATTTCCAAATGTAATGACTTCAGGGATACCATGCGTTGAGAACATTTGGGTAAGGTGTGTAATGGCTGTGGCTGCCGAACTTGAGTGTGTAATGTGGACCTCTGCGTACTTTGATGTTTCGTCAACAGCGACAATGAGATACTCTCCTGATGAGAATGGGCCACAGTAGTCAACATGGACTGTGTGCCATACTTGCTTAGGTCGATCTCTAGTGATGCCTTGGTGCCCCTTATGTGCTAACTGAAGAATGCGAGGACGCAGAGCATTTGGGGAGTAACAATATGATTGTTCGTTCTGGCAAAGTTCATCCTTTAGATCTGCAAAGGGCTGTGGTACAGCTGACCAGTTCCCAGTTGCCAGGGCCTCCTTAAAGGTTTTCAAAGTGGGGTCACATTCAGAAGCGAGAAGAAGCTCCTGCAGAGTGATGGCTGAAGGAAGGGAGTCAACTATAGTGGATTAATGTATTCCTCAATGTGTGAAGTTTTCTTGACAAAAAATAGTCTGAAATGTCAGTCGTCTCCTCCCCCTAACCCACAGTGGGCACGGGCGAGAGAGACGTCTGAATTCGGAGCGTTATAATGCCGTCCGGTGACATCACGTAATTTTGCAGATATGCATGGTAGGTAGTTTTTGATTGGTTCTTACACATTTGAATTCGCTCACCAACTGACAACACAAACCATCAGCGAAGAAGAGTAAGGGAATTTTACTTCAGACAAACGGCAACAATGCACGCATTGCGATAATCAGCGCGACCACCAGCCACGAACCCCCAGATGCCCTGCTTTTCGTAAGACATGTTCCCAGTGCGGAACGTTACACCATTTTGGACGCGTGTATATCAAACTAACCACAAATCCTAGTCGTCCAAATGGCAGACAGGCAGAGATACCCAAGGCCCGGCATGTTTGTTACTCTTCGGATGAGGATAAAAATCATGAGGCATTTCAACTCAACCGTAACTAGGAATAGTCAGATATCACAGTTACCATTGAAGGTTCCTGGTGCTCAAAGCACGGAACACTGGTTCTCCTGAGTCGTGAAACCTCAACCCGGCTGGGAATGTTGCATGTTGCTGCTTCTACAACTACTGAACTTCCACCTGTAAATGACGGATACCAGTCCCTTTTACAGACGTTCCCAGCAGTGTTTAGTGGCAAGATCGGGAAGCTAAGAGATTATCAACTCGAGCTCAATATTGATCCAACTGTACAACCAGTGGTACAAAATTTCCCTTACACCCTTACACTACCGTGCCGGGGTGGAAGCCAAACTGAAACAGCTTGAAGATCAAGATATCATTGAACTGGTCACAGGCCCAACACCATGGGTGTCATCACCTGTTATTGTCGATAAGCCGAATGGTGACTAAGATTGTGTTAACATGTACGTCGTCAGTGATGTTTCTCACATTATGGCATCCCTGGAGGTCTTGTCCAATTACGTGTTAACATGTCCCAGAGCTTACTGATGCTCCATATGGCAGACGTTTGTAACAGCAGAGGCCAACGTGTGTTTTGAATGTTGTTCAATTTGGTGATAATTAACATTGTTTAAGATCAATTTTGGAAAAGAACTTGGAGCCGTTTAGGTCCTGTAGAATTTCTTCAGATGTTGGGTACTGGTGATGTGTAAGGCGGAGAGCCTCGTTGTACATGTTAACACAATCTTAGTCACCATTCGGCTTATCGACAATAACAGGTGATGACACCCATGGTGTTGGGCCTGTGACCAGTTCAATGATATCTTGATCTTCAAGCTGTTTCAGTTTGGCTTCCACCCCGGCACGGTAGTGTAAGGGTGTAAGGGAAATTTTGTACCACTGGTTGTACAGTTGGATCAATATTGAGCTCGAGTTGATAATCTCTTAGCTTCCCGATCTTGCCACTAAACACTGCTGGGAACGTCTGTAAAAGGGACTGGTATCCGTCATTTACAGGTGGAAGTTCAGTAGTTGTAGAAGCAGCAACATGCAACATTCCCAGCCGGGTTGAGGTTTCACGACTCAGGAGAACCAGTGTTCCGTGCTTTGAGCACCAGGAACCTTCAATGGTAACTGTGATATCTGACTATTCCTAGTTACGGTTGAGTTGAAATGCCTCATGATTTTTATCCTCATCCGAAGAGTAACAAACATGCCGGGCCTTGGGTATCTCTGCCTGTCTGCCATTTGGACGACTAGGATTTGTGGTTACATATATATGTTGCGCCGCGTAGCACTATAAACACGTACAAGTGATGGAACAGAGAATTAACTCTGAAGTGTAAATTAAAGTGCTAATAGAAACCCATGAAAAACCCACTGGGCGTTAGCCCTAGTAAAGGGTATCAGGGAACCACACGAGGCAAAGAAAAAATCCCTATGACCTCGGTGGGGATTTTTTTTATTCCCACCGAGGTCATGGGGATTTTTTCTATTAGCACTTTAATTTACACTTCAGAGTTAATTCTCTGTTCCATCACTTGTATGTGTTTATAGTGCTACGCGGCGCAACATATATATGTGCCCTTGCTTTCTCTTCGCCGCGATTCACCATCTTAGTCGTCCCCGGCTTTCTCTGTCCGACCTCGTGGCTTGGTCGGCAGAGCAACGGTGGATCTAATCCGGGGGTCGTGGGTTCGATTCCCACCGAAGTCATGGGGATGTTTTCTTTGCCTCGTGTGGTTCCCTGATACCCTTTACTAGGGCTAACTCCCAGTGGGTTTTTCATGGGTTTCTATTAGCACTTTGATTTACACTTCAGAGTTAATTCTCTGTTCCATCACTTGTAGGATTTGTGGTTAGTTTGATATACACGCGTCCAAAATGGTGTAACGTTCCGCACTGGGAACATGTCTTACGAAAAGCAGGGCATCTGGGGGTTCGTGGCTGGTGGTCGCGCTGATTATCGCAATGCGTGCATTGTTGCCGTTTGTCTGAAGTAAAATTCCCTTACTCTTCTTCGCTGATGGTTTGTGTTGTCAGTTGGTGAGCGAATTGCGAGTGTTCCTGGGACAAGACATTCTCGATTTTCGTCACCTGAAAATACGCCGACTTCATGGAGCAAGCAATATTTAAGAAGGAACTGAGGGAAACAGTGGATTTTTTCACGAAGGAGGCGTCGGCGAAGTGTGCTGGAGTGACAATGTTCAATCAGCTGGTTCTTAATAGCCTCGTCGAGCGAATATTTATCGAAGTCACAGTGCTCTCCCAGTCGACGTAGACGTGCTACACATTGAGAAATCGATTCTTTGGGCACTTGATGAGCCTGGCGAAAGGTATGTCTTTCGAACTGTTAACTCTTTTGAGGAGAGAAGTAAGTGTTCAGCGCGGTAAGCGCCCCCATGTAGCTATTCCGAGTGTCAGATAAGACAGCCGGCTCGGCGAGGTGGAGTAGCAACGCTCGTTTGCGTTTGTCAACAGTGATTCCACGGGCATCGATGTAATATTGTAGTCCCAGCGGGGACCCACGCTACCTGCCTATTCGAAGGGATCGAACGGTGGGATGGATGTGATGATCTCAGTCTGCCATCCTCGTCACATACAACAATAAACCAAAGCATTTGGTTAAACACAACTCTATTCTTAAGTGTCCTCCATGGCGGGCAAGCACATGTCCTCTTGCCATGCGCACAACACTCTAGGTACGCAATTAGTATACAATAAAAGCGACATTTGAAGAGCTTTGTTTTGGAGTGTGTATTTTCGTTTTCTTGGGCTTCGATGAATTCCTCCAACGAAGGAATATCTGCAACTCTTGAACAGCATTAACAAAAACCCACGATTTAAAGGAAATAATGGAATCCGTGTTGGACTTCGTGTTTTGTTCATTCATCATTGGCTTAGGAAGCCCTCCGAAAGGCGGGGAACCCGATACGATTTTTTTCACTAGTGAAATATTTCGTCGGCAGCCTGTAATTGGTCATACGATATTTTTTTTCATCAGTGAGAAAAATCGTCCAACCAATCAGATTCAGGTTCTAGTTATTGACAGACCATTTCTAGTTGACTCTTCAGTTTAAAGTTAATCTCAGTACACTTATACAATAAAGCCTCAGTTTTGCAAAAGAGCTAGCTCAAAAATTGGACTGTCTTCCAAATGATCATCGATAATAACGTGGTAATCTGCATCCGCAAAACGGAAGATGTGGACATTCATGAAGCTGCTGACGAAATAATAAGGTTATTAGAATTTTAAAATTCTACGATCACTTCCGTTGGGCAGTCCCAAAAATCCGCAGGAAATGGGACATTTTAGGGCCTCACCTTTGATGATCGGTTTCACCAGCCATGAGGGAGCAACCTTCATTGACAACTTGATAAAAGCGTCTTGGCAGGATGACAGAGAGTGTGAACCGTAAATCCAGCATAGTTTAAAGTCTTCTTAAGAAAACTTGCACACGCTTGAAGCAGTGAGCGAGTTCTTTTTCTGATATGATACTAGTGATAGGCTGAAAGATTGTGCTAAGAAGGTAGCTTATTATATGGGTAGCTCCGTGAGTGGGCAAGATGAACCAAATCCCGTGCTGTGATTGGCTACCCGAGCGGGCAAGATGGAGCGATCTTGCCCGCTCGGGATTACGCGCTTTGTCCCGCAAGAAAAATTTCTCTGAAGCCGGCTCTTATCCCATATAATAAATCCTTTATTGACCAAGCTTGTTCGGTCAAGATGGCTGGATATTGGCCTCGTTCTTTTTTTGCGAGTTTATGGACCTCGACTTCGTCTCGGTCCATAAACACGCAAAAAAAGAACTTGGCCAATATCCAGCCATCTTGACCGAACAAGCTTGGTCAATAACCCATACATATTATGCCACTGGCAAGGATGATATTTTCTGAAATTATGCCAAAAATTAATAATGTCTCTAAACTTATTTAGCCTGTGTAGCCGTTTCCGTTTCCTTGTAGACAAGCGGGAGTCGCGCGCTAGGGCATGGGGCGAAAAGGAGCAAAAAAAAAATGCATGGATGGGTTACCATATTTTCTTACCGATGGTGTAACCCTCGCGTGATGAAAACGCTGTTTTAAAATGCGATACAATGGCCGCATGGATAATTTGATTATGATATTTAGTGTGAGTAAAACGCGATGTGTGATTTAAGTCCGCCGAGTCGCAAAACGAAGTTTGTAAACTTTTAATTACCTTTTGGTTTTCAGAAAACGAACGAAGTTATAAACAAAAGTAAGAATTATCCATCTCCACCTTCATCTTTTAAATCTGACGGCAAAACAATCACGGATCCTATGGACATCGCTGATCGATTCTGTAATACTTCACCAATATTGGTCCTAACCTAGCGAGTGCCATACCCTCCGAGAATTCGGCCACTTTTCGCTCTTTTCTTGGTAGCAGAGATTATCCTCCTATAATTTTAAAACCCACTGATATTCGTGAATTACAAAACATTTGTAGCATGTTTTCACCGAGGAAGGCCCCTGGTTATGACAATATCTCAATGCGCGTGATACAGCATTCATTTCACTTGATTTCCACACCTCTGGTAAACATTATAAATCTTTCTCTATCAAAAGGTATTTTTCCAGACAAACTAAAAATTGGTAAAGTAATTCCTATCTACAAAACTGAGGATCCGAGTCTCTTTGTAAATTATAGACCAATTTCTTTACTGCCAAATTTCTCAAAATTCTTTGAGAAGGTCCTGTACAATCGCTTAGTCGATTTCGCCGAAACAAACGAAATATTCTATCTTCGTCAGTTTGGATTTCGCAAAAATCACTCGACATCACACGCGCTCATCCATTTGCTCAATAAAATCTCGTCTGCAATTGACCGACATGAAACCACTGTAGGCATCTTTCTGGATCTTTCTAAAGTGTTCGATACCCTCAATCATGAAATCCTATTCTCAAAGCTGGAACACTATGGTATCCGTGATGTGGCCCTGCAATGGATAAATAGCTACTTTTCTAATCGCTATCAGTTTGTTCGATTCAATCAAACTTGTTCTACGGTGCAGACCATAAAATGTGGTGTCCCGCAAGGTTCCATTCTTGGCCCTTTATTCTTCATACTCTACATAAACGATCTCCCTAATGCTTCAGAACTGATAGATCTTCTTCTCTTTGCTGACGATACTAGTATTTTTTATTCTCACTCTAACCCAAATACCCTAGAATCTGTACTAAATGACGAACTAAAAAATATTGAAGTTTGGTTGCGATGCAACAAATTATCGGTGAATGTCAAGAAAACGGCCTACCTCATTTTCAAGCCTAGGCAGAAAAAATGTAATCACAAATATTCTATTTCCCTCGGTGGTCAACTTTTAATACAAACCAACGCTACTAAATTTCTTGGGGTATATATTGACGAGCATCTTACTTGGAAAGATCATATCAGCTATTTAATTATGTAAACAAATGTCTAAATCAATTGGAATGTTATTTAGATCCCGCTTCTATCTATCTTCAAAAACTAAACTTACTCTGTACTACTCGTTAATTTATCCTTATATCATAATTAAGTGAAGTACGATCGTCCGGGTGAGTGTAGTCCTGAGAAGGACTGTTTGTGATGACATTGACTGACGTTTCGACAACCTGAGCGGAAGTCATCATCAGAGTCAAGTGATTTGTGTAACGTCAGTAGATGGTATAAGTACTCTGGTCGTTGATGTGATTGGTCAACGAAGTCGTGATGTTATTGGTCGACTGTCAGTTAAGCCTAGTTGTCATTGGCTGTGAAGACTGTACACAGTGATTGGTGCGTTTCGATCCGTCTTTTGTTAGTCTAATGTGTGTACGTGTATTGTTAGTCAAATTAGTAGGTCTGTTGTTTGTCTGTTGTAAACAGTGATTGGTGCGTTTCGATCCGTCTTTTGTTAAACTAATGTCTGTACGCGTGTCGTTGTCGGTCAGTCTGTTTGTCCGTTGTTTATGTCGTCGACAAGTCGTTTGTGCGGGAAGTTGTAAGCAACGGTTTAGTGGTGTCTGTTCTAAGTTCGTAAACCAGCTTTCCAGTACGATCCGTTGGTAGTAATTAGTACTGTATGTAACGCATTCGGCAGAGTCCCAGTCGATTCTGTGGTTTGTCTGTAAATGGTGTTCAGCAATGTTATTGTTGAGGTCACCATTTCTCGTCGCTCGTTTGTGTTCAGTCAGTCTTACGTTCAAGTTTCTGCCGGTCTCACCGATATAGGTGGCCTGGCAGTCGCAGCATTTGATCTTGTAAACTGCTCCTTGTCTGTTCTTTGGTTCGTCTTTGTCCTTAACGTTCGTCAGTAGTTGCCGTAAAGTGGTGATGGGTTTGTGAGCAACACGGATGTTGTAGGGCTGTAGGATGCGTGCAATGGTTTCAGATGTGCCTTTGATGTAAGGTATCGTAGCTGTGGTTACAGGTGTCGCGTTCGTGTTCGTAACGTTAGGTTCTGCACGGTAGGTGTTGCGTCTAACGAAGTCGCGGTTGTAGTTGTTTTTACTGAAAACGTTGTCTAAGTACTCACGTTCGTCTGTTAAACTGTCGTGTGAGTCGCAAACTAGTTGCGCTCGTCTCGTTAGGGTACGTATTGTCGTTGCTTTGTGTGAAGTAGGGTTGTAAGAGCATTCGTCAAGTAGTCGGTCAGTATGTGTAGGTTTCCTGTAAACTGTAGTTCGTAGTTGTTTGTTGTCAAGGGTAACCAAGCAGTCTAGAAAAGGTATCTTACCATTCTCCTCGATCTCCTTGGTGAACTGGATGTGGTCGTTCTGTCTGTTGAGGTGTTCGTGAAACTCGTCGATTTCGTCTTTGTGTAGGGCTGTAAAAGTGTCGTCAACGTAGCGTAGCCAGAGTGGTATCGTTCGTTTGTAAGTTGCTAGGGCTTGTTCCTCGATGTTTTGCATAACGATTTCAGCAACAACAACAGAAACTGGTGAACCCATAGCCGTTCCATGTAACTGTTTGTAGTGTTTGCCGTTGTACTGGAAGAAGGAAGACGTAAGGCAGAGGTTCAGTAAGTCCATAAGGTCGTTCGTAGGTAGTGGCAGTTGTAAAGTGGAGTTGTTGATGGCTAAAGTAACTGCCCTGAGCAGGATTTGAACTCACATCCCCCTGATCACTAGTCGGGTGTGATGACCACTGCACTAAAAGTTCAATCATGCTGATTGCATGGCTGATTAATCACTTAATGTGTGGCATTTTCCGTGGTACTCCCTTAGGGCCAGTTTTTCTGTGTGATAACGCTGGATCAATATGTGATTCACATGCGGACAAGGGTAATAAGTGTAATAAATAAATGTAATAAAACGTGGGTTCAAATCCCGCTCAGGACAATATAGTTAACGTTTTTCAATTTCTCCAGTTCCTTAACTCTCTTTCACAATTTCTCCTCAACTTGGACTGTGAATCCATTTGCGATCCTCCTGAAGGTGATACGCGTTTGGCTCATGGGACCTACTTAACTGACTATATATATGTATATGTATCTGTTCTATTTTGAGAGAACGTGCCAGTGCAGTGTAGGTATTCAGCAAGGGCATTACCCTTTTTTGACACTCTGCCCTGCCCTAATAATCTGAATTGGATGCAGTGATGTAACCAAGTGTCGGCCCTAACGGAAGCAGTGATTGGTGAAAATAAGAGGGGTAACTTAAGGGGGTGGGGTGCTTTTAATTTTTCCCTAACAGAGGCCTAGTGCAAAGGAGTTGTGTGGTAGCTAGTGTGTTTGAGTGAAAAAATTGCGAGCATGTTTTTTTTTTTAGCTCAGGACATAATTATCTATTAGCTTTTCGACTCAACCCCAGACATTATCATAGGTCAAGTTCAGCAAATTCAAGCTGTTATTCAACCGTGAGCTCTTCCAGATGATGAGGGCTTCTTTACCACTTGGACAGAAATCCATTGCATCAGCTGAGATTATCTTGGGTCTTGGTGTTTTTCGACTCGACCCCAGAGATTATCTTGGGTCGAGGTTAACAAATTCAAGCTGTTATTTAACCGCGAGCTCAAAACGAAATTGCAGTTTGTGATGGAAGAATGCTTTACAGTTTGCAAATCTGCTTGCCTCAGTTTTTATTTTATGTTACCAGCTCAATCAAAGCAACATGATGCTATAAAGGTTATTAGGGAGCGTTCCGGCGGTTTGATTCTATTCAATTATTTCATAGAGGCCAAGATCAGGGGTCTCGTTCCCGAGTGTCCCGCTGGTAGAAACGTTCGGTAGTTTACAGAAATAATTATTTTCTGAAATCTACTGTCCGCTTGTTTAATAGGGTTGTCCACATTATGCCGGCAAAGGATTAGGGCATCATGCAGGAATAATAGTCCAAAATTCTTTGACTCTATAAGTCTTTTAAAAACTTTGCCAAAAACATCGGATACGGCCCAGCAGGGCCCAGTTCTCGTAACTCCAGAAGACTATTCGGAAAAGCCATTTCTAAAACTGCGACCTGCTTATTATTACAAAGATGGTCTTTTACTATGATTTCAAGATACGAAAGCGAAAATTTTCATTCCTGAAAACGTTTCCCTGTTTGAGATACGTAGAAAATTATGGCACCCGAAATACACTCTCTCCTTTTATAAGAACGTTGAGGCTGAGATTTGCCAATTTTTTTTAATATGCTAAGGACATATACCCAGGTTGAGGGTCAGTAAGAACATCTTCATTTTGTTCATTCAGTTTTTTGTTGCGTTTATTTATTTATTTATTTATTTAACTTCGCCAAGGTGGCAGGGACACCGCAACAGCGAGCGCCAATTACTGCGGGCCCGAGACACAGGTCAGCACCAGGGGTGGCCATAGCCAGGGTTCGTTACGTCCCTAGTGGTTCTTTAACGTCCCATTAATTAATTGTGGAGAGTTGTGAGACGGGACCTCCGGTTTATCATCCTTATCCGAGAAGGCTAGAAAGTCTAACCATTTGCAGATGTCATTGCAAAAGAAGCACTTTCTCCTCAGTTATTTAAAGACCCTGAGTGTTGGTCCGGCCGAGGTTTGAACCCACGACCTCCCGCACGTTAGTCCGGAACTCTACCAACTGAGCCAACCGGTCGGCGATTAGCCAACCGGTCGGCGTTGTGAATCTCTGTGTCAGTGCTTTTTTTATCACAATCATTGCCTTTGTCATCAACAACAACAACAACCATCTTTATTGAGATCGTATATACTACATATACGATTTACACTGCATGTAAAAAAGAAATATGCAAAAAATGTATTGTGCTCAATTACATTAATGGCGGGCAATTTATACTTGAAAATTCGTCTGTTGGCAAATCTATTATTAAATCTTCTGGTATGAATTACCGGCTGCTATAACTGCGTCCCTCTCAAGTTATACATTGATTCTCTTTTTTTTTCGGCAGCATTTCATCATCGTCAGTCATCACTGTTATCATCAGCTTTATTGTCATTATCAGTGGCTTTCATGTCATTTCAACAACAGAGCAGTATCAAGGGGCGTTTACACGACAGATCAAAAATGGCACAGATCCGACAAAAACTGGAACGGTTCCAACACTTTTTGCAAAGAAACAGTCAGGCGGGTCCATAGTTTTTGTCGGATCCGTGCCATTTTTGATCTGTCGTGTAAACGCCCCTTCAGTCTCACTAGAGCAGCTGGGGGCATGGAACGGTAATCTGCGTAACGTAATCTGAATCAACACTGTCGTTGAGGTAGGCACAAGGCCTATTTCTCTTTCGTAAACGGTAGTTGCCTCCACTTAAAAATTTTTCAACTAGTAGAGAAAGTCTTTCTTATTAAAAAAAAAAAATGAAGTTTCCAATCCAGAATTGAACCTAAACCCCTCGCTCGCTATGCTTTTTCCCTAACCACTATCTACCTAACCACCACTACCTAACCACCCCGCTGATCGGCCAAAGACCCCGAACATTTTAATTATATAATTTCATAACTAATACATCTATAACAGGTCACCCTAGCCCTATCCCGAAATATTAAAGCAATTTAACTGGGGCCTAAACGTCTCCTTTTCTAAAACGATTTAAAAAGTTATAAATTGGCTTGTTATAACACAATCCAGAGTTCATAATTTCATCTGCCCTACTAAATGGTTGGTTACCAATGATGGTATCGACCGTTAATAATGGCAACGACCGTTTAAGAATATGGTTTCTTAATAGAGAGAGAGTATTAGTTCATTTCACGGTCCCACAGCTGTACGTCAGCAAATGAAGGGCTTCGGAAGTAACGAGAAAAGAACCCTGATTTGAAAGAGGCGAAAAAATGGCCATAAGATGCAATGCGGACGCGGTGAGGAAAAGTTTGCGGTCATGCATATCACCCTACAACCTGTTCTTGCCTGTTGTATCATTTAAATTCTGCATTACTGTTTAGCCCTCCACATACGTAATTTTTTATTTTTCTTTTCAGCAAAACAAATGCTGCCATCATTTTGTCTTTTTTTTTTTTCTTGGCGCCGTAAAAACATACACGAGACTTGCATTCTAGTCAAGCTGAATCATTTTTTTCTTGGGTCCTGCCAATTCAGATTAACCCTCTTTCCATTTTTGCATGTTTGGTCAGGCTGCACAAGTCATATTTTGAGCGAATTTGATGCTCGTTGGAGGGTAATCAGAGGACGGTATTCAGGCGTACGGGTTGAGTTACTGGGCCCGGGATGCACAACGGGAATGGCACACAACAGCTGGCTTAATGAGCAAAAGAAATCACTCTGCAGGTGCATTTCACATTCATTGGTGTCAAGCTTTTGTTGAGAGCATGAGCGCATATACGGTAAATTGCATTTCACTTTTTTTACTTCAGCATCGTTCATAGTAATTTCGATTCTGAATCGTTTGATTGCATTTTACATGTTGATCAAGTTCGAATATAGTAGAAATAGTTAAACCAAATAGTCGAGAAAGCAGGAGCGGATAAATCGTAAGTGACATCAAAACATGTCTTACACATTAAACAAATATCTAGAAATAGTTATAATCTTAGCGAGAAGTTAACGTTTTCGTCATTCGTTACCGTCTACATCTTTGCTAAAGTTCCTTCCTTGCGATAGGAGATTGCGGGGTATTTGCAATAAACAAGAGACAATTAATAATAATGTAAACACACACTCTTAAGATTTTATCATTCTTGATATTTTCGGGATTATATATTTATTGTAAGGGAGTATGGGGTAAAGCAAGTATATCTTAGGTTAATTCCGTGAGGCTTATGAGCCATCACTCGCACGTAAGGACTCTTTCTATTAGCAACTGTGTGTCGACTTCATGAATAAATCAGACTACCGACTGTTTGGTTCCCAGGGCGGAAGAAAGCCAACCCTGAGCACGAGCTACAGAGAGAGTCCTTACATTAATTATTATATTCGCTACACACAAAAAATAAATAAATAGTTGCGGTTTTAACTGTTAGCAAAGAAAAGTAGAGTTTAAAACAGGTTCTGTAGCTTAAAGAAATTGTTGCCTTAGCGATCTAAGTTTGCCGGAAAACTCCTTACTCTTTCAAAAGTGTTTTCCGCCGTCAATTAGGAAAATAAGTAATTTCCAAAACGAACCTTGTTTATTTAAGGAGCGCTACCGCTCACACCTTCACAGCAGAACTCGCATACTAATCAGTTCTGCTTGCCTCATTAAAATCTAGCTTAGCCACGTATCCTAACACCTTTTGAGTTCTTTGTTCTCAGCTGAATTATTTACAGCTAAATTTTACTTACCTCTTCAACTTTAAACTAAAATCTGTTTCGACAGAATCTTAGTAAAATTTGATTACTTTCAGACTAGTGATTTCAATTGTTGTATAAGAATTCAGCCTTCAAGATATTTTAAGTTTTGCAAATTTTTGCACGGACTGTTGAGCTCAGCTTAATTTCAATTCTTTTAATTTTCCGACTTTGATCACCTGGAAACACCTACTTTCTAGATATGAATGTTATTTACCTTTGTAAAAATCAATTAACTTAATAGCTTAGCATAAATAGACCATGCTCTGTAAGCTTGAGTTAGTTGGGTTAAGAGTTGTTGTTCAGTTGGTTTAGAGTTGGTTTAGAACAGTCAAGCGGTGTGCTACAGAATAAAAGCCGTCAACTACAAAATCTTGCAGTGAGCCTGTTATATAAAATCTGTCCCGTAACAATAATAATAATAATAATAATAATAATAATAATAATAATAATAATAATAATAATTTATTACTTAGAAGGATAATACTGGGAAGGATAATTTTGTTCCTCTTTAATGGTAAAGCAGATTACAGTTACAATAGTGACTTGGCGTCTAATAGTTCATCTTTCCGAAAGGCGTAAAATTCAAACTTTGTTTGACAATACCAAAATTCAAACAAGCAAACACATTGTAAAGAAAAATAGAATTTTATTTCTAATTCTACTTCCTGTTAATTATAATGCTCTTTGTTTTCTGTGGTCAATATCTTCAACCCCATTTTGCCTTAGCTGTTTTTAGTTCTTGAACCTGGAGGAGGAGTAGCTCTCAAGTGCAAGACTTGAAGTCTACAGCTCTTTCTTTGGACGTCAACAAAATAAGATGATGCCTCATGAAGCGGAAATTACGTCACTGGTTCTAGATAACCGCATCTCAGTTGGATTTCTCGATTTTGCAAAAAACGAAAAAGTGGTCCAAATTGAACCAAACCGACCTAAGTCAGCACTTAAACGATAACAGGGCACAATGTTATATAGTTAGAATAATAAGATTACTAAAAAATCACAAAGTTTAAAAAAACATGATTGTCAAAATCTTGCTGTCGTGGGAAAAGGAGGACACACCCTGGAAAAAAAAACCGCACCAAATTGTTGCAAGGTAAATTAATAGTCATTTTCCCGATAATAGAAAGTTAGGAGTACTCGGCATCATGCACGCCCCCGGCTTTGGTCCCACTCTCGCAACCAGGCTAACGCAATGGGGTTAAAACGTCTTTTATACTAAAATGATATTGTTCCAAAAAAATTACATCCTATTTGTTACATAAAAGTATACCGGCAATAACTTATATTCTACAATACCTTCCTCATATTACATTTCTTCATATATATTTCCTTGTTGCAATATAAACAAAGCTATGCCATAATTATTAAAGGGAACTATGGCTATATCAATATCCGTATCTCATCCATGAAGATGATCGAAAAGGATACCTAATATCTATCTATTTAAAGTTCATACTAGGACTGAGTTCACCGGTACTTTCGTTTCTTTCGGCTAATCACTAATTTTGTGGGAAACATTGCCGGTACACATGACATCGACATACTTTCCTTTCTCTTCCTGAATGACAAATTGCAATTTTACTGGACACTCGGGGCGCTTGCATTCTGCAGCCCCTCTAAAGAACGGTGCTGAGTGCATCTTGCGAGAGTTTTCGGATCTCACGTGGTTGTTCTTGTAGCGCAAATTGCACCATGGATTGATTGACTTGACTTTAGAGCTGAAGATTTGGGTCCACTGCCCACCCAACAGTCTCCCTCCACTCGGGAATCTCTTGATGGGAATCTTTGCCCAGTCATTGTTACTGAGCTTGAATTTTGCTCTTGTGTTATGGGTGGCCATCTGAAAATAGTTATCCTCCTTCTCAGAGTCGGAGTCATCAACGATCTAAACCAAAAGTAATATTCAATGACACTAACTACTCACTAACAGAGACTGAGGTCTTTACGCGCAAATCTCAACCTGAGGCCTTGCCGTACTACCATCAATACAACAAGGCCTCGCGATCGAATCTCTCGAGTCTAATAACTTGTTTATTGTAGTCTAACCTACATTAAGCGGAACCATGAGAGAGCGGTCAGTTGTTAAAGCCCCGAAAATTACTTCCTCTTATTTCTGTAGTATTTGCCTCTATATTAAGCGGTCACACCTCTATTGGGCGGTCGCGGTCACCCAACGAGACGTTTCTATTGTGTTGACCTGTCTTAAAAAATCACTTTAAGTGTAAACAAAAATCACCCAAATTTGATGCCAAATAGCCTACCAGGTAATAGAATTCCGTGATTATTCTCGTGAGCAAATCATTCGAGTGGCAGAAATTGATGTTTGTACTTCATTCGATGTGGTATATAAAATGACGTTCTCCTTGTTTTCGTGTATTCTGAGCTGCATACTTTATTAAACAGTCACTTCGCCAGTCCCTGGGGGTGACCGCTTTATACGGGCTCCACAGTACATCACTCAAAAGAACAAAGAAAGGAGACAACAGCTAAGTTAGAGTTGATTCACAGCACCAACTCCCTGGTAATTTAACACTGTGTCTTCGCTGTATTCCTGAAATTCAAGCTCGTCAAGGTAATAGAATTCACTCTCAGATTGTTCATAGTCACTCATCGTCTTTATCGGCAACAATTTTCAGACAAAAATGCAAACTGGCCTTTGAATTGCCTTTTGGTTTGTTTTTGCATAATTCGCAATGGGCTTGAGGGAATAATGGTCTAAACGCGTCACGTGACTGAACATTATGGTTGGCCATTCGTTTCAAAATTATGACACGGTATACGTGCGGTTTTTGCCCACATATATTTGTAGTTTTCCCTGTTGTATAGGTTATTATCCCACGTATATGAAAATATTCACCTCATGTGTTCGATCAACGCAAACCTACATTTACCAAACTCGCTTGTGATCACATACATGCGCCCAAAAAACGCACGTATACAGCTCAGCTCAACATACTCGTGTATGCGTGCGGTCGCAATTAAATGTTTGTAAAAGGAGCATTGAATTTTACCGTCAGCCATAAACCATCGTCATTTACAAGGAATGAAAAGTCACTGAAGGGCGAAGGGAAAATGGCTGGCGTCTCGTCGCGACTGTTGATTGGCTCCTTGGCTCAAAAACGAGGGGGGAAGGTAAGCTTACCCAGTTGTTACCTTTAAGTAAACGAATGAACCATGATACACGGAAAGATTGCAGTTTATTTGCGTCTCCTGATCACAGTGTGTATTGTAACCTTCAAGGAAGACTGTTCCCGATCCCCGAAGTACAAAATATCACCATCTCTGAATTATAGCTTTAGGAAATAATTATAGGTTGCAATTTTAGGAAATAAGGGTAAGAAAGGATCTGGAAGACAAACGTAAAATTTTCTTGAAGCGTGGATTTAAGCCTACCGTAACGAAGTGATATCTTTCAATTCTCCAAGGTCTTGATTTAATACTGCCGTCAAGAGCAAATTCGATGCTCCTTATACAAACATTTAATTGCGACCGCACGCGTACACAAGTTTTTGTTGAGCTGAGCTGTATACGCGCGTTTGTTGGGCGCATGTATGTGATCACAAGCGAGTTTGGTAAATGTACGTCTGCGTTGATCGAACGCATGAGGTGAATATTTTCATGGGATAACAACCCATACAACAGGGAAAACTACAAATATACGTGGGCAAAAACTGCGCGTATACCGTGTCAATTTTGAGACGAATGGCCAATCATAGAATATTACCCAGCTAAAACTGGGGAATATTCGGTCCAATATACACTTAGGGCGCGTTTTTTTATTCACAATTCTGGAATGAGAATGACCAGAGTGGAAAATGCGCGCGTTTTTCTATTCCGCATTCCTATTCCGTAATGGACAGAACGCCATTCGATCCATTCTGCTCCCTGGGGCAGAATGAACAGAATGCTGCGATTGAAAATCCAAGCATTCCGTACCAACCATTCTTATTCCAGAACTGTGGATAAAAAAACGCGCCCTTAATGTATGGTCCCGAGGGAAACAGTTAGTTTTTTTTTTCCCTTGAGTCCTGATGTTTCCCTCGACTTCGTCTCGGGAAACATCAGGCCTCTCGGGAAAACAAAACTAGCTAGTTTCCCGAGGGAGCATACATTAAAAGCAGTTTGTTATGTATTTGGACTTTCCCTTAATTAAACAATCATGTAGCAAAAACAAACAAACAAAGACAGCACAATTTCTTTACTTACAATCGTCAATCCTGCTGAATGAATAAACACGTGAGCTTGTGCTTAAGATCACGTCAATTTTACTTTAGTCATGCACTGATCACGTGCTGTTGCATTTGGCACACGGGCAACAACTGGGCAATTGTATCCCGGTCGAGATACATTTGAATTTGATCAGCGGCACGTGACCAAGAATCAACCAATCACAGTGCTTGTTCTGCTGATTGAAAGTCTCGGTATATAACAAAGTATTCCCCAAATTAATGCGTTGCGAAAAATATTTCAAGGATAATAAATACAATAGTCTCCATTTGAGCTCACAATTTTCCTTGAGCTTCGCTCTCCGAAATTTGTTCGCTTCTCGGAACAGATACTGTCCGCGGACAAATATCGGAGCATATTTTCGCGCGAAACGGAGACTATTGTTTATGTATAGCCTGTTTCAGGTTCTACTAAAGATCTCTGGGGCAGGAGAGAACAAGCGAAGAAAATTCAGCACGATGGGGAATCCAACTTTCACTTCTTTTGAAGATGTATGTTGAAGCAAACGATAGGTGAACTTCTTCTTCACAATTTGACATAAGCATAAGCATAAGCATAAGCAAAATACATGTGTGAATCGGGGTTACATAAGCATAAGCATAAACATAAACATAAGCATAAGAAAAAGATATGTGTGAACCGGGGTTATATAAGCATAAGCATAAACATAAGCATAAGGAAAATAGATGTGCGAACTGGGGTTATATAAGCATAAGCATAAGCATAAACATAACATAAGCATAAACACAAGCATAAGAAAAATATATGTGTGAACCGGGGTTATATAAGCATAAGCATAAGCATAAGCATAAGCACAAGGCAAGGAATGGAACTTTTTCCATTCCTTGTGCTTGTAACTTCCTTGTAACCCCGTTTCACACATGTATTTTTGTTATGCTTATGTTTACGCTTATGCTTATTGTAGGGATGTTTCGTGTAAGTTACATGAACAGTTATACTTCGGGAAGTCCTACATAACGAGAGGAGTGTAAAACGAGAGCATGGTGAGCGACGTTTGATATTAAAGACTTGTCGTTGTGTTTAATCCGGCTCATCTAGTTTAATCTGTTCTTAGTATTCTACACTTATGCTTATGCCAAAGTGTGAACCAGCCCTTTAAAATCAAAGTTGTTACGACACGCATTGTTTTGTCACCTTTGTCATTGTACTGAGTATACCATTTATTGCTGGAGGGTTACATTAACAGCAACACCTAGTTCATTACCAGAAATTCGGGACATTTCGTTCACGCGATGATTTGTGTCTGCGGTTACCCTTGAAACGAAGGGAGCATGGTCACGGGCATCAAATTGCGAAAACAACAAGGAGCAATTGGAAAGGCGGACGGAGTCGAGCGAGCGATTACAAGACCGCGATTTCAGCGACTTTAAGCTTACATTTTTAGAGCGGTATTCAATTTTTTGACTGCAACTGTACTGACAAATCGAGTATGTTTGTCATTCATAATAATTGGCGTGATTTTTCGCATTTAGGAGTCTGTAGATATTTGAAACAGCGGTAGAAAGCGTAAAAATGTTAGGCTGCTAAGCTGACATTATGTGCGAAGAAAGCTATGGAAAGTGGTTGTTCTTCGCGTTTTTTCACATCCTGCAGGACATCCGCGCGCCCAGATGAAGGCTACATCCATTCGTGAAAAAGGCACCTCTTCGGTGCCGATTGGCAGTTTTCTGTTTTATCGTGGAAGGTTTATTTAACGTATTTAAAGAGATCGTAATTTGAAGAAAATTTTGAGGGGTCGGCACCGATAGAAGCATGAAAGACACGGACAGCTCGAAGCTTAGAAGTCGAGGTAAGTGAAGGTTTTTTGATCAAATTACGAAGCAAGTACCAGCGTGAATCCTTGTTATTTTGACGCTATTTGGCGGCTCGAAGAAATGCTAAAAAAACCCTTCGCTTCGTAGTGCAGTTGCATATTATTTATCAGCGAAAGGTCGGCACATAGAATTTAATTAATTTGAACTGCCAAAAATTGAGATTTTATTTTAGATCCCATACATTTCTTTACAACATCGGGAAGCCATTTTTTTTTTGTTTCATTTGATTGACGTGCGGTATTCGTGGCGCAATATGACTCGGATTTCTGGTAATGTAAAATCAGCTAGTTTATAATGGGGAAATCCCGGCTATCTTTAAAACGAGGAACGGGGAATCGGGGAATGGGAATGGGAATGGGAATGGGAATGGGAATGGGGAACGGGGAACGGGGAACGGGGAACGGGGAACGGGGAACGAGGAATCTTTAAAACAGGGAATCTTTAAAAGCGGGAATCTTTAAAACGGGGAATCTTTAAAACGAGGAATCTTTAAAATGGGGAATCTTTAAAACGGGGAATCTTTAAAAGCGGGAAGCTTTGGGAATATTGAATCAACTAAAATCAATTTATTCATTCTATTTGAACCGCACGCTAAAGGATACTTGTTTAGCGGGCTAGTGGAGCGAGATTTGCGGCTGTAGTAGGTTCAGATTTGGCGTTAGGGTTATCTATGGTACGGCGGTGTTCATTAAATCGGTCTTTTAAACGTCGTTTAGTCTCTCCTATGTATTGTAAGTTACAGCGGTTACATTGAATCATGTAGATGAGGTTTAAAACGAGCAAGCCATAAAATCTTTTAGTGAGCTGACCTGGCCTTCTCCTCCGAAAACGCTAAGGTCAAAATAAACATATTCCAGTATAACGGCCACTGGATCGTGGCATACAGCTTTGAATCCAACTATGTTGTCGTGCTTGAGGTCGTACAACAACCTAGCCTCTTTGGCGAACGCATCGATGAAGTCGAGTGAAAACCCGAGCAATTTCTTAACAACAACTGTTTCACCTTTTCTGGCCGAATGTCCGTCCTTCCTCCTCGTGTATTCGGTAACAAAAACGGCTCCAAACGATCCTTGCCCGATAACATCTTGTCCGCCGAGATCAGTCCACTTAAATTGTGGAAGACCTTCGAAGCGACCGATTCTTTTTTTCTTGGAAGTAAATGCAATGGGTATTTTGAAGTTGTCTTCGCAAGACCGCATCGCGAAGAAAGAGGTATCGTGAAGCACACAATGACGGATTAGGCGCGAAATTCCCGCCAAAATATCTAACAACCGATCGATGAGAGTTTCTGTGTCAGATAGCCATGGGTCGCACTTGAGACAAAACTTAGACAAAACTTGATAACCAAAAAATCCGTCAAATTCCTGTCATCAGTTGACCACGCCAAGTGCGACCTACTTGTCTCGACGCAGACAAAAACTTGTCTACGGAGACAAATCTTTAAAAGTGCCGTCGCCTGCCTCAGAGCACGACTTTTTGCGAACAACAAACAAAAATTGTTTTTCTTGCAGTAAACCTGTCAGTCAATTCAGTGAACTTTAAAATTTTTTCCGCTTCACATTTCACTTTTTGTTGTGACTTTCGTATCGTTCCCGGCTAATAATGAATTCAGGATTTCGAAACAATTTTCCCGGTTTTTGGGACATCCATTCTGATCAAATGATCAACCCAAATGAAGTGCAAGACCGCTATAGGCCAGGGGCCGGTTCCTGAAAGGTGTGATACCTCTATTCCAGGGATAAATGTGCCTTATTCAACGGATAAATAACTAAATAAGGCACATTTATCACTGGAATAGAGTTATTACACTTGTCAGGAACCGGCCCCAGAGCAATTGTTCTTGAGGCAGCAAATTCCGCAGAACACCTTTCCATCAGCGGCGGCATCGTTAGCTGCATTTACGTTGAGAACATAGAAATAAAAACCTAGAAACAGAGCGAACTGGCGCGGATTCATTGCCGTCGTTCTATTCTACACATTGAGCAGGAAATAATAATTTATGCGGTAAAATTAAAAAAAAAGCGCCAGAAGTGACAGGTCTTATGTTTACTTTACGTTGATGTCTCTGATGTTTGTCTCTACAGTGCGACCGCCACTCAAAATAGATCAAAATGAACTAATAAATCAAAATCAAAACCGTTCAATAGATAGAGTCCAGAATTTGGGAAAAGAAAGAAAGGAAATATCACATTTAAAGCTGAGATTTGCTTGGAGACGCCATGCTGGCCGGAAATCAACAGAAACATCTGTCCCTGAGTTTGCCACACAAGCGTGGGAAACTCAACAAAAATTACAATATTACTTTTTCTAATACTGATAGCCAAATTCCAGGAAATACATCACTTTTTAGCAAACAGTACAGCTCTCTCGGCCGCCGTGTAAATGTCGCGTCACGCAAAGCTTAAAATTCCAACGTAGTCTATCCCACTGTGTGTGCCATATATTTGTCGTTGAGTAGTACGTCTTTCCATTAGTACTTGATAACGGTAGGACAAATATCTATCGCTGCCAAACTCAATTTAAAAACGTGACAGTACGGAGTTGAGATGAATTGAAGCGGTTCGATTTTTCTGTTGGTGTAGCGGATCTCAAAGAGTAAGAATCGAGATTTGAACCGCTCCACTAGCCCGCTAAACAAGTATCCTTTAGCGTGCGGTTCAAATAGAATGAATAAATTGATTTTAGTTGATTCAATATTCCCAAAACTTCCCGCTTTTAAAGATTCCCCATTTTAAAGCTTCCCGCTTTTAAAGATTCCCCATTTTAAAGATTCCTGCTTTTAAAGATTCCCCGTTTTAAAGATTCCCGCTTTTAAAGATTCCCCGTTTTAAAGATTCTTGCTTTTAAAGATTCCCCATTTTAAAGATTCCCGTTTTTAAAGATTCCCTGTTTTAAAGATTTCCCGTTCCCCGTTCCCCGTTCCCCGTTCCCCGTTCCCCATTCCCATTCTCCGATTCCCCGTTCCTCGTTTTAAAGATAGCCGGGAAATCCCTCTTCGAGGACACATTGTGGTTTTGTCAAACCCAGGAGACATTGTTGCGCCTTCGCGTATCACTGCACTCCGTGCAAATCATCGCAAAGGTTGTAGACTCTGGAAATCTACCTTGCAAAAATTACAGGTTTGAATGTGAATTTCAGTACGTTGTTTTATCCTTGTCGGTTGTTTGCAAAATACCTTTTTTAACGAAGTTAATGAAAAACGTGCTCCGTTCGAGGCAATAAATTGAATGTGCTTCCAAGTGACTCGCAATTCGCTTGCATTGCTTTCGCGTAGTTTACTCTAGGCGAAAATGAACGAATTTAAATAGTTTTTATGTAGAAAAACATGATATGAAGCTTTATCAGTTGACTTTGTTGTCGTTATTGTTGAATTTTACATAACTATAAAACAACTTGTTGCGTTCATACGAAGTACAGTTCATGCTCGCTTTTTGCTTTGGCGTTGTCTATTAAACAGTGGCATTGCACAGCCTGCAACTCAAACGTGTGCGTTTTCCACCAATCGAACCAGTAAGTTCACTAATCGAACTAGTATGTTTACTTGTTTTATTGTTATGTTCCTGTGGCAGCTCGCATTTATTTAATTTGCTTTGCTTCTGTATATTGAATCGTGAATACTAGTTGGATAACTGAACCAGTGTGTTCGCCATCGATCGAACCAATGAGTTCACACGAATAGAACCAGTGTGTTCCGCGCCATTGACCGAACCAATGAGTTCACACTAATCGAACTAGTGTGTTCATCTGTCAGCTTATTTTACATTCGTATTTGCATTTTAATATTAGTACGTATGAAAAAATTCGGACTGTGGGTAACTCAGGCTCCAAGGGGTGTGGGTAACCATTCAAATTTAGCGTTAACATCGTCCAAGACATCCCACGTCTTGTTTGCAATTACGAACGAAAATCGCAAAAAATAACGCTCCCAATAATAAGTATCCACAAGGTAGCTAACCATCGTAAAAGGGAAAGAATGTTTTCTTTCTGTTTTCCCCTATTCGCACTCTATACGCTTCATGGACTCACCACTCTGTTTCGGACAAACTGTTGCACTGGAATCTGGAAGGGCTTGCGAGGTATGTTTATTTATATATACATCAATGCCAATTGGGTCTTAACGAAACGACGAAGAATAGTAAAAATAGAAAAAAAAAAATGATAAGATTTGTCTCGGTTGAAATTGCTAAGAAGTTGTGTGCTCTCAGCGGGAATCGAGCCCCAGACATGGGTTCCAGCCCCCCTGGGGACTCCATCAGAACTTTTTCTGAGCAATTAAAATTGAGGCAAAAATTATCACTGGCCATTTTTATGCTAGAGAGGCTTAACACGTCCAGAGGCATTATGCGTCTGTTATTTTATCCGTTTGATGTAAATATTTCAGGCTGCGTGATGTTAAATAAATGTTCTAAGGCGCAGTTTACCTGCAGGCAAATTTTAATGGATGATATAAAATGCGTGATTCACATGGTATTTTTTAAAGATGTTTGATCGCATTACTACCCTTTGTAACACCGCTTGAACTACCAAACCTAGAATAATAAAGAAACACAAATTGGGCAAATAGCAACAATGTGCTCTCTCGTGAACAAAGAGACTTCTGACCAGGCCACCATCGTTGAAGCTACCAAATTGTCAGGTAACTTCTCTTCTCTTACAATAATATAATGCCAATAGGTAATATAATTTCTTCGTTTTACACATCCCTTCCTGTTAACTCCTGAAGCCCCCACTGTTAGTATAAACGGAGACCAGAGCTACGCCTTTTGAATCGTCACAAGAGGCCTTAGAGGAGATATAACGTTTGGCTTCGAATGATGTATATGCCAAATAAATTATATATGAACTGTGAAAATGAAATCAAAGGAAGAATAATCCTCGCAGTAGTGAACGCAATTTATGTAGCAACGTAAAGAAGCCTGAAGGAGGATGGTACTGCTCCCAACGTCAGTGGCTTCATAACTCAGTTGGCTAGAGCATCGCACCGATATCGCGAGGTCAAGGGTTCAAACCCCGTTGAAGTCCTGAATTTTTTTCATGCTTCTTTACGCTTATTACATGAATTGTGTTCACTACTGCGAGGTTCATTCTTCGTCACTTGAATTGTTGGATTCATCGTTGAGTGAACACAATCTCCATGAATGTTAGGATAAGTGCATTTCATATCCAAACGGGCTTTGTTACCAGTTACGGATCCAGGCCTTTCTAGTAAGCAAACAAACATAAACTACAAAATTAACAAGAACAAATATCATGAACGCTATGTACCAGGTGCCGTTAAGATCTTTGCGAGGATATTGCTGCATGGTAAGAGGCGATTGTATCTTACCTGTAAGGGCACGTGGGCTACCACTGAAACAGCCGTTTCTTTGCGGCTCACGGGTACCATGATAACGCCTGGGCGCTGTTGTTGCTCGTCGTGAAAAGAAGACGAATGGGGAGAAGCATTCTGAGGACGCTCATGACAGATGCACTGACAGTTTTTTATAGGGCACGTGCGGTTAGAAACCACGATGTTGTTTTCCGGTGGTTTTGACGCCTGCAGCCAGTCTGGATGGTACTCTGGAGAAGAGCTGCTGTTCTCGTAGGTTGGAATAGGTTGGTACACAGTCGATGTTGGCCCGTCTTGGGAACATTTCATTTGAAAATTTGGCACTTGCATCTGCGTAGTCCAGCCATAAAACGGGATTGTAGATAAAGAAGTCACTTGCCCGAGGAGATCGTCCCTGTTTTTGGACGTCATCTGGGCAGGTGAGAAAATCTGTCGGTGATAGTTAATTAAGATGGAAAATCTCATGCGGTTTATTTCTAGATTTTAGAAAAGCCTTTCATAAATTCAAAATGCTACTGTAGGTTTGCATTTACGATGGCTAAAGCGGGGCCAGGAAATCAAGCAACCACTCCCACATTCAGTACAGTCGATGTCTCGACTGCACTGAATGTTTCCAATGTTGTCACTGCCCCAGGTCGGTTTTCTCTTGGGTTTCGATAAGAATCCTTGAATCGTACTGTCATACTGTCGCGTGCAACAAGGCGACGGATTCTAGAGTCTCTGGAGACATCTGCTTTATAACAGACGAGCCATTCGTTTTGGCCCTTTCTCCAGCAGTGACTATCTGTGTGTCATAATACAGGATGTTGCTTTACCGCGGGAACAATGTCGAAACGGCAAAAGGGAACATGGGGAATTTCCGGAATTTACAATTGATACCACAACAAAACACAAAAAAAACCTTCGATGCTATTTTGGCCGAGTAAAAACACTGAACCCTTAAAAAGGTACGCCGGCACATAGCTGTATACCATGCGTGCGCGTTTGGTCGTCGTGTACCTGTAAGCGATGAACACACGTTTGAAAAAGTAGGAGGTACAAAGAAAAAGCCGACAGTCCCTTTCCGAGGAGTAAGAAAGAAAAACATTTTGCTGATAGAAAAAGCCATTTATTTGGAGGGCTTACTTAACGAACGTTGGGATGTGAAGCATCGAAAGTTACCGAAAGTGAGCGTAACACTTAATGTTTGCAGGTTGTTTATGAAAATATCCCGCATGACGTTCTATTCCACATTCTCACCTCTTTCTTTACCTGCTTGTCGGGCTGCTTGCCAACGCCAACCCATGGCGGCTGATCAGTCGGAGGATTTACAAGTTCCTCATAGCAATCTTCAGGTAAGGATCGGTCAGTGACACTCAGTGGACCCGCTTGAAAGATGGACTCTCTTGGCAGTAGATCCATGGCCACTTGATGGTCGGTACTGTTGCGAAATGGCTGTGTATTTTCTCGCTTTACACAAATCTCACTTCCCATATCCATCAGGAAGCTATGCTTGTTGTGTGTGGTGTTTTCGCCCATCTTGCAACGGCCACTTAGGATTACTTCATTTATCGAATACATCATGACATGCTGCTGTGTAAAACCATAAAACTGAATGAAAAGGAAGTAAAGCGTTATCCCTTCCATTCAAATGTTTTTCAGGGGCTCATGCCGAAGCCCAAAAGAAGCAAGATTTGCAACTATAATTCGCCCCAGCTTATTTGCTGTGAAACTGGTTATCAATCGGAATGAACACAACAATAGTGCAAACTCGTTTTTGGTTTTATAAGGATGGTTCAGTAGGGAAATACGGTCATACCTCTTGTTGAAGTCAAGTGGCCACTGCCAAATCTAGCTGGCCGTACAGTGGAATACGGCCCGCAAAACTGACCAATCACAGCGCGTACTGAGAGATAATAAAGTAACTGTAGCATAAAAAGAACTTGCAAGGGGCAAACTTTTAACTTGCGTTACACTTAAGTGGCAATGTGCCACAACACAATGAAATCTGCGTCATGTAGTGAGCAGTCCTAACGGTGTCGATAAAGCCATTTGGTAAAATGTAAGTTTCTCTTAACCAGCTCTTGCTGAAACTTTCCCATATACACAGTATTTATTTCCCCTCGCTCTCTTACAAATCGGCCCACCGAAAATTAACCGTTTAGATACCAAGTATCCTTAGTTTTTTTCAGTAGTAATTTGACGAAAACTAGTCTGCAATGCTGGGCTTCTCCGTATAAGGATATGTTAATACAATATCTGCGGTTTTAAGACCCCACGGGCTCAAGTTTAGTTGTCACGTGGTCCACATCAGCGGTTGATGTTTACTGAACCATTTGATATGCTGAAATCTGGTAGGTTTATCGCTTTTTTAGTGTTCTTCCAGCTATTTTTCTCGACAGACGCTAAGCCTTTAGGCCAGCATCATTAAGCTGGTATGAGGGTGGAGGCAAGCCTCTGAAAGAAAACAAAGGCGAGAGGTGGTTTCATACTGACTGTGGCATCAACGATGTTTTGTAATAAATATGGCTGTTCACGAGTGAAGGCGGTGTCTCTCTGACCGTTTTGTGGAAGGATTCCAGGACCTACCCAGGCAATTTAGGCACGCTTTGATTTCAATCGATGTGATATTTTGCTGGTAGGACTGGGTGGCCAGACGCCCAGAGGAAAAATTCTATAAAGGGGGAATCGGGAGAGTTCTATACTCGTGTTATGGCGGATTTACCCGGAATTCTTTTCGGGCACCAACGAGACAAGTTGAGATACGCGAGACTGGCTCTTAAGAAATGGCTAAAGCACGGGCAGCAGAAAACGTGATTTCTTTTCGGGAACCAACGAGACAAGTTGAGATACGCGAGACTGGCTCTTAAGAAATGGCTAAAGCACGGCCAGCAGAAAACGTGAGGACAAACCTTGCAGCCGGATACCAGGGTCTGGCTTTAAGGCTTGCTGCTGAAGTAGGTTTACCAACAAGATTTTCCATTAAAAAATTTGACTACAAAGAAGTGCACTGTTTGGTGTTGCTCTTTGACCAAAAAAGTAGCCTTCACGGGAATATATAAACCCAAAATTGACCTGCTCCCAACGTCAGTGGCTTCATAGCTCAGTTGGTAGATCATCGCACCGGAATCGCGAGGTCATGGATTCAAGCCTCGTTGAAGTCCTGAATTATTTTTTTTTCAGGCTTCTCTACGCAATTGTAAAAATTGCGATTACAACTGCGACGATCATTCTTCATTTGATTTCATATCCGCAGTTCACATATGATTTCTTTCACAAGACTATTTTCGTCGGTATGCGACGGTTTGCCTAAAGGGTTAAGGTATGGACTCGTGCTCTGCTCATTAACAATTCAAATCATTTTAATCCATTGCCGTAGATTATTTCCCAACTGACGATGGCAGTGAGAACCACCGAAACATGTCTTGCAAACAGATGTTGGTAACATGGAATAGGCTTGTTCCCCTACATACAATTTCGATAATTCGGCGACAGAAGCGAAAATTCGAATTTCTCTTTTTTTGACCCAAAAGACCCTTTTAGTGAAATCTTTTCAAAAATAGTATTCAAACGTTCCAGCGATTTATTATTTTGGCAAAAATCAGGAATGTTCGTGATCGGCCTCAGCGCGCATGAAATCCCGGGAACATTAGCTCATTTTCAAATCGCAAGTACAAGACAAGCAAAACATGTCTTCCATTGACGTTTTCACAGTTGATAAAAAAGTTAAACATATGGCAAGACGGTCACTTCACCACTCAGAAAAAAAATGGAAATCATGCGCGCAACTGCAGTACGTTCGTGCTCAACAATGAGCAACATACCCAGTTTCCTGTTTCGTTACTTTGTAAATAATCATTTAATCGTTTAATATTTCCAACAAGATCAAATAGATAAATAGATAAAGATAAAATATTAACGAATGTGAATATCCTTTTCTTCGTGTTGCGATCCTGACTTTTGACTTGTGCGATTTGTGCTCCCAATTAAGAAAGCCGTTATTGTCCTTTCGCGGGGAATTGTGGTTAATATTCAACTCGTTTGTGAAATCTGGCAATGCGTTAGATTCCTCCAACATTTCAAGCTTTGGTTTATTTATTGCTTTTAGGATCTGAAAGTTAACTAAGCGTGGTTACTTTGGGTTAAAAGCACCAAATTTGGCCTTGTAACAGTATTCAATAACCTAACATGGTTTGATGCTACTCTGGGCCCGGTTGTTCGAAAGCCGATTAACGCTAATCCAAGATTAAAAGTTAACCAAGGCGGTTATTTCTCTATCCCCAAACGTTGTTCAATGCTGATATTCTGCAAAATTTTAGATTAGGGGAAGTCAATCCTGAAAAACAAAAAGCAGTGGAAACAACTTTCATCCAAAAGTTAAAAACTGCATCCAAAGTTTACCCTAATCCTGGATTAGGTTAATCGGCTGTCGAACAGCCGGGCCCTGGTTTGAAGTTTGATGAATGTAACTTAAAAAGTTACAATTCACGACCCAACGTTTCGACACTCCTGTCTAGTGTCTTCATCAGGGGTGATCTAGTGTTGCAAAAAGGAGCCTTTTATACGCTTACTAATTAACGACCTTTTGTTTTGATGAGGTGTAAATAGGTGTCAGGTAAAAGGCCGCCATCGTCACGGTTTAAAGGAGCGTGGGCGGAGTTGATGTGCCAAGCTTCCAAACAAAGCCGTTGATGGTACCGCCGGTTAGTGGTGATAATTTTGGAATTATCCCACGCTATTGTACGGTTGGTTTGGCAAGCATGTTCCGACAAAGCGGAATTTTCCTTTTTGCAAAGAAAAACTGCTTTTTGATGCTCTTTTAAACGCGTGCCAAGCTGACGCTTGGTCTGTCCGATGTACTCATGATCACAGTCATTGAATGGAATAGAATAAACAGCGTCAGTTCGTTGTTCTTTCAACACAAGATCCTTAGGTTTGGCAAAAATATGACTCAACGTCTGAAAAGGTTTTTTGCCAAACCTAAGGATTCTGTGTTGAAAGAACAACGAACTGACGCTGTTTATTCTATTCCATGCAATGACTGTGATCATGAGTACATCGGACAGACCAAGCGTCAGCTTGGCACGCGTTTAAAAGAGCATCAAAAAGCAGTTTTTCTTTGCAAAAAGGAAAATTCCGCTTTGTCGGAACATGCTTGCCAAACCAACCATACAATAGCGTGGGATAATTCCAAAATTATCACCACTAACCGGCGGTACCATCAACGGCTTTGTTTGGAAGCTTGGCACATCAACTCCGCCCACGTTCCTTTAAACCGTGACGATGGCGGCCTTTTACCTGACACCTATTTACACCTCATCAAAACAAAAGGTCGTTAATTAGTAAGCGTATAAAAGGCTCCTTTTTGCAACACTAGATCACCCCTGATGAAGACACTAGACAGGAGTGTCGAAACGTTGGGTCGTGAATTGTAACTTTTTAAGTTACATTCATCAAACTTCAAACCAGAGTAGCATCAAACCATGTCTGATTGTCCACCTGGTTGCAGTGTGAACTTGAACATACCTTATTCAATAACCTGATTAATTTTAGCTTCGTGTCCATCCCAAATTTCTCCGGGAGGTCACTTTTCCAAATTCAGCATGGTTATAGTATTGAATGAGCTCGTTAAATTTAGTTATGGGCCCATCCATTACTCTTTCTGAGAGGTCATTTTCCTGGATGTAGAAGGGAGGGGTGGGTACCTTACGGAAAAAGTTAGTAAACCTCCAGCCTGGCGCTGTGACTAGCAGATTTGTTTATAACAAATTAACAAAAACAGGTCCAGGTGGAGAATCCTCAAGAGGTGGGTGCTTGAGTTATTGGGGGATGGGTAAAGCATGAACCATTAAGTTAAATCTTAAGATAGGAGAAGACTTGACTTTTCCATGTAAAATTAACCAGCTTGAGGGAGACTTCAATACGAGTCTCTTTTACATCACATGGTTGGAGTTTAAAGGTCTTTGGCATCGTTTCTGCTTTACATGGACCTCACCGCCGCTCACAGTCTTCTTCACATTTGCATAGTGTTGTGCAAGGCATTTCTGCTTTCCCGCATTGCATCCCTTATCCGCTTTGCACCAACATCTTAAAAGCTCCTGGGAAACCTGTCTACAGCGGTCCACTCGAACCTAATTTGGATCGGACCCAGCCCCAATCACCTGGAGATGGCAATTCGGGCAACGATACAAGACACTGATCCCAGCAATGGCCCGCTTAGTATGGAACTCCCTTTGTATGCTGGAGAAGGGCATCGTCTGTTACTTTCAAGGGATCTTCCTATCTGCGGGAACAAAACTTTCTGGCACTTACTCTAACGTACACAATCACAACAAATCACTTTAGTACCGGCGTGGAGGATTTTACATCTTGTTCAGTTGAGTTCTTTCTCAAAGATGCAAAAATGCACCAGTCATCTCTCCGTATGCCATCCACACTTTTAACGTGACCGTTAAACGTGGAGGTTTGATCAGAGCAAGTAAAGACATGGAAGAAGGAGAGGAGAGGGGAAGGCTGAGGTCCTACACGGCTAAAATCAATTAGCTCATCCAATACTATAACAATGCCGAATTTGGTGGTTTTACCGAAAGCGC
>OX419341.1:20545263-20627763 GCA_948470475.1 Galaxea fascicularis | reverse complement strand
AGGACGACAAACAGAAGCGTCTTCTGTTACTTCACACAGCCGGAACTGAAGTGCAGGACATCTTCTTTACACTCACAGCAACTGGGGATGACTACAAGACTGCTAAAGAAAAACTAGATGACTATATCAGCCCAAGAAAGAACACTTCGTACAACCACCACACGTTCCGTAAAGAGAAACAGAGGGAAGGTGAGTCCGTAAGCCAGTTTACGACCCGACTTCGCCAGTTAGCAGCTCTATGCGACTTTCCAGCCGAAAGCATTGACGATTTTATAAGTGATCAGATCATCAACAATTGTATTTCCCAGAGGACGTATACAAAACATGGACCCCCGGTCCATGGACCACCCTTGTGGACCCGGTCCATGGACCACCCTGTGGACCCGGTCCATGGACCACCCTGTGGACCCGGTCCATGGACCACCCCTAATTTTTTAGCTGAATTTTACTAAATTCTAAAAGCTCGATATAAAAATAACAAGGTATGTTTAGCGTGAGAACAGTGTTTCAAATCCATCGAGTGAAGTGCGCAGACTATGATAATTATCGCTTGCAAGGTAGTAATCTTAGAATACACATGACAATACAATAATCTTCCTGACAAAGCCGTTCATTATTCTGTTTAGTTTCCACATCAACAATTAAAGTAACAAGTGCAACAACAAACTACAAGCTGCTTGTATATGTAACAGACGCTTAACTTGTTTATTTTGTATTTACACTTTACTTTCTCAACCGATTTGCTAGCACTGCGCACCACCTCACTGAAAGGAAAATGTGCCCATCAAGTGGTGAAAACTATAATTTTCTTTAGTCGAATTCCGTAGAGGTGAAAGAAATAAAACCATAATTGAGATGATTCAGTAACAGAACGTAAACTCGTTCATCAAAATGCTTCAATCGTATTAAATTGTTTGGTACCTGTCGGAGTCAGAGCTCGCCAAGTCTCCATAAATATCCAAAGAACAAAACATGCAAATATGATCGTTAATGGCGGTCAGGGAACAGAATAACATTACTAAAATAAAAAAAGAAACACTTCAGCGATCTTCTCACCTTCCTCCATTCCCACGTGTTTGTTGACCTTCAAAAATTAGGGGTGGTCCACAGGGGTGGTCCATGGACCGGGTCCACAGGGTGGTCCATGGACCGGGTCCACAAGGGTAGTCCATGGACCGGGGGTCCATGTTTTGTATACGTCCTTTCCCAGAAATTACGTACTAAACTCCTCGCCGTGGTAGATTTAACTCTCGCCCGTACGCTGGAATTAGCGCAAGCAATGGAAGCGTCAGAGAGCCAGTCACGTCAGATTTCAAGTGATAACAATTACACTAGTGTTTACTCAGTGAAGCAGACGGGTTCTGGACAGTCTAAAGGTAGAAATCAGCATAACAATGAAAGTTTTTCCCGTCCAAAGAAATCGCAAACCTCCTCGACCCAGTGCTCCCGATGCGGCATTAAAGGTCACGCCAGTCACGAATGCCGATGCTCTCGCAACGTAACATGTCACAAATGTCACAAGGTAGGTCATTTTGCGTCCGTGTGCCGTTCTAAATCCACGGCCGATCGAAAACAGCATGGATCTTCCTTTAATTCTCGTGATTCCCGACGTTTCCCCGGCTGAAAAACTAACGTGTGTTATGTAGGCGACGTTGCCGATGAAGCGTTGCGTGACACTAACGCAAGTGCTGATTATAATGACTCCTACACTGACGAGTACGCGTATGCACTTGATGGTTGTTGTAACATTCCAGTCTTGATTAACGGTGTAGGGGTCTACATTGTTATTGACTCAGGCGCTTCTTGCAACACTATAAACACTGTCATTGCTAAGTAGCTTAAAGAAATTGGCACGCCCTTTAACGATTGTCGCCGTCTCATCCATCCGTATGGCTTTTCACCAATCCCGTGTCGTCAGCTTGTGTCCGCACCCATCCAGGTTGAAGGCGGCGAGCCTATTCAGGCCGATTTTCTCGTTGTTCCTGGTAAATCGCCTCCACTTTTGGGCAAAGAGACAGCCGAGAGGCTAGGTGTACTTTCTATTGGTGTGAAGCACCTTTCCAACACACCTCAGTTGGAATCAACTAAACTCTACGCAAAGTACCCAGGCATAAGTGACGGGATTGGCTGTCTCAAAAACACTCAAGTAACACTTCATATTGACAAAACTGTCCCGCCGGTCGCACGCAAACATGATGGAACACCATTTCACATGCGCACTAAGGTGGCAGCCGAAATGCAGAAGTTAGAACAAGGTATCATCGAGAAAGTCTCCGGCCCGACTGAATGGGTATCCAGAATTGTTACCCCACCCAAACCCAAGAGTCCAAACGAAATACGCCTCTTTGTTGACATGCGAGACGCGAATCGTGCCATCTTGAGAACGAGACACATCACCCCAACTATCGATGAGCTCACAGCAGACCTCAATGGCGCGACTGTCTTCAGCAAGCTCGACTAAAAAATCCGGGTACCACCAGCTAGAGCTTCATCCGTCATGGGGATACATCACCACATTCTCCACGCACGTGGGATTGTACCAGTATAAGAGGCTCAGTTTTGGAATCTACTCCACCGCCGGGTTTTTTTGCAACATACCATCCAGACGCTGATAGCCGATATTCCCAGAGCACGTAATGTTAGTGATGACATCATGGTTTATGACAGCAACCAGAGCGAACACGACGCCGCACTCGACCAAACGCTCCGCAGTGACTTCTCGAGTCCGGCCTTACGGTCAATCCGACGAAGTGCGAGTTCAACAAGCCAAGCATCAAGTTCTTTGAGTACATATTTTCTGCTGATGGACTTGCACCTGCCGCTGAGAAAGTTAAAGCGCTTCAAGACGCGGCTGAACCTCAGATAACCTCTATGGTGCCTCATTCACGGTAGTTACTGATCATAAGCCGTTGGTGCACATCTGGAGCAAGCCACACCCTAGCTACCCTCCGTTGCGAATTGCTCGATGGTCACTCAGGCTCCAGCCCTATGACCTAACAACTGTATTTCGTCCAGGCAAAGACAACCCTGCAGATTACATGTCAAGACACCCCGTGACCAAGAACGTCCGATCGAGTCGAGAAGAGAAGATCGCAGAGGAATACGTGGACTTCATTTCACAGACCTCTGTACCTAATGCAATCACAATCGAGGAAGTACAAGCCGCCACATCGAAAGACAAGGTATTTCAAACCGTTATCGAACTATGCAACACCGGACGCTGGCACGATGTTGACAAGTATGACGTTGACCAGGCTGCCCTCCGCCAGTTTCAGAACGTCAGAGATGAGCTCACTGTAAGCCGTCACGGAAACTTGCTGCTCAGAAACACGCGAATCGTAGTGCCTACGTCACTACAAGCCAGAGCCGTACAGTTGGCCCACGAAGGTCATCAAGGCATAAGCAAGACTAAAGCGTTGATTAGGATCAAAGTTTGGTTCCCAGGCATCAACACTACCGTAGAAGACGCCGTACGACGCTGCGTACCGTGTCAAGCTAACACTACCAGACAACACGCAGAACCACTCAACATGTCGAACCTTCCACGTGGTCCGTGGATCAACCTCAGCATAGACGTCTGTGGTCCTGTTCCGTCTGGTCAGTACTTTATGGTCATTACAGACGAGTATTCCCGTTTGCCTATTGTAGAGGTTGTACGCTCCACTGCTGCTGAACCGGTTATTCAAGTCGTGGACAAAGTGTTCTGTACCTATGGATATTCTGACAGTGTGAAAACCGATAACGACCCGCCTTTCAACAGCCAAGCTTGGAAAGGTTTTTTAAGACCTGTGGCGTCAAACATCGCAAGATAACTCCCCTCTGGCCGAAGGCTAACGGGCAAGTTGAAAACTTCAACAAACCCTTGATGAAAGCAGTCAAGTCGGCGAAGATCAAAGGGCAGAGCTGGATCTACGCCATGCATCAGTTTCTGCGAGCATACCGCTATAATCCTCATAACACCACATGGTTTACTCCATACCGTCTTCTGTTTGGTCGCGACCCGCGTACGAAGATGCCAGATGCTGAATCATTTACTCATCCAGACGACAGAAATGTGCGTAGGCGCGATGTGGAGGCGAAAGACATCATGAAACGCTGTGCAGACTAACGCCTACACGCTGAAGCAAACCCTATTGATACAGGAGACACTGTTCTAGTGAAACAACCTCGGCTAAACAAACTGTCGACACCATTTAACCCAACTCCTCTTGTAATTACGGAAAGGAAAGGTACCATGGTTACCGCCCAACGAGATGATGGGTCCAAGGTAACCAGAAATGTCTCCATGTTCCGCAGCATTCCACACACGCTGAACCAAGAGTGCGACACTCATGATGACAGCTGTGAGAACATCCTACCCCTCAAGAAAGAAACGTCCCCGACAACCGGAAGAGAAGAGGAAATTGCGCTACATCCACCTCAACTTAGTATTTCCATACCAAAGCGAACTGTCCGCCCGCCGAGGAGATTAATTGAAGGGATCTGAACTGTTAGTCCGTGTTGTGATAGTTCACGTTGTAAACTTTTCAAAGAACACTCTGGTCTGTATGCGTTTTTCACGGGCAGTTATGTTTAGTAGCTTAAGACTTCAGAACATTGAAAACTATGTTAGCTTAACGTTCAGTCTTGTTTACCTGCTAGCTAGTAGTGTCCAAGAAAAGGAGGGATGTAATATCGCATGCGTTGCGTGACTATTGTACGCCCCCCGGCATGCTTTGGGGACCATCCGTAGTTTTACGGACACGCGGTATTCAGAAGGATGGAACTAGGTTGCAGTAATTTTACTTCGGGATAAAAGATATTACGTTAACTGAGAAGTGTTGGATACGAAGGGGATAGCACTGAAGGGAATGAGTCCAAAGGCAATTAAGAGGGCACTGAAAACGGTATGTAAATGTATTACATCAAATATGCCACGAGTTTATGGGAACTATAAATAAACAACCCCCTATTGCACCATTTCGGTTTGTATTCTCTCTCTGATGAAGTGAATGCTTTACAAATACCCATTTCGGTTTAATTCATTACATGTACAAAACAACAGTTATGGATTTCGTTTGAGATTGAATAAATATTCTCTGACTGCAATGGCATGTGATTTGGGAGACTTTGCAACGCCGTTGTTGAATGTGGAGTTTTAATCTAAGCTTAATTAATAACGAGAAATATTTCATTGGGCAATTTTCTTTATTTAACATTCAGCACTAATATAAAAACCTTCATAGCTGGGGAAATTATTTTGTTGTTAATTGGGTGATCTAAGTGGCACAACAGTACAAATATCGCGCCCTATTCTCGCTCAATTGTTATTTGTGTTTCAATCACTTGTCAGTCGAATTACGTCAGGCTCGATTAGCCATAAAAAGAAATCACACCAACTGGCAATTGAATGTGGTCTGACATTCATATTGACATTTTGAGCACACGGTGGAGTGAACACCCATACAAACCATGTTGTAACTGGCCGGATTCTCGCTCAGTAAACCATCCAAATGTCACGGCGATGCATTTGTCTCGCGGTATTCTCGCTTAATTATCGTTTGTTTCTTGTCTCGCTCGTGTCAGCCAAATTATCGCAATGATTGTCACGTTCGAATTTTCGCTGGTTATGGCGTGAATCTCGCCCGTGTCTCACCGAGATTTTTCGTAAAGGAAAGCCTGGTGATCGTGGTGGAACCTTCAAGGTTGTAGATTATGGCATTTCCGTTTTTAATCTGTGAATCGGTTCAAAACAAACAGTGACAGTGCTAGTGATTGCGTGGGCAATACAACAAAAGCTACTTAAGGGTGGTGGAAAAGCCAATTTAGGACTTGCTGAGAATGTAGCATCTGAGGTATTTAAATGTGCGTTTTTTGACATGATTAATGGCATCTATGATTTATCTCATATACATACATCATTCTCATGATTAATGCATTTCAAAATTATTTTGGTTTCCTTTCAGGTACTACTGTACAAGATCAATTACTGCTTTGCAAAACGATGGTTAACAATGCATTCTAACGAAACAAAGGTAAAATGGTTATTTTTCTTGAACAATAACGCAGTTATCGTCACCTGGCCTGGTTCGTAATCAGAGAGTCACTAGATTTCGTGAAATTACAACAACACCGCTAAACTTTAATCTACCATGGTTTAATGCAAATAACATCCGCAAATTGGTAGACTATTAAAGCACTTTTTACGGGCCTGGTTTCGAAGCCAACTAGATTGCAATTATTTCTTATGCATTTCTGTTTTTTTTTTCGATTTGTTTGAAATCATGCTTTAGGAAACTCCGCCTTTTTATTGAATTTCTTGCATGCCTATTAAGTTGTCTGACCCGCACCAGATCCAGTTAAATAAAAAACGACGACCACAATCAAAATGGCAAATTAGAAAAAGTACATTACACCGTCTGAGGGTATGTACATATTTTGACATGATTTATGCAGCTCGAGTTCTCGCCGCTTTTGGTCATAATTTAATTCAATCTTGCAGGTTTTTCAGTGCCACGTATAGCTGTAATTTTAGTCATGGCTAGAACCACGTGGCAAAACCAAAAGCAAACGATTTAGTACTGACGAACTAACTTCAACCCGTATGATGAGTTTTGGACATATCACCAAGTGTGTTTAGGCGTGACAGATTTCTAGGCAACAAACTCTTGAATACTCTTTCGGATTTAAACGCAGGTTGTGGTAGGCTTAAACTCGCTTTCAAACAGTATTTTGGCTCCCCGTAGTTGCCCAAACCGTGAATAAGAAAACCCAGCGTCAGTTAATTTTAACATCACGGAACTGTGGCTTTATGTCTGGCTTAGCAAATTGTTTTACTCAATTACTATGTATCAATTTAGTTTGAATGTTCCTCTCAATTACAGTTTGTCGAAGAATATGTTTCCTGATATATCTAAAAAGCTCGAAAGTGGTAAATATACGTGGCGTCATGCCGTAGTTTAACTGGGAGATGTGAAAGCGATTTCATTGTGACTGCTTTTGCCAAAACACGCCCACCGAGAGAGAAACGAGGCACGCAAACCACAAGTTGCAATGGTCGCCTGTGGCCCTGAATTTTCAATTTTTTTGACTTTATGGTCAGTATGTTAGAACTCCACAAAGACGTTTGCGCGATTTTCATATAGGTTAAGGAGGTTGTATTTATTTCAAATTTCACAATGTCTATTTTCTAGAGTCAGGGCCATTATTTGCAAAAAAAAAAAAAAAAAAAAAAAAAATATATATATATATATAATTTCTTTCATGTGGGAATTAAAATGATACTCTAGTCGAAAAGGCAATTATTACTTCTAGATCTACGTCTACACAGAAGTAAATTTGTAATTTTTGGTCAAAGCTGATACATACATACATACATTTATTCCTGTCTTTCAGTCAATGTTACATTTTTTACAAACAAAAAGAAAAACAATTTACATACAAATTTAAGCAAACCGGCAGGTAGCAAAGGCTAATCTAGGCCGGTACGCTTAAAGATGAAAGTTACAGTTACTTAGTGATTTCAAAATAAGAAGTTACAGTTAAGTTTTAGTTAATAAATGGTTACACATAAGGAGTAAAAGTAAAATTATTTATGCTATTATAAGGTGGTTAAATACTATAATTAGCCTGAACTGTAGATACATGTTACACTATCTATGTGAGATCTGGCTAGAGAAGGATTTCATTTTTAGGATAATTTCAGGGACATCAATGTAGGAGTACTCAGCATTTAATATATTTGTGAGGTTTTGTTTAATTTTCCTTTGAAATGCATTTTTTGAGAGGTTTCTTAAAGATAAAGGAATTTCGTTCCATAATTTAGCTCCGATTCTTGAAAAGGAATTAGCATGGATGGACAGTCGGGAATGTTTTATGTAGAGATTGTGGGACTCAGAGGATCGAGTGTTATATTCATGGATACTAGAGACATATGAAATAAAGCTTGAATACTTTTTAGTGAAATTCCATGTCGGACGTCATACATCAAGTAAGCAATAAATTCATAATAAGAAAATGTTAGGGTTAGGATATTAAAGCTACTAAATAAGTGTTTTGGTGGTAGGTTTTGTCTCAATATTTTGATCAACTTGAATGCCACAATTGCGTCTATCGATCGCTTGCTCAAATGCTATCTCTCTTTAAACAAATTGAGATGCATTTTTCGCAGACAAAGAACAAAGTTAAAGCTTTTGACTGAAGCAGTTTCTAGACCTCGTCCAGTCTAGCAGTGACTCACTTTTCAGTTCATTTGCAAAAGCCATGAATTTATATGCAGTTTAAGCTCATGGTAGATTGAGATGTAAACTAATTTTATTCAAGTTATTATTTATCGTTATAAATTAATGCAGTATCTTTCTCGAGGCTGCGCTGCACATGTGAATAGATTGTGGTGAATCAGGATATACACCCAATATTTGGCTTTCAGACCTGAGGTGTACGAACATAATGGAAAATGAACCGTGTCAGTGTTGTCAAGTCGTGGTTAGCTATTGTTATTTCACAATCAGTTTGAAGCCCAAGTGAAACCTTTGGTTAATGCCATGCACTCCTTATGACTTCGAGGGGTAATCAAATTATCTCCATTACAACTCCGTTAGTACCATTTTGCTCTGATATGCCGCGATGATGGTGACACTCTTAGCCTCCAATAACGCACTTTCCAAATCGTAAAATGTGTTTATTGCTCATGCAGCCAAGTTTTCGTGTTTCCATATAAAGGAAAGAACGGAACCGTTCAGGGTTTACTTCGCTGAGTAAGAACTCAATTGAAAGTTATAGCCTAGAGTGAGTTTTACTAAGGTCACCAGCAAGAAAGCACAAGCTAAGCGCTGGCACACTGGAACGAGGGGACATTATTTCCTCAAAAGCAAGAGAGGATTCTTCCTTCCGTCACTTGAACTTTTGTGAATTTATTAGCAGTTTTCTGCTTGCAGTGGATGTGCTTTAATTCGTGTGTCCGATATTCTGCGAGGAAAAGGTTTAAGTGATCAATGAACGCATTTGAACTTGCTGCGTCAAATAGATGAGCCGAACTTCTCTCTGTCGATTTAGCGAGTACCTAAAAAATATATTACAGCTACCTCAGGCGAAAAAGAAACAAATTCGGTTTACGGTTATACTAAAGGTGGAATTACACTGTGGCCAATTTTACTTGCGTCTACGTACGTAAAGTTCAACAGGCTTTACGTTCGTACACCACATACAGACGTGTGACAAGCCGCACGTAAACGTAAAAGTTGAGTAAACATGGTTCAACTGTCATGTCGTTTTTATTTATCCACGTAACCTGACTCATTTAAAGGTACCTATAGATCGTTTTCGCTGAACGTCATACTTTCTAAAATCCAAAAGTAAAGAACCACGAAAGTTTCTATCCTCATCAGGCATAAGAGGCATTAAATTTATATCTGTTTACTATTTTACAGCTCAATGGTGTGCTTCGTTTGGAAACTAGAGCATTTTGAGTTTTGGGGTTATGGCGGTGCGTGACACAAGGCTACGATCGAGTTTTTTGAAAAATGTATACTTATCTCATGATTTTGAGCTTTTTTAGAAGTTAAAGCATAAGGAAAAGTGCTTGTGGAAATACCTGTTTGGTCAGTACTGATGATCAGTCGCCCAGATAGCCAAAATAAGTTCCAGTTGTTGACACTATTTTCTGGCGCCATATTGGTGCACAACAGATGTGCACCAAGATGGCATTTTAATACTGGGCTCTGTAAATTTCTGCGAAACATTTCGACGAATATCTGACGTTTGGTGAAGGGCAAAGGCCTAAAACTTAGAGAAGTGTCTTCTTTATTTATCGTCTATAACATCACGAATTCTTGACTTTTTCCACTGGCTGGTTTTCGATTTATTTATTTATTGCGTGACAGTGAAACGATCTATACGCACGCAGAAGATTCACTTTAACATTGATGCTTTTCTGAAACGTTAAAGTTAAATTAAAGAGGGAAGTTGGATTCGTTATGTGTGTGTTATGTGGTTGCAAAGGGCAGCAGGGGAAGAAAGCTTCTGCTACGAACATACAAGATTTAAAAGGCTAGCTTTCAACTTTTGACGAATTAGGAAAACGTAATGATTTTATACACAATCGGACAATAATCACGTTTTGATCGGAAAATCTATGATTTGATTTAAAACGTATAGTGACGAATCTGTCCGCAACACAACATGTTTAAGACCTGCTGTGGAGTAAAGGGTCTAAGAACACAGATGTACATACTTTGACACGATTTATGTAGCTGGAAATTGTTTTGGTTTTCCTTTCAGGTACGTTTCCGCAGTAAACTTTCAGTACTGTTTTGCAAGGCGATGAGCGAAAACGACTCCACAAACGTTTCCATTACGTCATTTTTTTTGGAACAATCACAATCGAGTTTATAAAAATCCTGAACTAAACACGCGTGTTGTGTGTGAAGCATACGAGTGCACGTGTAAAAGAAAATGGCAAAAGATGTCGAGTCTTTTCGGGCGGAGAGAAGCGACAACCGGAAATACGTATGCGCTCGCAGGCTATGGTTAACAGTGCATGTTAAAACATAACAAAGAAAGGTAAACTTTTTACTATGAACAATACGGTAGTTATCCTTGACTGGGCTATTTCGTAATCAGTTACCTAACAGATGGCATGACCTTATTCTCGAAGGCGTAAATTATGCTCAACTTCAATAGACCATGGTTTCATTGACAATTCGGAGTTACCCAGCATTAAGTTAATTTGGAGGACGTTACGAAGATTCTGGTGGGCGTGATCGCTTGTAGGATTTTAGCTTGAAGTCGACCAAACTGCCCGTGGTCTCGTGATTTAGAAAATCTATTTTCTGTTAATTTTAGCATGCGGAACTGTGACTTTGTGTCTGACTTAGCGAAGAGTTTTACTTAATTTCCATACTTTACTTTGCTTTGCATTTCTTCTAACTTACAGTTTATCGAAGGGTATGGTGCATCTAAAGGGCTCCAAAATGGTGAATTTACTGGACGTTACGGAACAGATGCCATGAAGGGTGTGACTGATTTAGTTTGCCACATATACCCCCATAACGGTAGCTGTATTATGTTTTATAGCAAATGAAGGAAGTTCTGTTTTCTAAAACCAAAGACCGTTATTTGCAAAATGTTTTTTCACACGAATAGATTCACATAATCGAGTCTAAGTGGCAATCATTGGCCGAGGAGAGTTTCTACGTCTACATAGTAACGAAATTCTAATTTTGGCCCTAGGTGCTAATATTTCAATGGTGGGTTTTGTCTTAATACGTGAATGCCTTAATTGTGTTTATTTATCGCTTCCTCGTATGCTGTCGCATTCCGCAAATTGAGTACTTTATATTTCATTCGCGTTCATGCTCTTTTCACCAACAAAGAACAAAGTTATTACTCGAGAATTAATTCTTACCTGTACACAATCTTCTGCATTTGTTAGATTGAACTTTTAAATTCAAGGACATTCTGGAGGCAAAATATCGCTTCCGAAAATTTAAGGGACTATTTTCCCCTGGATTTAACTGGTTGCGAATCTTTTAGGTGATGTTTTAGTTGAGAAATCATTAGCTTTTGACAATGCATTATCCGAAAGTCTTAGAACGAGTAGACCGTGGTCTCCCGAACAGATATTTCATCGAAGTTTCTCGTTGGGTGCACCCGAGATATGTTGTCTTGTTTAAGTTATTTAGCCTGATGATCCTGGTAGAACCTTCAAGGTTGCAGATTACTGCAATTCCGTTTTTAATCTGTGAATTGATTTAAAGCACATAGTGACGATTGTGTGCGCAACACAACGAAAGCTACTTAAGATTGGTGGAAGAGCCAGTTTAGGACTTGCTGAGAATACTGCATCTGAAGGTATTAATGTGACGTGCATTTTTTGACATGATTAATGAATGCAACTAAAAATAATTTTGGTTTCCTTTCAGGTACGTCTTTGCTGTACAAGATCATAGTGCTTTGCAAGGCGATGGTTAACAGTTCATTCTAATAGGTAACTAAACAAAGGTAAAATTTGTTTATTTTTTTTGAACAATAGCGCAGTTATGGTCGACTGGACTAGTTCGTTATCAGAGAGCAACCAGATCTCGTAAAATGGCAACGATAATGCTTAACTTGAATCTACCATGGTTTAATGCAAATAACATTCGCAAATTGCAGACGTTACGAGTTGCGATGAAGCTAATCATGGGGATGAACAGTTAGAAAAATATCTATGACTATGTTCTGGAAGACGATTAATTTCATGTCTACAAGAACAGGGGCAAAGACTTTCCAAATTTATAGGCGCAATCTTGCAATGAATATCACAAATACGTCATGCTGGGAGATTCGAAGCCGATTTTATTGTGACTGGTTTTGCCAGAACGCGCCCTGAAGAGGAGAGAGAAATGAACTACTACAAGTGCAAGTTGTACTGGTCGCCTGTTGCCCTGAATTTTCGATTTTTCTTATTTCATGATGATCAGTAGGCTAGAACTCCATAAAGGATTTTGTGCCATTTTCTTATAGGTTACCCGAGATTGGATTTTGGTGCAAATTGCGCAATGTCTATTTTCTAGAGCCAAGGCCATTATTTGCGAAAATATATAATTGTTTTTTCTTTTTCTTACATTAATGGATTAAATGAAAGTTCAGTCGAAGAGGAAATTGGCTGAGTATAATTTCTAGATCTACGTCTACATAGAAATAAATTTGTAATTTTTGGTCAAAGCTACTCATGTTTCAGCGGATAGGTTTTGTCTCAATATTTCGAACAACTTGAATGCTACAATTGTGTCTATCTGTCGCTTGCTCATGTGCTCTGTCGCCAGTTTTTAGCAAATTGAGTGCTCTATATTTAATTTGCTTTGCATCAAACATGCATTTTTGACAGACAAAGAACAAAGTTGTGACTTCAGTCCGGTTTGTATACAAACCGCTGCGGTTTTTAGATTAAAGCTTTTGGTTGAAGAAGTTTCTATTTGGGAGACAATTGAATCGTAACCTCGTCCAGTCTAGCAGTGACTCACGTGTTTCTTCATTTGAAAAAGCCATGAATTTATACGCAGCTGGTAGATTGAGATGTCAGCTCATTTTATTGAAAGCATTGAAGCTTTGCTACACATGTGAATAGATTGTGGTGAATCAGGATATACATACAATATTTGGCTTTCTGACCTGAGGAGTATGGACATAATGGAAAACGAATTGTCAAGCCGTATTTAGCTGTTGTAATTTCACAGATTAATTTGAAGACCAGGTGAATTCTTTGGTCAATGTCGTGAACTCCTTATGAATACTTCGAGCGGTAATCAAATTATCTTCATTACAACTCCGTTAGCACCATTTTGCTCTGATATACTGCGATGCCATGATGGTGACACTCTTAGCCTCCAATAACGCACTTTCCAAATCGTAAATGTGCTTCTTACTCAGCCAAGTTTTTATATGTCCGTATAAAGGAAAGAACGGGACCGTTTAGGGTTTACTTTGCTGAGAAAGAACTCAAGTTGCAGCCTAGAGTGAGTTTTACTAAGGTCACCAGCAAGAAAGCACAAGCTAAGCGCTGGCAAACTGGAACGAGGGGACATTATTTACTGAAAAGCGAGAGAGGATTCTTCCTTCCGTCACTTGAACTTTTGTAAATTTATTAGCAGATTTATGCTTGCAGTGGACGTGCTTTAATTCATGTGTCCCCTATTCGGTGAGGAATAGGTTTAAGTGATCAATGAACGCATTTGAACTTGCTGCGTCAATAGATAGATTGATAGATTGATAGATAGATAGATAGATAGATAGATAGATAGATAGATAGATAGATAGATAGATAGATAGATAGATAGATAGATAGATAGATAGATAGATAGATAGATAGAAACTTTATTAAAGTGTCGGAAGCCGTCTAGCCAGGGAAAAAAGAATCCCTTACTAATTTGGGGACACCAGTTAGGGGAGAATATACAAACTAAAAACTATATACAGTAGTAGGTGAAATATCTATAGTTATCTAATTACGAGATTTGTAGGAAAAATATACAGAAGTCAAGATGAACAAAGGCTACAGCCTGCGCAGCCATCATCTAAAAGTTGACGTATATTGAGTTGGCGTATCTTGCTTTTAAACGACATTAGGGTTGTGACGTCCCTGATACCCTTGAGTAGTTTTGTCCATAGTCAAATAAATGAGCCGATCTTCTCTCTAGCGATTTAGCGAGTACCTAAAAAATATATTATAACTACCTCAGGCGAAAAAGAAACAAATTCGATTTACGGTTACACTAAAGGTGAAATTACACTGTGGCCAATTTTTATTTGCGACTACGTGCGTAAAATCCAACAGGCTTCAGTTACGTTCGTACATAACATACAGACGTGTGGAAAGCCGCACGTAAACGTGAAAGTTCGAAAGCTTGGTTTAACTGTCATGTCGTTTTTATTTACCCACGTAAACTGACTCATTTAAAGTTTAGGTACCTATACGCACGTAAAAGATTTACTTCAACATTGCTTTTCTGAAACGTAAGTTTAATTAAAGAAGGAAGTTGGATTCTTTATGTGTGTCATGTGGTTGTAAAGAGCAGCAGGGGAAGAAAGCTTCTTCTACGAACATACAAGATTTAAAAGGCTAGCTTTCAACGTTTGACGGTTGAGCACTAGAATTTCATGCTTCCACAACAAGAGGAATAGTTTGTTTGATTTGGGTGTATTATTAAACGCCTTATCTATTGTTGCGTTGCGTGCGAGAGAAATAGTGGATGACAAAAACGATATGCTGCCCTTTTTCATGGCAAATAATATAGCTGTGGTCGAAGATGTCTTGGTGCAAGTGGATGCACATTAACACATTAACCAGTGTTTCTAAGATAAATCTTTTTTAATCTATAAGTTTGTACAGAGAATTTGTCCAAGAGATTCGTTTTACGAGACCCTTTCCTAGGGTAAACTTTGTTGTAGAGAATTCCATATTTCGATGGCGAGGATGTGCGAAGTATGTTGCGTTTCTTTCCCTCTGAAATGAGAGGGCAGCCTTTTGGATAGGTTTATATTTTATTGTGATGTGACTGGTGGTGGGTATCCTTAAAGTAACAAACAAGTTCGCATCATTTCAGCGATCTGGTTTTAGCTTCTAACTGTTAATGTAGCGGGTGATATTGTAATCCTCTCTTGTGAAAGCTTTAGATGTTGGAGGAATTTAACGCCTTGTTAGAAGTTGTCTTTCACAAACGAATTGAATAATGACCTTCATTGCCCGTGAAATGAGAATAATAGTAATAATAATATTAAAAAAAACGTTTGCTGAACTGAGGCACAAATCGCAGAAGTCGTTGATTTATTGGTTTTGTGATCTAAGATCTGACTTAGCCATCAGTTTTACAGGGGATGTTAGTGATATCTGGCAAATAATATTTTACTAAAATCACTATTATGAAGTACCGACTGCTTAATTTTGATTTGTCGTGACCAAAACACCAACAAGGTTAGTTCAGGAGTAATCCTTCGCTCACGAATTGCCGAAGAAACGGTTTCTTTGGCAATTCGTGAGCAGTAAACATACCGAGTAGATAGTCCTTACAGTGAACCAGCCAAGGTAACTAGGTGAAGAAATGTTTGGTGAATAGACCGTACTTTGACATGTTTTCTTTATGATCATCGTGGTAAAACCAAAGTTTTATTTTACTTTAAGATTGTAGATTACCACAAATTTCGTTACCTTAACGCATTAGCGCTCTTACTCAATCATTAATCAGCCGCTCTTTTCCGTGATGGACTGACAAAGAAGAAGAAGCTGATCCCGAGTAAATTGTGCCAGCGAAGTGATTTTCAAGAAAATCCTATACTCAGCTCTATTAATCAACATTACCAAACTGTGGAACTATTTACTTAAGCAAGTTTGAAGAAAGGTGACACAATTTCTTCATTTCGTAACAACAGTACCTTTTTAAGCTCAAGCGCACGTTTACCATCTTTTTCAATACGCGACTGCGGGATTTTTGAACGATATCAACGACGACCCTGTTTCAGTGCAGATTTTTAATAGCTCTTCTTCGCCAACGGGAGTTTGATCAAACCATACTGTTTTAGGAGCTGGGCCTTTGGTTTCCCTCTGAACAGAACTGTGTAAAAATATATACTTTGATCTGTGAGTTTGGTTTTCGTCACGCTGACGTAAAAGTTGTAGTCGTAGCTTAGGATTGCATGGTGATTGTGTACGTTTTGAATGCCTTTTAAACCATATTTACCGGTGCAGTCTGTGGCCTCACTACCATCTTTAATTGGAGTACGACCATGGGAGGCAGTTATTTAGGTAACAACTAAATCGAAATCTGTGCGATTTATTTGAATTCATGCTGTGAGATAAAAAAAAGTCAGTACCTCGGGACAATAAAAACGACGATCATAATCAATTGACGAATTAGGAAAACGTCATGATTTTATGCATAATAGTCAACAATAACGTTTTGATCGAAAAATCTATGATTTGATTTAAAACGCATAGTGACGAATCTGTCCACAACACAACATGTTGAAGACCTACTGTGGAGTAGAGGGTCTAAGAACACAGATGTACATACTTTGACACGATTTATGTAGCTGGAAATTGTTTTGGTTTTCCTTTCAGGTACGTCTTCGCAGTAAAATTTCAGTACTGTTTTGCAAGGCGATGGTCAACATAGCCTGCGAGCGCAGACGTATTTGCGGTCGCGAAAACGACTCCACAAACGATTTCCCTTACTTCATTTTTTTGGAACCAATCACAATCAAGTTTATAAAAATCCTGAACTAAACACGCATGATGTGTGTGAAGTATACGAGTGCACGTGTAAAAGAAATTGGCAAAAGATGACGAGTCTTTTCGGGCGGAGAGAAGCGACAACCGGAAATACGTATGCGCTCGCAGGCTATGGTTAACAGTGCATGTTAAAACATAACAAAGAAAGGTAAACTTTTTACTATGAACAATACGGCAGTTATCCTCGCCTGGACTATTTCGTAATCAGTTACCTAACAGATGGCATGACCTTATTCTCGAAGGCGTAAATTATGCTCAACTTCAATATACCATGGCTTCATTGACAGTTCGGAGTTACCCAGCATTAAGTTAATTTGGAGAAGATTCTGGTGGACGTGATCGCTTGTAGGATTTTAGCTTAAAGTCGACCAAACTCCCCGTCATCTCGTGATTTAGAAAATCTATTTTCTGTTAATTTTAGCATACGGAACTGTGACTTTGTGTCTGACTTAGCGAAGAGATTTACTCAATTTCCATACTTTACTTTGGTTTGCATTTCTTCTAACTTACAATTTGTCGAAGGGTATGGTGCATCTAAAGGGCTCCAAAATGGTGAATTTACTGGACGTTAAGGAACAGATTCCATGAAGGGTGTGACTGATTTAGTTTTCCGAACAGTAGCTGTATTATGTGTTATAGCAAATGAAGGAAGTTCTGTTTTCTACAACCAAAGACCGTTATTTGCAAAATGTTTTTTCACACGAGTAGATTCACATAATCGAGTCTAAAAGGCAATCATTGGCCGAGGAGCGTTTCTACGTCAACGTAGTAACGAAATTCTAATTTTGGCCCTGGGTGCTAATATTTCAACGGTGGGTTTTGTCTTAATATTTTGAATAACGTGAATGCTTTAATTGTATTTATTAATCGCTTGCTCATATGCTATCGCATTCCGCAAATTGAGTGCTTTATATTTCATTTGCTTTCATGCTCTTTTCACGAAGAAAGTACAAAGTTATTACTCGAGAATTAACTCTTACCTGTATACAGTCTTCTGCATTTGTTAGATTGAACCTTTAAATTCAAGCAGATTCTGGAGGCAATTGATCGACCCGGGCCATGCATGAAATTAAAGTCAGTCGAAGTGACTCATTTGTGTCTGTGATCCTTTTAAGAATGTGTATGTTCGGCTTTAAATTATTATTTTTTTAATGTTTCAACTAGTTTGTTTCAGATTATGGTAATATATGTGACACAGACAAATAGAAAATTGAACTCAGGTTGAAAAAATTAAACCACATCACGTACACCAAGAGCCCTAATCTCTACCTGGCTTAGTTTCTTCATTCACAAAATCAATTTTAGAAGCCCGTGTTGATCCCGTAAAATATTATAAAGTAATAGCTGTTAAGTAAAACTAAGACTGACTTTCTTTGCCTTGATTTGTGCAACTCGATTTTAATTGCGTTTAAAATGATGGATATATTCGCAGTTTAAGCTCGTGGTCGTTCGAGATGTAAGTTCATCTTGCTGGAATTTACCATTTTAAATTCTGTCCTTATCTTTCTCGAGGCTTTGCAATAAACGTGAATACACTGTGGTAGAGAATCAGGATGTAGATACAATATTTTGAATAGACCGTTGTTAGATATCAGGAGCACCCAACGAGCAAATTAAGCGAAAAAACCCTGGAGGGATATTTCTAGGCTCCTTGTAATAAAGACTGTTTTAATCAGCTACAAAAATTGAAAATTGAAGTGCTTGAAAATTTTATTGAATGAGATCTTCATTTCAGAAATTCCTAGCTGAACGTTACTTTCGAAGAACTTCTCTACAAACTATTTTCTTACCTGAAAATGCTAGGCGACCTTTTCAAGAGCCAAAAATTGCAAAAATATCCCTTCCGAAAATCTAAGGGACCTTTTCCCCCTCGATTTCCCTGGTTGCGAATCTTTTCGGAGATGTTTTAGGTAAGAAATCATTAGCTTTTGACAATGCATTATCAGAAAGTCTTAGAACGAGTAGACTCTCCCGAACAGATATTTCATCGAAGTTTCTCGTTGGATGCACCTGAGATATGTTGTCTTGTTTAAGTTATTTAGCCTGATGATCCTGGTTGAACCTTCAAGGTTGTAGATTATGGCAATTCCGTTTTTAATCTGTGAATTGTTTTAAAACACATAGTGACGATTATGTCCACAACTCAACAGAAGCTACTTAAGATTGGTGGAAGAGCCAGTTTAGGACTTGCTGAGAATACTGCATCTGAAGGTATTAATGTGACGTGCATTTTTTGACATGATTAATGAATGCAACTAAAAATAATTTTGGTTTCCTTTCAGGTACGTCTTTGCTGTACAAGATCATAGTGCTTTGCAAGGCGATGGTTAACAGTTCATTTTAATAGGTAACTAAACAAAGGTAAAATTTGTTATTTTTTTTTTAACAATAGCGCAGTTATGGTCGACTGGACTAGTTCGTTATCAGAGAGCAACCAGATCTCGTAAAATGGCAACGATAATGCTTAACTTGAATCTGCCATGGTTTAATGCAAATAACATTCGCGAATTGCAGACGTTACGAGTTGCGATGAAGCTAATCACGGGGATGAACGGTTAGCAAAATATCTATGACTATATTCAGGAAGACGATTAATTTCATGTCTACAAGAACAGGGGCAAAGTCTTTCCAAATTTATAGGCGCAATCTTGCGATAAATATCACAAATACGTTTTATCTTTTTTTCCTATCTAGTATTCACGTGAGCAGCCATTGGGAATGAACAGATAAGGAGGAGAAGGGACATATTTTAACCCATACCTGAACAACCAACAATAGGTAATGTATAGGGGATTTAGACATGAGTTAGCTGAACTAATGTGGAGAACTCCAGCTTAGCTTGTGTAATACATGTTAAAGGTCTAGACGAACTTACAATTCCATGGTGATGCTGTATCCGTTTTGGATGTATTTTAAAGCACTTGTTTAGGAAGCCAGCTAGATTACAATTATTTCAGTGTTATAACAGTGTTATGCATTAGTTTTTCGTTTCGATTTGTTTGAAATTGAGCTGTTAGGAAACCCAGCATCTTTATCGAGTTTCTTGCATTTCTTTTGGCTCATTGTAGTTGACCAAATCGGGAATAATAATGTTAATTTTAATGTTGATTTTAACATCACGGAACTGTGGCTTTGTGTCTGACTGAGGAAATGGTTTTATTCAATCACCGAGTTTGGGTTTTTTTCTTAATTACAGTTTTTCGAAGAATACGGTTTCTAATGAGCTCGAAAATGGTAAATTTAGGTGGCGTCATGCTGTAGTTTAACTGGGAGATTCGAAACCGATTTTATTGGGACTGCTTTTGCTAGACAACGCTCCTAAGAGGAGAGAGAAATGAACTACTACAAGTGCAAGTTGTACTGGTCGCCTGTTGTCCTGAATTTTCGATTTTGTGCCATTTTGTTATAGGTTACCCAAGATTGGATTTTGGTGTAAATGGCGCATTGTCTATTTTCTAGAGCCAAGGCCATTTTATTTTTTCTTACATAAATGGATTAAATGAAAGTTCAGTCGAAGAGGCAATTGGCTGAGTATAATTTCTAGATCTACGTCTACATAGAAATAAGTTTGTAATTTTTGGTCAAAGCTACTCATGTTTCAGCGCATAGGTTCAATATTTCGAACAACTTGAATGCCACAATTGTGTCTATCTGTCGCTTGGTCTGTCGCCAGTTTCAGCAAATTGAGTGCTCTATATTCAATTTGCTTCGCATCAAACATGCATTTTTCACAGACAAAGAACAAAGTTGTGACTTCAGTCCGGTTTGTATACAAACCGCTGCGGTCTTTAGATTAAAGCTTTTGATTGAAGAAGTTTCTAGAGACAATTGAATCGTAACCTCGTCCAGTCTAGCAGTGACTCACGTGTTTCTTCATTTGAAAAAGCCATGAATTTATACGCAGTTTAAGCTCATGGTAGATTGAGATGTCAGCTCATTTTATTGAAAGCATTGAGGCTTTGCTACACATGTGAATAGATTGTGGTGAATCAGGATATAAATACAATATTTGGCTTTCTGACCTGAGGAATATGGACATAATGGAAAACGAATTGTCAAGCCGCATTTAGCTGTTGTAATTTCACAGTTTAATGTGAAGACCAGGTGAATTCTTTGGTCAATGTCGTGCACTCCTAATGAATACTTCGAGCGGTAATCAAATTATCTTCAGCACAATTTTGCGCTTATATGCTGCGATGATGGTGACACTATTAGCCTCCAATAACGCACTTTCCAAATCGTAAATGTGTTTATTGCTCAGCCAAGTTTTCATGTTTCCACATAAACGAAAGAAAGGGACCTTTAGGGTTTACCTCGTTGCGAAAGAACTCAATTGAAAGTTATAGCCTAGAGTGAGTTTTATTACGGGCCGCCAGCGAGGAAACACCAAGCCAAGCGCTGGCACAATGGAACGAGGGGACATTATTTACTGAAAAGCAAGAGGGGATTCTTCCTTCCTTCACTTGAACATTTGTAAATTTATTAGCAGATTTATGCTTGCAGTGGACGTGGTTTAATTCGCGTGTCCGCTATTCGGGAGGAATAGGTTTAAGAAATTAATGAACGGAGTCAAAGAAATAAGCCGAACTTCTCTTTGCCGATTTAATGAGTACCTAAAATAATTATATTATAACTGGCTTAAACAAAAAAAACCCAACAAATTTGGTTTACGGTTACCCTAAAGGTGGATTTTCACAGTCGCGAAACGTTTACGTACATGCGGACGTAAACTTTAACTGGCTTTACGTGCGTAAATTAAATAGCAACGATGTATGGAAGGTCGCACGTAAACGCAAAAGTTGAGCGAGGTCCAACGTGGATATGTGCTGCCTTTTGGATAGGTTTATATTTTACTGTGATGTGACTGGTAGTGAAGATCCTTAAACTGACAAACAAGTTCGCATCATTTTATGATCTGCTTTTAGCATCTAATTTTTGTAGTAAGTCGGATGTGTTGCTTAGAGAGTGCTTTACCTTTCTATACGAATATAGCGTGTTTAAGTTACAAATATTTACATACGTATGTTTTTTGAGCCCAATAAGTATTTGGTACTAGACATTGCTGTAAAACCCAGTTATGGTTTTGCTGATAGCCAAGTACTGTGGAATAATGGTAAACAGTTCTTCTGCTCAGTCTCGTTGTTCCTGAGGCTTTGCGAAATTATACAGTAAAAAAAAAAAAAAAAAAAAAAAAAAACAGTACTAGTAAAAATATACTAGTAACAAAAGAAATTCATCTTTTTTACGTGGGTACGAACTGGATCTTTCTTGTTAAAGAAAATCAAGAACAAGATCCTTGATATGCGGTTTGCATGAGTTATAGAGATCGAGGTGAAAAGCTAACAGTGATCAGTGCTTATTTTGCTTAATGGGTTATTTGTTTGGATCAGTACTTTCAACTGCTTTTGCATGCTGGCTCCGAGCCGGTGTGGTGGAAAAGCAGGCATTTTCATATCAATTAGCTGATTCAATTCCAACAGCGAGAACAAATTGAAATGATTACTTTTGTTGCAGTGCACTGCTGACGCAGTGGTCTGAAATGGCCTTCAACTCGTTGTATCCACCATGGCTGAGCGCCCGACTGGGGAATAAACATCTTTCCCACAAACGTCAGCCTCGCGAGTTGTGTATATTGTGCATTTCGGTTCCTAAGAGGCTTTTTCATTAAATCTGGAGGCATACCTTAGTCGCAATAATCAATGAGAAGGAGAAGTAATTCGGCCAATACGGCTTTGATTTTGTGTATTTACCTCTGCGATTGCCGGATGCTATACCAGAACTGAGCAAAGCTGTACAATCCGACCATGAGCTAAAGAGACTTCTAAGCACATTATATGTTGTTACTTTTAAGAAAATCAGAACTTATTATTGATGAGTAATAAATTCCTTACTTTTACCTCTATTCGTCTCTTTTGAGCACTTCACGCCCCTTTTGCCGAATGAACGTTGTTTACACATGCGTCGCATGTCAAATGAAATAATAGTCGAAACTTGACACGCCTGAGTTCAGAAAATACTTGCCTCCTTTTAATGGTATGCTTAATGACATTTGACACCTTAGAAATATCAGGGCATTTCACATTACAGAGAATTGACTTGAGGGGTGTCTACATGGCACCGGGGCGACTTTCGCGCCGGGGCGAGTTCACTCCGGTTCCCTCTCATAGCTCTACATTTGTTTACATGATACCACCCCAAACTGTCCTGCCGGCACGAGTCACCCCGGTTCTCGCACCGGAGCGAGAATTTCACTCCAGTACGAGATTTCGCAACGGTATCATGTAAACGCCAAATGATCACTCGTTTCGGTGAAATGTGAAATCGGTTTGCAGGTAGACTGGAACGAGTAGTGCATGCGTAATTTTTGTCAATCCAAGATGGCTTCGTCAGTTTCAACACGTTGGACGTGGGTCGGAGTTCGTCAACAAGCTTCAGAAATTCGGCTTTGCTCATTCTAAAATTCTTCTTCCAATCTTCTTGTAAACATCTGTCTTCTTTCATATTGCGCCACCAAAGGTCGGTTCGTTCGGGGTTTATCCAGAAGCGCTTCTTCTTCCGCGGTCTTTTCTTGAACGACTTATGACGGCAGCGTGTTATTGCTGAGTTTTCTAGAGCTGATAGACGCGCCAGGTTGTTTCTCCGGCTGATAAGCTTGCTCAGTATAAGGTTCGTAAACGAATTTGACAAATTTATGGCTGAAACAACTGCTACTGCAGCAGTCGCGGAAAACATGTCACTGACGATGGGCGCCATGTTTGCGATTTTGATTCAGTTTTCATGTAAACATGGTATGAAATGACGCAGTCATCATGTAAAAGTGATACGACATCACGAAGTCATCTCGGTATGAAACTCGCGCCGGTGCGAGTTTTCCCATGTAAACACCCCCTAAGACTCGCACCCCAATAAACACGGCTTTATGCAAACACGGTGCAACTTTTCATCTCGCCTCGGAATGAAAGTCGCGCTGGTATCATGTAAACACCCCCTTAGGGTCCGTTTGTTTGGGATGATCCAGATCAGGATCAGTGATCCAAGATCACTCGCATCATCCCGCATCAAAGGAACCTAGGAATCCTTGCATAACCCAGAGTGGATTTCTCGGTTTCTTTGACGTACCATGATCAGAGTGATCTTGGATCATTGATCCTGATCTGGATCATCCCAAACGAACGCACCCTTAGAAAATTAAAAAAACGTCCCATAAACAATCCTATGCCACGGAGTCCATCTGATTCAGTTCGTATCGCTGTTCCTTTAAATGAATTTGTTTTAAGTGTATCCTCAAGTTCAAACGTCATGGGCACGTGAATAAGTTAGTTATCGAAACTGGACACTTCTGAGAAAAGAAAATGCGTGTCTCTTATTCGTTGGCCATGGCGAGAAAGTGGAAACAGGCAGAGTAGTCATACCGGAGTCAAGCAAATGCCACTTCATTCCCTCACCATCTTTTCGTTGTTTTAAACTCCCCCAACAAACGAAGCTTCAGCAAGCTCAGCCTCGTTGGTTGGGGAGCTTAAAATAACGAAAAGATGGTGTGAGAATGAACTGGCATTTGTTGTGACTCCGGTATTACTACTGGAGCAAGGAACAGGGAAGCGTGTGTATTGAAAAAAGGCAACCGGGGGGAGGGGGGTTCACCCGTTTAGAGCGTCGGTGCATATTGGGTACCAGAGAAAGTGCGGCAATGGAAACACGCCCAAACCTCAGCGTTTTCAGCTATGACGAGATTCTCAGTTTGAATTGTTACTAGCGGGGGAATCCGCGCTTTGGTTGGAGACAACTGATCAAAAAGCATGAAGATGAACCGAATTGGTACAGAATGGATGATCTTAAGAACTTTCTGGCGTTCCTTAACAAAACGTTCGACCCTCCGCCCATTCCTGGGGGTTTGCTTCGAGGAGGCCTTCAAAACCTGTCTCAAGAAAAAAGAATTTCCGGCCCCAAATAAAAGAGACTCATTACCCTTGCCACAAAAACACCGCGATGTCGGATTAAAAACCGGTATTCTCCTTTGTACGTTTATTTGCTTCCATCACAATAATTGATTATTCTTTCAGATGGAAATCGGCCAGCGGTCGATATATAAATAAAGAAATGAAAGAAATAATAATATTATAAATTAAATAAAGGCAGTTTGTGAATGTCGTCGAAGAAGAGGCATTTAGTGTCTCATTTGGCAAAGCGTTCCACTCGATTGTTGTTCTTGGGAAGTAGGAGAATTTATAATAATCAGTAAAAGTGAATTGACATGACAGCTAACTCAACCCAACGGCTTCATATATTTCCCAGTGTCCATTCCAGTTTTGTCATTGTGCATTTATAGAACATGACTTGTCTATCCTTTTTTCGTCTTTCTTCAAAGGTGTTCCATTGCAATTCCTGTAGCATTTCATTAACACTTGATACATAATTGTACCGGTTTAAGACATACCAAGCTACACGTCTCTGTACCATTTCCAGTTTCTTCACATTTTCTTTGGTGTAGGGATCCCATGTTGCTGAAGAGTATTCGACTGGTGGCCGAACCAAGGTCTTGTAAGCCAAAGATTTTAAATTAGACAAATTGATTCTCATATTTCTTCGGAGGAAACCAAGTGATTGATTTGCCTTGTATGCAATGTTTTGTCCTCCGGAGATCCGAGAACAAATTCGCAAATATTTAAATGCTGAAAAAATTCGAGAAAAAAGGGAAAGATGGTACGGCAAAATTTATTCAGCTTTGTTGTGGGCGCCCTTTTGTAAAAGCAAAGGATGTCTGACGAAAGTTTTTCGTTGTGAAGAATGGACATGTGTTGATGAAGACAGAGCCAGTGAATGAAATGAAATATGTGAATGAAACTGGAATGTTTTGCGAAAGGAGAAACGCACCACATTGGTCGTCCCGAGCTTAATCTTCACAAACCGACCTTTTGTGTTACCTGTCATTTTCTGACCGTTGATGGTCTTGGAATGGAGTCAAGCATTTGTCCATAATTTTTCGTCCCCCATTTTGAAGTTCAGGTGTGTTTTCAAATCCGCAATGGATTTGTTATAAAGGATTAACGCGCTTCCTCCGGAGATTCGGGAAAAAAAATGTGAGAAACCTCGTCGAAAAGAAAATCAAAGAAAAAAAAACATCAGGCTGGGATGATGTCCACAAAGATTTGTTATGAAGACCTTTTTGTGACAGATTGGAATGTGGCGTACCGATTTTCATGTGTTCATGTTTCACGGAAGGGTTCAAACACTATGTGATCACACCGTATGATTTTTTCGGATGAAGAGGAATACCTGATGAAATGTGGGCATTTATAAAACGTGGTGTTGTTTTAATTGAAAAAAGAAAACATAACGTAAAGAAATGATCGCGTGGTTCCAGACACTCATTCTCCTCACATTGGAAGAATTCTCAAGAAAAAAAAACAGAAGACAGATTCCTTCTGCTCAAATACGAACTCTCTCAAACGGTGGAAGCCCTCAGGAATGTGAAACCCCCAGACCAAGCTTTTGTTTCGAGTTGATGGCGTTCCGTGCCAGAGCATGGCTTCATTGCCTTTTCTTCCGCAGGATCGAGTCAAACGATCAGGGGAGCAGGGTTGGCGCAGTGGTGAGAGCACTCGCCACCAATGTGGCCCTGGTTCGATTTCTGGACTCGACGTCATATGTGGGTTGAGTTTGTTGTTGTTGGTTCTCTACTCTGCTCCGAGAGGTTTTTCCCCGGTTACTCCGGTTTTCCCCTCTCCCCAATAAACCAACACTTTCAAATTCCAATTCGATCCGGATGCAGGACCTCCCTGAAAACCACTTCGCGGTGAGTGGAGCTTCCTGGGTAAATATCATAAATATTAGTGATTGATTGAAACGATTTGACCATCTTGCGGTCTGCAACATGCTTGCATTTTTTTCGTCTTCATCGTATTTCTGTTCACGAAAAGCGCAACTGCTGTAATCGAAATCGTGTTGCATTGCAACCGCATTAGTCGGCCCGGTTGGTTGTTGGTAAATTTCTTGAATTTCTCCTGTTTCGGGATCGTATTTCATCTGTTTTTCAAGAGGGTTGTACGAACCGATGTAGTTGTCACCGGGCAAAGTCCAACCTTTTTTCGATGCAGGGAGTTTCCCGATCAGAGAATGTATATCCATAGCGCCTCTATAGTAATTCCTGAGAAGATTCTTTCCCAAATCAACAGGCCCTTTCAGGCGCGGATCCAGGATTTCTTAATGGGGGGTGGCTGATACAGTCGGCCACCAAACTATACTATACTTTTTGGGACCCACGCATGTATTTCCTTTTTTTCACGTATTAGATTTTTATAGGGGGCTTCTCCGAAGGGGGGTGGCTAGCCAACCAATCCACTCCCCCCCTCCCGGATCCGCACCTGCCTTTAGTCTGAGGAGCAGCTGAAATTCGGAACACCGGACGCGGACGACGAGACCCGCACCCTCAAGACCTTTTCGTAGCCTTTCCATTTTATCCACGAATTGTAACTTCTCGTTCCGCCTTTGTTTTTTTACTGTCTTTTGTATTCAGCAACAATCATGCGGCCTTCTTTTTCTGAAACTTGCGGGCCTTTGAAAAGGTTCGGATTGGAAACGACATCCCACGCTTTTTGAAACCGACGGATGGGAAAGAGACAGGGATGCCACTTCCACGACCTCTGGAATGTTTGACATTGTCTATCTTGTGAAGCCATCAAAGCGTTTGGTCACGAAGCTGTTCGATTAACAAACATACTCGAAGCATAAGGGATTTTGTCTTGAGTGGAAGGGCTAAAGGACCACCGTTCTGTACAGTCATGATGATGATTATTAATGATGCTAATGGTGTGATATGCCCGTGAGAGTGATGATATGCTAGTCGCTTGGCAACGGGCGAAAGGACAACTGAAAAGAAATCAGAGTCCCAGGCAGGAATCGAACCTACAACCTCCGTAACACCGGTCGGATGCTCTAACCACAGCGACAGGAACCCCTGGTGAGCTAGGTTGTTTATCTAGGTTCTTATACAAAGTGTCCCACTATGGTCTGCGGGCTCGACGATGTAAATGTGAATCAGACATCATGATGATTATTAATGATGGTAATGGTGTAATATGCCCGTGAGAGTGATGATATGCTAGTCGCTTGGCAACGGGCGAAAGGACAACTGAAAAGAAATCAGAGTCCCAGGCAGGAATCGAACCTACAACCTCCGTAACACCGGTCGGATGCTCTAACCACTGAGCGACAGGAACCCCTGGTGAGCTAGGTTGTTTATCTAGGTTCTTATACAAAGTGTCCCACTATGGTCTGCGGGCTCGACGATGTAAATGTGAATCAGACATCATGATGATTATTAATGATGGTAATGGTGTAATATGCCCGTGAGAGTGATGATATGCTAGTCGCTTGGCAACGGGCGAAAGGACAACTGAAAAGAAATCAGAGTCCCAGGCAGGAATCGAACCTACAACCTCCGTAACACCGGTCGGATGCTCTAACCACTGAGCGACAGGAACCCCTGGTGAGCTAGGTTGTTTATCTAGGTTCTTATACAAAGTGTCCCACTATGGTCTGCGGGCTCGACGATGTAAATGTGAATCAGACATCATGATGATTATTAATGATGGTAATGGTGTAATATGCCCGTGAGAGTGATGATATGCTAGTCGCTTGGCAACGGGCGAAAGGTCAACTGAAAAGAAATCAGAGTCCCAGGCAGGAATCGAACCTACAACCTCCGTAACACCGGTCGGATGCTCTAACCCCTGAGCCACAGGAACCCCTGGTGACGGGACGAGGCTAACCCTGTACAAGCTTTTGCTTTTGCTTTGCTTTCCTCAAAATGGACCATAAAAAGGACTGGAAAAAAAGAAAAACTAGAGGGAAACGAAAAAAGAAGAAAACAAAGAAGCTGGGAAAAAGAGTGTGCAGCACCTGAGTGCAGCAGTTTCGAATAGAATAGTGATGGGAGTAGATCAGATCAATTTCCGACTAAGAATCCAACCAAAGCACGTTGGTGCAAATTCTGATAAAACGCCAAGATCGACGAGACGATTTCCGTGTAAGCGACGATAGATCACTATTGAATTGGCATATCATTTATATGGAGATCTCCTAAACTGGGACTGTAGTATTGTATAAACTATGATCTTATTGTATTGTCTGACTGACTGATTTACTTTCTTTTTGCTGTCTGTGTTTTTGCTTGTTTTTTTTAGACCCAGCAGTAAACAATATAAGCTACATATACATGGTGTTTATTCTGAAAACTGAAACCTTTTTTTACTGTTTCTACTGGAATTAATTGTAAGTTTTATTTTGTTGGATTTTGTTCTGTTAAATTTTTATTTCAATGAGCCTTCTTTAGAAAATGTAAAATTTCAGTTTTTGAGTTTGTCTCATAGCAAGCATAGAGAAGACCAGCTTTAATATACATGGAAAAAAAATGTTTCAACTAAAGAAAGCCCCCTCGGTGAGTCATTGTACCTCTTGGGGCAAACTTCGTGTTTAAATATTTCTCTCTCTCACAAGGTTTGGTTGTAAGTGATTTCTGTCAGACTTCTGATTAAAATTAAGGTTTATCAGAATCTTCTACTGCACCAATGCATTAATTACACATTCGGAATTTAGGAGTGGAACCACCAAAGGATCGATCAACACATAAATGTACCAGTTCCACAACGGAGGGGGAACAGAGGAAGATGTAAATTTCAAACCCAGTTCGTGTCCCTCAGGTGCAGCGGAGATGTCAGTAAACATTTAACTTTGGGAAAAGTTAAGGTATAAACAGAATTTGGTCGCTATAAATCTGTATTACATCCCAAAGTCTTGAGTGAGATTCTCTTTGAAGCCCCATGGGGTTTAACTTTCATGTTTTAGTGGCAGGACCTTTCTACTTTGTGATATATTCCTGTTGTTGCTACGTGAAATTTGTTTCTTTTTTGTTCCTTAATATATGTCCTTTCTTTATACATTTAGTTTACCTTTTCCAACAGTAGCACTGAAGAAGGTGAATTAGGGTGTGAGGTGGTCTTTACAAAACACACTGAAGGTAAGTCCACACAGGCCGTGTTATTCATTTGCCTCTGGAGTTGATGACCATACTTATGCATTTAGCTTTGGAGATATCAATGACATAAACAAATTGAGGTGGTCTATACATGAGCAGTTTGAAGTAAAGGAGGAAATTTTGATTAATCTTCAGAAAAAAGTAGGGCAGCTGCAAAAAGAAATTGATGGGTACGAACAGCGGCAATATTCTCTTGAAAAATTCAAAGACGACAATTCTGCTATTCAGTTCAACACAGGGTTCCCCAATTGCAATTGCAAGTAGCTTTCCACAATCAGTACCTTCAACCAAAAGTGGCCAAGCTGCAATACTAGGGTCAAAACAATGTAGACCATACCACGAGGAAGGGAAAAGGAAGCCAGGCCCCAAGAGACAATTAAGTTCTTTAAATGAACGGTCTATTGCCCTTGTCAGTTAAAAGTAGGTCTTTTTGTTAGAGGTATAGCTGACAGGTTTGGAATTTCTGTAGCAAGCTTTAGTAAGATATTTTGTACATGGATTCATTTCTTGTATCAGTGGTGTTGCCCCAATTATTTCCTTTCCCTTCCCGGGAAGCAGTGCGGAGAAACATGCTACGGCAATCTTCCCTGTACCCTACTACTCATGCTATTTTTGACTGCTCAGAGGTTTTTGTGGAGGTGCCATTCTCAATGTTGGCCTAGTCACAGACCTGATCCAACTGCAAACATCATGATACATTCAAAGTATTAGTTGGAATTTCCCCAAATGGTCAAGTAATTTTTGTTTCAAAGTTGTGGGGTGGTAGGGTAGTAGAAAAGTCTGGGTTTCTACAATACCTTATGTGTCATGGCTGATCGTGGTTTTGAAATCACGAACATTTCACCACCAGGTGGTGGTAGTAATGTTTGTGTCCAAACGTAAGCCTAGGAACCCAATCATCATCTATATACAAGCAAAAGTTTGGATCTTTACATGCTTGTTCAACTGTCATTTACGTCTTACGGTATGGACATTTGACTTCCAGGCCTCTATCTTTCATGCCAGCGGCCTTCAGGTCCTACACTTTTCTGTCCAAACTTGCACCATAACCTCGTCTTTCCTTTGATAATATTGTTCCAACTTCCTCTACCTGCAACAAAGTATTCCCCTCGGCAGCTTTTGCAGCAACATAACTTGCAAGAGCATCACATTCGTGTAACATTCGTGTACCTGGCCATATTCTAAGGATGGTATACTTTTCTTTTTTTCAGAGATGAACATTATGTTTCTAAGAAGTTTGTCAGGCTCTTTTCGCCTCACAGCTGCATCATGAAAATTAGCTAAGAGGCTGTTAACTTGTCACGTTTGAGTTCCCTCCAAACTTCATTGTTACTTTGGCCCATTGTCAATCGTTCAACTGTTTCAATGTCCACATCTGAAATACTAGCTGTGTATCTGCAAAGCAATCCATCAAGGTTTTAAAACGAGAGGATGATATATCCTAATCATCGTTGAATGGTAAATCTGTGATTTCGTTGTTAGTAACAATATCTGGGACATTTTCAGGAACTGTTTCGCAAATGCAGTCAATTTCATCAGCAGTTGGCTAGCTGCGTTGCAAGCAGTTACTTAGTTCAGCAGAAAGTTCACTTAGTGTCAAACTTACTGACTTTGGCGCATTTATCAGTTTCTCTACCAAACCGGATATTTTGAGATGACTATATTATCTGCTGGTTAAGGGTCAACTTGCACATTCCTGGGAGCACTCCAATTACAGAGTCTTGAGGTACAAGAGACTGGCTCTTCATGTTCTTTAAGTCCCCGCGGATAGAAATCTCCAATAGCAAAGAGTATCCCACCAACATTACTACTGTGCCCTAGACCATTTACTCCTCTCCTAAAAATGTAATCATCAGAAGACATTTTGATATTTAAGAACGATGTTGGGGTTTTCTATTACAAGGCATGATTAAATACACTAGAGTAAAATAAAAGGAAAATATGTTTTTTTTTTCAAATCTCATTATTATTGCTTCTCTAAGATGTGTGTAGCATTATCTTCAAACCGTTTTGGGGATATTATCCAGTCATTTCTCCTAATTATTAAACCTCCTCAACCTTGTATTTTGACACTTATCCTTCTGGACACGACAGGCTTCCTTAAGATTCCTCCAAGGTGGCTCATTTTGATCATGAGCTTTATTTCTTCTGTATCACGAAGGTACTTGAACGATTGATCACGCAAGAACGTAAACTATGGAAAAAAAAAAATTGTAACAAATTCTGCTTTTTGAATGAAATTCCTTTCTTTTATTTAAGCCGTGAGGTGCCAGGGAGAACAGCTGAGCACTCCAATAACCCTCTTTCGCTATTAAAAGCCTATCGACCTCTTCAGAGTTGTTTGGGGCCTGCCGCCTGGTCCATGCACTGAAATGAAAAATCACCTAGAAAAAAATCACTTGAAATGCTACGATTTTGGAATCCTGCTACTTCTTACCCTTTCGTTAAAGTGTAGTGCCACAGATAGAAACGTTAGCTTATTTATCATGAAGATTTACACAAAGTTCGCCAAGTTCGGCAATCCCACTCGGCAATGACAATGTAACTTAGGACAAATACCGAGCAGCAGACCTTACCTCCGAGTTGATGCAAATCCCAAACTGGCGGCTACATTTTATCCTCGTTGAATGTCTTTCTGGAATGAATAATGTATTTAAAACTGATGTAGACAAAACCCGATATGAAGACAAATGTAGTCAGTAGTGGTGAGTATAGCCATGCCATGGGAATCGTTGTCGAGGTCTTAGTGGCGAATTGGATTAGGTAAAATTGAATTTGACGGAACTTGAGTGAATACAATTGAATTGAAACGACAACCTCCACACAGAGTAGGAAACACCTTCACAAAATGAAAATGATATTATGTTGGCGATAACCCTTCATAGACGTGTACACCGTATGCGTTCATTTCAACCCTGCAGTTCATTGAAATGCAGTGCAGTGCAGTGCAATGTCATATGCAATGCAAAGCAACATCAGTAAAGGTTTCGTTATTTTTTACAAAAATTATCGGTACCGTACCACTTTTTAACGGTTCAGTACCATTTTTTACCTGTAGTGTAAACGGCCCTAAATTTTAGGCGAATACGTCTACAGCAGGAGGCATTACCATGCAGTTACTTCCAAGCGTAAAAATAAAAAAAAAAAAAATTTTTCGTTGGGTTGTTCTTAAATGATAGAAAACTGTACCAAAAAGTGTGATGAATGTGCAGAGTATAAGAGGGTATAAACATGTTAACGCAATGAGAGTTTTCTAACACTAGGGGTGGTCGCAGCCAGGGTTCATTCTTACGTCCCTAGTGGTTCTTTTACATCCCACAGAGTCAATTTGTAATTTGTGAAGAGTTGTGAGACGGGACCTCCGTTTTTATCGTCCTTTCCCGAGAAGACCAGAAAGTCTAACATTTGCAGATGTCATTACAAAGGTAGCACTTTCCTCCTCAGTTATTTAAAGACCCTGAGTGTTGGTCTGGCCAGGGCTTGAACCTGCGACCTCCCGCAGTCTGGTGCTCTACCACTGAGCCAACCGGTCGGTTGGCTGTTTTGTTTAGTAAACCTATGGCTTTGATGTTTTTCTTAGCATTGCCGTCGTGCCACCTTTCATTTATTTACCTCCCTGATGTCTGTGTAGGACGAGGGGGGAGGAGAGGGAAAGGTAGCTTTGCTTGGCCAATTTACTGGGCCCCTGAGTTATTTTAGCCTTGCTACGGCCCTGATTACGATATTTCTATTGTGGGGCTTGATACAAGCTTATCAACTCTGATGTGGCTCCATGAACTGATAACAACGCCATTTTATAAACGTGCTTTCTATTTCAAATTTCCCGTGTGAGAAATTTAATTACGGCTGAAGCCATAGTCCAGCTTACTTGGTTTCCTTGTTGACCTCGTTAGAAAGGTAATGATATTATCTTTCATACATAGTGGTAACAAAACACACGAGTCTCATTAGAACTGAACTGATAACAACGCCATTTTATAAACGTGTTTTCTATTTCAAATTTCCCGTGTGAGAAATTTAATTACGGATGAAGCTATAGTCCAGCTTACTTGGTTTCCTTGTTGACCTCGTTAGAAAGGTAATGATATTATCTATCATACATGGTGGTAACAAAACACACGGGTCGTCATTAGACACAACAACTGACGAACAACTGACGAAACTTGAGAGATCCATTAGCCGGTCACTCTAGGTCACGTACTAAGGAAATCACTCTCTTTTTTGAAAGTTTATAAGACTTGATAAAAGAAGATACCCTGGGCGCCAGAGGTTATTTCATTCGCTACACAGTTTGTTTTGTACGAATACTCAGGCTGTATTGGTACGAGGATAGTAACCTCTGAGTAAAAGAATCCAGGGTAAAAGAAGATGAATTCAGTAAGAGCGATAACTTTCCTATCTACCTGATCTGAAATTGTAAATCAAAATGGTTAATCCTTGACGCAGTGACATCTACTATTCCCTTAATTAGTTGGCGGAACGTGGAACAAATTAGAAGAGGCTATAAAAAGCACGGGGGCAAGTTTATCTTATTTCATGCTAGACAAGGTGATAATTTGTCTGATCTTCGTAATCAATGGAGGAAACAGTGGTGGACCTTTTGAAGTTGACCGAATTGATATATGTATATAACGTTTCGACTCCAAATATAGAAACGTGGGAAACAAAAAAAAAGTGTAAGAAACACAATGGTGACTTGTGCGAAAGATATTGGCCCCTCAGATTTATCTGATATTGGTATTTTCTTTTTCGTTTGCTTTAAAATCGGCTTTCCGTTAGAATAAGTTCAAAGAGCGAGTTGAAATCCGCGTTCACTGTTTTGCTCACGGTTACGTTACTTTCGCCGTGAACTGACGTTCAATATCGCTTATACGTTAAGCATTCCTCATCACAGACTACTGTACCCTTTATGTATGATTCTGGGCGAATATTTCCAGGAGCAGGTAAAGTGCACCAATGTAATGTACGCGTTAGAAGAGGTTTTTCAAGATAATCTTTGCGTAGTTTGTTCGTTTTTTCTTTCTTTTTTTGTTTTTATTTCTGCCGGAAAACGTTTGTAATGATTAATTACGTTGAATTAGAACTCTCTGGTGTTTGATTTAAAATAGATTATCAATCATCCGATAATATTTATTCTAAGCTGGGCGACCTACACAGGTTAATCTCATCTCATGTTGGTACTGATAGGGAGCTCAGCTAAACACATCACGAGTTTATAAAGGAAATTTTTTCCTGTCTAAACAATATTAGTCAGATATCCACTCAGAACTATTTCCGCCAACTGATGATAAGCTTCAATATGGAATTCAGAAAAAAAAGGTTAGTTTGCATTCACAAAAGTTGTCAACTCTAAAGATTATCGGTATCGGAAACATAGTTTAAGGTAGCTATTGAGTAGCAAATTAGGTTGGGTAGTTTGAAGTAAACAACTTTACTGAATTCACCTCTAAACGCCTTGGAGATCCGGCTTGAGGAAGGTGGTACATGTACACATACATGCACTGGTTCGATTTCATCGAGACTCAATGTCTATTTCGATCCTTTGTCATGAGATAAGAAAACTGTAATTTTCTCACTGTGCTACGTTATCCCAAGTACTCTTGGTGGTCTGCGTGAAGATCGTATCGTAACTTAAGGTATTTTCTGGGGTATGCTATAACCAACAGGTGTGGAGGACGTCACTTCAAAAACTGAGAAGTTTGAGAAGCTTGGTACATAGGGGATATAACACTAAACCGTAGCTTTAATTGAACATTCATTGCCGTGAGATATCATTTGACAAAAGCAGTACAAAGACAAAACTGGTTCTGCAAGTTGCAGGGGTGGTAAATCAAGTCTTATTTATATAGGAGAGAGGGGGGCATGACTTCATGACCTTTTGGTTGCGAACATTTTCGAAAAATTGGCACTTCACTAATGGAGCTGTAAACTGGTTGTAATTTGTTTTAGTTTAGCAATTTCACTTTATATCTCCCGATGGTCTTCTTTACGTATTTTGTGTGTGACGAAAAGGTATTTTGATCAGTGTAATTTCAGCGCAGTTTTGACTGCGAAATCATCATATTGAACAGAACTCATCCGGAAAGGGAGCACGGTTAAAGGGGCTGTTCAAGAGGATTGGATAAATAGGGAAAGAGGAGGAAGAAGAGAAGGTAGATAAATACATACATTGTATTATTTACCCTCGGATTTGCCGATGTCCTTACAAAGGCAGCACTTTCTCGTAAGAGACCCTGAGTGTTAGTCCGGCCGGGATTTGAACCCGCGACCTCCCGCACGCTTGTCCGGTGCTCTACCACTGAGCTAACCGGTAGAAAGAAGTAAACAGCCTAATTAATCCAAAACAAGGAAATGCAACGGAAAAGGAAATACTGAAAATGTTGGAAAAGTACAACCTCGTTTCCAGGCCCTTTCCCTTCCCTTTTACCCCACCACCAAAAGTTGTCCAATTTAATTTTAGTCGCGCTCTTCTCAATCTTTAATTTAGTTGACATACAGATACGCTGAGTTCTGCGTATTCAGAGGGAAAATATGATGGCTTTTAAGTCATAAAATGAGAGGGTTTCGAATGCGAGACTATTTGTTAGATGTTACTTGAGCAGGCGTACATGATTTTTTTATAATCCTCGCGGAAAAAAGATAATTGAAAAGGGAAACGGTGACAGATGTTCATATCAACGACAACGATTTGTCAAATCGTTTAATTTAATATCTTTATCGTGTGGGTGACCTTTTCCCCTGGTTTCCTCGGCATCCTCTGTACTAAATCCTCTGTATTAGACCAGATGACCTTCCAGCCCTGACGGCTGCAAAGATAATTAATTCGCTGGTGCGGCCCTCGGCTCCACTGCCAAATGAGTGGATGAGTGGAATCCCAGACAAATATTGAAATAAAAATAAAAGGTAAGAAAGTTACAAAAAACGAAGATGGAGGAATTGAATAAAAAAAAAAAAAGAAAGAAAGAGAGACCTTGGTGTATGTGCTCGGCCTTTTTCTCTTTCATGTTTTGAGCTAAAGAAATCAAGTAGCTCACAGACATCTCATCCAGTCTCGGCTCCAAGCTCATCATGATGCATTTGCAAACAGTTCCAAAACAAATCTTATGGGCTTTTTGGCTGGATTTGATTGCGATTTAAAATTTGCCGTAAGAAGTCGTGACAGAAACCCTGTTTAGAATAAAAATAGCTTCACTCAAGTTTTATCTGTCCGTATAAGCCATTTGACCCAGGAAATAAGAAAATTAGCCTTTGATGAATCCGATGTTTCCTGTCGTATGACTATGTTTAAGGGGCCGACCATTTAACATTTGAGGGGGGGGGGGGGGGTGGGTGATTTCTGGTCAGCAAGTTTTTTTTTTTCGAGCAACCTGGTGGGCAGGATATTTTTTTCCCTCCTAAATGCTCTGCAGGATATTTTTTTTTCTCTCCTCATTTCTCTGCAGGATTTTTTTTTCCTCAAAAAGGTGTCGTGTTTACATTTACAGAATGTATTTACATTTAGATTGTGGTTATTGCAGTAATAGTTCTATTATGGAGCTGCAAAGCATTAAAATGTTGTAAGCTATACAAAATCATTCTTGTATAGCTACCTGCTATGTTTTCGGAATGTCATTCTTTAGAATCATTTAATATTACCTAAAACAATATTCTCATGTTATAAAGTGATGCTCCAGAGGTAGATTTGAAAATGTTTAGCTTCCTAATTAAAAAAAATAGCAAAAAGCAGTTCAGAAATGCTCGTAGCATCGTAATTACTGCTAGAATCATTACTTACAATTTAAAAGTGGACTGAAATCTCCAAAACAAATGTTTTATATATTGTCTTATATTATATGACATGGCAAAAACCTTATCGAGTTCAATAAAGTAATAACATGAAACTGCTTCAGTTGAAAATATTAAAAATGAACAAATTATTTTTCTTTGTCTAATAAAACTTGATTCTTCAAATAGAAAAATTTACCTCCATTACTGCTTGTGATAAGCTAACGAGTTTGGATACAGTGCAAGCCAGCAAGCCAGAAATCGCTGATCCCGATAACCACAAGCTACCTAAGGAACTGCAGGCTAACTGCAGTGCTAACTAGGCTAGCAAATTTGTAATTTAGGCTAACCGTAATGGCTTGCATGACTCCTATGACTTGGAGCCATGTGAACCGAGCAAGCGAGAAATCCCTTATCTCATTATAAGGGCAATTCGCAAGCTACCTAAGCTAACTGTAGGCCAACCAGTGTGACATTTAGGCTAACGAGAGTGTTATTTAGGCCAATCAATGTGCTATTTTAATAGGCTAACCAGAGTGGCTCGCTGGATTGCAGATTATCCGGAATGGTTGCAGTTTTGCCGAGAATTGTAATTATAAAGCCCCCCAGGAATGATGAAATAGCTTTGCAACATTTTTTTTCTTGCTTGCAGCAGTGCAAGAATTTTTTTTCTATTTCATTTGTGCTGCATGCAATTTTTTTCTTCCACCAAGCGCTTGCAGGAAATTTTTTTTCAAAATCACCCACCCCCCCCCCCCCCCCTCAAGAGTTAAATGGTCGGCCCCTAACAACTATTCACCGATGTGGAAGTGGTGGATATTTATTCGGCCACCACTAACCACCAACACTGAGGTGAATAATTGTTTTAGTATAAACTGTGAGATAATAAAGCTCAAAAACAATGATTTTGAACTAACTTAATTATTCCTGTCAACTTTCTCTTACACTGAGTTTAGTATATACCACACAAGCTGAATAACTAGCGTTTGTTCCAGTCATCAATCAATCAATCATCAGAAACCGAAACGGGAGGCTGTTTTGCTTCTCTTTGGCTTCTGGAGGTGAACAGGTTTTCTAATCACCCCCGAGTTAACCAATCAGAACGCGTATACCGAGTTTGCATTGGGTAGCCAATCGGAGCGCGCGACAAACGTTATCCACTGTTTTAGTATACATTGTATACTGATTGCATTAACGTCCACTTCACTTTGGATTATAAATTGTACATCTGAACCAGTTTCACAACCCAATGTGAAAGGAAGTGGAGACCTTGCGTGATGGACAAATTGAAAGCCCCCTAAAGCATAATTGTTACGCTTCAGTGACGTCACGACTACAGCGGTTACAAATGTTGTCAAATTTGATTGACTGCATCAGGATAAGGTCAATTGACGGGTGTTTTGATTCTGTCGACTGGAGATTTATCAGACGATGCGATAACTCATTCCGCATTTTTCATCAGGCCCAAGTTACCTGCACGTCAAGAGCTTCAGGCTTGTGCTGCACTCAAGGATTTCTGTCATCAACAAACTGTACCATCAAGTGGCAAAGACATTTTGGTAATCGAAATCATTACATTCATATATCCAGGATAGTTTGCTTTTAATTTTACGAGGGATCGTAAGGTTATTTCTTAGTTTGTGAAGATGAATGGGTATCGTCGTCAGACATTTTGTGGTTTCGCGCCTTCCTTGGAAAGGAAAAAAGATGACCGATATGGACGGGTGAAACAAAGAAAATTCTCCGTTGCCAGTGTAACACATAAAATAAACAAACCGCCAAATGACGAACTGGGAGGACTTAGGCGGGCTTCCTCTCTACCAGACCGTAAGGAAATAGCAAGGATGCATTCAAGAAAACCATCACGCAGCAAGGCAATATTTTCGGATGCCGATGCGCCTTCGGATGGCACTGGCTTGAAGCGGACCCGAAGTGTCTCCTTCGCTCCTGAGGTTGTCTTCTTCGCAGCGGTCGCGGAAAACAATGTTGCCGAACTAAGAAAAATCATGCAAAAAAACGAAATCGATATCAATCACCAAAGCCCTTCGGGGTTAACAGCTTTGCATTACGCTGCTGCGGAAGGGAGCTACGAGTGCGTACAGCTCTTGATTGAAAGCGGAGCAGAAGTTGAGCTTCTGGATTCGCAAGGGTGTTCTCCGCTGGACTTCGCTGTGCGCGGAGGACATTTTGATTGTGCTTCGTCCCTAATCAAGGCCGGAGCTGAAATTAAAAAGATTGTCAATGGACTGAAATAGAAGGAGGAGAGAGCTGAACTCCAAGAAGATACATTCCTGGAAAGATCGAAGAGAACATCTTTAGAACGCTGTGTTAATTGCTCACGACTTAAAATCATATTTCTCGTTGTCGGAAGAATTCTAAAAATACGTGCCATTCATCCATGCCCTCACGTATTCTCTGACATCAAAAAGTTGTCCCGTGGGAGGGCAAGGTTGGTGTACGGTTAAGCTCTCGAAATATGTTCACATTGTTCAGTTGGTACAACGTTTTATTTCTTTGTCTTCTTTTTTTTTTTACTGAAGTTATGCATCCCAGATTTAAATTAAAAGAGCTTAGGCCACCAAGATTTAAGCAAAGTGTTTCGACAAAACCCCGCGAAACATTCCTAGCATGTTTAAATCGCCATCTGGTTAAATAATGCTACATCTATTTGTCGACTAAAGCGATGCCCAAGAATAAGAAAACCCTGGTGAGTGTTTAATGTATGAAAAAAGCGCACTAACAATTGTTGAATACTACTTGTGTTGACTGTGGTAATGTGCGGGGTCTTCTCTAAGCGTAAAGGTCAGATTTTAATGGCTTGCACGTTTTTTGAATCACCAAATATTTGTAATGAGTCAACTACGCTAATAGAGTTGAACCCCTTGTTTACACAAAGCTTTATTCTGAGATTAAACACGAACGAAACAAAAACAAACTTCAATAATTCTTCTGTGAGAGATGGATGCATCACAATGTGATGTGAATTCCTCGGGGCGGAAATGAACACCATTGTTAGAAGGCTTTCAGTTCAAGGAACGCGAGTAAAAGCAATCCATCATGTAGAGACTTCATGTCATAATTCCCTTCGTTTGTGTTCAAACGATTACAAGTGAAAAGATCAGAGTCCTTGTCAGATGGCCTTTCTTGTACTTCAATGCTTCTTTTAAAGGCGGAGCGAAAGTTTTAATAGCTGCTTGTAAGAACGTTAAAAGGCAGAAGTTTGTTTCATGAAGATAATAGTATATCTTTTAGTTGAGTTAATTGCGCATGTATTTGACAGTGACAGGGCAACTGTGAGAAGCGGAGAATGGATAAAAATAAAAGCAAAAAATAGCATCTGATTTGGTCTGCTGATCCCAGCGTGAAAAGTGGTTATTCAATCTGTAAAATAGCCGGCTGAATTATGGATGAAACTAATTTAAACTAGAGTTTCTTTTTAAATATTGTTTATTACGAAAAGCACGTTTAAGTTTGTGAAAGTTAATTCTTTAATTTCATGGTCATACAATCGTTGCTCTGCTGTTCTGTAAGTTAAGTTAAGGCCTGATGCCGGCTGAAATTACTAACCTTAAAGTCAGTGAGCATTCAAATTCAATTCTGCATTTCGCAGGTATTTTAGGTATCTCTGTGCTTTATGACCCTTCATGCCATAACGATCATGATAGACAATCGATAGCCCCAGCTGGAAATTAAAGACCTATATCCATTTTATAATGACACTCAGGAAAAGTATTAAATTCGTTATGTTTCTTCTCTGATAACGCTGGATAATGCGATGATTATATATCATTTTACATCCTGAATTGTCTTGAGAACTTATCATTCACTGCAAAAGCAAACAAAAAAAAAACAATTACATATACCTGGTTTAGCCTAGAGTAATTGTAGTTATTACGTTCGGGGTGCTGTCAACTTTATATCCACTAGCAGAGGTCATGATATTTAGAAATCCCCTTACAAATTGTTTTTTCACATGTTCAGGTAAACAAAATATTGACGCTAAGAAGATCTAATGTAAAGAGGGTGAAAATCCTTAGTACTGACACTTGTCAGCTGGAGTGAATAAGCTCAGTTGGCAAGATTCCGTTCAAGTTGTCTCTCAACTCTCCAGGGAAACTAAGGCCTGTTGTCGCAGCCGCCTTATGTTTTAGATGGCAGTTTCATTTATGGTAAAAGAGCAACCCTCGTAAGCGATCAATGCAAGGCCATGCTCTGCCTCAAAACGCGTGCCATGGACAGCGAAAAATGTTATCAAATGTGTTTTCGTGCCTGAAATAGACAGTTCTCTTAACCACTTCTCTTGTTGGTACGATGATGCATATCAACACAGACTTGGGATTGGTGCCACAAAACCGGAGACCGAGCGCAGTGTACTGTATATCTATCAAATTATTAAACGGCCTAATTGAATGATTAAAGAAGCCGAAAATTAGTTAATTCCTAATTAACTATCTACCTATTTATTTTCATGGCGTTTTGTAGCAGCACACTAGCCCTCGAGCACATTGCGGTAAAGATTGCGATTAAAAAAAAAATCATTTACTTGTATTAATCATACTGCACCTTAATTAGCCGTGGTGATGAATGCCAATTAAAGGGACGACGGTCTCTTTTATCGGTATCTAACATGCAACTCCAGTTAAATTGTTAATAAAATGACTGTTAAGTTCTTCAATTTCCACTTTGGCCGGCACGCAAAACATGAAGATCAGAAAGGATACTGTTAGCCAAATTCTTTTTCGTCATTAAAAGTTATATTATTATTGTTAAAGATTTATAGCTGCGTTACTTATAGGTGCGTGACGGAAAGGAATTTCATATCGTGACAAGAACCGTGACAGCAATCAATAGCCAATCAGATCAATGTAACTAAGTTTGAGCGACAAGTTGATCTTGTGATCATAGAATATATTTGAAATAAGAAATGATTTGTAATTCAGAGTAGAGAGAGAACGTGTTCAGTGACGGTCGAGATTTATTGTGAGCTTTGTGACAAATAAAGGATTATTGAGACGTGACTAGTGTTGAGTAAACTGGTGATTTCCAACATTATTATTATTATTATTATTATTATTATTATTATTATTAAAAATCCACAGCTTGAGCTGGTAGCTATTTCAGCAGGCATCGAGCCACTTCCGACGGCCTTTTATCTGGGCATACGTCTATCTGACTTTCTATCTGGTATTATTATTATTACTTTTATTATTATTATTATTATTATTATTATTGAAACTTTTGCCTTATCTTTGTAAAAAGGTGTTGTAAAGATTATAATGGTGATGGTAGTAGTATACGACTCTTGTAGTAGTAATAATTATTACTCTTCTGCGTTAACTCAGAAGTTTGAAACAGTAGTAGTTGCCAACGGTTACAAAAATGCACCTTCACTGAGACTGCACATATTTCGGAACCGGCCAGAGGTCGTTATTCTTAGTGCTAACCGAAAGAATCGCGGCTTCTGTGGACGAGAATGGCAGAATTCGTCAACTGGGAGCCATAAAACGTCATCAATTCCATAGATCATTGCGTATTCCAAGATGGCAGCCATGCCACCTGTGAAAGCGCGAAATTTAATTTGAGGTCAATTTTTTGGAGAACAGTTGCGTTCCATGAGATTTTACATATTTATCGGGATTCTATTAAAGGGGTGGAGCAAGTTGAGGTAATAATACATAACACCACTGGTTCTAAGGGTGGAAAGACGCGCCTAAACAGATCACAACGGCGATTTACAAACTGAACGGTGAAATGAAATTATAATTAAATCATTAAAATGATCAATAATGAACTCATGCAACGGGGTTGCGTATTAAATAAATCACTGTTTTACCTCTTAACAATTTAGGTTTGGATTACTAGGGTCATTCATCATCAGACAGCTGGTAAAGGTTGCCGGAATATATATATATAGTTGAGTGTAAGATGATGAAACAAGAAGCAAACTTCTAACTGCTCCGGCTTTAATATTACGTTTCGGCCTTCGGCCTTCTTCAGATGTGGAGCTACTTAGTTTACAGATAAAAAATAAAAACGCTAAAAATCCTGAGTGATAATAACGCGTTGCATTTTGACCAACTTTTGAACCTTCACCTATTAATTAAAGCTAGAACAATCGTCCAAAATCTGACCAACTGACTGTTTGTTTTTCTTAGTACAAATAACCCGAACAATCAGTCTCGGTCTTCTGTAGCCTGCGTGGCCGGCGTAATCGGGAAAGGGGAAGGGGAGCGAGGGAGGCGAGAAAAAATGAGGGGGATTGGGGAGAGGAGAGAGGGAACGCCTGCCAAAAGAACCCCATTCGCTTCATTTCTGCGTTCGCTGGCAAACGCAAATTTCTGATTGGCTAATTTCTGACAGTAAGTCTCTTGAGAATTGAAGCAATTTAATCCCTCGTACTGCGTGCCCGGCGTCTGATTTTGATTGGTGGATGAATTGACAGTTATTGACGGATAAAGTAATTGGATTAACTGAAAATCGTTGGGCGGGAATGAAGCGAATGGGGTTCTTGTGGCAGGCGTTCCCTCTCTCCTCTCCCCAATCCCCCTCATTTTTTCTCGCCTCCCTCGCTCCCCTTCCCCTTTCCCGATTACGCCGGCCACGCAGGCTAGGTCTTCTGCAAACAATTTCCGGATGGGCAAAGGTAGATTTGTCAAAAACCGCGTGCAGTTAGAACTTAGCAAAATCAGTAACACCGCCTCTTTAAGACATTTTGACCACTTATCATTCAAATCAACCGGAAACTTTACGGGCTTTCATCTTCTATGGAACGCCATACATTATCAAGTGTGACTAATTCTGTTGCCTTAGAAACAGCAGCGTTGTATGCTCTCATCTACTATTAGGTCAGTAGAATGCGATCTCGCACCGTGGTCTTGAATCGGAAAAGAACTTGCAAAAAAATACGCAGCTCCCTGAGTGTTATAAGTTGATTTTTGATATATTACCCCTCTTCAGAAGTAATGAAAGCTTAATACATAATGTGTGGCTCCGTTGGCTATCGCCGGGTCCCGTATACCGGAATAACTTATTCTAAAGAAAATTCAAACAGCTACTAACACAATATTGAGGCAAAGTTACATGAGTTGCGACTGCTGTAAATAGTGAATGTCAATGATTGAATCAAGTACAATTCACTTGAGTTCTCGGGGACCACGTGAGAGTAAACTTGCCGTTTGCCATCTCTTTCGTAGATGAGCTTGTACATTATTTCCAGGAGACCCGTGGACCATTGTCCCAGCAATGCACTTGAGGATTTTGTTTGTTGTTGTTTATCGTTTCTTTAGTTGTTTACCGTGTTACTGTGAATCCGGCCTGTAATACGAAGCCCGAGTAAGAAGCAGTTTGGAGGACGTTTTAGAAGACTGGCAGGAGAGAGGACGCAACAATTGTTAGTGAAAGTTTAACGTGTAAGTCGCATAGTTTAGAGCAACGGTAGTGTAACTATACTCTATGGCTGTTTAGGGTAATCGTTGGCCTTGTTATATTTGTTAATGAACATGACGTAATTGATCACCTGAACTCGAGCTGCATGTTCGGTCAGTCTCGTATTGTTCTGTGGGTGTTCCATGGATGGCACTCAAAGTTGTTCAGTTGTGGTTGATTTAGTTTTCGGAAATGATCCTACGGAGCCGCACAGAATTGTAATCGGACTTATTTTGCCTTTTATTATTTTTTTTATTTGTGAGCATGTTTCTTAGCTGCTTTTTTACCGTCATCATCATCGTCGAAGTAACGTCGTCAATGGAGTCTGTCAGTGTGAACGTGTGTTGTCGTCAATCGCCACCTGTACCTGATGTGTGTTCTGGAATTAAAGTCGTGTGCGTTTGTTCCGCCCGGCGGTGGTCATAGAACAGAATTTGTCACGGGTTTTTTGGCTTGCTGGTGGTTGCTGAAACGACAACAACAACAACAACAACGAAACAATAACTAAAAGATAAAACCAAGCTCAAGTGCAAATGAAGATGTTAATGATAGGCCAGTACAGAAAATTCCCTGTGACTGTTTTTCTGCATAATGTTTTATTCCGTAAATGCAGGACAAAACCATGCCAAGATTGAATGTTAACCGACCCAGCATAAGAAAAACTAGGTAGCTAGCATGTTTAAGTGATTCCAGTTGTTCTTCGATACTGGAGAGAGAACTAAGCTCACGGGACATAAGTGGAGCCTGCCAAGAAATCACTTTAATTGGAACCTCCAGTTGACTGACCGACCCGTCATCGATCAACTTTCCTGAGTAATCAGGCCACTTTCAAGAACACGAAAATTTCCCAGTCAGTTCACTGTAACTGTAACTTCTCGTTAGCGACCACCCCTTGAAAGCGACCGCGACCTCTAAAAGAGCTAATAGTTCGCAATTTCATATGCGACCGACTCGTCCCATCTTTCCCACAATGCAGGCCTTCGGGTATCCTTTCACCTTTGCTGGGGAAATTCTAATTGATTTTTAGCATTACTCGATTAATAAAATTCAATCAGTTGTTATGAATATTAGGGTCAGACAAGTGCGAAGCCAAAGTATGTCAGAGAGTGTCATTTCCCTTCCCAGCAAACTGAGCTCAACCAACTAAGAATACAAGTGAAATAAAACATACTACTTAGGAACCGAGAGTGAGATCATTACAGGGAAATCTCACACTGAGACCTTGATGTACTGACAGAGCGATAGCTTGGCCAACTCCAAGACCGAGGTCTGAGATTTTTTGTAATGGTTAACAAGTTATTTATTATAAGTATTTATGGTATTTATAATAAACTGGTTAAAAAAAGGGCTGATCTGCACCGAAGTTGTAATTTGGATTGTCCCTCCCTTATGATAATAAAATGTTGCTCATCACTCATAATCCAACTTCTGGATATATTTGTATCACTTAAGGCTGGTTCAGTCACTAGCGACGGAGTCGGAGTCGGAATCGTAATCAGAAGTGTAGAGCGTTATGATCTAGTGAAAATCAAACTGATGGAGTAGGCAGCAGAAGGCTACAAGTTGTGGAACTAGAGTAGTTTACACTCTCATAGTTTCGTTATGAAGTGTCTGACTGGATTGCCAGATAATTAAGCTTTTATCTTGAAAAGTGAGCGGCCTTGCGTTACCGTTGCTATGGTAACTGCTGTTTGGAAACCGACGAGAAAATAAACTTTGCTGACACATCGAAAAATGTTGTAGTTTCAAGGAAATTGAAGCGTGTCTTCTACAACAAAATTTGATTTCAAAAGGTACACCCTCAAGCCAGAAAAACTGCTGCGAGCCTCACGAGAATCCAATGCAATGAGAATCGCAGGCCGAAGAAAACATTTTGCTATGCCCGCGGACGCTACAAGAAGTCCGACCCACTCAGCAGCCAATGAAATCGCTCGCACCATCGTTACCATATAGTAAAAGCAGTATTTGTACGAAGGGCATTAATGTAAGTGGGGTTAATTAGTGAAAATGTGAGGAATCGTCGTACTTGTAAACGCCACTTAGAGCTTGCATTTTTTCAGGGATCAATTCTTTTTGTTTATTACTGGGGTGATTGCTCACACTTTCACCAAAAAAGACATTTTAGAGTAAAATAGTTAGCGATCCGACGTTTTAGGGCATATCTTCACTCTCCAGGTTTTGTAACAGATCAAAAACCGCCTGGTTAGGGTATAACTGTTCGGCGACTAATAGCAGGTAAACTATCAAGGTCGAATGATTTAACATCATTCTAACAAAGTAAACTGGTAACATATTCAAGCGTGAGGGTGGTGCATGTCAAACTTTGTAATCCTTTTTTACAATTACACCAAAGTAGACTTCCACTCGAAGTTCTCCCATGGCTTAAAAAAATTTACTCGCTAAAAGTCCACTGCTGAAACGGCAAAATGACAGCAATTGATACTCGTAGATTGTCTCTGTATACGCTTTTCTTTCTTACAAAGCTGATTTTCGTATACTTAAGCAATGGCCAATCCACAGATGCAGAGGACTGGATAGCCTCGGGACAAGAGAAATTTGAAACAGGGTACAATGAGGTACGTTATCAAACGAAGCGGTTCACGCCATTATCACACGATTTCTTGAAATTCACTGGAGTTATGAATGCACAGTACCGTTTGGTGGAAATCTCAGACGAAACGCTTTAATCTTTTACCGTGAACCGTAAATCGCACATGTTGAAAATGACCGGGGTAAATATTTTTTGTGTCAGGAAGTTGGAAAGATAATGTTGGCGATGATGGAATGAACGGAAGCATATAGAGTAATTTTCGTTTTCTTGATACAATAATATTGTTGGTTTTTCACCTGAAATGTAAATTTGTTTAGTCTTGGTAAACTCAAGGCACAAAGAAACGTCACCAGAGCATACCAGTAAAACAAAAAATTTCAAGCTTTGTTAGCACTGAACTGTCGCGAACAAATTGCAGGGTTCCATGACAGGCTGTGTGCCAATCATTACGCTTGGAGACGCTTCATTTGGTGCTTGTTTCGGAACAGTGGACAATAGAGACCTCGTTTCATATTTAATGCCGTTCAAATTTTATATTAAAATGCTATGGCGGAGGGGCGATATTTTGGAATCAGTAAAGTAGAAATGTTCTGTTCTAGCTAGTATCAGAAAAAAAATGATTCATGTCACAAGTTTGCCAAGACGAGTTTGGTTCCTTTTTCTTTTCTCTTTCTTTAACTTGTGACTAAATTCATCATTGATTCAAATTAATCTATCACGGCTTATTAAAATCGGTTGCTTAGTTACTTCACCTCAACTTTTCAATTCAGTAACTGTAACTGTACTATTACGGACGTGTTGGTCTCGTGAAAAAAATGAAATAAATACTAACCCTTTGCCAACGATTCCATTACCTGCAAAATGTATCCACTTTATGCAATGAATATCTGGTTTTGACAATAGTTACGCGTGGGCCATCGGCTTGAATTGGTCCTAATTGTAACTTCGCTGTAAGGATGTTTCACGGATCATAGGATTCTCATGATTTCTTCTTCTTTCTATTCATACAGGTCAGGAGGCAGGCAGATTGGAGACCAGTGCGTACAAATTATGGCTCATTACTAGATAATTTCTTGGGCACAAAGCGCAAAACGCAAAGGTTCGTCAAAGGAACTTCTCGTTTTATCAAAAGAAAAGCCATTCCTATTCACCATGGTGAAATCAAAGATGAAATTGCCAAGGCTCTTGAGCAACATATCGAAGGAATGGAACCACATTTCAAGTCGGCGTCCTTTCAATGGCTTTGGCAGGAGCTAAGGCAGCCGCTGACCAAAGTAATTCGACCCCGGAAGCAGGAACAAATATTGAGTGACCTCGACGAATGTAAGCTTAAGCTTGGAAATGACCTGCATCCTTACGAATATCCAACTGATCTTGACATTATAAAGCGGGACTTGTCAATTTGCAAAATTGGTGAGATTCTGGAGAAAAACATAGAATCGTCTTCTGAGCCAGAATACAGTTACGCTCAAATTTGGAGTCTTCTAAAAAACCCATTGGACGGCTGCTTTAAAGTCGCGCAGCTATCTTCGTTGATTAACGAGTTAACGCAATGTTTGCCTCGTTTTGAGCTGGCGGGAATTAAGTATAAGATGCCAAGTAAAATGTCTGAAGTGAAAAGAGATGTGGTCATTTGCAAAGTTGATGAAGTACTACATCTAAGCTAGAACACTCACTAACGTTTGGTGACGCTCTAAGTTATCGAATATCTGCGTCTTTTACAATGAATAAGTGCATGGCACTTGCATGGTAGGACTGAAATGCCTGTTTTGAGCTGAAGGCCTGAAGAGCAAGACAAGAGTCCAAAGTTTTCTTGTTCTTCGCTTGAACGAAGAACCACTGGATTTACTGAATGCATGTAAGATCCAATAATAAAGGGAAGGTACAAAGAAGATGCAGGGATTTAAAAATGAAAAACGAGGGCAACAGAAGTAGTCGTTGAAAGTTGAAAGGCATACTGCAGATATTGCAGTTTTATGGTGACTGAGGAAAACACTCATTGGTGGAACCTATAGGCCTGAATTTATTGATTTTAGCCGTCGGCCGTGACGATGAGGATTAAAAAAAAACATCCGTTATTAGTCAGTTAATGGTTCGGTAAATGTTTTTTTTTCTATTTGACGATCTATTTTAAGTATCGTTATACAATACGACTACTTAATAGCAGAGGGGACTTTGACTCCAACGGGTCAGATAACCGACACACTTTATAAGAATCAATATTTGGTAGCCGAAGAACATTAAGAAAAGTAGAAGTCGGCTTTCCCGTTGACACTCCTCACACAACGCTGGAAAGGGCGATGTACTAGGGATAATTTCGCGAAAGTTGCGGTTCATGACTGTGTCGTGGAGGAGGTAGAAAATTGAGGGGCAAGTTGCACAAAAGTTTGCCTGGGGTAACGTTGGCACAAGGAAATGCATTGAAAAAAGATTTCGATGATAAATATTAAAGCGAGTAGAGTCTAAACCGTTTTGTGATTTGGGGTACGTGATCTGGGTTTATGGGTACAGTTTTGTATCAAATTGAACAAGGGGGTCAAAATAAATCAATTGCATTGTGAGCGCTATTTCGTACGGACGATTCTTACTGAAAAAGAGAATTAAATGTTATTGCGTAGAGCTATGTGATTCATTTAGCAATGTTATGCTGGTCGTACACTCAACAATCTGCCATGAAAATCATGGAGCATACTGGATAAGTTTTAACTAGTAAGTACGAATCTTCAGGGGCACAAAACGACCAATTTGTTGAAAAATGTATTATTATGCCCCAGTTAATAAAACTAAATGTTATTCAGGCATTTTCAGGTCTTTTTTAATATTGCTGGGAAAAAAATATCTAAGATATTTCACAGCCAGCTAGATAAAATTGGTTGGTTTCCCAGCCAGGTGCAAATTGAGCACCCTGCACAACAACAAAAAAGCCGATTTCATATGTCGTAAGCCAAAATGGCCGTCCCAAAATGCCTCTAATCAACCCTTCAGTAGGGGGGGGGGGGGAGACACAAATTTCACACAACAATCCACATTTCGCCAGCCAGCAAAACTCACACTGCTACCACACTTCAGTAATTATCAACCGACACCTTCAGCAGAAAGAAATTTCATAACCAACTACGGGAAATAACTGACATTTTGTCAGCCAGCACAATACCTCGGGGGAACAGATAAAGTGAGGAACAGTTTCGTTTTGTGCCCCTGAATCTTAGAGACCAGAGTTACATCAGAGTAAATTAAAATCGTCCTTAAAAGAAAACAAATCATGTACAAGAATACATAGGTCTAAGCTTTTGGAAAAGTTAAGAATCTGGCCAATTATTAAAAACCAATAGAGATCGGAAGTTAGTATATTATATCATCTCCTAGCTAGAACTAAGCAAATATTTATGGCATTAACTTGTATAGTAGTAAGGTTCGCATTCGCCTTTACTGTTACACCTTTTTGGCAACAAGCCCATTAAAGGAGATCATGATTTTCCTGCAGGAAACAAAGAAAATGAGTGTTTTGTTGTATATGCCAGCCACTGGCGGAGCTGTTTTAAGCCCAGCGAAACACCCCGTATTGTCCTACTACCTGTGGCAAGCATCAGTAGACTGTAGTACATGGGGGTTGTGGGCCACTTTGCTCAATTCTGGCTCCTATCCAGAAAAACATGCTTGGGGTTTCTGGGCCAAAAATCCAGACAGAAATCCCAAGGCCAGAATTTCTCCAACTGTATCTCACTACTTGATTTGGAAATTTAGGTTCAGTAAAAATCTATGATTTGCCATATAGAATTTTAATTTTATATGGCAGCTAATATAAAAAAGAAATAATCATTTGGAATAAACTGTCACTGATATAAAAGCTGATATAAAGATTTGTTATCTTATACTATTATATAGAAAATGTTGTGCAATAAAATTATACAAGATGACATGATTCAATCAGGAGACCATTCTGCGGATTCTAGCTGTGATTCTGTATTATAAATATTGAAATGTTATGCAATATACTTATACGATGACATGATTCAATCAGGAAAACCATTCTGTGGATTTTGTAATTCTGTATTACAGTCTGCAAATACTACTAAAGACTCTTGTTGTAAAGAGCCTGATATGGTTCGAAACTGAATAAATTGATTTCTATGAAAATACTTTCAAAATTTATTTTAAAAAGGTATATATCATAGAAAATACCATATTGAGAACATTTTAAATGGGATCGATGGTATTCAAATAAATCATGGACAGATGGAAGCTATATATTCGATTTTTTATTTACTTGATAGAGTTCAACCGGAATTAAATGTTAATCGGAAGCGAATGATTAATTTAAAATTCATCCTCAGAAAATTATTTCAAATGACGGGCTTACCATGTAATGAAATTAATATATATATATTTAGGCAAGCCTAAAAGCGGAGCTCCACAGTTCTTTCCTTATTGTATAGCATTTACCAATAACTGAAATAAAATCAATGCCAGGACTCGAGCCAGGACTCTAGTAAGGACTTCTGTATTGTGATTATAGTTTTTACTGTTTTGCTGTAGAGCCACAGCCACCATTCAAACATGTGCTAGCGTACATTTTCGATTTATCATCGGCCTTTGCCACGTTGGATCAAGGGACTACATGACTGTGAGCATAAACGATTTTGCCTCATCACAGTTTAATTACGTCCGATTACATTTCAATACAATAGTGTAAATCTCTAAACTATAGATTAACAGTCTCAGTGTCTCACTTTTAAATCCAACATCACAACCGGTTATGTGCTTTGGCTAAGTCACAAATTTTCTAACATGTATCGTTGACATTTTAACCTTAACAAACCGAAATATTCCACAGCAAAACAAAATGGTAAAACCCCTAAGTGGGTACTCTTCGACACCACCCAAAAAAGAAGAAAAGTAATTTGTTCGCCTTGTTTTGACTATTTTATAGTGTCATTTTTTATAGTGTCATTTCTGTGATCTATAAGAGTAAAGACGATACAAAACTGCCGTCGGTGTCCTTTTTACAATAGCACCGAAAAACATTAAGCGAAATGACTTTAACTTTTCGTCGTGAAAAGTGACTGCGGCACGATAAGCCATGAATTATCTCAGGTGATCAACTGCTGACCTGACCTGGGATTTAAAACCGATACTCGGTTCGTTGGAATTCTAGGTTTCTAACGGTCAACTTTTGATGACACACACCACGATTGGGCTGCCTGTGGTTTCTTCAGCGTTGCTCGTAGAAATTGAAAAAATAAGACAGGTAACAATCATAACTCGTGAGTAACCTAGGCAAATCGCTAGTCCAAGAGTTCTTGACATACGCGTCCGTATAAAAAAAAACTAAACAGGAAGACAAACCTGCGGATGCGGACAGTTTAGGTCAGTCAGTAATCACTCCGAACGCAGAGCTGACATACTATCCGTCATTTCACAAAAAATCTTTGCTTTGCTAAGAATTGCTGCGAGGGACAACACATTGCTGGCATTCCCAATGCTGCAGCTGTTAAAAATCGCGTTTAGTTTTGGCAAGGAGTTCTTGTTCTTTGCAATGCGAGAGTTTTCCAAATGAGTGTCAATCTTATCAAGCGGGGCCGAGGTTATAAACCGTCCGGACTTCGCTTAGCTTTTCTTGAACAAATTTTGTGCCCTAAAATGAGCGACAGCATGAAAAAACAAAACGTTTTAGGATCCAAGATGAAATATTGATAGAAAACATTTGGAAAAACAAGAGTCCAAACCAATTTGAGATGGAAACGTGAAAACAAAACGTAAGAAAAAAGAAACTGATGCGTTTGTCTCTTTGACGTTTCTCGTAGAAATCGGAATAATAAGGCAAGTAACAAACCGAGACAAATCGCTATTCAATTTTCTTGGCATAAATGTCTACATAAAAGACAAAACAGGAGTACTAACCTGCGCACAGTTTAAGTCAGTCAACAATCACTCCGAACGCTTAGCTTAAGCAGAAGCAGTCATTTCACACAAAAGCAAGTCTTATTACTTCTCATGCCTATCAAGGAAGCTTCTTCAATTAAGAATTTTAGCGGCAAAACCGTCCAGTTTAACACACAGCAAGGTCTGGAGACATTGCATAATTACTGAAACCTTGCCAGACCACACGATCTTTTCTCTTCATGAAAGCTTCTGCAGGTAAGTACGAGGAAAAGCTGAAACTCCCTGACACTTGATAATGTTTTTACAGCTTGACTAGAGACGTTCTCTTTTTCACTGTTCCTCACTATAATTTCGTCTCCTTTCTCGAGCTTTTTGTTATTCTTTCTCCCGTTGCTCATCAGTAGGATTCAGCCTGTTTACTTGAGCCTTTTCTTGTTCTTTTTCCCGTGGCTCGACAGTACAATTCAGCCGGTTTGCTCGTGCTATTTCTCCCGCTGTTTGTCACTGATGCTCGGCCTGTTCACTAGCTAGTTCCCTTTCTTGTTCTTTCTCCCGCTGTTTGTCACTGATACTCTGCCTGTTTACTTGTGCCCTTTCTTGTTCTTTCTCCCGCTTTTTGTCACTGATACTCCCCCAACGAATAGACAAAACTGACTTTGTTTTAAAACTGTCTTCAAAATTTGGCCAAGCAATTTCCCGCTACAAAAACGCGGTTTGAGAACTGCGTGTACGGGCAAATGTTCTGTCCAAAAATAGTCCATATGGAAGCGCGCTTATATACGGACGGACGGACGTACGGTGATATCATAACCAGATTTTCTCGGATCGATGGGTTACCATATTTTCTTATCAATGGTGCTCCGCGCGCGCGCGGAGCTCCGCTATTAGGGAAATGAGCAAAAACAATACTCTCCACGTGCGTTTTACATTTTGGTACATTTCTTTGCCGTCCTCAGCAAAACAACAACGTGAAATGATCAAATTTTAGGTTTTCTCGAGAACGTGAGCGCATGACGACAAGGTTTTCTTTCGTTTCCTTTGCTTTAACACCGTTCACGGTAATTTAAGCCCTGAACAGCTCGCCAGCATTTTTCAAGTTAAACAAATTGGGATAATATCGCGAAAGAGTTACAAAGACGAGAAGTTATATTTTGAAATGACGTTTTTGTTGCCGTCGTCGTCGTCGGCTGCCTAATACTGAAGTACATATGAATTTCTTTCAACAAACTAAGAGCTAGATTACAAATTTAATAGGTTGGATACTGTCATGATATCATGCACTATCATCCGTTATGGCCCTCTTAGGTTAAAAACGAGTTGAATATTTATGTACTAATTGCGTTTGAAGTTTCAAAATATTTAAAGATATTTATTCAATAAAATAATGAAATTCTTTCTTTCTTTTTTTCTTTCTTTCTTTCTTTTTGTAGAGCTAGACCCAACCAGACCATTTTTTGTCAGTAAAAACTCGGAACTTCATCTAGATCGAAGTGATGCTCAATGTGTTGACATCGTTCATACAGACACTGGATTTGCTGGAACTCCGCAACTCGTTTGCCACATCGACTTTTTTTCCAAACAGCGGATGCGACCAGCCGGGTTGTAGTCGTTTGAAACATAACCTAACAGGTAAGTACCAGTTTCACTTTTGTTTTGTGTACAAACTTGGCAACAGCAGAGAGGTTTCGTATCAACGACTATATGGTACTGAACAAGACGGCATATGTATATGTAGCACATGTAAAGAGTGAGTAATCGAATTGACTTCAAATATACTTGTTCCTATCCATATTACTTCACTCTTTATAAAGTCCTCACGAGCGTAAATCAATATAGTTGTGTAAAATAGCAAACTACTTTTCTAACATCAATTGATCTTCATGTAGCGTAACTAAGCTTATTCGGCTTGGTTCAGATATCGTTCGTTTCTCAAACTTTCAGCTCAGTTAGCTTGCTTGTATAGAACAATTCCTTTTCACTCAAGGAAAAAAAGCCAGCGATTTGATCTTTGCACAATCCCCGTTTTTTATTCCACCCAACAGCGTAGTTGGATTTTGATCATGAGAAGCCCCAGAGTACCACATAGCTTCGGTGGAGAACAAGTGCTCTTGGGCAGCATATCCGTGATCAGATTGCACGAGGTGCAATGCATGGCGCATGCCCTTTGATGGGTTATGGCGCTGATGGCAGTGAGAAGGCTGGCGTGTATTACTTGATGACAAACGCATAAACTCCATGTTGCGGTGGGCTCATAATTGTCCTCTCCAAGTTGAGGGGTGTTATTGTTGTTTTTCTTTCTATGCTTACTTTCGATTTGGTTTAATATCTCCATAAATGATTAATTATTTAGTTTGGTTTGATTTATCAATTTTAGTTTAGTCTATAGTCATTGCAGTTTAGGTGTTTCTTTTTATTAACCTGTCCTCTAAAGAATGGGTGCCCTGTACATCTCACATATACTGCAAAAGTCCCTAAGCTCTGTTCTGTTGGCAGTTACGGTATAGAAGCAGTTTTGCAAGATAAGAATGGCGAGACCGTTGCATGCGGAATATTTAAACTGAAGGTTGCTTGAGGAGGCTTAGAGATGGAAACAAGAGAAAATGAGGGGACAGAGAGGGAGGCTCAGGGCATTGGCCGGGATATGTCATGTCCACGAAAGTTATTTTTAGACGAGCGGAAGTCTGTCTTCCGATACGTCCGCATGCAGTCTTGCCTCGCTCTCAGGTTTTTAATGAAAGGAGAAAATGGCGACATACGTGGAAGGCTGATGAATATTTATATTCATCATGTCTTCACTTTTGCTTTCTCGGAATTTCTTTTTTCTTTTTTCTTTTCTGTTGCCCAAAGATGTCGAAGCTTCCTCGGCGTGATCGTCATCCGACTGTTGCGCTAACATCGCTTTCGTCGTGCCATGAACTGTCGTCCTCGCTATTCGTTTCTGACTCGCGTTCTCCATTTAATGCCAGCCAGCGAGTCATTAGTGTCCATAGAAATCGTGGAGTTTGTTTCCCAGCTGGAATTATCAGACCAGAAAAAATACTTTCCGCGTTTCTGAAAGTCATTTTCATCCACAAACGTTAAGTCCACTTTGACCGATATTACATGTAATCTTTGCTTTTCTTTCAAACATCACGCCTGCATGCGGACGTCTCGGAAGACAGACTTCCGCTCGTCTAAAAATAACTTTCGTGGACATGACATATCTCAAGGGCTGGACCGGGAGCCTCCCTCTCTGTCCCCTCATTTTCTCTTGATGGAAACTAATACTTCAGTGCTATATTGAATTAAACTTGAGCGGATAACCACATACACGTTTAGTTGGAACATTAGAGAAGACTTTATTTACCGTGCCGCGTGCCCGATTAAACAAGCTTTAAGTAACAGGAAAACGATCCAAGTATTATTGCGACAGCACGTTTAGTTGTAACAAATTCAATTAATCTCAATTTGCTTAAAAGGGAAATAAATACCTCAATACCTGAAATATTGTTCTTTTGATATCATTGGTCTCTTCACCCGTCTCGGTAGTCAGTGGGTAGAGAAGGGAAGTTTCTCTAAGCTAATATAGTGTCTTCTCTACCACTGATTCGATTCTGCTAATGGCAAAGCGGTAAAGCGGCAACACAAATTACAGGGTGGAGTTTTAGGTAGGATATTCTGCAAATCAGTGCAGGTATTCTCAAGGCTAAGATACCTTTTGCTTGAATTCAGAAGATTTATTGCCTTTTTTTAACATCCTGGGTTATTTGTTATTTGTTTCAAACGTTTATAAAAAATGAAAGGATGAATGGCTGAAGGCGTCTCGGCACCATACAGAGATTGATCTAACTAGCGGGGTAACGTGGTTTGATGTCCAAATTATATTAAAATAACAAGTTTCGGTCCTAGTCGTTAGTTGTTATTGATTTTTTTTCTTATCTGTCTCGCTGCCTGTCTGTCTTTCTGTCTGTCTGACTCACTCCCTTCTTTTGAATATTTCCTCTGACATTACTTGAAGAGTTTTGCTTAAGAGAAAGTAGAAACATGTTTGTTTGCAGTGTTTGCCTTATACATGAACCTTGCGTGCAAGAGGACACACGTTTTGAGGCAGGGGAATTGATGTTACTGGGTGATTTAATGTGGAAATCACTGCATAAAGTAATGGTTACTCCACAGAAATCGATTCAATATTTAAACAGCCTCAACCCACCTTCTCATCTCACATTTGAGGGTAAGGGACTTAAGCACTCAACGTGTGGGGTAGAGAGGTCGGTGGCAGACTGAAACCTCCACATATAATCTTAAAAAGAAAGTTACGAGAAAATCCCTTTTTCATTTCGAGGAGACATCTATTTCAACTACTGCGCATCCGATCCTGGGGAAAGCTAAAGAAGAATTTACGCCAAGACGCATGAAACGTTGAAACCACCACTTAAGCTCGAAGCCTCCACATATTCGCCTTTCAGTTCCGAAAACTGTCAACTCAGCTCATTCATGATCATGCACCGGCCAGCTTTTCTTTATTCTGCGTAAAGGATATTAGGAGCTTGCTTTACCCTTAACCTCTGTTATATACCGTGCATTTTACACCTACGAATCTAATTACATAACAGATAGTCACAATATTGCATATTGTATTAATGCTAAATAGGGTTCTTACGTAAACTACGGAGATATGAAATTAAAAGAGCAGACACCATTAACTTAATGCGCAGTTGTTCTAAGGAGGATGTTTCCTGCCGTGCATATGGATATATAAAAGTTCCGGTTTGAAGTTTTGAACCAAGTGGAACCTCGAGCTGGTGTAAAACGTGTTTTCCAACACACCTCGAAGCCTCTACGTATTGCTATTCAGTTCCGAAAACTGTCAACTCAACACTCAGTCAATAATAAAAACATTCACTAGCTTCTCTTTATTCTGTTTTAAAGGACACACCGCTTGCTTTACACTTAACCTTCGTTATACGTCTTGCGTTTTACACCAAGGAATCTTATTACCTAAGAGATGGTCACAATGTCGTATATTGTATTATCAAGTGAAATTCTGTTTCTAGTTCATACATTACACTATCACTAGCTACTGATATGGAATTCGTGACGGCTTTTAGCCGTTGTCCCTTCATATGGGCCGACAATAGGCGTTGTTGCAGTTGCAGGCACAAACTGTACACTGATGTCCAGGCGGGCATGGTGGGTAATAGTCTTTGCATAGGACGTCTGGCGGAATGCATGCCCCAGTTTGTGCAGGAGAGCAATGACATTGGTGTGTGGCAGATGGGCGATCTGCAGCATTAACAAGAAAGAACAATAGCCCCCGTCAACCATCTTGTACCACCCTCCCCAGGCTAGGCTTACTGTTTTTCTGTCATTTGCGAGCCTGAAGTTACAATCGTGAGAGTCACGATTTTGAGGGCAATCTCACGGTCTCACGATGAGGCACAAGAACCTCACGGTAAACAGATTCACAAGCCGATCAAATACGGTTTCTGTGTATATTTTCATTTTTGCTTTGTAAAATTGATTTTCTGGTGTCAATTCTGTTGAAATTCAGTTTTTTTTTTCAGTTCAAAGGCATATTTGCCAATACACGGACCTACCCTCATATTTAGAAAACAAATGCCAAATAAGGTTATCGTTACCAGTTTGTCTCATCAAGATACTTTTCGTCCACGTGGTCAAAACGGCGAAAACTATTCATCGACATTGGACGAAGAAAATGATAGTCTTTTCCGTTAAATCACAGAAAGAGAAACAAACAGGAGCAAAAGAGGCCCTGCCAAATACAAGAACACATGGTTTTCGTTCTTTTTGATGCTGTCGATAAATATCCAGGTTTTTAAACCTTGATCTCCAGGTTTTTGGTCTTTTGAGGTTGAGAGGTCTAGAAATTTGTCGTTAGTCTGAGGTCCGCTCTGCTTGGAAGTTCGTTGGAAATGAACTGAAAAGCGCCCCACTCGGTAATTGGCCCCCCAAGATACTTTGCGGGCCATGTCCAACCTCCTCTGGGTTCGATCAGACCTGGAACTCTTTTTTGAAATAAGTACCCGGGACTGTCTAGTTACTTTACAACTGACAAGTTGCACAGGACCATTTTCGCGGCAAAAAGTTAAGTCTTAAAGAAACACAGGCGTGTCATGCTGTGACTAACGCTGTGCTGTTACAATTTATTATGGTAGTAACGCTGTAAGTATAGTGATAGAAGGCATCGTGCAAACATCTGTTGGTTTTATACTGTAAACGGAGATGACATGAGTAGATAAACATTAATATTCGTTGCGTGAACTCGCAACCTAAAAGCGAACAGTTATTACAATTACTGTACCATGTTAGCCGCGGTGATCAACTTACCAGTAACTGGTTTAAGCGGAGGCCACTCCAGCTGTGCCTTCTGCATAAGTAAGAAACAAGCTCGTGGTGAGGCCTGGTTTAGAATGCCCATAAACTAAACGTTACCACTTTGGCTGTATGACCAAGATATAAGTAATTACCAGGCTAAAAGCCATAATCAGACAGAGAGGGAGACTTGTAATGGGGTATGGGATATCTTAATTTAAAAATATCTGTTTTTAGAAACAAGTAAGCAACTTCCGGACTCCTGGTAGACTCGTGTCCGAGTGCGCGAGGCTTGGGAGCTAAAAAGTCGGACTTTGTTGAACTGGAGGCTGCAACGGCGAAGTGAACGTAGCTTGTTTTCAAAATGCTTTTTACTAGTCTTTTGTGAGGAAGAAAAACTGCGGATTGCCGGATTTCATGCACAAACAAGTTGTTTAACATCAGGCCTGTGAAATGTAATCAAAGCTCTCGTTTGGACCACAGAAGATTGTAGCGAGTTCTGTAAGTTTGAAAACCTTTCGCTGAATCAGGTTAACTTCGATTTGTAGTGTATTCAGGCTTTAATAAAGGTTGAGATGTGGCAAAAATTCGGGTAGTTGGAATTCTTGTGTTGACTCCTTGTCTCAGTTTAATGCAGTGTTCAAGTGTTTGAGCGACGGGGAGTGGTATTTGCATTCGTTGAAAAGGTAACAACCACGTGCTAGGTTAGGGCAAAAAAAAAGTATTGCATTGTTCGCGTTCTGCCTAGATTGTTCTGATCAGATCCTTGTAAAAGGGAAGACGTCACATCAGACGAAATGATGCAACTTTCAAGGCCCTGCAGGAAATGCAGTAAGCCTTTAAGAGCAATGAAAATCTTGATCTTTGTGCCAAGTTAATAAAAAATAGTATCTCAATAATCTGTAAGTGCAGGGCTTGAAATCGGGCGTAGAAAAAGCGTAAATGATTTAAGAACTAACTTACAGACAGAACTGATTAACTTAATTGAACTGATCATGAATTACGTACGCTGCTTTTCTGTTGAATCTCAATGACTTCAAGAAACAATTCTATATGGCTGATGACCTGGTGTTTAAAAATAATTGTTCAACAGAGGAGGTGTCATAGCATATTAAAAAAATAATTAAGTAAATGTTTGGGAATGAAACCAGCTTTGTCACAGGAAGAAATGGTACCTAAACTTGTCATTTTGATTTAAGCCTCATCTTAATTAATCAAACTTTAAAAAAAGGCCTCCCTAAACTTTATGAGAACCCTGTCCTCAAGAGTTTTCTTCAAAAGAGATTACTACTACTACTACTACTACTACTACTACTACTACTACTGCTGCTGCTGCTGCTGCTGCTGCTGCTGCTGCTGCTACTACTACTACTACTACTACTACTACTACAGACGAGGGTATTAGCCAACACCAACTCGTGTAATGGAAGAGAGAGCTGCAATGTATTAGCAATAATGCACCACAAAATATTGTTTTTCACGATACAAACATTGATATCATGATATTGTTGTACTATATTAAGTATCTTTCTGTTAAACCTGTAATAAGACTTCACAAACATCCTGCGTTTTGTTACTTATGTGACTATTTCTGACAAAAATAGAAGAGCATCAGTAGCATGGATGAAGTATATGCCTTGTACTTGCTTGGTATGTGCTAAGTGATTGTTAGTCTTATGTACAAGCGAGCAAAGCAGGAACACATTTCCTACTTGCATCTTCTACTATATCATGGAGTCAAGGTATAAAATAATTGCTGATGAAGTTTAATCTATATAACTTAATAGATTTTTCAATAAAGATATTGATTTTTCCACAAACTCACAAAATGTCATCGCTTTCTTTAATTCGGTGGTGAATGCTCCGGCTGTTTTGACTGCAATAATAATTTATGCACTGTTACCTTTTTTGGAAATATGATATATGAATGAAAATCAGTTAGGATTGGAAATTTTTTGGAGCAACCCCAAGGTGACTCTAGTGTACATGAAAATGCACTTGTACCAACTGGCCACACCTATTATTGTGATTCATCTATTTATTTTATGACTTTTTGTGTGAAATTTGTAGGTGAGCTCTTGTTATGGTTTCGTATAATTATGTGTAGACTTTGGCTCACTGTAAGGTTTGTGGAGGTTTATTTTGAAAAGATACTTTAAATGGGGTGTTACGTTGACACGGAACACTTGACTTTGCATACTTTTACCTGTTTTCTACCAGCTTCTATTGCGAGGGATTAATGTGTTTGAAAACGGAAATGGTGTGTTTTTCTATTTGACTAAGTCTTTGTTCTGTGATGGGTACCCAGAATAATTATGGGTATGAAAACAATCATTCTTTTCATAGATAAAATGAACATGGTCTATCTCTTTTGGTAACTCTCAGGCACTGATAACTGCAGCCAATTCATGACTTTTCCGCCTCTGTTGTCATTGTATTGCATAGCTTGTGTATCGGCGCGTCAACTGTTGAACGTTAGCTTTCTTTGTTATGTAATAAGAACTGAAGAGAAAGATGAAGTCTCTCTCTATAGTACTGCGGTCTTAAGCTATTTAAACATCAAGAGTCTCTTTTTCGCAAAACTAACGGCTAGAGAACCGACGACTAAACCAATGAAGGACTGAACAACCAAGTGATTAGGTGGCCGAACAAATGAAAGACCGAGAAGGACAATACAGCGACAGTGAATCATGTGACACAATCGTCCGCATCCCGTCTACCATGTTTCTTTTTCCTTTTTTTTTTTTTTTGGCGAGTAGGTCTACCGGAAATTTGTTTCCTGTTGCGTCCGCACTAGTTTCTAAATATAGATTCTTCGAAATTAAGATATCCCAAAGGAAATAGCGGGAGTCTCCCTCTCTGCCCCATTATGGCCCTTGGCCAGGCTTAATCTTTAGGCATAACTGAAATTTTGAGAAATCTTAGTCTGGGGAGTCCTGTGAGCCATAAAGCCGTTAATTCGGTTACGCACTAGCGTGGCTGTCTTGATGGTGTAGTGGTTAACACATCGGCACTAGAAAGTCGAGGACGCGGGTTCATATCCCGTTCGGGACAATTTTCAGAGTTTCACTTGTGTTTGTTTATGTCTTTATTTCACTGGTTTCAGTTTAATTTGAGAGTATTTATATATATAGATATATATACATATATTGTCATGACGTCAGTTTTCTTTATCAAATTTAGCGCACTGCGCATGAGCACTAGGACAGTTTTTACGCAGAGAGACTTCGTGATCGCCGAGAGTTTCTGAAATTAGGGTAAATAAACCGTTGTTGTCCAGTGAACTCAAGTCTCTGTGTAACGTTAATGTGACATATATAGTCTCGTTGTTTTCTTGACTTACCGGGGAAGCTTCTGCGTATGAAATACAAACAATAGCCAACATAACAAAGATCTTCGACATGCTGGTTCTTTCAGGGGATACCGGATCAGATTTAAAAGTAGACAACAGTGCTAAGTATACAGAAGAAGAAATGTTAGAATTCCAAGTCGGCTGACAGTGCTAAATATGTGTCAGTCAATTTATCCCATAAAAGGTGACGTAAGGCTACTAAGTATTTCAAATTCAGGGGCAGGATTCACGAATTCCTAGCTAAGATGTGTTGAGATACATCTTAATAGAAAAATTATGACCTTCCAAAAATATGTCCTAAGTGTTATTCACGAATGACGCCCATTACAAGACAAGCTTAACTTAGGCGTCTCCTAACTCCACTCGTCTCGAGAAATTATCGATTAGCACTTACAAGCCAATCAAATGTACTCAAAGTCTCGTATATAAATAATTGAAACTCCAAATTTGAATAATCGCATTCAGTTGCTTAATTTATTAAATACTGCTATCAACAATCCAGGCCGACTTAAACCATACACTGAAAGCTACCCGAAGAATAGAATCGTAGGGCCAGGCAAATTAAATTTTAGATATGACTATTCTCATCTGGCTTTGAATTTAGGACGTCTTAGCTTAAGAACTTTGCGGGTAAAATTCGACCTCCTTAATTTTGGAGGAAAAGTAAGACTTCAGTCTCAAAATAGGAGGTATTTGTGAATACACCTGATCTCCTAAACTTTGGAGGCTTTGGGGGCTTAGGTTGCTTTAGTGAATACTGCCCCAGGCTCTTAATCATGTATGGTATATGAAATTTTAATTGAATTTGTTTGGCAAGTGATGACGTCACGTGAAAACGATCTATTAATACGCCTTTGTGTCCGTCTTGCTCTTGCTGAAATGTGCTGAAAGCGAACCAGGCAGAATATCAGCTCAAGGACACTCAAGAGCCCCTTTTTTTTTATGTCAAACGAGTACAACTGATGACAAGCCGAAACACCACATCCCTTTAAAAGATATATCAGTACAAAGAAATGAGGGCCACTCGAATGAACAAATGCTCATACTTTGGGGAGTTCAGGTCTTGTTTTGTTCTCTAAGAGTTAGACCGATCGATGCAAGGAAACCCCGAAAACAAGGAAACACTACAAACTGCATATATTTTAATGTTGCCTGTCATGTCATGTTATTCATTGCCTTTTTTTAACTTCATAAATTTTTAAACGCGTTTTCTGCGGGGGAAAAAACAAGCTCCTGCTATATAAGAAATAAAATCTCTTTTTTTAACCCCCCCCCCCCCCCCTTCCCCCCTCGGTCTTCCCAACCAAAAAAACAGCTATTACCTACAAGAACCGTACAAAGTCTCAAATTGTATCATGTGAGCCGGACTAGTACAGGAGTGACAAAGAGCCAAAATCTCAAAAAGCACGTTATATAATTTGGCCACTAATCAGATAGGAGAATCCGTATTTGAAACAAAGTAATTATCCCTGTTCTATCAACATTTTGCTTTTCATTTAGGTTGTATTTGTGGTGTCGAGAAACTGCATAATCTTAAAATACGTTTCTGACTTTTCTTTTAAAGCCTGGTTCACACTTGCGACATAACGACATAACGAGAAGGTCACGCAAACGAAAAAAGTACCTCGTGTTGATGTTTTAGGTCTCTAGTGTGAACAACACATCATAACGACATAGTAGGAACATAATAACATGAACATATCGACATAAGGATAAAACTGATCTTTTCTTTATGTCATTGTGACTATGTTGTTATGTCGTTATGTCACTAGTGTGAACCAGGCCTAACTGATTTTACTTGACCCAAGTTCCAGCCTATAAGTTGCCGGGAACATGGGTTTCTTAAGAAATTGCAATTATACTTATCAAGAAAGTCACTATTAACAAAGGAAGGGAATGCTCTCAGATATAACAAAGGGGAAAAAATGAAGCAGAAATTATTAAAAGAAAAACAGCTACGCTTTGAAGAAAACATCTTCTCACGAAAGCAAGTCGTCGAAATGGTTTTCCTTATTTTCCCGAAGATGAGCGTTAATTTGGGATCATCTGTATCGGCCCCAGTCATCATTTGTTTACGCTTGGGATGCCCACGAAACTGGAAACGCTAACAGCCTAACGCGACATTTTTACTTACCTTAGAACGGTGTGATGGATGTTTTGCCTAGTTTTGGCGCGATATTCTCTTTAAAGATTCCTTTATGCTTTCGAATTCGTTTAGAACACCGTTTGTGCAGCTGTAGGCTTTAGATCGATACTAGCAACAGACAAGAAAGACGCCGTCAAACAAATCTGTTCACTTCTCATGAGTCCTCCATCATTAGAATAGCGCTAGAACAGGAAGGCGAATTGCTTGAAATTAGCTGGTTTCAGCTCTGTTTTGTTTCCGAAACAATGTGACCGGGTTTTAATTGTGCTACGTTACACAAATCTTTCCAGAATTATAAAATAATTCTGAACACAGCTAATTCTTGACACTACGATTTAAACATAGCTGATTAAAAAAGCGGCCAGTTATATTGCATGTTTTATAATTTGTTTATTTTTGAAGCACTTCCTGAGAAAAAGCTGATAATACATTTGTTTTAATTCACACCGAAGTTGAAAATTTGCCATTCCATATCCGACCTATCCATGCCAGTTGCAACTATTTTTTTAATCAAAGTAATTATGACAAGATATTTACAAGGCTAAAACAAAAATCGAACGTTTCCGACCTTGTGTCTTAAACGTTCGGTTTTTACTTTCGAAATACCCCTTTTTAGTCTCTTAAATATTTTGTTCAGTAAACCAAAAGCGAATATCATGGATATCGAACTGATTATTTTAACCACTGTCATTTTCCACGTATATTCTGTGGGGTAATCAATTCAAACCGAGTGTCGAAGTTTAAATTTAATTGTGAAGTATGGCGTGCGTTTTAAGATTATTAATTATTGCCGATCACTTAATGAGAATGACTACTGTATCGTAGCAATAAGTGCTTTCCTTTGAATTCAGAGAGTCATAACTAAAACAAGCGTGATCGGAGATTCCATTTTTATACCAACATCGGACTCCCAATGACAAATAATGATTTATTTTTCTGTTGTCCGGTTTTTGATACGGCAGAATATCCATTATTCGAAGTTTTAATTCGTGAACTTAAATCATATCACAAGGCAAAATTCTTAAAAGACCTACTAGGAAGAGCAAAGTTATGAAGGTTGTAGAAGTTATTTTTGAACTGCTGGAGTCGCGCAGGCCCGTCATTCCCTTTCAGTTAGGGCATGGTTCACATCAACTCCGCCCTCCTCTCTGCAAGAATCCTTATCAGTATTGCCCACTTCTGTTTCAATGACGTTTTGTATCTCTAACCAACCAAAACCCGAGCTATTTTTACAACTTATTTCTTCTCCCAAGGCCTACTTGCACTCACCTCAATGGCTTTTCATTTTAGAGAAACTGGCTTACGCTATGTCTACACCATGGCGGAAAGTTCTTGGGCCGGCACGAAAACCATATCGGATAGGCCTTTTGTTCACAAATAAAACGCTGATTTCGAGCCGATTTCTGTAACAGAGCAAGGCTGCGCCGCGTCGATCTTGAAAGTAAATCGTCACGACTTGTTCCAGTTCTCGGCCGTTTCTGCTCATACCAGGCCTTAGTATTTTTCATGTCGACATGATAAGTTATCCGGTGTAGTGTAGACAAATTTAATAGCAACAGTATGCGATCTCTAATCTCTCTGGATGAATAGCAATTTGAAAAGATAGTTCTAGCCTATTTACTGACGTCTTAGAAAATCGACTACCGTTCTGACAAATCTTTTCACAAGAAATTGCGCAAAATACAAGAAATTACATGGTATACGGGGAATTGCGTATATTGCGCAGTTTACATTATGTGTTACATTGCGTTGCGCAATTTACAAGGTATTACGTAGTTTAGAGAATATTGCGTATATATACTAGTAATGCAACCATTTCGAATGGCGTACCATGGAATATCCCAAGAGTCACTTGTATTTTCTTCGTTTACACGCGAGCCTTGATATGACTGTGAGTGTAAAAACTGCATACAAAGTCACAAGTGGGATATCCCATGGTATACTAAGAAAGCATTACTCAACTTATTTATACCATATCATAGTGTTAGAATACTTTGTACATCGTTTGTACTAGAACCGCTATGAAGAAAGATAATAAATAAAATACAAAAAAGAATGTCATAGAAAATAGACAGCCCGACTACACAATCAATGCCGGTGGCGCACGATGGGAGTGTTCGGCGGAATACTGACGAACATTCAACGGCTCTTGCATACTTTTTGGCTGTATTTTCTCTGGCATGGTATAAAGCCCTGTTTACAATGTTTGGTATATTATCGGCGAGACTGGCACAAATTTGAACGAAAGGCTCACTGAACACAAACGACCGGCGAGAAATGGAGACATGAACAATAACATTGCTGTACATCATTCACAGATAATATAAACCCCAGAATCGACTCGGACTCTGCGGAATGCATTACTTACAGTACTAACTCCTTTCAACGAACCGCACTTAGAACAGCCACCACTGTGCCGTTGCCAACAACTTACCGCACCTTACAAAGGACTTATTTAAGACAGTATCAACAGCCAAACCGACTAATTTTACTAACAATACCGGCGCACGGACATTTGACTAAAAAAAAGACGAATCGAAATGCACCAATCACGGTTTATATTACAGACTTCAGCCAATTAAAGACGACGAATAAACATCCCGACTAAGTTGACCAATCATATCAACGATCAGGGCCCAGTTGTTCGAAAGCCGATTAACCTAATTCAGGATTAGCGTAAACGTTGGTCGCAGTTTTTAACTTTTGGATGAAAGTTTTTTCTGCTGCTTTTGTTTTTCAGGATTGACTTCCCCTAATCTAAACTTGTGCAGAATATCAGCAATGAACAACGTTTGGGGAAAGAGATTTAATCTCCTCGATTAATTCTTAATCTTGGATTAGCGTTAATCGGCTTTCAAACAACCGGGCCCAGAATATTTCTAGCATCTACCGACCGCCGTTGCACAAATCAAACGACTGTGATAACGACTTCCGCTCAGGTCTTCGAAACGTCACTTAATGCATTTTAAACTACATGTCCTTCGCAGGACTACATGCACTCACCCGGACGATTGTAGTTCACATAGATATAAGAGCACATACTATTGATTACAATGAGATGCCGAAGCCAGAGGCTCATATGGATGGCCGTAAAAAATCGCGTTGGGATCCGTTGCGTTACTAAAACCAAAGGTTGTTCGAGTATAGTCTGTCTTAAATGCATTTTCACATTTTCACTGTAATTTTACAGAATTATAGAAATGTATCGTCTGTAAAGCTTGGAATGCGTTAAATGAATTATCTATCTTATCTACATTATCTTAAGGTCGGCACACACGATGGGACTAATCCTCGGGACTTGTCCCTGCTACTGGTCCCTTGAAGAGTTTACACGAAGGGACTTGTCGCAGGGACTAGTTCCATGCAGTGTCTACACGCGGGGACTAATTGCACAGGAACATAGCAAAAACTAGGGGGAAAGGTATTAATCTTTTACTCTCTGGCTTTCCCAAAGTGAAACCGAAATAACAAATAAAAATGAATGTAGTATTGAAATATCTCGGCGCAGTACACACTGCAGATTGTTTCGCTAAATTCTTGAATTTTTCCAATTCAATCTGTTTCAGTTTTGTTACCGATCTGGATATAACCAACACAGAAGCAAAAAGAGGCGAATATTCGATTGAGACTTTTCTACAAGCATCAACATCTTCCTCTTCGTAAGCCGCCGCCGTCTTTAAACAGAGTTCGTAAGAATTTATGGGAGCTTATTCTGCCGATCTGTGATTGGTTTGTTTAATTTGGTCGCAGAGACTAGTCCCACGAACAGTTCGCACGAAGCGTTTTGAGGAACAAGATGCAGGGACTAGTCCCAAAAATTCAAACCAGTTTGAATTCGTGGGACTAGTCGCGGGGACCAAATTTTAGTCCCTGCGACTAGATTTTGTGGCAAAAATGGCTAGTCCACACGATGGGACTTGTCCCCGCGACTTGCTGCAGGGACAAGTCGCAGGGACTAGTCCCCTCGTGTGTGCCGACCTTTATGTTAATTAGTGCGTAAGTGAGGGTTCTACAGATAAACAGTCCAGGCTTCGCTTGTTGAATTGGCAAATGCAGATACGGTTACAGACAACCGTTGATTCCTTTGATTTTTGCATTTACATCTTACACATGTGTCTCTTTCAGCTGGTCATGAGTGCCATGTCTTTTTTGCGATTGCCTTACGCTAGCATTACCCAGGTGCAAACTCCTCTTAGTCATCAGAACCACCTGTGTATTCATCTTGCTATTTAATGTTATGTACAACCACGGGTTAATGGCGCTGTTGGCATGACCAAGCCAATACACCAGGTACATGACGATTGGCTTTACTGAAACCTGCCATGCGGTGATTGCGAGAAAAAGATGATACACCTGTGCGGGGAGCCAGCAAAGAGCAAACACCGTGAAAATGATGATGAGATTTCGAACCACCTTTCGCTTGGTAATTTCGTGCTGTCGCTGCCGATGATTTTGTATCTTTCCATCCCCAGGCGTCGAATGGACCCACAGCGCATGTGCCGTCTTGCCGTACAAAATTGATGTAATGCACAGGGGAAAGAAATAAGTAATGAGGAAAATATAGAGAAAAATACCGCGGATGGCTGCCAGTTCATTTTTTCCCCAGATTTGAAAGTCGAAACTGCAAGTTGAATTTGATGCATCAATATGGTGAGTGACCAGAATTACAGACATGAAAAGTATTGACATGATCCAGATCAGTGGTGTGAGGGTTTTAGCATTTCGAAACCACACTTGTAGACGGAAGGGATGTACAACTGCGTAAAATCTGTCGACTGCAGTGAAGGATAGGCAGAGAATGGATGCCAAGGGTGTAACCCATGCAATGAATGCGACACTTCGGCAGGTTATTTCTCCTGGTGCTCCTTCAATTAACCACTTGCCCTCAGTGTAAAAGATCGCAATGGACCAAGTCATCGCAACTAACGTCACCAGTAAATCAGCCACGGCCATGTTGACGAACATGAAGCTGGTTAGTGAACGTACCTCGATCTTTTTCCAAACAACGTAGATTAGAAGCGTGTTTCCAATCAAAGATGCTAGGATGACTAAGGCATACAGTGTGGTAAATACTTTTAGTTCAACTTCTGTGGTCTGCATCTCAGAAAATTGTCTATGAAAAAAAAAAACACAAAGATGTTAATCTGTTGTCTCACAAATTAATAGCTATCCAACTGGGGTACGCTGGATAAGAAATCATAAATAACACGCCGAGTAGTTTCTTATGACCATTCCATATCCCACTCATTACTACCCACTAGTAGTCGTAATTGTAGTAGTAGTAGTAGTAGTCGTAGTAGTAGTAACTACCACAGGACGAAATCACATGTTTCCGTATTTCTGAAACGTGGCGGAAACATGCAACTCCATGTTTCGTTATGTTTACGTCTTGCGGAAACGTGAAAATGCAAGTCAACGTGATTCCGTCACGTTTCCGGAACGGAAATGCCAAATCACATTTCCGTCATATTTAAGCCAGCAGATTTCCGCCGTTGTTCGTTTCCGTCATGTTTCTGCAAACGGATTTGCAGTTGTTTTCTACATCTCCCAAAACACAAACGCGAGATGGTTCTTTGAACAACAGTGAATCTAAACATTTTAACCAGTAGGGACGAACTACAGCTGCAGCCGCAGGAAGTACCTCACCTCAAACTTCGTAAAATGACAAATATAAGGTGGTATGAGAAGTCCGTATATCTTGATGTATATAAGGACCCGTATGTACGTGTATAAGGACTGTGCAATCACGATTGCTCCCTTATTCCTATATATATGACCTATATATATAATTGTAATTTTCACTTGCACTGAAACTGATGAAGGTCACTGACCGAAACGTCTTTTTATAAAACATTTTATCTTTTTAATATTTTTTAGTGTATATATTTTCTTTCGCTCGAAGTTGTCCGTCCTCGTGTTCCATACTAATTTTAAATTTACTTCTCGAGGTTTGGACTGTGAATCCCTTCGGATCCTTCTGGCGCAGAAGCATCTCTGTTGGCTCGAAGCATTTTAATTTGTTTTTTCTACAAATTCATGGCACAGCCATGGGCCCAAAGAACGCCTGTAGTTACGCGGATCTTGCCATGGGTGAAATAGATTTTCAGGCTAAATTTTCTGGCCCCATAAAGCCGGCTTTATGGTGGCGATACCGCGACGATGTTTTTGACCTTTGGCAACAGGGCCTTCCTGCACTGCATAAGTTTACTGAATTTATAAATTCTTTATACCCTACTATAAAATTTGAATTAGTTTTTTCTGAACGCGAGCTTCATGTGCTTGATTTAACTCTACACCTTATAGAGGGTTTTATTCAGACGGACGTTTATTCAAAGCCAACTGACAGTCATCTGTACCTCCCACCATCAAGTGCTCATCCTAAACACGTTTTTAAGGCTATCCCTTATGGGGTAGCGACAAGGTTACAAAGAAATTGGTCGGAACAAGTTTTTCTTGCCGAGAGAACAACTGAATATAAGGGCTATCTAGTCAATCAAGGTTACCCTTCTAAATTAGTGGATGATCAATTTCGTAAGGCCTCAACCATACCCAGAAGTGATCTACTTAGGACTTGTGCCAGATCTAAGAAGAAATTATTCCCATTTGTGACCACATTTAATCCAAATTTACCTGATGTAGGTCGCATCATTAGAAAACACCGAGTTATTTTGGAATCCAACCCTAAATTAAAAGAGCTTTTTCCTCCAAATTCCATCATAGCATCTTTTCGCAGATCTAAAAACCTTAAGGAATTGTTGGCGCCATCTCGTTATGGCTCCAACACCGAGCGCGAAGAATCTTTTGAGGCCAACGGTTGTTTTAAATGTGGAAGAACAAGATGCGATCTCTGTCGCAACTTCTTGGTTGAATCAAATTCCTTTCTATGTTTTCAAACAGGCAAGAGTTACAGGATACGATCAAAACTTTCTTGTGATTCTAAGAACATTATTTATTTGGCTTCGTGTAAGAAATGTCGCCTGCAATACATTGGTTGTACAACAACTGATTTAAGAGTTAGATTTCGCAACCATAAGTCTGCCATGGTCACTAATAAAAAGACTTGTGAGGTAGCAATACATTTCAACAAAACACCACATGATTTAAGCGACTTCTCATTCCAATGTATCGATCAAGTGCAGGCGACTGTAAATAATTCAAGTAACATCGAAAAACTTTTAATCACTAAAGAGGCATATTGGAGTGCACACTTGTTCTCTTTGGCACCCTTTGGTTTGAATAAACGTCAGGAATTTCACTCGAAAAAAAGAATCAACTACAATTAACGTAGAGGCAACTCGTATAATTGGGCGACTGAGCCAAGTACTTGTGCTGGACGGTCACGATTTTACTCTCTCTGAGAAAGTATCTTCAAATTACCTTTAAATTATTTTCTTGCTGGCTTAGTAATCTGGATATGAGTTTTAAATTAAGTGATTTCCGTAAATTGTGGAAAGAAGAGCTGCTCGAGGACGTGAGGAGAGAAATATCAGGAGTGATTCAACCGTTGAAGGCAGATTTGGCGGCCATGAATAAAAAGATGAATGACCTTGATACTTCTCAAAAGTTCCTTGCTGAGAAGTATGATACCCTCCTGATTGGTATCCAGGAGCAGAAGAAACACAATAAGGATTCAAGTGACCGGATACATGGCATAAACACAGAAGTTGGATGTGTAAGAAATGACATCTATGACATTCAGCTCCGCCTCGATGCGAACGAGCAATATGGCCGACGCGACACCTTGGAGATCCAAGGAATTCCTGATATTACTGACGATAATCCTACTCAGTTAGTAATTGAGACAGCGAGGTTAATTGATGTCGAACTTGAACCGAATGATATTTCTATTGCCCATCGCCTACCGTCAAAGAATAGTCGACGACAACGCAATATTATTGTTAAATTCACGCGACGAGTAAAGAGGGATGAAGTCTTCAATGCCCGCAAGAAGCTGAAGTCTAAACGAACTAAAGATTTACCTTCAGTCCAAATACAATCGGAGTCCTCTCCTGTTAACCATAATGCTGTGATTCATATAAATGAAAGTTTGACTCCGTACAGAAACCGTTTATTCGGTAGGATTTTAGATTACAAGAAAAATCATCACTTCAAATATCTTTGGACTAGCAACGGCAAGATTGTGCTTCGTGAGTCTGACACCTGGACTAAACACAGCTTTGTTTCTTTCGAGCAATTCGACGAATACCTAGACTCCTTATCACAAAACCGCTAATATGGCTCATAATGAAGAAATCCTACTAGTGTCATCACTGATGGAAATGTTTAATTTCGATGAATATTTAGATTGTGTCTCTTAATTGGTAAAATGACTGACAATGAGGAAACTGTAAGTATTTTGCCTTTTTTTTCCCTTTCTGATAGAGACTTTAATCATCTTATTGGAAACTGGTCTGTTCCAAACTTAAATGAAACTGTAGACTTATTTGATCTGTTTCCAAATCCTGATAAATGTGATGAATCCGACCCAGATTTAATGTTTGTTTCTCCTTGTTCGGATTATTATTCGATTAATGATTTAAATAAGCTTATTAGGAAATCTGGTCCTAACTTATTTATCTTCCATTGTAATACAAGAAGTTTATCGAAGAATTTTGATACCCTTGAAGAAATTTTAAATTCTTTGGATTCAAAGCCTGATATATTAGGAATTACAGAAACAAAACTTAATGAATTTTCTATCACTAATCTAGACTTGAATAATTATAACCTCTTTCGTACGGACTCAAAAACTAGCGCTGGTGGTACTGCTCTCTATATATCTAATACTTTAAAAGCTATCCCCCGCTGTGATATAAGGTTTGATATGGACCAGGTTGAGTCAACATGGTGTCAAATTGATAATGGGAAAAAGAGATCAATTCTGGTTGGATGTATATATAGACATCTTAATAACAGTCTCACAAATTTCGTAGATCAACTTAAAAATATTATCAAATCTATTAACCTTAATAAAAATGATCTCTTTTTATTCGGTGATATCAATGTAGACTTTATGAAAGCAAATTCCCATTCTGAAACAGATGAGTATTTAAACATGTTATTCTCGCATGGTCTGTTGCCAATAGTTACCAAGCCTACTCGTGTTACCAGCCATTCTGCTACTCTTATTGACCATATTTATACCAACTTATCTATTTCTCATATTACTTCAGGTATAGCTACCATCGATATCTCTGATCATTTGCCTGTCTTTTGTATTCTTAAATCACAAATTGAGAGAACCAACACTAGGCGTTACTATCAAGATTTTTCTAACTTTCATAAGGAAAGTTTTATACTTGACATTAGCCAGCTTGATTGGTCACTAATTCTCCACCCTTCTAAAACTCTTCATGCAAAAACTCAAGATGCAATTGATGCAATTCAATTTATTGTTAACAAACATGCTCCAATGAAGCTAGCTTCCCGGGCTAAGCAGAAGCAAATGAGTAAGCCTTGGATTACTAAAGGTATCCTAAAATCCATTAAACTCAAGCAGAAGATGTATCGATCACATTTTTTTAGCCATGACTATGAAAAAATTATTGCATACAAAAAATACTCCAATGCCCTATCTCGTCTTATCTCTAAGAATAAAAAAGATTATTTTCAATCCCAATTTAAAAGATGCAAGAGCAATTTAAGATCCACCTGGAGACTTATAGGAAATCTTATTCAGAGGAAAACTAAAGGCCAGTCATATCCAACTAGGGTTGTATATGGCAATAAGACCTTCACTAATCCAGTTGATATTGCTGAACAGTTAAATACATATTTTGTAAATGTTGGTCCAAGCCTAGCTAGCAAATTGGATGTTGACCCTTCTATAAGTCCTACCCAATATATAAATTGCTCCCCTTGTTCCTCTTTTGTTTTATCCCCAGTGACAGAAACCCAAGTCTTTACTCTGTTTTCAGGCTTAGATGAAAATAAATCTTACATAAATATACCTAACAAGTTTATTAAGTTGGCTGCGGAGTATCTTGCAACACCCTTTTCAAAAATCTATAATGAATCCATCATGACTGGAATTGTTCCTGATATTTTTAAAGTTTCAAGAATAACCCCAATTCTTAAAAATGGAAGTACTTGTGAGCCTGGGAACTATAGGCCGATTGCTGTTATATCTTCTTTCAGTAAAGTCTTGGAAAAGTTAGTATATGACCAATTGATTTCCTTTCTTGAAAAACACAATATTCTATTTGAGTATCAATTTGGTTTTAGGAAGGGTCATTCCACTGAGCATGCAATACTAGAAACTATCGATAACCTTAAAACTGCCTTGGATCATAACATGTTTACATGTGGTATTTTTTTAGACTTCTCCAAAGCCTTCGACACCATCAACCATAGAATTTTGCTAGACAAGATGTGCAAATATGGTGTGCGTGGAACCCCATTGAGGTGGTTCTCAAATTATCTAACTGGCCGTTATCAATTTGTGAAAATTGGTGATGTTGAGTCTTCTCCCAAACTTATTACTTGTGGAGTCCCTCAAGGATCAACCCTTGGTCCCCTGCTGTTTTCATTGTATATAAATGATCTCCCAAAGTCATCAAGTAAACTTTCATTTCGAATTTTCGCTGATGACACCAACATTTTTTTTTCATCTAAAAATATTGCAGATTTGGAATCAACTGTAAATGAAGAACTTATAAATGTCATTAAATACTGTGATGTGAATAAATTATCCATTAATTTAAAAAAAACTAACTACATGATTATTGCATCACCTAAGAAAAAATCATCTATTAATCTAACAGCTTGTAATATTCAACAAAAACGTACCATTAAGTACCTAGGTATATTTATTGATGAGAACCTCAAATGGGATGCTCAAATACAACATGTCAACAAACGAATAGCAAAAAATTTGGGTATCCTTAATAAGCTTTGCTATTATGTGTCCGTTAGTTCTCTTAGGCAACTCTACTATAATCTTATTTATCCTTATATTTCTTATGGTTTGGCAAGCTGGGGATCGGCATGCCAAACCAGACTTCAAACTGTAAGGAAAAAGCAGAATAAGTGTATTCGCTCCATATTTTTTGCTTCCCCAAGAGAAAATGCTTCCATTTATTACAACTTGCTTGAATTGCATAATCTTGACAATATATTTAACATTAAGATAGCACCCTAGTTTATAAACTTAAATACCTTCCGAGCAATACTCCTGCTGCTCTTAATAAATTAATCACACCCTCAAGTGGAGTGCATAACTATAACACTAGATATGCCTCAAAAGAGAACTTATACAGACCAGTTTCCAGAACCAACTATGGCCTTTCAAGATTTATATCTATGGCCTCTAGAGTTTGGGAAAAAGTACCTTACAATTTGAAGATTTTGCCCTTTTCTTCTTTTATTCAACAATATAAGCGTTATCTCCTTGTCAATCAAACTTAATTTATATTACTGTATTTTTATATAAATCATATTCATGTAATTCGGTATATAATTCCACTCAAATTGTAGTAAGAAAAAGTCTAAATAGAAATATTAATGTATATAGATATAATTTGATGTATATAGATGTATTAATAATTTACTACTTAATGAATTGTTATTTATTTCTTTTCTCTTTGTAAATCTTAAATTTAGTATGCTACAACCAGTTGCAAAATTGTTGAGACATTCGCCATCAAAAACGTCTCTTCTTTCTCTAAAACGCTGCTACTAACAAATCTGAGACATGCAATACTCACCCCCTCCCTCTCCCCCTTTCAAAGTTGTTCCTCAAAGTTTCGAGCATGGTGCTGCATTGTTAACAACTTTGATAAGAGGGGGAGGGGGAGGGAAAGCGGAAGATCATGGAAACGTCATTCAAGGCCAAATGGCGTACAGTGTCTCAAGTATTTTTGCAACTCGTTGTCTAATTAAGGTATAAAAGTGAACTTTGTTTTCTCTGGTATGAAGGATGCAACAATGGAGCTTAGCAATTAATTTTGAAGAACTATATTTCCTTATTATAGTCTTAGACATATTGAGGTTCTAGTTCGTCAGAGAGTATGCAAAAAAGTAAATTTGAATTCGTCGAATTTTCTTAACTTGCAGTTGATGACGTAACAAATCGGAGTATATTCTTTCCTTTTGTTCGTGCAACTTAACAGAAGCCCTACGTCTAGGGCGTCTAGACATAGACGCCCAACTTAAAGCGTTTATAAGATATGACAGGTGTGAGAGTTTTCAAGAGTTAACACTACCGTAGAGAGCACACCATAGTCAATGCTCAATGCAAAGTGACATTATTGACGCGCCAATGCATAACTGCTTACATTTGATTTTAGCCGACAATAAAGACCGCCCTACAAGACTACTAGGCAATTAATTTTATCTGACAACAGTGTGGTAATTTCGTCCCTTTTATTTTGTAACGCAAGAACAATTGGCATGCTATTTGGTCATGTAACATTCCGTGATTGCGTTACTTTTTGAGTAAATGGCTTTAGGAGAAAACTACTTGGGCTACTATCATTTCTTTCCAATCCTAAATAGTGACAAATGCTAAACGAGAACAGTGGTAAAACGATTATAAGTGTAATATGCATTTCCTTTAATTTTCTGACGGTCTACCATTTTAGCACGGTCTACCATCGAAGAGTAAGATATATGATATCTTAATGTATTTTTTAGTGAACGCAATGGTAGACCGTGCTAGAATGGTAGACCGTTGAATTTCGTAACAGTCCTTTGTGGAAATAAGTAAAAAACGTTTCAATCAGTGTAACATAAACGATACAAAGCATTGACAGCACTTTGGCATTTCATTTTATGTATTCTGCCGTTGTTTTCTAAGCAGCTGGATTTAATGGCACGCGATCACATTAGAATGTCTGTTTATGTGGCTAATTCTTTTACATCAACAACAGCTTATCTTCTCAATCTAGTGTCGGCTTTTGGCCTCATTTGAAAAGGTAAACCTCCTGCCTGACGGAGATTCACAGTAAATGGCTTAGAATCACGTCTTTACAGACCGTAAGAGCAAAAACGGAGTTATATAAGTAGTTTATATCGAAGCTTAAGAATGTTTTCGGGTTTGCTCCGTAAAAGCAGTGAAATACGCTCCGATTACGTCGTACGATAAACAGCACAAAATGAGCTTTATCCGCTGGCCATTTTTAATCCACGTTATGTAAGACCATGAAACCCTATTTGTTTTAAACACCTCATTAAAAGCAAAAACCACAATAGCTCTCGCCCAGATTCCCTAGCTAATAAAGTGGCTATACAGTGCACTAGCATTGAGACAACCAGTTGCAAAATTGTTGAGACATTCGCCATCAAAAACGTCTCTTCTTTCTCTAAAACGCTGCTACTAACAAATCTGTGACATGCAATACTCACCCCCTCCCTCTCCCCCTTTCAAAGTTGTTCCTCAAAGTTTCGAGCATGGTGCTGCATTGTTAACAACTTTGATAAGAGGAGGAAGGGGAGGGAAAGCGGAAGATCATGGAAACGTCATTCAAGGCCAAATGGCGTACAGTGTCTCAAGTATTTTTGCAACTCGTTGTAGCTTATTACAAATATTTTTCTTTCTCGTGAAATCATGTGGTAGTGACCATCTCGAAAGCATTTGCTACTATGGTCACTACGCACCTTTCCTTCTTTTCCTACAATATGTAAAAACTTTGCTCTTTTTTTCTTTCCTTTCTATTTTTTTTATTTTAACTGTACTTAATGACATAAATAGTGCAAAATAAAGATCTGAATCTGAATCAAAGGTCCCAGTCTTGGATCCTGTTAGCTTTGTTAGCGCTAGGTAATCTAGGGGGCTCCCATCTGGGAATTTATTAAAATGTTGTTGTTTAAGGGCCCAGGTCGGGGCGCCTTTTGTGCCCTGTCTCGGCATGGTTTCAGGGGCTTTGATTGGGAATTTTGTTTTAACTCTCGCCCTTTTATTTTTAACGCTGGTTCCTTGACACTTTCAGTGGACTCGACAGCTTTATCTTTTCTTTTTTATTTCATTTCATCTGTATGCTTGTATTCGTTTATTTTACCTTTCATTTTGTTTTTCCAGTAGATTTATATCGTATTGTTCTAGTTTCACGCGTAGTAACTACCGATTGTTCATTACTTGTTAATTTTTTGCTGTTATGTGTTATCACGCCCTGTACATGTTACGTAATCATCTTTGTAATGTTTTGTCATCATTTCATGCTGTAAACTTATTTAAGGAAATTGTAATTTTCACCATATCAAAAGCATCACGAAATCCTATAAGAAAGCACCACCTGAGACGACGTAAGCAATCCATAAAGAAAACAAAGACATCGCGACGAAACTAGGAATCGACGATAGAGTGGACACTACGGCCGACAAAGACGCGTTCATAACACTTAAGGATCACAAGCCAAACTTCACTAACAAACCGACCTGCAGACTCATCAACCCCACGAAGTCCGAGATAGGCAAAATCAGCAAAAAGATCCTCGACCGCATCAACAGCACAATCGCGAAAAAACGCAACTTCAACCGATGGAAAAACACTACTGCCGTAATCAACTGGTTCAAATCCATAGAAAACAGACAACTCTCCAGCTTCATCTGTTTCGACATCGAAGAGTTCTATCCGTCCATCAGCCAAGATCTCCTAAACAAAGCACTCGACTTCGCCTCCGACTATGACTACATCACCGCCGACGAAAGAAACATTATAATACACGCTAAAAACTCCATCTTAATCCACAAGAACCAACCCTGGCAAAAGAAAGGTAATTCAACATTCGACGTAACAATGGAAAGCTACGATGGCGCCGAGACATGCGAACTCGTGGGAAACTTCCTCCTCTCCCAGCTTCAGGACCTTAACATAAACGTAGGACTTTACCGAGACGATGGACTAGCCATCACTAACGCCACACCAAGAGGCACAGAAAACATTAAGAAAGAAATATGCCGCATCTTTAATAATAATGGCCTACGCATCACCATTGAAGCTAACAAACAAGTAATCAACTTCCTAGATGTCACATTTAACCTTAACCGAAGCACTTATCAGCCATTTACAAAGCCAAACACTTCTCTGCAATACGTTCACCGCGAGAGCAACCACCCGCCGATCACCACAAAGAACATTCCCGCCGGCATCAACAAACGCTTATCATCCCTATCATCCGACAAAGCATCCTTTGACCAAGCCGCCCCCCCCCCCATACCAGAAAGCACTCGACGAAAGCGGATACCACTACACACTGCAGTACGAACCACCCAAAGCAAAGAAACGGAAAAACCGACAACGCAATAACATCATCTGGTACAACCCTCCTTTTAGCAAGAGCACCAGCACCAACATCGGGCACAAATTCCTCGCACTAATAGACGAACACTTCCCCAAAGATCACAAGCTCAGAAGAATCTTCAACCGAAACACCATAAAGATCAGCTACAGCTGCATGGACAACACTAAACAAATAATCGACAACCATAACAAACGCATCCTAACTGAATCTACACAGGCCGATAGCACCGCCGCTGCCGCCCCCGCCACCGCTACCATTAACAATAACAAGACATGGAACTGCCGACAAAAGAACGCATGCCCGCTTGACGGAAACTGCCTACAATCTTCAGTAATCTACTAAGCCGCCGTCACGCGCAAAGACACCAACACAACAGAAACGTACATCGGGCTCACAGGTTCGTTCGGCGAGTCATCATGGCGAACGGTCGTGTTGTGGCGTGCTCCACTCTTATGTATCTGGCTGTTGCCGCCATCGTTTTTAATGTTGGCTGGAAAACCAGCCAGTGTATGGACTTTAACACGAGGATCAGTGGCACCGTGAAAGGTAGAGGACCAAGTCCTTTCTGGCAGAAATTTCGCCCAACTTTACCATCTTTTGACCTAAATAGCAGACGCCATCTTGGATGCAGAAGATTTCTGAAGAGCGGGTTTTTTCGCTGCAGAGTAAATCGCTACCCGAACAGCGTCTCCACCTTCCAGTTGACTCGATTGTTGATTAGTTGGGATGTGCATTTTAACCCGGGGCCACTTACAAACAAGCCCAGTTGTCAAACGTGTCGAAGAACTATTGCTCGCAACCACCGTTCACTTTGTTGTGAAACGTGTGGATTCCAATACCACATCAAATGCGGAAAAGTTACCCCTAAGCAGTTCGTGGAGATCTCAAGAGATAACATTTCGCCTTGGAAATGCCCAGCTTGTTTACAACTATTTGAGCTTGATTATAGCCTGGATTTGGATGCACTGTCGTCACTTCCCTTCGCTGCAGTGTCGGGTGAATCGTTCTCGGATCTACACGATTTACAAGGCAACAATCATGGCGAAACTACAGACGAAGAGGAGGAATGCGGGCAGCGCGGGTCTCACTTATTAAACCTTGCACGAAAACTGGAGGCGCGTTCAAGGAAAGATTTGAGAGTGGCTCATTTAAATGTTTGCAGCCTTAGAAATAAGATTGAGGAATTAAAATGTCTGCAACTGATATGTAAATTTGAAATCCTTGCAATAACTGAAACACACCTTGATAAATCTGTTCTGGACATGGAAGTGCAAATCGATGGGATGAAAGTTTTACGCCTTGACCGCAAGGGGCGTAAAGGTGGAGGGTGTGTTATTTATTACGCTGAGTACTTAGAAGTCACTCATCGAAAGGATTTGGCTAGAAGTGGGTTGGAGGCTATTTGGCTACAGGTGAAATTTCCTTGTACGTCCGTTCTGTTTTCTGTTGTATACAGGCCGCCGGACGCTCCCAGAGAATTTTACGATCTTATTACCGAGGCCCTTGAAAAAGCCTGGCTGAAAACAACGAATATTGTTTTACTGGGTGATTTTAACTGTGACTTTCTCTGCTTCACTAATGCGGATGGAGCCACAGAGTCAGCGTTGGGTACGAAAGCTGCATGTTTGCAGTCGGTTTTCGACTTGTTTAATATGCACAATGTGATATCAGAGGCGACAAGAGCAACGCTGTCATCGTGCACTCTAATTGATCTCATCGTCACGACAAGAAAGGATTTAATTACTTCTTCCGGTGTATTCCCCTTAGGGATTTCTGATCACAGTTTAATATATGCAACTATGAATCTAAAGAAGAAAAGACCACCGCCAAAATGTATTATGGTAAGAGATTACAAGAGGCTTGATCTAAATGCGTTTAGACATGACCTGGCAACTGCGCCGTTTTATGTTGCTTCTGTGTTTGATGATGCAGATGATGTTCAATGGGCCTGGCAGAATCTTTTTGACAACATTTGCAATGACCACGCCCCTTGGAAGCAGGTTAAAATTAGAAATACATCCGCACCGTGGATAAGTGATGAAATACGATAT
>OX419341.1:20525263-20540263 GCA_948470475.1 Galaxea fascicularis | reverse complement strand
TCACTTTTTGTATATTTTATCCCAAGTATCGATTTTGTACGTGCTGAACAAGCCTGAACGGGCGAAACGTCCCCATTAAAGACCGCAGAGAGAAAAGTTCGCATCTTCTTCTGTTTATTCTACTTATATATATATATATATAAGTAGACTTTCTCATTTGGCTCAATTGGATCTAAGATCAAAAGACACAACTGTTTATTCTACTTATATATATATATATATATATCTGTCTGAATTTGTAAAAAGGTGCCTACAGAAATTTCAAGCGCGTTGTAACAATTTGACCCTTGAGGTGAATAAAATACAGCTGAATGTCGCTAGGTAGGGCTTAAATGGACAAATTAATCGCTGGAAACAGACGACAAGTCGATCTTGGCAAAAGCGACAGATTTGTAATGAAATAAACAACATTTATTAAAAGCACAGAAATTATGAACTTTCAGTCTCGCAAACTATGAGGCTCAGAGCGAGATGCCCGACTAAAACAGATCCAGAATTTACCGTTCTTGAGCCCAGAATCGGTTGTCTAAGACAAAATCACTTCAGCTAAACACTCACGAAGCGTTTTTAGGCTTGCACACACTATTCTTATAACACGAGCACCACGACATACCTGAAATCCGTCTGTCAACAAGTTGAGGAAATCACACAATTATCCACGTTCGCGGCACTGATAAAGCTCTCCACAACCAAACCAGGCACAATGTTTCCACACTTGATACGGGCAAAGTATCATCAAATTACTCTCTCTCTCAATACTGAACTCTCGCTTTCTCCACATAAATCATCACATGTAAACTTTGCTGACACAGTCGATTTATTCAAGATCCCGGATGTACCCATTCGTTTTCAAACGGACAACTAGAGGGCGGTATTGACAAAAAATTTTAACTAAGTCTCTGGCCTGGTCACAAATCAGCTTTAATTTTGCTCTCGCCGAATAGATCTGACTCCTACAAACTACCTTTTCAGGCCAGAGACTCGTCACTGCCCACAGCAAAGCTCGCAATATGATGCCTTTCCGTCTCAAGCCCGAGATCGGTGTCTCACCCGTTTAGCCGAAATGAGACGGAATACGGTAACATATTGGACGACGGCAGACCTTGCCAATCGTGAGAATTGTTCCTTCATAAGGCTTAATGATGCCTTCCGGAAAACTTCACTGTAGGCGGCCAAAAACAAATGTAGAAAATTAACCGACCACTGAAAACAACTTCTAACGCGCGCGCTGATTTCAAATTAGTGACTTATGACACAAAGAGAATTGTGGGAAATGATATGTAGGGGAGAGGTGGGGGAGGGGGGGGGGGGAAGATGTAAATAGCATTAAAAACACATTTTTTTGTCTACTGCAGCTTGTTAGGAGGTTTTGTGTACTAAAAACAGAAGGACAAAGAAAAACTGGTCAAGTACTGAACAAGCCTGAAATGAAACTGTTGCTAAAAAATCCTGGAGGTACCTTTTTGCAAATCCAGACAGATATATATATATATATATATATATATATATATATATATATATATATATATATATATATATATATATATATATATATATATATATATCGCTCACTGGTTTTACCAGTTTGAGCACTCTGGCATGACTAAATGGTACCACAAGTGTGGTATCATTTGGGGTGGCTATATAGCCTTACCTTCATCTCAGCATCAGCACTGCACTGACGAGGCCCAGAAGGCCGAAACAGTACTGTCTGCAGTTAGATATAGCTCTTTGGCATTACAAAGCTTTGCCTTTATGTCCAAATTGAGCACTCTACTGGGATGAGTCAATGCTAATGCACTGCGCATCGCTCACTGGTTTTACCAGTTTGAGCACTCTGGCATGACTAAATGGTACCACAAGTGTGGTATCATTTGGGGTGGCTATATAGCCTTGCCTTCATCCCAGCATCAGCACTGCACTGACGAGGCCCAGAAGGCCGAAACATATATATATATATATAAATACTCTCAAATTAAACTGAAACCAGTGAATTAAAGACATAAACAAACACAAGTGAAACTCTGAAAATTGTCCTGAACGGGATATGAACCCGCGTCCTCGACTTTCTAGTCCCGATGTGTTAACCACTACACCATCAAGACAGCCACGCTAGTGCGTAACCGAATTAACGGCTTTATGGCTCACGGGACTCCCCAGACAAATTTTCCGAGTTCACAGCGGGTCACTGGAAGGTGTTAACACCTTTTTGACACTATAAATACTCTCAAATTAAACTGAAACCAGTGAAATAAAGACATAAACAAACACAAGTGAAACTCTGAAAATTGTCCTGAATGGGATATATAACCCTAATATATATAGGTCGGGAGTACGTAACTTTCTAAATGTTTCTGTCAGGATGCGATTTGAGTCGATTTCAGCAAATATATAACCCTATATATATATATATATATATATATATATATATATATATATATATATATATATATATATATAAACAAACACAAGTGAAACTCTGAAAATTGTCCTGAACGGGATTTGAACCCGCGTCCTCGACTTTCTAGTGCCGATGTGTTAACCACTACACCATCAAGACAGCCACGCTAGTGCGTAACCGAATTAACGGCTTTATGGCTCACGGGACTCCCCAGACAAATTTTCCGAGTTCACCTTCCAGTGACCTGCTGTGAACTCGGAAAATTTGTCTGGGGAGTCCCGTGAGCCATAAAGCCGTTAATTCGGTTACGCACTAGCGTGGCTGTCTTGATGGTGTAGTGGTTAACACATCGGTACTAGAAAGTCGAGGACGCGGGTTCAAATCCCGTTCAGGACAATTTTCAGAGTTTCACTTGTGTTTGTTTATGTCTTTATTTCACTGGTTTCAGTTTAATTTGAGAGTATATATATATATATATATATAGTTAGTAGTCAAAAGTTAGTAGGATCCAAAGGATACACAACGCCTTGCTACTCAAAGATTATAAAGTAGTTGAATGAAGAAAGTAACAACAGCGAACTACTAACAGATCCTTTTTGAATGAAAAAACATTTATGCCTGCACCATCACGACAACCCTGCCGGCAACAGAGCGATCAGTGAAGTTACTGGTCAGCCGCGGGGTTCCCCAGCGTTTTGACATTCAGGAACAGGACAAACATCGGATCATCCGAGGATGATTCACAGTCTACCAGAAAAGTGTATATTAATATTATGAATGAAGAAGCTGGAAATCCAACGATGCAGTCTATATATATACCCTTACTATCTTAGTGGTAGCCGGTTAAACAACCACTAGTCACCACGAGTCAAAGGCAGTCACCGCAAGTCACCGCGAGCCACCACGAGTCACTGCGAGTTACCACGAGGCACCGCGAGTCACTGCGGTGTCACTTCGTAACGGAACAACAGGCAGTGGAACAGCAGAACTTGCAGAAGTAGTGGAACCCGTAAAACTTTCCAAAAACGTTTTCGATTCTTTTGTCTCTAATTTTGTTTCATTTTATTTTACATCATATAAATTCATTATTATCGTGTAAAACTTGTAAAAAATTAATGCTATTTTGATAACTAACCGTGACATAGCATGACATCTCGTGGCAAGTACTGCGGCAATATAGTCATCGACTGAATTTGTACTAGAGACGGATCATCCGTGTGACGAACGTGGGCAAAAAATGTTACTTCGTCTAATAGTTCGTCTGAATGGCCGAATTTATACTAGAAACGAATTATCCGTCAAGACGGATTATCCATCAGACGGATAATTCGTCCAACTATAAATTCGAAGACGAATTTTGACGAAGAATTTGTAATTAGTTTCCAGGAAGTAGTGGCTCTTCCGGATCCATCCTGAAATAGGCATCCCAGGAAACCTTGCGAAAATATAAAAACCAGCCCCTCTTATGTGGAAACTTCGTCAATAAACCGTCTACGTTCCGTCTGGTGTAAATAGGGGGAATTACTGAGAGACGGACCTTTCGAACTGTGATAGTTCGTTCGGACGGATGATCCGTCTGTTTTCCCGTATTTATACACAGACGAATTATCAGACGAGCTACCCTTCTTTGCTCAAGTTCGCCCCACACGGATGATCCTTCTTTCTAGACAGATGATTCGTCTTGACGGATGATCCGGCTCCACGGGGCTTTTTTCCTCATTCTTCTGAACGCAATACAACACAATCGCTCCTCCAACAATTATCTGAGGGGGAAGCCAGATCCATTCACCGTCCAAAAGAATGTCACTCTAATCTGCATTAGGAGTGCGTTCTTCCACGTAGAACGTAATTTGTCGCCGAAAAGGGTTTATTTGAGATTAAAAAGGGATTTTTTGATATCATGACATAATAATGATGCCATTGGGATCTTAAGAAAACATTTTGATGGTTTTTACACACACAAATGGTCACTCATGCCCCGTGGTCAATCGTGCAATAGAGCCGGTGTTTTCACAGTCACGCAATAAAAAATTAAATCAAGAACCATTCATTGAATGAAGTGAAGAAATTAGGATGAAATAGGAAATGAATGAAGAAGTCACCTCTCCGAGTTTTAGCTCTGTGCGTTATTCCAAGCTACAGATATTCGTCGAAATGTTCTGCGCAAATGTACAGAGCCCAGTATGGATCCGCCATATTGGTGTACCTCTGTGGGACACCAATATGGCGGCCGGAAAGAGTGTAAACATCTGGAACTTACTTTGGTTAACTAGGCTACTCGTTATCTGTAATGAACAAACTATCATTTACAGAAACACTTTTCCTTATACTTTAACTTCTCAAATGGCTAAAAGTCATGACATAAGTATGTATTTTTTGACAAACATTATGGTAACTTTATGTCACGCAGCGCCATAACTGTGAAATTCAAAGCACACTGGTTACTAAACGAAGGACGATACTGAGCTGGAAGGTTGTGAACAGATACAAAATTAACACCTTTTATGCCTCATGTGATAAAACCGTTGGTGGTTCTTTAGTTTTCGATTTTAGAATTTGATGACGTTACGTGAAAACGCTCTATACTCGCACGCGGAATTTTTTTTTTACTTGGAGTAAAACAAACTATAAAATTGAGAAATCTAGAAGCGTGAAAAGTCCTTGGAGAAAAGAAAAGAAGAAGACAGACCTAAGTAAGCGAAATAAGAGGTACATTATTTTCTATAGCAAAGGAGAGAGATTCTCGCAATCAACGCTTTCGCTGGATTTCTCCTTTGTTCACATAGGTTGTTTTTTCCTTTTGCCTTTCGCGGTCTTTCCGATTTTGAAAGTGAGTGCTCTTTCAACTGAAGACTACAGTGGGAGAATTCCATCCCAACCGTAGTTGCCGCCGTTTCCAAATTGTGCAAAGCAAATTCAGAGGATCGGACAGGTTCCAGTTCAAACTCCTTAACCGAACTTTCGTGGTAAGGAAAATGGAAATTTTAGACACGGAATTAAACCAGATATGACCGATTGAAGTTGAAATTGCCTTGTAACTTTCTGATTGTTATATTATAAATACAATTAGAACTCTCTCAGCAAACTTAAAATACTTACTTTGTTCTCGGTTTTATCTTCTTTAGGTGGTCGTGGAAAGGTGCTCGTGAAAGACCGCGATGATTTTAAATACAAATTTTCCACATATAACTCCAGCTGCTCGTCATTAAAAATTTGTATGAATGTCGTGAAAGATGTAAACACTGTTGACATCAAAACTCAAACTCCCAATTCGTTTTTTTCTTGTGAAGAGATTGACGATTCTACATAATTATAGGTCGATCACTTGAGTTTTGGAGGGCATATAGTTTATTTCAGTAGCCCGAGTAACATCATTTGCACCCGAGTGGAGCGAGGGTGCAAATGATGCTACGACGGACACAAATCAACTAATATGCGCCAGACAAAAGTCATGTGATTATCACTATTATCAATAGACTCTCAATACACAAGGTTATATAGCACAAATTCGTTTGACTCTGACAAAAATCTCGTCAAATTTTGTCTCCACCAAATTTTGAATTTGCTAATCGCGTACGCACTTAAAAACACCAAAATATTTGATAACCACAAGTGTGTCTGAATTTACAGACTATAAGAAGCGAGATCAAATTTCCTTGATTGTTTTTTTTTCAGCCATTTTGACGCCTCCAAATTGTAAAATGACAGTTTTGACGCTTGACAAAAATTTGTCCTGCTGTGAGGCAGGACGACGGCGCTTTTGAAGTTTGATACGGTTTGACAAAATTTTGGTAGAAGGAAAAACACCGTGGAAAGTTGTTGCTGCAATACGATCAGCTAAACAAGAGCTAGACTGTGAGCAGTCGGATCCTCCGCGCGCGGAACTAAGTTAACATTATGCAAATTAGCGAAAGAAACGAGGAGGGAATGAGGAGAGGAAGGAATTGAAATAAAAAATTTTCTCCACGCCCGCGCTTTTAGCGGCTCGCGACTTCGCCGCTCGCTCGAAGTTCGCTCGACGTTCGCTCACTCGCTCTAGAAACGCTAGGAAAAGAAAGAGCCTGCTCGTAGTCTAAACAAGAGCCAAATAATATTCCTTTGTTTGCAATGAAAGTCAAATATAATCTAGTTTTAAAAAGACGGTAACAGTGATTAGCAAAAACAAAATTAATAGCAAAAAGACAGTCTACATTTGAAAATCAATAGTCTTCCTGTTCGGTGTTCGGTGTTCGGTGTTTCGGTTTCGCTTGGCCTTCGTTTCAAACATTTTGTTGGCAGACATGAATTTGCTGTTTTGCAAAATGTTGTGCATCTTGTGGACTAGATCACTGCAACCATGATTTCAAACACGATTTTTTTAAACAAAGACATAACTCTAGCTTCCCTATGATTGTAATTGAGTAGAAATCCATTAGAATTTCGAGAAAGATGTAAACACTATCAAAACTCGAACTCATATTGCTTTTATTTTGTATGTAAATCGATTGCCGCTTCTACTAAGTATCTGACATTTTAACATGGGAAATGTACGTCTCTGCCCTTCGACAGCCTTGCTGAAATTATCACCTCTTTTAACACCTTTCCAATAATTTGCTCCCTTAAAATGAATACCCAACTTAAGAAATTAGCATGGCCTTTAACGAATATGCTAAATTGAATACTTAATTTTTTATTCCCTTGGAAGAATCATTTTAATTTACCTTTACAGGTGTGACGTTTACAATTGTCGTTATCGGTAGTCGGTGATATAAAACAAAACGAAAACAAATATTTGTCACTGGACAGCTCCCAGTAAATTCGCTCTCACTATCATTCTTGCTCTAGCCCTCGTCAGTTCCCATTCTCTCTGTACAGGAGCATACAGGATACGTTATCAGCCGAATAATCGGTTATTGTGAGTTTGCTCTTTAAATACTAAAAGGCCCGAAGGACGTCATTGGCAGCAAATCGTTTGTTGGTTGGCGCTAATACCGTTTTGACCATTTACAGTGTCGTATTATTATTATTTCCTTCTGGCATGATATCTTTTTTCCGTTGCTATTTTCTACATTTGATATTTTAGCTGATTCAAACAGCGCATTAAAATACAAAACATGTCCCAAACGACCTCACGAAGCTATCGAATGAAGAATCATTGACCAGAAGCGAACTGCTCTCTTTTCGTATTCAACTGCAAGCAACCGAAGAAGGTTAACAAAAAAGGTAACTTTGGGCGGTTTAGAGTATGAAAATGTATTAATTCTGCCGAAGGGTTTTTACTCCGGCAAAGGTTTTATTTGAATCCACCACAATTAAAATTGAAATACCTGCGGCCATGCACGCATTTCACCTATACTGTACCTCTTACTAATATAACCGAGTTCGACGTCCGTACTGTAAGTTACAGACCGAATTTATGGATTAAGCGCGAAGTAAAGTACGGCCCGCAAAACTGACCAATCACAGCGCGCGTACTAACTGAGAGATATAATAACCACAGTTACTGGCAAACACACTATCACTAGTTTATCACTCGTTAGCAGCATGGCAGTTCTTCGAAGATCTTCGAAGATTGGCTCTTGAAAAAGGTACACGTCTTTGGGGCGTAAAGACAATGTCTAAGCGTAAAATATGCCTTTACTGGCGACTTGATGTGATAATCAAGCGGAGAACTTAGACAAGTACCGAAAAGGATGGACGATTGTGCCACAGTGCTTAAGAGTTCACTCACTGAAAACAAAGTGGTCCAACATAAAACGTGATAAAACACATTATGCATAAAAATCATTTATAATTGGTGCTGATGATGTTCGCTTTGGGTTTTTGGCTTACCTTGTTGATTTTGGAGTTCCCTTTACAAGACGACCGAGAGATTTTGGGCAGTACAAAGAGTCTCAGCCACGTTAGTAGCCAAGCTCTTCTTTGCTGAGTAGGTTATCGTAAATGGTTTGAGGAGTCAAATACGTGTATTGAGTAGGTTATTTCGCAGCAGTTTCAAATAAAAGCAGGTGCTGATTATGAAAATTACACCTTATTCTCATATTGAGAGATGTGGGTGACTAATTCAGCAATTTTCAAGGCGTCATTTATATTCCAGTGCGCCAGGCATAAAGCAGAGTTACGTTTTTAAACCTAACCCTGCTTTATGCTTTATGTAATTTCATAACCAGTGTTGTAATAATTAAATAATTGGTTATTAAATTGTAAAACAAAGGACAGTTCAATCAACAACAATGCTATTTTGGTTCTTACTTCCCGTACCGCATACAAAGTCATTGACAGAAAACTATAATCTATTTTATTTTACGTCGATCTGCATACTTTACCATCCGGTACACGAAATAAGACCCCCTATTTTAGATAATCCCCGTATTAACGGTATTGTAAATGCGTGCGATTCATTTTACACAACCCAGTGAATAATCATCTGCGCTTGGTGAAGACGTAAAAGTAAACCATGGTTTCTCATTTACAGGAGGCAAAACTAGCTGATGCGCTCAAAAGACTGAAATAACTGAAACCAAAGGTCAGATGACCTTTTAAAGTTTTAAAAAGACGATCCAATACGACTTCCAGTCAGAAATAGAGACCCGCTGATAAGGAAGTTTGCGGGCTCAATTAAAATACTACTGCTGAACTCTCCAAGTTTCACTGTCACGACTTTTATCACAAAACTAAGCCATCAATTGAAATTCTGAACCGGGTACCGGGTAGGGTTAATTGGCTGTTGATATATATTTCAAAGGAATGGTTTTGAAGTATTCGTAATATCACCATGTTTAATCTATTTTAGTTTTTCGACATGATGAGAAAAACGTCCCTTTTTACTTCTTTATTTTTTTAACAGTATACAATACCTTTATTTTGACATATGCACGGATATTGTTTTTTCGATTTTAATAAAACCCTCGCCGACAGCTTCCTTAATAATTATTATTTGATATATATCGTAACGTATACTTCCTCATATTTAATGGATATGCTACTTAATTTTTTAATTCCCTTTTGGAAGGATTGTTTTACTCGAAAGTCTTTCTTGCGTGCGTTGACAAAGACAAATGAATTTTCCTTTGCATATGTGATGTTTACAACAGTCGTTTCAAACAGTAAATTCGTTCTCACTATCACTCTTGCTCTAGCCCTCGTTCCCATTCCGCTCCCACTCGCCTTCCCATTCTCTCTGTACAGGAGGATACAGGAGACATTATTAGGCAGATAATCGGGATTATCATATTTCAAATACTAGAAATAAATGGTTTGTTGGTTGGCTCTAATACTGTTTTGTCCATTTATGTTGTAACATTATGATCTCCTTGTGCGATGATAGCGGAGCCCCATACCTATAGAAACCCGTCAACAGCTTTTCTCATGGTAATCTTGGCTAGCAGTATTGCTCGTGGGCGCGACCGACGACGACGACGACGACCTCGCACAATAATTAATAATGTCCTAATAATAATAATAATAATAATAATAATAATAATCCAACATGGCGGCCATACTCCAGCTGACCACCTAGTTTACAGCGGACATCTTTGATATTAGACATTCATGTTATGGTCAATTGACACCTGTCAAACAACTTATCCGCTGACCAGTATCACGTGACCATATTGCGGGCTCAAGTTATGAGCTGTCGAGGTCAGCTGTTTTTTAAGTTGACCGCTGACCAGGTACTGGTTTTCAATTCGATTGCAGGCTCAAGCCAGGCCAAAACGAGGCGTATTTTTTCGACAGGATCAACAGATCTCCGTCTTGAGTAAACAGTATTCGCCGCCTACCTTGACTATTTCTCAGTTCTTTTTTTGTTTAAACCGATGAGAATCAGCCTTTGGATGTTAACAGCAGCAAATTGGATTGCCTGGCTTTGCTACTTTATAGTTTACGGATCTGCGAGAGAAAAGATCGTGTGGTTTGGCAGGCTTTTAATCATGCAGGCGCTGTGACTCTTCGATTGCTAACTTTTGCTGAGTATTAAACTGGACGGTTTGCCGCTAAAAATCCTTAATTGAAGAAGCTTCCTTGATAGACATGGGAAGTAACATAAAGTGACGGTGAAAGACTTCAAGTGTGTGGAAACAAACTCGAACTTGCTGGACCCATGATCGACTGTTATTTGCGGGAATTAGGGGAAAGCCTGAAGTACAAGCAAACTCATTCGTAGGCAACGGGGCTCACCAATCCAACCATTCTTTGATGGGAAATATTACTTTGCTAGTCAATCTTCTGTAGTTGTTACAAGGAATACCCCCTCACACTTCGGTACAATAATTATAACAACAAATCGTTTCTCTTTCTCTGCATTTATTCAGAGGTACAGTGAGGACGATTTCACTATTGACTGTAAATCTTTTTCATTACCTTGTTGATTTAGGATCCTGATTTCCCTTTCAAAGATGACCAAGAGATGTTGGGCAGTACAAAGAGTCTCAGCCACTTTAGTAGCAAGCTCTTCCTTGCTGTAAGATTACTTCGCAACAGTTTCAATTAACAGCAGGTGCTGATTATTCCTCCAGCGACACCTTATTCTCATAATTATTGAGTAATGCGCGTGGCTAATTTAGCAATTTTCAAGGCGTCGTTTACATCCCAGTGCGCCCATACGTTATCACAACACTGGTTATGTAAAAACAATGGACAGTTTAACTATTTCCGCATACAAATTCACTGACAGAAAACTATAATTTCTTTTGTTTTACGTCATCTGTGTCCACGAAATAAGACCCACTATTTTAAATGCCCCCCCCCCCCCCCCCGTATTAACGATCATGTAAATGTGTTCGATTCTGCCGTCAAGCTTGAGGCAGGACGACGGCGCCTTTGAACAATGTTTAACTTCGAACAGAATGAATTTTGTAGGAATTGCCCGCACTTTTCAGTAAATTGCAATTTTTGACTGAAGAAGAAGAAGAAATTGCAAAGTAGATTACCTGGTTAACGTGCAGTAGACCCTTAGACAAGTCGAGAGGAAAAGTAATTAATGGTGCAAGCATGTTTTAACCTAACGGATTGAAGTAAAAGTTTTATTTATTTCCGCATGGTCCTTGTTCCTCGATTTTTCATTGTTTTCTTTTTCCTTTGCAATGTACAACCATGAGTAACGCAGCAGGCATAGTTTGTTACTTAGTAATCCTGTAGAGTAAGGTAGAAGAAGGTAGGAAGTATACACTTTTTTTGTAGGAACCGTATCGACGTTTAGCCCTGGCAAAACGGCGCATAGTAGTCGATGACAGTTTTACGGTCAGCTGTTTCCGCCCAAAATCGAAGAGCTAAGGTTTGCCTGGCACTTGACAGACACACGATAGTAATGCATGCACAGAATAACTGATAAAAAAAAATTGGTTCGCCATTTTTCTGACAGACGTCAGGCCGTGATGCTTCAGTAGTCATGACATTTGAGTAGTGACCATGACAAGGCAACAGTGCATGGAAGGGAGAATTTGACACATTGGCAAAAGTATCACATGTATTAATATTCATGTTCAATTAGGATTAACTTAGACATGGAGAGCGGCCAAACATTTTGGAGTCAAACGAAATCATATGCATGATACCGTGTAAATTCAGTGGGAACTTTGCTATCCAAGAAAAGGATAGACATATAGAGTACTGCACAATATTTCATCAAAATGAGAATCAAATTATACGGTGGACACAATTAAGCCTTTGGTTTCGTAAGCACCACCTTAAATGCTTAACGGCTTAGAGGGTCTTGATAAGGTTAGGTGGTGAAAAGGGGAAAAAAGAGTACAGGTGTATTTCGAGATATTTCGAGACTTCGGAGCACTCAACACTGTTTTACCTCCGTTGCTCTTATCTCTGACATTCTGAAAAAGCCTACGTCCGCCAGGTTTGACTGACACTCCACCAAACTAAAACAAAGATCCCGAAAAAGCAAAAAAAAATCTTTGTTTCACTTTCAACAAGGGGCGTTTCTTTGTTTCTCATTTAAGGTAACCGTGACGGAAATTTCAGTCATGTTTGACTGACCACTGAAGAACATCAAATACTTTTTTACATATTATTGACCGCTGACACTTCCGAAATAATTTCACCTTTTCCACTTTCTCCAGTCTCCTTCACATTCCAAACATTATCTTCACCGAGACGTTGGGCAAAGGGCTGTTCCACGCTGACAGATTACACTGGTGAAAGGAAAGTCTACGGTATGTACGTGGTTACGTACAAAAGTATACGTAAAACCTACGCGAACAGACACAAGTGATTACTTTTTTGTACGAGGTCTTCTTTAGAGAAATACTTCCAAACTAGCTCCATTTGCGCTAAAGCATAGTCTTTATTATTATTATTATTATTATTATTATTATTATTATTTAAACAATATATAGACACGAAGTTTGCCCCAAGAGTTACAACGACTCACCGAGGGGGCTTACTTCGAGTATACATGCATTTCATTATTAGAAACGCTTTCCAAACTATTTTCAGTTTTTCCAAAATTCAAAATTCCGCAGAAAATATAATTTTTGAGCAATTTCTGTGTGAGTATTCCACAAAAAAATCAATCTCGCTCAAATAAATCGGAGGGCACTTTATATAATGTAAAAACGAGCTTTATTTCTCGTTTTCAGTGGAATTTGGAGAATAAAAGTATAGGACTTTTTTTCATGATCTGGAGGACAACCATTTTTTAAGTCTTTCTTGACACTTAAGTGTTCGAATCTTACGGACAGTGAAAAAACGAGCTTTGAGTGCATAGGAAATTTCTTTATTCCAGCGGATAGCTAAATTTTTTCCTCAGAAATGAACATTATAACTCGTTATTCTTTTAAGGAGGATCTGAAGTGTTTATCAAAAACCAAGGGTTTCAATATCGGAAACACAGGCGGAACTAATTTCGGAGAGTTGGTTTTAAGTCCGTGAAATCCTGAAGAAAGTGGCGCTATTTTATTAAGAAACTAAGGCTCCGAATTTCGAACCCTTTGGTTTTGATTCCCTGAAATCCTGGACAAAGCGATGCTGTTTTATTTCGAAACTAAGGATCCCAATTTCGGACTTTGGTTTCCAGCTCTGCCTAAATCCTTAAGAAAGCGGTGCTGTTTTTATTTGGAAAGCAGGATGTGCGATTTATTTTAGCTCTCCTGCATTCACAACTGAAGTAAAATAAACTATATTATTCGGTAACCAGTTCAGTGTTACACTCTGCCGAAAGGTGATAATTATCATTGGCACGTGTAAGATCACCATTAAAGTACTATATAAATTGCATCCAGTTTAGTATTCATCATTCTGCCTCCGGTGCGGAGGGGTTGTTTTCCTTCCCGGGTTTCCTTGTACTCTTTTCTTAAATAAGCCTTTGTTCCCAGAAGAAGCTTCGAATTTTCGTCCCGTGAAAACCCAAAACAAATGATGCAACTCTTTGGAAGCTGCTAGGTCCAAAGTTGGTTCCCATTTGATCCTCTGCGAGCTGGAAGTGTATGTGGCACCCATTCCTTGTTGTAGGAACCTTTCCAGTAGCAGATTACAAAACCATCGTCGTTGACTTCCAAGGCTTTTCCGATTATCGGATTATCTTTGCTTGATTTATAAAAGTTGTTACTAAGACTTCTAACTTACATATGCACTGCACTCGTCGTTGACTATTACTATCATCAAACCCAATCGCGTGTTCGCTCCCTGAAAATAAAAAAAAACATTTATTAATTATTTATTAAACCTGTTTATCGCACGCAAATTACGCAATAAGAAACCGATCATGTTACATTGTCATTCCGAGAAAAGAACACGCAAGAGAAGCGTCTATGCCAATGGTTGCAAGCTCGACAGATAAAAGGAAGCCTTTGAGATAGCGAAAGTAAATTGCAGATTCATAGCAATCAGGTCAAAATCGGCAGACGTTCGTATTTCTTCAGCACGCGCAACGCATCCATTTAGGACTTAAAACTGAAAACATGTCTTCGAAAACCAACCGAGGCCCGCCCCTCACCTACTCCACCAACTGCTGTTAATAGGACTGTCGGTATCCCTCACATGTAGCTGTAGGCTACCTATTTTCTTTTTTTTTTCAACACAAATACCAGTTCACTTCTTAGGTACTGCATGTTAGTATTCTCAGTATTCCTATATGTCACGTTAAGTAGCTGCATTATTTCTAAAACAAGGAAGACTTAGTGATAGGTTTGACCGCGTCAAGGCGGTACTGGCACCAGTGTAATATAAGAAACTCCCTTTTCTTTGCAGATTGCAAACACAAAAGAAAATAAAAGCCAGAAATACGATAGAACATAAAGTTCTTTGCTAAAGTATAACGCAAAATTCTACTGTACTACTTCTCTCGAGATAAAAAAAATCAAGTCCGTAGCAATTTTTCCTTCAAGAGCCATGGTAAATATTTTGATCATTTATCAACGTCCGTGTTCTTTTCTCGGAAACGCAAGACATGTTCGCTTTCAAAGTTCTCGGAATGACACTTGGCACTCCTGTTGCCTCGCACGTCACCAAAATTCCCTGTTTTGGAAGCAATGAGATAAGCAGCTGCTTCATTAATTTTGCTATCAGTTATTGCTTTAAAATAGGCTTTCCAACCATTTTCTCTCAGTACAAAAATCTGCTTCAATACAATCGTTTGCAACAGTAACGTAATTATTTACTCAAGATAC
>OX419341.1:20460263-20515263 GCA_948470475.1 Galaxea fascicularis | reverse complement strand
TTGAAAACTCGCAAAGAGTAAGCGTGCAGCATTGGAAATGCAGCATTGGAAATGCCAGCAATATGTTGTCCCTCAAAAGCAATTCTCGTTGTTAGTTAAAAAATCGCAGATTTTCAAGGGTATTGCCGTAAAAACTTCGTCCTTTGTTTAATGTTTACGGCTTAAAAATGTTTTTCAGAAATCCTGAATCAGATGTTATCATTAACAGTGATGTCAAAAATAATATCACCCACGACTTGTAGTCAAGGTTTGTTGTTTGCAATATTTGTAATTGATCGAAGTCAAGAATAAAACCATTCTCAACATCACTAGATAATTGCAGTTGATCACCTGAGCTGATTCATGGCTAAAATACCATGCTCGATCAGTCTGTCGCAGTCACTTTTCTCAAGGAAAAGTAAAGTCGATTTCGCTTAACGTTTTTCCATGTTAGTGTAAAAACGACGGCACTTTCTATCGTCTTTACTGTAATAGATCACAAGAATGACACAATAAAATGTTCAAAACAAGGCAAGCAAAGTACTTTTGTTCTTTTATGGGCGGTGTCGAAGAGAGCTCACTTTGAGGTTTTATCGCACTTTCGCTGTAAAATATTTTTTGATAGATTAAAATGTCAGCGATACATGTCGGTTGTGAAGTTGGTTTAATAGTGGGACACCAGAACTGTTAACCTAGTTAAGTGATTTTTACCACTTGTATCGAAATATAATCAGATGTAATTAAACTGTGATGAAGACAAGTTTGTTAATCGTTTTTGCTCATCATAATCATGTAGTTCCTGTGCCACAAAGTAGTGGTCGGAATCGGTTGAGATTTCACAACCGATCGATCATCGATTATAATCGAAAAAAACTGCCAATAAGTATTTTTTACCTACATAGAAGTCAAAGTGACAGCGCGTACGCACAGGTAAACACATTCTTAGATTATATCTGCTGTTATGACTTAGAAGTTAGGAGTCCACGAAAAACCACACCAAACTCACACCACCAAGATATTAAACAGACATTTTTCTTGATTTTAATACTTTTGTGTCCTCAATTATAACAGTAAAAAAAAATTATATATATATATATATATATATATATATATATATATATATATATGTTTATGTAATCACAATATAGAGAAGTCCTTACTGAAGTTATGGCTCGAGTCCTGTGGCATTGCCATATTAGTTTATCTGTAAATGCTAATATTAAGGAAATAACTGTGGAGCTCCGCTTTTAGGCTTGCCTAAATATATATATTAGCATTTACAGATAAACTAATATGGCAATGCCACAGGACTTGAGCCATGACTCCAGTAAAGACTTCTCTATATTGTGATTACATATATATATATATATTTTTTTTTTTTTACTGTTTTGCTGCAGAACCAAAGCCACCATTCAATCAAGTGCAAACGTAGATTTTCGAAATATCATCGGGCTTTGTTTCACAGGAACTATATGATTATGATGAGCAAAAACGATTAACAAACTTTTCTTCATTACAGTTTAATTACATCTGATTATATTTCGATACAAATAGTCAAAATCACTTCACTAGGTTAACAGTTCTAGTGCCCCACTATTAAACCAACTTGACAACCGACATCGGTGACATTTTAATCTATCAAAACAAAATATTTTACAGCTTAAGTGCGATAAAACCTCAAAGTGAGCTCTCTTCAACACCGCCCATAAAAGAACAAAAGTACTTTGCTTGCCTTGTTTTGAACATTTTATGGTGTCATTCTTGTGATCTATTACAGTAAAGACGATAGAAAGTGCCGTAGATGTCCTTTTTACAATAACATGGAAAAACATTGAGCAAAATCGACTTTACTTTTCCTTGAGAAAAGTGACTGCGACAGACTGATCGAGCATAGTACAACTCAGGTGATCAACTGCAACTATCTAGTGATATTGAGAATGGTTTTATTCTTGACTTCGATCAATTACAATTACTATACATTGGTGTCACCAGCTCGATTTTGATTGGCTATAAGCACGCAGCTAATTCTTGCTAGCTCTGTTTCTCTTACGTCATACCTACATACAATAGTTTTATGCATGCAGAAGTGACGTCAACTAATACACTAACCAGCAGTTTGATCAGTTTTGTTATGGCGGAGTCGCCAGTGCAGCTCAGGAATATGCATAATAAAACAATTATTGGATTCGGTTTTTGTATGATAGCGATAATTATCAAGGCCAAAGTTTGTGTTATCTGCCTCAGCCTTCGGCTTCGGCAGATAACACAAACTGAGGCCTTGATAATTATCGCTATCATGCGAAAACCGAATCCAATAATTGTTAAATATTGCAAACAACAAACCTTGACTACAAGTCGTGGGTGGTATTATTTTTGACATCACTGTTAATGATAACATCTGACTCAGGATTTCTGAAAAACATTTTTTAGCCGTAAACATTGAACAAAGGAGTTTTTACTGCAATAGCCTTGAAAATCTGCGATTTTTTAACTAACAACGAGAATTGCTTTTGAGGGACAACATATCGCTGGCATTTCCAATGCTGCAGCTGTTAAACTGAAATCGCGTTTACGTTTGGCAATGAGTTGTCAATTACTCTTTTCGGCGAGTTTCCAATAATGTCAACAAAGCGAAGCCGAGTATATAAACCGTCCGGACTTCGCTTGGCTTTTCTTCAACCAATTCTTTGCCCAAAAAATGAGCGACAGCTAGCAGGGGAAGCGAAGAGTTTTAGGATCGAAAATGAAATATTGAATCGAAAATATGCATTTGGAAAAAAGACGAGCATTTTTTAGTTGAAACAGCATGAAAACAACAAAAGGTAAGAAAACAAAGAACGATGCCGGCGAATGTTTCTTCGGCGTTCCTCGTAGAAATTAGAAAACTAAGACAAGTAACAAACATAACTCGTAGTTACAGAGACAAGTCACCATTTGTCATGTAATAAGACACAACAGGAGTACTAACCTGCCAGTCAACAAATTTATCACTCTAAACACAGAGCTAAATCAGAAGCCGTCATTTCACATTGCAAAAGTATTCATTTGCTAAGCAGATACAAATCCTTAGCGGGCCTTGAAGTTTTTCACCGTCACTTTGTGTTACTTCGAATTCCCGTGTCCACCAAGGAAGCTTCCTCAATTAAGGATTTTTAGCGGCAAAACCGTCCAGTTCATTATTACATAGCAAAAGTCAGCAATCAAAGACAGCGCCTGCATGATTAAAACCCTGCGAAACCACACGATCTTTTCTCTCGAAGATCCGTAAACTATAAAATCCAATTTGCTCCTCTTAACATCCAAAGGCTGATTCTCATCGGTTTAAACAAAAAAAGAACTGAGAAGTAGTCAAGGTAGGCGGCGAATATTGCTTACAGCTTACAGGACCAAAAATTAAGCCTCGCTTTGGCCTGGATTGAGCCTGCGATCCAATTGAAAACCAGTACCTGATCAGCGGTCAACTTAAAAAAAAAGTTGACCTCGAAAGCTCATAACTTGAGCCCGCAATAAGGTTACATGATACCGGTCAGCGGATACCTTGTTTTGACAGGCGTCAATTGACCATAACATGGATGTCTAATATCAAAGATGTCTGCTGTAAACGGTTGGTACTTGTTTCCATCTCTCAAACTGACTTCGAAGATATACCGCTGGTCAGTTACACCATGGTTTGGTATGGGTGCTCACTCCACCGTGGGCTCAAAGTGTCAGTTTGACAGATGGAAATAAGTGCAAGCCGCTGTAAACTAGATGGTCAGCTGGAGTATGGCCGCCATTAGGACACTATTAGGGACCTTACCCAATGACGACGTCGCCGAGGTCGACGTCGCCGGGAGCCCAATGGCGCCGTCGACGTTCTGATCGCCGGCGTCGCATTTCGCGGTACTTACGCAAGTAGTCATGCGTAGTCGCAGAGGCGAGAGTTTGATGGCGGGAGTTTAGAAAAAGTATCGTAGTCAACAATCGGAGTTCTTGTCGCATTTTCTGAATGGCAAAATTGCGAGATACCAGAGACTGTCTTTTGTTAAGTTTTGACGAAAACGTGATAGATGATGAAGAATTCATTTTCCTCAATAAAATGAATTCTTCGAAAAACTCAGATTTCCCGTACTGGCAGTACGAGCCGTTTGACTTGGATTGCCTAACTGATGAAGAATGCAAAGCTGAATTTCGTTTTTCGAAAAACGACATTTATCTGCTTAAAGAAGTCATGCAATTACCCATGAGATAATCTGCTATAATAGATTGGTTGTTTGTGGAGTTGAGGCACTTTGTATTTTGTTAAAACGATTTGCGTACCCTATTAGATACAGTGATATGTGCTCAAGATTTGCTCGACCTGTTCCACAGCTTAGCATGATTGCATCAGAAATGATGAATTTGGTATACAGCCATCACAGCTGACGCCTGACAAGTTTGCAGCAGAACTGGCTTTCTCCTGCAAGTCTTCAGAACTATGCTGACGTGATTCATAATGCTGGAGCTCCCTACACAAACTGCTGGGGGTTTGTAGATGGGACAGTCAGACCTGTTTGTAAACCTGGGACTTTGCAAAGGCTTTTATATAATGGGCACAAACGAGTGCATGCTATAAAGTTTCAGTCGGTGGTTGCTGCAAACGGCCTAATTGCAAACCTATTTGGTCCAGTTGAAGGGCTACGCCACGATAGTGGTATGCTTCGTGATTCTGATCTCTTAACACAGTTACAGCTTTATTCTCATTCACCTCATGGAGACCCATTGTGTATTTACGGAGATCTGGCATATCCCTTGCGGCCACAACTACAAGCACCCTTTAGGGGATTACACCTAACTCCACTGCAGCAGGATTTTAATTCATCAATGAGCAAAGTTAGAACAAGTGTAGAATGGGTGTTTGGAGACATTATAAATTACTTTAGTTTTCTTGATTAGGTTGGCTTAAGTGCAGTGGGCAAAATGTACATTGGTTGTGCCTTATTAACTAATGCTCGCACCTGTTTATATTCTTCGAACACTGGCAGTTATTTCAGCCTAGACCCTCCCTCACTGCAAGATTACTTTTCATGATGAAATTGTAAATAGCATAGCTGGGCTGGCCCAAGTGGACCTTACAGGCTGAAATTTAAGAATTCAACACTCTTGAAGCAAGGCAGAGCATGCATATGCTAAATGAAAGGCAGTGAGTTTAGGCTTGCATTTTGAATTTTCTCTGGATTTTCTTTTTTGGCTTTTAAGCTATTCAAGAAATCATCTTGTTGTATTTTTAATATCCTTCCCTTTTGATATAATTTTATGTGGCAGATAAAAAAAATATGTTGCAGAATTGCAGTTCCAAAAGATACAAAACGTGAGTCCTAGTGATGTTGTGGTTTAAACTGAAATTATGTGATTGTACAGGAAAATTTTACATAATGTACAGATTTTGACATCATGTTCTGAGACAAAGGCCAGTTTTTTTTTTCAAAAATTAACTGAATGCAAACTGTTGTGTAACCTTTACGAACATGCTGTATCACAAAAATAAAAGTTGCATTAGCCCTTTCATTTATATGGTATATGTGTACATGTTTCCTCTAGTGATGTACTATCTTATGTTAAGTACAGTTATGGGATTACAATCAGAATGTGAAGGAAAGGCTAGGGAGGGTGATTTATACAGATTAAATACCATAGCCTTATATTCTGTGAAATAGATTTAAAAATTTACAATCTACAAATGCCCCAACAAACAAACTTGAATTGACATGGTTTGTTATCACTGTTAATAAGAAAAATTTATTTATGAATCCTTCTTTATTTCTGATCCTGTGAACAATAATTTATAGTCACAACCCACATCAAACAAACAAGTTCTGATAAATGCTTATAACAACAAGTCTGCCTACAAAACAGTGAAATGCCTTGGCTCTGGTTAATATCAACGGAAAGGTATAAAATACATTTAAAGTTTCAAGCACTCAAGCCTTGGCCTATAGTAAAGGTGGGCTTCACAGTGAACAGGTCAATGGAACATTTGAAGATATACCAAGAAGCCAGGACCTTAGTTCTTAGCGGACATCTTCTCCAGCAGAGTGAATACAACTTGTGACTGCTGCTGTATCATTTTTTGTTGTTGCTGTGCTTGTTTCATTTGCATCTGCTGTTGTTGTTGCATCAGCTGCTGCTGCAAGTTAAGCTGCTGTGTTTGAAAATGCTCAAACATTTTTTCAACATTCTGAGTAGTTGAATTTTGCTTCCGAATGGCTTCAAGCTGCATTTCTTTTTGAAATTGCATTTCTTGACGTTTTAGTTGCATCTCTTCTTTCCTCAAGTCGAATTCTCTTTCTGCTTTGTTTTGCAGGTACATCATGGTTTCGTTTCCATTTTTTCGCGGCTTTTTCTTTCTTTGGCAATCATCTTTTTCCTCCACACGTCGCTTTTGCGTTTCTCCCAGAGATTCCAATGCTTTCTGGCGAACTTCCTCTGCGCTTTTTCGATCCAGCAATTCCTTGTCCTGTTTTTCTTTTGTTTCTTTATCATAGGTACTTAATGCTTCCTCTGTTTCTTCGAGTATGTTTTGAAGGAGTTGATCCAGTTCAGTCTCATCTGTGGTTGAGCCGCTCTCACTCTCTTGTGCTCTCATCTTTTTCTTGTGCTTATCTAGCAGCAATCTATATCTATCCCTCACCGATTTTTGATTCACTGTGAAAGATATTTCTTCAACAGCACATAAGTCATTGGCGATGCTAGTCCAAGCATTTCCACTGTAAGTGCTCCCCGGTTTAAACTGGTAGGGTTTGATGAATAAGACTTCGCGACAAAGATGCAAGTCGTGCATCTCGGACCACTTCATCACACCGCTTTAAAAAGAACACAAAGAGATGTTGATGAAACAGACAAATATAATAGTAAGCTCAGTACTTGGGGTTCCATTGATTATCTCAGCAAGTACTGTTTCTTTACTGGTGACCAAGAGAACCGATGAAAAAACAACAACAATAGGTGAACTACTCAACATTCACTGTAAATACATACAGGCTAATCGTCAAATCACGGCAACTTTTGCAAAGCTCGCTTAAATCACCCAAAAGGACTATGTCATTAGAAAGCTCACCTTTTCTTAGCAGTTTGAGCGTCTTTCCCTTCCTTCGGCTGCCATATTTTCCTCTACGACGACTTCAAAGCCACCAATTTGGCGACGGCGTGGGTTGGCGACGTCGGGAAATAATTAGGTAGATTATGCACGCATGCGCAATACGTATAAATTAAGTCACGCACGACGTCAACCCAGGCGACGTCGTCATTGCGTAAGGTCACTACTAATTATTGTGCGTCGTCGTCGTCGTCGTCGTCGTCGGTCGCGCCCACGAGCAATACCGCTAGCCAAGATTAGCATGGGAAAAGCAGTTGACGGGTTTCTATAGGTATGGGGCTCCGCTTTGCGGCCCTTCGGGCCGCTGGAGCTCCGCTATAACAGTAACAAATACCATCAATCGCTTATAAAAAAAAGTATCTGAACCTTACCGTTTTGAAGAAAGGGGGCGTTTGTTTCCATATCTAAACACTTTCTGAACGATATAATATCTGTTTCTGGAGTACATGCACTACCATACGCTACATCTTGCTTGAAGGGAGACGAAAAAGAGCTTCTGGTATCCGAGTCCTCTTCCATTGATAGCCTTTTTCGGTCGTACGCACCGCTACTCCACGACCTACTAGGATTACAACCGTGCATTTCTTATCAACGTACTGAAAACGGTTGGTAGCTAGAATAACAGGTATTGATTTCCGACCACACGTCTGAGAAGTCCGGTTGTGTCCTTCTTCAAAACCTACGAAACATCAATTAGCGATTGTTTCGCTAATTGTTATTCCGCCAAATTTTCCAGGTGAAAATATGAATTTGGCGTCACGCTTTTTGATATAGGCATACGTGTTCGTTCGGGTTTGAACCACAAAAGACTCGATTACTTTGTAGATGAAATGGATCCACGGGTAATGGTAACAGAAAAAAAGACTATGCGTTAGGGCAACCTGGGGTGTAACATTTTCTGTCATTACTTCCTGTCTAATGGCGACCGTAATCTTTGTAATCAATGCCGCGCTTAGAGGTTGCTTTGGGGTGTCTGGAAAACTCAGACCTCGAAACTTCACATCTAAGACCTTGAAGCCTCAGACCGCAGAAACTCAGACCTCTTGAAAAGTGAATGAGATTTTAAACGGAGTTCTGCATGAATAAATAGTTATTGTGACTAATCCCAAGTGTCAAATCACGCAACAACCCCGCGTTGATAATTGAAGACGGGTAAAAGATTTGCTATAGTTTTATTCGAAAACTCAGACCTTTGAAAAATGATTGAGATTTTAATTGCAGTTCTACATGAATGAATATTATGTAATTTTTATAGGTCGTTTTCTAGGTCAGAGTTCGAGTTCCTTCGGGCCACTCTTTGATCAAGTGAAGTCTTTTTTTCTGTAATTGCGCGCGAAAGTGAAACAATTTTCCCACTGTTCTTGTCGTCTTCGTTCTTGCTTTGAATAGAAATATAGAAAACCTTTCACCACTCTTCAATTATCAATGATGGATTGTTGCGTGATTTGACACTTAGGGTTAGTCGTGATAATTATCATAAATAAATATTCATTCATAAAGTGTGTTTAAAATCTCAATCACTTTTCAAGGGGTCTGAGTTTTCGAGGTCTGAAGTTTCGAGGTTGGAGGTCTCAGTGAGGTCTGAAGGTTAGAGGTCTGAGTTTTCGAGACACGCAGTTGCTTTGTAACGTTTAAAAAAAGGTTTTGCGCCAAAAATCGGTTTATCAAGTTATCAGAAGATCCCAAGGACGAAAGCAGAATGCCTCCAGCTCTTTTGTGGTCGATTAAAATCGAAAATGGAAAAGCTTTCATTTGTCTGGGCGGAGAAAAACTCAAACAGCATAGAGAATACGAGAAAGCATTGCGTGTGGAGAAATCAACGGTCAAAGGAAAGGATGCTTTGCTGGTAAGAGCCAACCTTTTCAATGATACATTTTATTATTGTTTTCTTTCAAATTCTCGACACGATGTTTGATCATTTACAATAGTGAGATTTTTTTTGCTTTTTTACTATTTTTCAGTTTTACTTCGAACCGGTACCTAACGGCTCTCATTCAAAGTGCCATCTGAAACTTACAAAGTTCAACAGATATCAAAGTGATGGCAAATTTTGGGATATAAAGGAGACAGAACACAGCAAATGGGTATCTGAATTCAATAAGGAAATTAACAGGCTCTACTTGGGGACCGTACTAACTTGGGAGAAAGTTCTACTCGCTGACTGAAAGACACTGTGGCTTCTCCTTCAACAATAGCAAATGAAGTCCGTAAAGATATCGCATGTGGCGGAGATGAGGATGGTAAAAAAGATGGCAATTCGTTGTCCCATAGTCTGCTAAGGCGAAATTCGAATCTAGAAAACGACATTGTGGTGGAAGTCGTTAGCTTAGAAGATGAAATCTCCTGTTCGGGTGTGCAATGTGTAACTGTATCATAAGCAACGATAAGTCTTAGTCTTTTATGGTTGCGTAGCCGAGTCTGTTCTCGGCGCTCTGCAAATTTTTTTCAAAGTGTAGATAAACGTGGAGGGGACAGATACCTGGTAATAACCGCAAATTTGTAAAGCTATTTACCTTGACTCTATTTAAACTGCGGCACGTACAGCAGAATTGTTACTGACATCTGTTTTTGTTTTTTGTTTTTTGAACTTGCTTTAGCTGATAACAGCAATTGCGCTCACGACGATGCAGTTCAAAATACACCAGTTATTTTTTCGCCCCTGGAAACTGAACACGGCAAGCGCAAAAGGCAAAACCTTGATATTTCCCCAATCCATCGTATTCCAAGAGGGAAATCAAATGAGAACAACAGAGATAAGTAAGATAAGTAAGATATGCAAACTAAATTCCAGGAGCATTTTTTTTATGTTACTGCATTAATGACTTCTGTTCTGAATTAGGTGTAGCATGTTTCAGTGTTGACCAATTTATTGGCCTTCGGATTGTTGTTTGTTTTATAGTTCCAACGCGACTTTGATCGATATAAACTTATCGAAATATTACTCTCTAGTATCGTTTTAAATAGCATCATCACGATTTGTGAAATGAGATTGCGCGCTTGACAAGCCAAAGAGCGTCTGCGTACAAGCGTACAAGAGGCGTATGGAAGGTTAACGGTGTTTGTTTCACTGATATTTACCGTAAATTGAAATAAACCGAATGCAAAGAATTTGGTTCAGTAAAATTTGCTTTTAACTTTGTTTTGAATGTGATTTACGTTAGATCTGAATCGAAAAAAAAGTGATTTCGGTGGATTCGTTTAACAGTGATGGCCCGAAATTCGCACAATAGATCGATATTAGTGGAGATGAAACCGAGGGTCCGAAATTCGGACCCCAAAACTTTTTAAGTATCATTTTGATGTTATGTTCTTTGCGGACTCGTGAGGTCCGAATTTCGAGCCCTGGGTAATATTAGTGAAATATACTAACCTTGTATTTAATTTAGCTTACTATAATAATTAATATGCATGCTATTTGACAGTAAAAATCATTAAACAAGAACTCGTGATGTCTCTTCCTTTCACTCCTTCTCCGAATTTCGGACCCCTGGATTTTATAGTATCACTTAAATTATATTTCTGGTGGACTCGCGAGGGTCCGAATTTCGGACCACTATATTGACCCTGCATAAGTACAATCCTTCGCATCACCGAGAGAAGCCTGTTTTTAAATAGTTCTATAACATCATCTCTAAAAAGCAAGGGAACATTAACTTTGTCTCAGATATATAAGTGGGCAATTTTCATTTGACGATTATTGACGTCTGAATCTCGGCCGGCGGAAAATTCAAGCTTTATAAAACTACCATTATTCATTCCCGCGTAACTTTTTATTTACACGGAGTATGCTTGAATAACTTCCTTTGAAATACAAACAGATCCCCTGGGTATTTCCTCTAAGTCCACTAATAACAGATAATTTACATACATAGTGGCCTTATGCTAAACATCTCTAATAAGCCACACTTTTCACACTGCCATTTGTCAAAACAATTCTTTTTGAGGTTACAAAATAGTCCAACAACGAAAGCAGCACCTCATTCTCACCATCTCCACTTGAAGTACTGTTTGGTTTAGAGCCACACAATTATTGTTAAGGTGCCTATAAGATTTAATTTCACACTGCTATCAGTGCCAAGTATTACTTTTATACACAGAAACTACTTAAAGGTCAATTGAACCAAAATTTAGATATTTTTTCATTTGATTCCAATGTGTCACTAAGTATAAAAGAAACATATTCTAGCAATATTCACCAAAACTACAGAACAAGTAAACTTAAACAAATTAAATACAGTTCAACCCCTATTAAATGACCACCCTTGGAGAAATGGATAGTGGCTGCTTAAAAGGGGCTGGCTACTTAACAGAGGTAAAAACAATAGAAAAGCCTCATTAGGACTTTGTTTACTGGCCGCCTAATAGGGGTGGTCGTTTAGGTGGCCGCTTAATAGAGGTTGAAATGTACCATGAACATGGCTAGTGACAGTAAGAAAGAAAGATAAGTAAATCCTAAAAACAATAAAAGCAAAAGCCATGATGTATGTGTACAGGTACCTGATTCACTCCCAGGAAGATCTGGTATACATGTAGCTGGTCCAAATGCAGTTTCATCTACAAATAAAGTTAAGTATCAAAATCATTTTGTTGAAAATACACATATACACCTTATTCACAAATGGCCGCCAACCTGGAACGAGCGCGCGGCCAAACATGGAATCGAGGTGTTTTGGGATAAAACTTCCAGATCATCGAAGGAAACAAGTGAAACTATGTCTGTAGTCCTTTCAGAAAGCGATGTTCCCGGTTCCTCTTTAAATGGAAGAAATCCATCGGAGCTGAAAAACGACGAGTTACGTTTTTGGTTTATATGCCGTGATGATCCCGCCAAAGGTTTACGCACAAAAGTCCAACTCGTTAAGCGGTAAGCTTGTATTGTTCGATCGATGCCGGCATCCATTTGACACAATAACCTTTGAAATTAATATACTCTTTTGTGTTTCTAAGCAGTAAGATAGTATTCTTCGATCGGTGTTTACATTTGTCACAATCAACCTGTAATACTCCTTTGCGTTTCTGAATAGAGTTGAAGAATACATCAGTCAAGGAAAAGACGGTATTGTTGTTGATCCTGATCCAAACTGCAAGTTTTCGTTTCGTGTACAGTGAGTCACTGTACACGAAACGAAAACTTGCCAAGCAGAGTGATACTGCTGGGCAAAATTACGTATTACCAACTAGTTCCAGTAGTTCTGCTGTCACTTCAAGTTCGGAGCAAACGGTGAATTTTCCTAATCATGGCTGGGGCAATCGCTTAGCAAAAATCCCGCTTTTTACCAAAGCTGAGATGAATCGATTCATTGAAAAAAGTGGCAAACACCTAGGAAGCAGTGATGTCTATACTTATCTTCTTTCCTCCAAGGCCTTTCTTGATTTCGCTTTCACGAAAATGCAGTGAGCAAACTTTTGTAGTTTCCGTCAGTTTGAATTTCGTTCCAACGTCTCTTCGAATCTTCTGCAGCCATGCATTGAGCTCGAAGGTTTGGATCTTTCGGAAAATTGAAGAAGCCAACTCTCTTTCCGTTGGCGTCTACGGTTCCTCTCTGGTTGCAAAGAAAAACACAGCAATTAATATTTGAACTAGAACTCATCCCCAATGAAATTAGCAGTCAGGAAACTGTCGCATTAAAGAAATCGCTTTTAGATGACCGATAATTTCAACGTAAGTTGGCGAAAGTTTGCACGAAAACAAATTTTTATCCCAAAACGCCTCGATTCCATGTTTGGCCGCGCGCTCGTCTCAGATTGGCGGCCATTTGTAAATAAGGTGTATACAAATGAATAATGGGCTCCTGTCCATAAGAAAACTGTTGGGCACTTGCAGCAGTGTGGACTATAATCAGTACATGTACATGTACATGGCATCTACTGTAGAATCATGTGAAATAGGAAGTAAACAGTATGCGTGGTAACACTGTTTTCTGAATGGATGCCAAAATGAAGACTTCAAATGCACATGTATGTTCAAAGGAGAAAGTGCCTCAAAAATATTTACAGAAGTACTTCTCCTGATACCTAAACTCCTAAACTGGCTAAAAATCACGAGATAACGGTATATATTTTTCTACGAACGTGATCTTCATGTTATGTCATGCACCGCCATAACTTCGAAATTCAAAATGAACTGGTTTCCAAACGAAGGATGCTATTGAGCTGGAAAGTTGTAAACAGGTATAAATTTGGTACCTCTTAAGCCTGATGAGGATAAAACCATTAGTAGCTCTTTAGTTTTGGATTTAAGAATTTGATGACGTAACATGCACACACTCTATATATATCAACTATTTTTCCTAGGTGTTTGGAAAAAATTATACTTGGAAAGCTTTTAACTCACTTGTCTTACAGCACTTGACAAGTGACATCACAGTACACTTTAAAAATTATAATTACAATTATCGGAGCTATTATTCACTATCATCGACTATCATTTCCTTGAACTTGTTCAAATTCTTCATGATAGTCAATGATAGTTTTTCCAGTTACCATGTGCATGATAGTTGAAAATAGCTCAGGGAGAATTAACTATTGTTGACAATCATGCACTGCACCGTTTGACAAGGGCTTCACAGCTTTTCTTGTATTCTGTCAACATCCAAAGCGAGGCAGTTCTTACAACTTGACAAGACTTCAGAAATTCCTCCCCGCACAAATAACGTGAGGTTGAGGCTAAAATCAAAATCCTAACTGCATTTATGAGAAGAATCTTCACGAGGCTTACATCACGGGAGAGTGCATTGTTGCTCTCAAAGCATGCGAGCAAAGCGAACTTTAAGCTTACATAAATTAATACGTACCTTCGGATTCGCTTTCACAAGAACTTGATCCAGGCACGTCGGGAACAGATGATCTTTCGATATCTTCTACTGTTTTCCACTGGTCGAGACTTGAGTTGTAATAAAGTCTGCGATGATGATGATACTGCGTATGACTTAGCCCGTGTTTTCACGAGAGAGGCCGGCTTACTGCAGTTATTGCTAACCGCGGTTTGGTAACTTAACCTTAGTTAAGTGAGACGCTGTTTACACAGAACTAGGTAACTAAGGTAGACAGTAGGCAACTAACAGTTTATGCGAGAAATTCAGCTTCACTTGAGTAAAAACCCGGGACTGAAGTGTTTCATACAACAATGCCGTTGAAAACATTATTCGGAACTTTCGCCGCTGTTTATTATTTTTTCTAGCTTTACTTCCTGAAGTGTCCTCTATTAAATGTCTATAGAAGGTCATTACTTCTCTTAAGGCGTTTCCAAAGATCGCGTCATGTTGTTGTAGCGTTGCTCAACACTGATCCCTCAAGGCTGCGGAGAATTCGAAGAGCCCAACGAGCATGGTGCTTTCCAAGGAACCAATTTTGGTTTGAAACCCTCCTCAGTGGAAGCTTTGTTGAAGAATGGTGGGAGAAAAATTTCGTATCTCGCGGAACACGTTTCGTTTCATTGTACGACTAGTTGACCCTGACTTAGCGAAGGAAGATACTAACATGCGCAAATCTCTATCGGTCGAAAAGAGAATTGCATTAGCGCTTTGAAGATTGGCCACAAGTGATATTTACCGGTCAACATCCCTACAATTCGGTGTAGGAAGAACAACTCCTTTGAAGAACAAAAAACAGTTCTGCAAAATTTTGGCCAAAAAGGCAGGGGAGTTTATAAAATTTCCGATCACAGAAGCCGAAGCAACAGTAAAAATTTGTGGATTCTTCGCTGCGATCCATTTTCTTTCACTGGCTCACTGAAAACTTGAAAACGTGTCGCCAACATGTCGCAACATAGTCTGCATTTCCCTTGGTTACCGTTAGTTACTGAGCTAAACCATGCTTGATGAGGCGTTCAACTGTCGACAAACCTGGGTTGGCTTACTTTTGATTTTGCCGCCATTTACCGAGGTTTGCTACTGTGTTTACACGATTAAAAATTTCATTTCAGTGAAGTTAAAACAAAACCAAAGTAAATATCTCTCGTGAAAACACGGGCTTTGTTATGTAATAAGAACTGAAGAGAAAGATGAAGTCTCTCTCTATAGTACTACGGTCTTAAGCTATTTAAACATCAAGAGTCTCTTTTTTCGCAAAACTAACGGCTAGAGAACCGACGACTAAACTAATGAAGGACTGAACAACCAAGCGATTAGGTGGCCGAACAAATGAAAGACCGAAAAGGACAATGCAACGACAGTGAATCATGTGACACAATTGTCCGTATCCCGTCTACCATTTTTTCTTTTTTTGGCGAGTTGATCTACCGGAAATTTGTTTCCTGTTACGTCCGCACTAGTTTCTAAATATAGATTTTTTGAAATTAAGATATCCCAAAGACAATACCGGGAGTCTCCGTCTCTGTCCCATTATGGCCCTTGACCAGGCTTAATCTTTAGGCATAACTGAAATTTTGAGAAATGCTCAGTACTCTCATAGCAAAGTGTTCCCTTTTGAAATCTACAAAGAAATTTGTTATCGGTGTTGAAGTCGATGGCAAAAGACTCCGTCTCATATATATTGTCATGACGTCAGTTTTCTTTATCAAATTTAGCGCACGGCGCATGAGCACTAGGACAGTTTTTACGCAAAGAGACCTCGTGATCGCCGTGAGTTTCTGAAATTATAGGGCAAAAAAACCGTTGTTGTCCAGTGATCTCAAGTCTGCGTGTAACGTTAATGTGACATATATAGTCTCGTTGTTTTCTTGACTTACCGGAGAAGCTTCTGCGTATGAAATACAAACAATAGCCCGCATAACAAAGATCTTCGACATGCTGGTCCTGTCAGAGGATACCGGATCAGATTTAAAAGTAGACAACAGTGCTAAAGTATACAGAAGAAGAAATGTTAGGATTCCAAGTCAGCTGACAGTGCTAAATATGCGTCAGTCAATTTATCCCATGAAAGGTCACGTAAGGCTACTAAGTATTTCAAATTCAGGGGCAGGATTCACGAAATCGTAGCTAAGATGTGTTGAGATACAACCGTAAAAATTATGACCCTACAAAAATATGTGTCCGTCTTGCTCTTGCTCTTGCTCTTGCTCTTGAAAGCGAACCAGGCAGAATATCAGCTCAAGGACACTCAAGAGCCCCTTTTTTTTTTATGTCAAACGGATACAACTGATGACAAGCCGAAACACCACATCCCTTTAAAAGATATATCAGTACAAAGAAATGAGGGCCACTCGAATGAACAAATGCTCATATTTTGGGGAGTTCGGGTCTTGTTTTATTCTCTAAGAGTTAGACCGATCGCTGCAAGGAAACCCCGAAAACAAGGAAACGCTACAAACTGCATATATTTTTAATTAATGTTGTTTGTCATGTCATGCTATTCATTTTTTTTTTTTCACTCCATAAATTTTTAAAAAAACAAAGCTCCTGCTATATAAGGAATAATATCTTTTTTTAAACCCCCCTCGGCCTTCCCAACCAAAAAACAACTATTACCTACAAGAACCGTCCAAAATCTCAAATTGTATCATGTGAGCCGGACTAGTACAGGAGTGACAAAGAGCCAAAATCTCAAAAAGTACGTTATATAATTTGTCCACTAATCAGATAGGAGAATCCGTATTTGAAGCAAAGTAGTTATCCCTCTTCTATCAACATTTTGCTTTTCATTTAGGTTATATTTGTGGTGTCGAGAAACTGCGTAATCTTGAAATATGTTTCCGACTTTTCCTTTAACTGATTTTACTTGACCCAAGTTCCAGCCTATAAGTTGCCAGGAACATGGGTTTCTTAAGAAATTGCAATTATACTTATCAAGAAAGTCACTATTAAAAAAGGGAGAGAATGCTTTCAGATATAACCAAGGCGAAAAAATGAAGCAGAAATTAAAGAAAAACAGCTACGTTTTGAAGAAAACATCTTGTCACGGAAACAAGTCGTCGAAATGGTTTTCTTTATTTTCCCGAAGACGAACGTTAATTTGGGATCATCTGTATCGGCCCCAGTCATCATTTGTTTACGCTTGGGATGCCCACGAAACTGAAAACGCTAACAGCATAACGGGACTTTTTTACTTACCTTAGTACGGTGTGATGGATGTTTTGCTTAGTTTTGACACGATATTCTATTTAAAGATTCCTTTATGCATTCGAATATTGTAATTCGTTTAGAACACCGTTTATGCAGCTGTAGGCTTTAGATCGATACTAGTAACAGACAAGAAAGACGCCGTCAAACAAATCTGTTCACTTCTCATGAGTCCTCCATCATTAGAATAGCACTAGAACAGGAAGCGTTATATATTCTTCTTGGAACGCCAATATAATTGCTTGAAATTAGCTGGTTTCAGCTCTGTTTTGTTTCCGAAACAAAGTGACCGGGTTTAATTGTGCTACGTTACACAAATCTTTCCAGAATTATAAAATAACTCTGGACACAGCTAATTCTTGCCATTACGATTTAAACATAGCTGATTAAAATAGCGGCCAGTTATATTGCATGCTTTATAATTTGTTTATTTTTCAAGCACTTCCTGAGAAAAAGCTGATAATACATTTGTTTTAATTCACACCGAAGTTGAAAATTTGCCATTCCATATCCAACCTATCCATGCCAGTTACATAATTCTTTTAATCAAAGTAAATATGACAAGATATTTACAAGGCTAAAACAAAAATCGAACGTTTCCGACCTTGTGTCTTAAACGTTCGGTTTTACTTTCGAAATACCACTTTTTAGCCTTGTAAATATTTTGTTCAGTAAACCAAAAGCAAATATTATGGACATCAAACTGATTATAGCGGAGCTCCAACGGCCTGAAGGGCCGCAAAGCGGAGCCCCATACCTATAGAAACCCGTCAACTGCTTTTCTCATGGTAATCTTGGCTAGCGGTATTGCTCGTGGGTGCGACCGACGACGACGACGACGTCGCACAATAATTAATAATGTCCTAATAATAATAATAATGATAATAATAATAATAATTTAATAATAATAAAAAAATTATTTACAATTATTCTTCGAAAACAAATACAGAAAGGTTTCAGATAAAAATTCATTAAACGCTTTCAAATTGTGCACTTCATGTTAAAAAGTGTCCATGCATGATACTTTTTAAAAAAAACGTTGTTAATAGATGCAAAATTACAAGTCATAAAAAAAATCATTATGATTAAGATGGAATGTGTCCCTTTGTTTCTTGGAGTTCGATTACTTAGATTTTATTCTCGAGACACAAAACTAGAAAAGCGAAAGGCGAATGGCAAAACTAAAACCCTATACAAGGCTGCTAAAAAAAAGAAAACAAACACTAAACAACGTCAGTGGCTCCTTCGACAGCTGCGATTTTAATATCACAATTGTTGTAATCAAACGCAGTACGGCGCTTCACCCGCGATCCTCGAAGGCAAACCAGGGCCGACCGAAGAAGTGCAAAGCATGTCCTCGCTCGAATCCAGGAAATTGTTTGCGAGTATTGTTCTCCTTTCTTGGCGGCTATCAGCTCAGCCAGTCGACTATGGTACCTTATACATTCCTTCCCCATCCCTCCAGTAGTTGTAAATACAAGCGGCGTGAACGAACCATGCTCAACATCCAACACTCTCCTCGAATACAACCGCTTCTTGTCGTTTTCATGGATGTGATAGATCTGCTGCGGCTCCTGTCCCTGTAAGACTCGACATTAGGGTGGTAAACCCTCACATCAAAGAATGCCGAGCTCTGGGGATCCCAGAAGCCACGCGCCCGAATGTCCAATCTTGCGTCTTGTGCTCTATTGGACCCTCTACTGAGCTGTTCTTCAGCGATGTCTTGGAGAACTGGCTCGACTTCGACGTCACCACACACCATACTCAAGAGATCCACACGCACATACTGATGGAATGTCATCGAACGGCCAATCATAACGTAGCTTAACAGCATCGCGAAACTCTTTCTTACTGAGGTTAAAACCCTGCTCTTGAAGGGGAAGAACTGTGAGTCATAGAGAGGAGCCTTTTTCTTGCGCTAGTTTTAGAGCTCGCTTGGTCTTCCGTGGAACAATTTCACTTAGGTTCTCTACAATCTCTGAAAGTTCTTGAGCTTTTCCATGTTTGACAGCCTGACGTCCAGACTTGATGAGGGACTCGTCGGGAAGTTGATGAGTTTGAGACACGATATGTTCGACGAGAGGAGATGTCACCTGGATAGACGAGGCGTATTCGCGTGCCGCCTCGTGACATGGGTTGCTCAAGCCAACGCCGCCTAGGCGCACTGGTAGTGCTAGAACATCTCTGTCCAATTTGCTGCACTTGCGCTCTACGATTGCTGGTATAAGAACCTGGGAAATAGCCTCTTCAAGTGGCTCTAATAGATCTTGGATATCAGGGAGAGTTCTTAGAAAATACGTCCAACGGTGTTTTAAACCAAACGTATAGGCGGCATAGCTGGCCTGCGGTTGAGCCCGTGCAAATTTAGCAAGTTGAGCAACTTCGTTAACCCAGCTAGTTACTTTCTCGTTAACATAGTCCTGCCGATAATCTCTTGAGCCTATCACAGCTCCAAGATGCCTCTGCCCCTCTACTGTCACTTTGATGACTGTATCCTTAAAAGCTTCTCTGACCAGTGCCTCCTTTTCAGGCTTTGCGATGATCCAGCACTTTTTAGCGTTTGGAAAGTAACCGATGTCCGGACCGAGCGTATTGAGACCATCCCACCATTGCTTGATTTCTAAAATAGTGCCGGCTGCACTAACGTCATCTGCAAACCAGCACTGCTTTGCAAATGAAAAGGCCTGTAGACTAGTTAACAAAGGCTGAATGCTGAGAGCATATAGTGCCATAGCGAGTGGGTCGCCTTGAGTTGTTCCCTCGGCTGATGTTATCTCTTTGCCACCAGTGATAAATAACCGGGCGAGATGACGATAGGTGTTTATGGCGTAAGCTGCAAGACCCGGACAGAGAACACGAACATTGTGTAGAGCCGCTGCCCTGTTAAGGGCATTAAATGCATTGGACGCATCTATCAACAGAACCGCGTCGGTATCATCTACTTCGAATATTCTATACATCGCGTGTATTGCAGCCTCGCTCCCTGATTTCTGTCCCGCAGATAATTGTAACGAGCCACTTGCCTCAACAACATCCCGCTTGGCTATGTTCATAACACACTTCCCGCAAATCCTCCTGATCACCTCTCCTACTCCTATTGGCCTCACAGCACCTTCTCCTTTATCTAGAGGGATAAGGCGACTCGCTACTAATGGCTCTATGGTGGAAGAATCAATACATTGAGTACATAAAGTCTTCGCCATTGTAGCTATCGCCTCACACAGCTTCGTCGATGACCGTTTAAACGATTTGCAAGCTAACATTCGTCTGAAGCCATTCGCGTCAACACCACAGGAACCCCAGACCCTTTTGTTCTTAAAGCAGCTTGTCTAACCATTTCACCATTGATCCCAGAGTAAAGTGATTCAGGAAACTCATCATCAATCGGCCCAAATAGAAGTGAGCCCAATTTAGCTGGTTGAGGATTTGGGTGTTTTAGCTGTAGTTGCGCCATGACTTCATCGGTCAGCGGTAGTACGCCACCACTGGTACTTTCGCTCAGGAAGCGAAGTGCCGAATTTATCTGGCCCTCAAGCACGAGTTTGGTGAACACTTTCGATTTATCAGGTGGATCTGTAGATCTGAGTTTTCCTATTCGACTTTCGATAATCCGACCTTCGAACAATAACTTGTTGATTTCCCCGTCTTTCCACTGGACAAGACGTTTTGACAACAGCTCCTGGTGCTCTTTGGCTTTGGACTTGGGACTAGGCTTTTGAAGGCCGACCGCAAGGAGCACAAATGCCGCTTTCAGCGCTACATGTTGGCATTTAGCACCATTATTCCAGTCATTAATATGCAACGCAACTTGATCTATAAAGTCTCTCCTGGTTTTACCATAGGGGACGAGAAAAACATTTTTTCTCCAAGTCGCAATCTCATTATAGGCATCCGTTATGACTGAAGTCTGCAAAACAATCTCACTGCCGTCAATCCGCTTTCCCCACTTTATGGTCTCGGGTTTGCAGACGCTAACGTAATCAGGAACGGAACCGAGTACAGGACAATTGTCTTCGCTCTTCCCTATTGTCTGGTTCGATCGTTCCGCCGTCTGATCAGGACTTTCTCCTGGGATTTGTTGCAACGTAATGGTCGTATGCAAATCTTGACTCACTGTAGCATAATTAGCATAACATGGCTCAATCGGACTTACTTCTTCAAAATTAGAGTTTTGATTTTCATTTCTTTGATTTCTTGGCTCAAGTTCTTGTTGAGAAGTCATATCTATGGTTCGCTCGTTCAAGTCATCTCGATCACAATCACACCCCAAGTTTCCATCCTCTTGACTCTTCCCCGCGAAACCGTGTTCCATTTTCTCAAGCCTAGAAGCTTGGTCCCGTAAATTCTGGCTCCTAATGCCTAGATGCTCATAGCCTTTCTCCTCCCACAACTGTTTCATAACCTCAATGTAGCCTTTTTTCCTGCCATTTGCATTACATGGTGGGGTTTCTGATCCAACAAGTTCCTTCGCTCTTTTCTTACATTCGAGTAAATCCCAATTCATTTGTTCCGTCCATTTAAGTTTCGCACGTGGTTTCGTAGACATCTCGTTCGCTGGTATATTCTCCTTATTCTCCTCTCGCTATGACTCCATTTAAAACACAAAATAAACGTAGATAAGCTAGAGTAATAATAATAATAATCCAACTAGGCGGCCATACTCCAGCTGACCATCTAGTTTACAGCAGACATCTTTGATATTAGACATCCATGTTATGGTCAATTGACACCTGTCAAAACAACGTATCTGCTGACCAGTATCACGTGACCATATTGCGGGCTCAAGTTATGAGCTGTCGAGATCAGCTGTTTTTTTTATGTTGACCGCTGATCAGGTACTGGTTTCAATTGGATCGCAGGCTCAAGCCAGGCCAAAACGAGGCTTAATTTTTCGTCCTGTAAGCAATATTCGCCGCCTACCTTGACTACTTCTCAGTTCTTTTTTTGTTTAAACCGATGAGAATCAGCCTTTGGATGTTAAGAGGAACAAATTGGATTACCTAAATTTGCTATTTTATAGTTTACGGATCTTCGAGAGAAAAGATCGTGTGGTTTCGCAGGGTTTTAATCATGTAGACGCTGTCTTTGATTGCTGACTTTTGCTGTGTAATAATGAACTGGACGGTTTTGCCGCTAAAAATCCTTAATTGAAGAAGCTTCCTTGGTGGACACGGGAAGTAACACAAAGTGACGGTGAAAAACTTCAAGGCCCGCTAAGGATTTGTATCTGCTTAGCAAATGAATACTTTTGCAGTGTGAAATTACGGCTTCTGATTTAGCTCTGTGTTCGGAGTGATAAATTTGTTGACTGGCAGGTTAGTACTCCTGCTGTGTCTTTTATATGACAAATGGTGACTTGTCTCTGTGACTACGAGTTATGTTTGTTACTTGTCTTAGTTTTCCAATTTCTATGAGGAACGCCGAAGAAACATTCGCCGGCATCGTTCTTTGTTTTCTTACCTTTTGTTGTTTTCATGCTGCTTCGACTAAAAAATGCTCGTCTTTTTTCCAAATGCATATTTTCGATCCTAAAACTCTTCGCTTTCCCTGCTGTCGCTCATTTTTTGGGCAAAGAATTGGTTGAAGAAAAGCCAAGCGAAGTCCGGACGGTTTATATACTCGGCTTCGCTTTGTTGACATTATTGGAAACTCGCAAAGAGTAATCGACAACTCATTGCCAAACGTAAACGCGATTTTTAACAGCTGCAGCATTGGAAATGCCAGCGATATGTTGTCCCTCAAAAGCAATTCTCGTTGTTAGTAAAAACTCGTTTGTTCAATGTTTACGGCTGAAAAATGTTTTTCAGAAATCCTGAGTCGGATGTTATCATTACACTGTAACAGTGATGTCAAAAATAATACCACCCACGACTTGTAGTCAAGGTTTGTTATCATTCGATGGATATTTTCCCCCCTTTTCATTGGCTGAGAGCCCACTACGTGACCTGCAAATAACTGCCTACAAATAATGATCTGCTCATGCGTAATATCGTCTAAATGCGTTTTTGCTGCAAATAATATTCTGCTCATGCGCAATTGTAACCACGCTAGAATAAATTATTTAACTGAGAAGGAAACCAATTGATTTCTGCCAGCAGCGCACGCTTACCGCTTCCCCCAAAAAAGTATCAAAACAAACTTGGTGATCGAATGATAAAACAATGGGCCATTTCCGAGTTCATGTCTGCCTCCTCTTTAAAGCGAGTCTAAGTGCGAAGTTTTTGTTATGAAAATTAGTTTTCATTCATATGTAAAGTAGAACTAATTACCATCACAAAAACTTCGTACTTAGACTCGCTTTGAAGAGGAGGCAGACATGAAATCGGAAATGGCCTATTATTGAACTCGGTTATCGCAAAATATCGTGATTTGCCAGTGTCTCGCAGATCAATTATTTTGCTCAACCTCGACCAATAATTGTTAATTGTTTGCAATATTTGTAATTGATCGAAGTCAAGAATAAAACCATTCTCAACATCACTAGATAATTGCAGTTGATTACCTGAGTTGATTAAAAAAAAAGTATGCTCGATCAGTCTGTCGCAATCACTTTTCTCAAGGAAAAGTAAAGTCGATTTCGCTCAACGTTTTTCCATGATATTGTAAAAAGGGCATCTACGGCACTTTCTATCGTCTTTACTGTAATAGATCACAAGAATAACACCATAAATGTTCAAAACAAGGAGAGCAAACTACTTTTGTTCTTTTATGGGCGGTGTTGAAGAGAGCTCACTTTAAGGTTTTATCGCACTTTTGCAGTAAAATATTTTGTTTTGATAGATTAAAATGTCACCGATGTCGGTTGTCAAATTGGTTAAATAGTGGGACACTAGAACTGTTAACCTAGTGAAGTGATTTTTACTATTTGTATCGAAATGTAATCAGATGTAATTAAACTGTGATGAAGAAAAGTTTGTTAATCGGTTTTGCTCATCATAATCATATAGTTCCTGTGAAACAAAGCCTGATGATATTTCGAAAATCTACGTTTGCACTTGATTGAATGGTGGCTTTGGTTCTGCAGCAAAACAGTAGAAATATATATAATATATATGTAATCACAATATAGAGAAGTCCTTACTGGAGTCATGGCTCAAGTCCTGTGGCATTGCCATATTAGTTTATCTGTAAATGCTAATATTGAGGAAATAATTGTGGAGCTCCGCTTTTAGGCTTGCCTAAATATATATATATATATATATATATATATATACTTTCTTGAACTTGAATAGAATAAATCTTTAAGAGCGCTCAACTCTGAGAGGAGCAGTAATTATAATGATCAATGGTAGAAAGACTTCAATTCATCGCTTTATTGCGACAACGCTGTTTCGTGTGGTCAAAGAATGACCACACTCATCAGGCAATATTAACGAATGACCGTTACAAGAACTGGCTATAAAAGCTAATCTATGGTTGCTACGATATTTAAAAACAGTTGTTATAGTAAAAAGCGAACGTACGGTTGCTGTGATATATATGTGATATAGTGGCAAACTGAAATGAACTGGCAAGTTCATGCCCCCACAGAAACAGATACCTTCTCAAGTATTTTTTGATCAAGTAACGCAATCTTTTATAACACTCGATTCATCTATTTATAGCTATTGTTTTTATATATCACAGCAACCGTACGTTCGCTTTTTACTATAACAACTGTTTTTAAATATCGTAGCAACCATAGATTAGCTTTTATAGCCAGTTCTTGTAACGGTCATTCGTTAATATTGCCTGATGAGTGTGGTCATTCTTTGACCACACGAAACAGCGTTGTCGCAATAAAGCGATGAATTGAAGTCTTTCTACCATTGATCATTATATATATATATATATATGTGTGTGTGTGTGTGTGTGTGTGTGTGTGTGTGTTGAAAAACAGAAAAAACTACACTTTCTTCCCGACAAGCCTGTTTCGTGATTACTCACTCTTCAGGGGATTTATATATATATATATATAAATGTTTGAAAGAAAATTCGCCCTTAGTGGGATTTGAACCCACGTCCCCCCCGTTACTAGTCGGGTGTGATAACCACTACACCATCAGGACAACCATGCTGGCAACACGGCAATCGAAGCAGTGATTTACGTGGTAAGGAACGTGGGATCCCGGGGAATTTTTCTTTCGAGGTGACAAGGTAGGGGAAGCCTATAACTCCGTTTTGAAATCCAACTAAGGATCAAATTCATGATGCACGACCGAAGTCAACTTAGCGGATGACAATGGAGGATCCACAAGGGATACAGGCTATTTTCAATTAATATATAGTTTAATATGATTATTTGGGGTGCACAAGGTTAGGGGTCCTTACATATACAGTATATATATATATACAGTATATATTAATTGAAAATAGCCTGTATCCCTTGTGGATCCTCCATTGTCATCCGCTAAGTTGACTTCGGTCGCGCATCATGAATTTGATCCTTAGTTGGATTTCAAAAAACGGAGTTATAGGCTTCCCCTACCTTGTCACCTCGAAAGAAAAATTCCCCGGGATCCCACGTTCCTTACCACGTAAATCCCGCTGCGATTGCCGTGTTGCCAGCATGGTTGTCCTGATGGTGTAGTGGTTATCACACCCGACTAGTAACGGGGGGGACGTGGGTTCAAATCCCACTCAGGGCGAATTTTCTTTCAAACATTTATTCAGTTTAATATGATTATTTGGGGTGCACAAGGTCAGGGGCCCTTTCATATACAGTATATATATATATATATATATATGAAAGTTAAGGTTGGGGAGAGGATTATGAGCAACTGATTGCCTCATTTCTCTAGGATCACCACCCTATTCCTGGTTAGATGGCGATTCACAGTGTTATCTGTCAAGTAAATTCAAATCAAGTTAAGAAGGAACAGAAATTACACAACTAAAGAAATGAGTGAAAATGTGGTCCAGCCAGGAATCGAACCTGGGTCTCCAGATTACCGGTCGGATGCCTTAACCACTCGGCCGCTGAACCAACCACGCTGGCAACGCGGCTGATAATTGACCTTCATGTGGGTAGGTCCGGGGAGACATGCGTCACATTTTCGTACAGATCAGGATCACCTCACTACCCCCCCGGTCAATCCCCCTGTGGAAATTTTTATGAACTTTCATAAAAATTTCCACAGGGGGATTGGGCCGTGCATCGCCGATCGACCGGGGGGTAGTGAGGTGATCCTGATCTGCACGAAAATGTGACGCATGTCTCCCCGGACCTACCCACATGAAGGTCAATTATCAGCCGCGTTGCCAGCGTGGTTGGTTCAGCGGCCGAGTGGTTAAGGCATCCGACCGGTAATCTGGAGACCCAGGTTCGATTCCTGGCTGGACCACATTTTCACTCATTTCTTTAGTTGTGTAATTTCTGTTCCTTCTTAACTTGATTTATATATATATATATATATATATATATATATATATATATATTAACCACTGTCATTTTTGACTTGGAAACTGTGGCGTAACCAATTCAAACCGAGTGTCGCAGTTTAAATTTAAATGTGAAGTATGGCGTACGTTTTAAGATTATTAATTATTGCCGATCACTTCATGAGAATGACCACTGTATCGCAGCAATAAGTGCTTTCCTTTGAATTCAGAGAGTCATAACTAAAACAAGCGTGATGGGAAATTCCATTTTTATACCAACATCGGACTCCCAATGACAAATAACGATAACTTTTTCTCTTGTCCAGTTTTTGATACGGCAGCGTATAACTATACGAAGTTTTCGCAAAATTGCTAAAAGACCTACTAGGAAGAGCAAAGCTGTGAAGGTTGTAGAAGTTCTTTTTGAACTGCTGGAGTCGCGAAGGCCCGTCATTCCCTTTCAGTTAGGGCATGGTTCACATCAACTCCGCCCTCCTCTCTGCAAGAATCCTTATCAGTATTGCCCACTTCTGTTTCAATGACGTTTTGTATATCTAACCAACCAAAACCCGAGCTATTTTTACAACTTATTTCTCCCAAGGCCTACTTGCACTCACCTCAATGGTTTTTCATTTTAGAGAAACTGGCTTAGGCTATGTATACACCATAGCGGAAAGCTCTTAGGCCGGCACGAAAACCATATCGGATAGGGCTTTTGTTCACAAATAAAACGCTGATTTCGGGCCGATTTCTGTAACGGAGCGAAGCTGCGCCGCGTCGATCTTGAAAGTAAATCGTCACGACTTGTTCCAGTTCTCGACCGTTTCTGTTCATACCAGGCCTTAGTATTTTTCAAGTCGACATGATAAGTTACCCGGTGTAGTGTAGTAAATTTAATAGCAACAGTATGAGATCTCTAATCTCTCTGGATGAATAGCAATTTGAAAAGATAGTTCTAGCCTATTTGCTGACGTCTTAGAAAATCGACTACCGTTCTGACAAACCTTTTCACAAGAAATTGCGCAAAATACAAGAAATTACATGGTTTACGGGGCATTGCGTATATTGCACAGTTTATATTATGTGTTACATTGCGTTGCGCAGTTTACAAGGTATTACGTAGTTTAGAGAATATTGCGTATATATATATATATATATATATATATATATATATATATATATATATATATATATATATATATATATATATCTGTCTGAATTTGTAAAAAGGTGCCTACAGAAATTTCAAGCGCGTTGTAACAATTTGACCCTTGAGGTGAATAAAATACAGCTGAATGTCGCTAGGTAGGGCTTAAATGGACAAATTAATCGCTGGAAACAGACGAAAAGTCGATCTTGGCAAAAGCGACAGATTTGTAATGAAATAAACAACATTTATTAAAAGCACAGAAATTATGAACTTTCAGTCTCGCAAACTATGAGGCTCAGAGCGAGATGCCCGACTAAAACAGATCCAGAATTTACCGTTCTTGAGCCCAGAATCGGTTGTCTAAGACAAAATCACTTCAGCTAAACACTCACGAAGCGTTTTTAAGCTTGCACACACCTTTCGTATAACACGAGCACCACGACATACCTGAAATCCGTCTGTCAACAAGTTGAGGAAATCACACAATTATCCACGTTCGCGGCACTGATAAAGCTCTCCACAACCAAACCAGGCACAATGTTTCCACACTTGATACGGGCAAAGTATCATCAAATTACTGTCTCTCTCTCTCTCAATACTGAACTCTCGCTTTCTCCACATAAATCATCACATGTAAACTTTGCTGACACAGTCGATTTATTCAAGATCCCGGATGTAACCATTCGTTTTCAAACGGACAACTAGAGGGCGGTATTGACAAAAAATTTTAACTAAGTCTCTGGCCTGGTCATAAATCAGCTTTAATTTTGCTCTCGCCGAATAGATCTGACTCCTACAAACTACCTTTTCAGGCCAGAGACTCGTCACTGCCCACAGCAAAGCTCGCAATATGATGCCTTTCCGTCTCAAGCCCGAGATCGGTGTCTCACCCGTTTAGCCGAAATGAGACGGAATACGGTAACATATTGGACGACGGCAGACCTTGCCAATCGTGAGAATTGTTCCTTCATAAGGCTTAATGATGCCTTCCGGAAAACTTTACTGTAGGCAGCCAAAAAGAAATGTAGAAAATTAACCGACCACTGAAAACAACTTCTAACGCGCGCGCTGATTTCAAATGAGTGACTTATGACACAAAGAGAATTGTGGGAAATGATATGTAGGGGAGAGGTGGGGGGGGGGGGGGGGGGAGAGAAAGATGTAAATAGCATTAAAAACACGTTTCAGCTTGTTACGAGGTTTTGTGTACTAAAAACAGAAGGACAAAGAAAAACTGGTCAAGTACTGAACAAGCCTGAAATGGGACTGTTGCTAAAAAATCCTGGAGGTACCTTTTTGCAAATCCAGACAGATATTTCAACCCTATAACAGAGAATCAACACTAATCCTCTAAAAGACCGTATTTAAGTGTTTTAAGATAGCATTTCGTTACCAAAACATAACGACAACAGTTAATTTAATGAAAAGCAAAATTTTTCATAAGCAAAATTCAAGTCAAATTCTGTGTCTTTCAAGTCAATATAAAGACAAATGCTAGACCTGCAAGCACACAGAAACAAGCCAGTATAAGGCAATAGGTCGATTTGTAAGATCTGAAGTAAAGATATCTAGCTACTTCAAGGTCTTTGGTGGCATTTCCCAAGTTCAAAAGTCATCATCAGCTAGATTTGTGTTATACATGTTAAAAATCTGTCTGAATTTGTAAAAAGGTGCCTACAGAAATTTCAAGCGCGTTGTAACAATTTGACCCTTGAGGTGAATAAAATACAGCTGAATGTCGCTAGGTAGGGCTTAAATGGACAAATTAATCGCTGGAAACAGACGAAAAGTCGATCTTGGCAAAAGCGACAGATTTGTAATGAAATAAACAACATTTATTAAAAGCACAGAAATTATGAACTTTCAGTCTCGCAAACTATGAGGCTCAGAGCGAGATGCCCGACTAAAACAGATCCAGAATTTACCGTTCTTGAGCCCAGAATCGGTTGTCTAAGACAAAATCACTTCAGCTAAACACTCACGAAGCGTTTTTAAGCTTGCACACACCTTTCGTATAACACGAGCACCACGACATACCTGAAATCCGTCTGTCAACAAGTTGAGGAAATCACACAATTATCCACGTTCGCGGCACTGATAAAGCTCTCCACAACCAAACCAGGCACAATGTTTCCACACTTGATACGGGCAAAGTATCATCAAATTACTGTCTCTCTCTCTCTCAATACTGAACTCTCGCTTTCTCCACATAAATCATCACATGTAAACTTTGCTGACACAGTCGATTTATTCAAGATCCCGGATGTAACCATTCGTTTTCAAACGGACAACTAGAGGGCGGTATTGACAAAAAATTTTAACTAAGTCTCTGGCCTGGTCATAAATCAGCTTTAATTTTGCTCTCGCCGAATAGATCTGACTCCTACAAACTACCTTTTCAGGCCAGAGACTCGTCACTGCCCACAGCAAAGCTCGCAATATGATGCCTTTCCGTCTCAAGCCCGAGATCGGTGTCTCACCCGTTTAGCCGAAATGAGACGGAATACGGTAACATATTGGACGACGGCAGACCTTGCCAATCGTGAGAATTGTTCCTTCATAAGGCTTAATGATGCCTTCCGGAAAACTTTACTGTAGGCAGCCAAAAAGAAATGTAGAAAATTAACCGACCACTGAAAACAACTTCTAACGCGCGCGCTGATTTCAAATGAGTGACTTATGACACAAAGAGAATTGTGGGAAATGATATGTAGGGGAGAGGTGGGGGGGGGGGGGGGGGGAGAGAAAGATGTAAATAGCATTAAAAACACGTTTCAGCTTGTTACGAGGTTTTGTGTACTAAAAACAGAAGGACAAAGAAAAACTGGTCAAGTACTGAACAAGCCTGAAATGGGACTGTTGCTAAAAAATCCTGGAGGTACCTTTTTGCAAATCCAGACAGATATTTCAACCCTATAACAGAGAATCAACACTAATCCTCTAAAAGACCGTATTTAAGTGTTTTAAGATAGCATTTCGTTACCAAAACATAACGACAACAGTTAATTTAATGAAAAGCAAAATTTTTCATAAGCAAAATTCAAGTCAAATTCTGTGTCTTTCAAGTCAATATAAAGACAAATGCTAGACCTGCAAGCACACAGAAACAAGCCAGTATAAGGCAATAGGTCGATTTGTAAGATCTGAAGTAAAGATATCTAGCTACTTCAAGGTCTTTGGTGGCATTTCCCAAGTTCAAAAGTCATCATCAGCTAGATTTGTGTTATACATGTTAAAAATCTGTCTGAATTTGTAAAAAGGTGCCTACAGAAATTTCAAGCGCGTTGTAACAATTTGACCCTTGAGGTGAATAAAATACAGCTGAATGTCGCTAGGTAGGGCTTAAATGGACAAATTAATCGCTGGAAACAGACGAAAAGTCGATCTTGGCAAAAGCGACAGATTTGTAATGAAATAAACAACATTTATTAAAAGCACAGAAATTATGAACTTTCAGTCTCGCAAACTATGAGGCTCAGAGCGAGATGCCCGACTAAAACAGATCCAGAATTTACCGTTCTTGAGCCCAGAATCGGTTGTCTAAGACAAAATCACTTCAGCTAAACACTCACGAAGCGTTTTTAAGCTTGCACACACCTTTCGTATAACACGAGCACCACGACATACCTGAAATCCGTCTGTCAACAAGTTGAGGAAATCACACAATTATCCACGTTCGCGGCACTGATAAAGCTCTCCACAACCAAACCAGGCACAATGTTTCCACACTTGATACGGGCAAAGTATCATCAAATTACTGTCTCTCTCTCTCTCAATACTGAACTCTCGCTTTCTCCACATAAATCATCACATGTAAACTTTGCTGACACAGTCGATTTATTCAAGATCCCGGATGTAACCATTCGTTTTCAAACGGACAACTAGAGGGCGGTATTGACAAAAAATTTTAACTAAGTCTCTGGCCTGGTCATAAATCAGCTTTAATTTTGCTCTCGCCGAATAGATCTGACTCCTACAAACTACCTTTTCAGGCCAGAGACTCGTCACTGCCCACAGCAAAGCTCGCAATATGATGCCTTTCCGTCTCAAGCCCGAGATCGGTGTCTCACCCGTTTAGCCGAAATGAGACGGAATACGGTAACATATTGGACGACGGCAGACCTTGCCAATCGTGAGAATTGTTCCTTCATAAGGCTTAATGATGCCTTCCGGAAAACTTTACTGTAGGCAGCCAAAAAGAAATGTAGAAAATTAACCGACCACTGAAAACAACTTCTAACGCGCGCGCTGATTTCAAATGAGTGACTTATGACACAAAGAGAATTGTGGGAAATGATATGTAGGGGAGAGGTGGGGGGGGGGGGGGGGGGAGAGAAAGATGTAAATAGCATTAAAAACACGTTTCAGCTTGTTACGAGGTTTTGTGTACTAAAAACAGAAGGACAAAGAAAAACTGGTCAAGTACTGAACAAGCCTGAAATGGGACTGTTGCTAAAAAATCCTGGAGGTACCTTTTTGCAAATCCAGACAGATATTTCAACCCTATAACAGAGAATCAACACTAATCCTCTAAAAGACCGTATTTAAGTGTTTTAAGATAGCATTTCGTTACCAAAACATAACGACAACAGTTAATTTAATGAAAAGCAAAATTTTTCATAAGCAAAATTCAAGTCAAATTCTGTGTCTTTCAAGTCAATATAAAGACAAATGCTAGACCTGCAAGCACACAGAAACAAGCCAGTATAAGGCAATAGGTCGATTTGTAAGATCTGAAGTAAAGATATCTAGCTACTTCAAGGTCTTTGGTGGCATTTCCCAAGTTCAAAAGTCATCATCAGCTAGATTTGTGTTATACATGTTAAAAATCTGTCTGAATTTGTAAAAAGGTGCCTACAGAAATTTCAAGCGCGTTGTAACAATTTGACCCTTGAGGTGAATAAAATACAGCTGAATGTCGCTAGGTAGGGCTTAAATGGACAAATTAATCGCTGGAAACAGACGAAAAGTCGATCTTGGCAAAAGCGACAGATTTGTAATGAAATAAACAACATTTATTAAAAGCACAGAAATTATGAACTTTCAGTCTCGCAAACTATGAGGCTCAGAGCGAGATGCCCGACTAAAACAGATCCAGAATTTACCGTTCTTGAGCCCAGAATCGGTTGTCTAAGACAAAATCACTTCAGCTAAACACTCACGAAGCGTTTTTAAGCTTGCACACACCTTTCGTATAACACGAGCACCACGACATACCTGAAATCCGTCTGTCAACAAGTTGAGGAAATCACACAATTATCCACGTTCGCGGCACTGATAAAGCTCTCCACAACCAAACCAGGCACAATGTTTCCACACTTGATACGGGCAAAGTATCATCAAATTACTGTCTCTCTCTCTCTCAATACTGAACTCTCGCTTTCTCCACATAAATCATCACATGTAAACTTTGCTGACACAGTCGATTTATTCAAGATCCCGGATGTAACCATTCGTTTTCAAACGGACAACTAGAGGGCGGTATTGACAAAAAATTTTAACTAAGTCTCTGGCCTGGTCATAAATCAGCTTTAATTTTGCTCTCGCCGAATAGATCTGACTCCTACAAACTACCTTTTCAGGCCAGAGACTCGTCACTGCCCACAGCAAAGCTCGCAATATGATGCCTTTCCGTCTCAAGCCCGAGATCGGTGTCTCACCCGTTTAGCCGAAATGAGACGGAATACGGTAACATATTGGACGACGGCAGACCTTGCCAATCGTGAGAATTGTTCCTTCATAAGGCTTAATGATGCCTTCCGGAAAACTTTACTGTAGGCAGCCAAAAAGAAATGTAGAAAATTAACCGACCACTGAAAACAACTTCTAACGCGCGCGCTGATTTCAAATGAGTGACTTATGACACAAAGAGAATTGTGGGAAATGATATGTAGGGGAGAGGTGGGGGGGGGGGGGGGGGGAGAGAAAGATGTAAATAGCATTAAAAACACGTTTCAGCTTGTTACGAGGTTTTGTGTACTAAAAACAGAAGGACAAAGAAAAACTGGTCAAGTACTGAACAAGCCTGAAATGGGACTGTTGCTAAAAAATCCTGGAGGTACCTTTTTGCAAATCCAGACAGATATTTCAACCCTATAACAGAGAATCAACACTAATCCTCTAAAAGACCGTATTTAAGTGTTTTAAGATAGCATTTCGTTACCAAAACATAACGACAACAGTTAATTTAATGAAAAGCAAAATTTTTCATAAGCAAAATTCAAGTCAAATTCTGTGTCTTTCAAGTCAATATAAAGACAAATGCTAGACCTGCAAGCACACAGAAACAAGCCAGTATAAGGCAATAGGTCGATTTGTAAGATCTGAAGTAAAGATATCTAGCTACTTCAAGGTCTTTGGTGGCATTTCCCAAGTTCAAAAGTCATCATCAGCTAGATTTGTGTTATACATGTTAAAAATCTGTCTGAATTTGTAAAAAGGTGCCTACAGAAATTTCAAGCGCGTTGTAACAATTTGACCCTTGAGGTGAATAAAATACAGCTGAATGTCGCTAGGTAGGGCTTAAATGGACAAATTAATCGCTGGAAACAGACGAAAAGTCGATCTTGGCAAAAGCGACAGATTTGTAATGAAATAAACAACATTTATTAAAAGCACAGAAATTATGAACTTTCAGTCTCGCAAACTATGAGGCTCAGAGCGAGATGCCCGACTAAAACAGATCCAGAATTTACCGTTCTTGAGCCCAGAATCGGTTGTCTAAGACAAAATCACTTCAGCTAAACACTCACGAAGCGTTTTTAAGCTTGCACACACCTTTCGTATAACACGAGCACCACGACATACCTGAAATCCGTCTGTCAACAAGTTGAGGAAATCACACAATTATCCACGTTCGCGGCACTGATAAAGCTCTCCACAACCAAACCAGGCACAATGTTTCCACACTTGATACGGGCAAAGTATCATCAAATTACTGTCTCTCTCTCTCTCAATACTGAACTCTCGCTTTCTCCACATAAATCATCACATGTAAACTTTGCTGACACAGTCGATTTATTCAAGATCCCGGATGTAACCATTCGTTTTCAAACGGACAACTAGAGGGCGGTATTGACAAAAAATTTTAACTAAGTCTCTGGCCTGGTCATAAATCAGCTTTAATTTTGCTCTCGCCGAATAGATCTGACTCCTACAAACTACCTTTTCAGGCCAGAGACTCGTCACTGCCCACAGCAAAGCTCGCAATATGATGCCTTTCCGTCTCAAGCCCGAGATCGGTGTCTCACCCGTTTAGCCGAAATGAGACGGAATACGGTAACATATTGGACGACGGCAGACCTTGCCAATCGTGAGAATTGTTCCTTCATAAGGCTTAATGATGCCTTCCGGAAAACTTTACTGTAGGCAGCCAAAAAGAAATGTAGAAAATTAACCGACCACTGAAAACAACTTCTAACGCGCGCGCTGATTTCAAATGAGTGACTTATGACACAAAGAGAATTGTGGGAAATGATATGTAGGGGAGAGGTGGGGGGGGGGGGGGGGGGAGAGAAAGATGTAAATAGCATTAAAAACACGTTTCAGCTTGTTACGAGGTTTTGTGTACTAAAAACAGAAGGACAAAGAAAAACTGGTCAAGTACTGAACAAGCCTGAAATGGGACTGTTGCTAAAAAATCCTGGAGGTACCTTTTTGCAAATCCAGACAGATATTTCAACCCTATAACAGAGAATCAACACTAATCCTCTAAAAGACCGTATTTAAGTGTTTTAAGATAGCATTTCGTTACCAAAACATAACGACAACAGTTAATTTAATGAAAAGCAAAATTTTTCATAAGCAAAATTCAAGTCAAATTCTGTGTCTTTCAAGTCAATATAAAGACAAATGCTAGACCTGCAAGCACACAGAAACAAGCCAGTATAAGGCAATAGGTCGATTTGTAAGATCTGAAGTAAAGATATCTAGCTACTTCAAGGTCTTTGGTGGCATTTCCCAAGTTCAAAAGTCATCATCAGCTAGATTTGTGTTATACATGTTAAAAATCTGTCTGAATTTGTAAAAAGGTGCCTACAGAAATTTCAAGCGCGTTGTAACAATTTGACCCTTGAGGTGAATAAAATACAGCTGAATGTCGCTAGGTAGGGCTTAAATGGACAAATTAATCGCTGGAAACAGACGAAAAGTCGATCTTGGCAAAAGCGACAGATTTGTAATGAAATAAACAACATTTATTAAAAGCACAGAAATTATGAACTTTCAGTCTCGCAAACTATGAGGCTCAGAGCGAGATGCCCGACTAAAACAGATCCAGAATTTACCGTTCTTGAGCCCAGAATCGGTTGTCTAAGACAAAATCACTTCAGCTAAACACTCACGAAGCGTTTTTAAGCTTGCACACACCTTTCGTATAACACGAGCACCACGACATACCTGAAATCCGTCTGTCAACAAGTTGAGGAAATCACACAATTATCCACGTTCGCGGCACTGATAAAGCTCTCCACAACCAAACCAGGCACAATGTTTCCACACTTGATACGGGCAAAGTATCATCAAATTACTGTCTCTCTCTCTCTCAATACTGAACTCTCGCTTTCTCCACATAAATCATCACATGTAAACTTTGCTGACACAGTCGATTTATTCAAGATCCCGGATGTAACCATTCGTTTTCAAACGGACAACTAGAGGGCGGTATTGACAAAAAATTTTAACTAAGTCTCTGGCCTGGTCATAAATCAGCTTTAATTTTGCTCTCGCCGAATAGATCTGACTCCTACAAACTACCTTTTCAGGCCAGAGACTCGTCACTGCCCACAGCAAAGCTCGCAATATGATGCCTTTCCGTCTCAAGCCCGAGATCGGTGTCTCACCCGTTTAGCCGAAATGAGACGGAATACGGTAACATATTGGACGACGGCAGACCTTGCCAATCGTGAGAATTGTTCCTTCATAAGGCTTAATGATGCCTTCCGGAAAACTTTACTGTAGGCAGCCAAAAAGAAATGTAGAAAATTAACCGACCACTGAAAACAACTTCTAACGCGCGCGCTGATTTCAAATGAGTGACTTATGACACAAAGAGAATTGTGGGAAATGATATGTAGGGGAGAGGTGGGGGGGGGGGGGGGGGAGAGAAAGATGTAAATAGCATTAAAAACACGTTTCAGCTTGTTACGAGGTTTTGTGTACTAAAAACAGAAGGACAAAGAAAAACTGGTCAAGTACTGAACAAGCCTGAAATGGGACTGTTGCTAAAAAATCCTGGAGGTACCTTTTTGCAAATCCAGACAGATATTTCAACCCTATAACAGAGAATCAACACTAATCCTCTAAAAGACCGTATTTAAGTGTTTTAAGATAGCATTTCGTTACCAAAACATAACGACAACAGTTAATTTAATGAAAAGCAAAATTTTTCATAAGCAAAATTCAAGTCAAATTCTGTGTCTTTCAAGTCAATATAAAGACAAATGCTAGACCTGCAAGCACACAGAAACAAGCCAGTATAAGGCAATAGGTCGATTTGTAAGATCTGAAGTAAAGATATCTAGCTACTTCAAGGTCTTTGGTGGCATTTCCCAAGTTCAAAAGTCATCATCAGCTAGATTTGTGTTATACATGTTAAAAAATTATTTCAACCCTATAACAGAGAATCAACACTAATCCTCTAAAAGACCGTATTTAAGTGTTTTAAGATAGCATTTCGTTACCAAAACATAACGACAACAGTTAATTTAATGAAAAGCAAAATTTTTCATAAGCAAAATTCAAGTCAAATTCTGTGTCTTTCAAGTCAATATAAAGACAAATGCTAGACCTGCAAGCACACAGAAACAAGCCAGTATAAGGCAATAGGTCGATTTGTAAGATCTGAAGTAAAGATATCTAGCTACTTCAAGGTCTTTGGTGGCATTTCCCAAGTTCAAAAGTCATCATCAGCTAGATTTGTGTTATACATGTTAAAAATCTGTCTGAATTTGTAAAAAGGTGCCTACAGAAATTTCAAGCGCGTTGTAACAATTTGACCCTTGAGGTGAATAAAATACAGCTGAATGTCGCTAGGTAGGGCTTAAATGGACAAATTAATCGCTGGAAACAGACGAAAAGTCGATCTTGGCAAAAGCGACAGATTTGTAATGAAATAAACAACATTTATTAAAAGCACAGAAATTATGAACTTTCAGTCTCGCAAACTATGAGGCTCAGAGCGAGATGCCCGACTAAAACAGATCCAGAATTTACCGTTCTTGAGCCCAGAATCGGTTGTCTAAGACAAAATCACTTCAGCTAAACACTCACGAAGCGTTTTTAAGCTTGCACACACCTTTCGTATAACACGAGCACCACGACATACCTGAAATCCGTCTGTCAACAAGTTGAGGAAATCACACAATTATCCACGTTCGCGGCACTGATAAAGCTCTCCACAACCAAACCAGGCACAATGTTTCCACACTTGATACGGGCAAAGTATCATCAAATTACTGTCTCTCTCTCTCTCAATACTGAACTCTCGCTTTCTCCACATAAATCATCACATGTAAACTTTGCTGACACAGTCGATTTATTCAAGATCCCGGATGTAACCATTCGTTTTCAAACGGACAACTAGAGGGCGGTATTGACAAAAAATTTTAACTAAGTCTCTGGCCTGGTCATAAATCAGCTTTAATTTTGCTCTCGCCGAATAGATCTGACTCCTACAAACTACCTTTTCAGGCCAGAGACTCGTCACTGCCCACAGCAAAGCTCGCAATATGATGCCTTTCCGTCTCAAGCCCGAGATCGGTGTCTCACCCGTTTAGCCGAAATGAGACGGAATACGGTAACATATTGGACGACGGCAGACCTTGCCAATCGTGAGAATTGTTCCTTCATAAGGCTTAATGATGCCTTCCGGAAAACTTTACTGTAGGCAGCCAAAAAGAAATGTAGAAAATTAACCGACCACTGAAAACAACTTCTAACGCGCGCGCTGATTTCAAATGAGTGACTTATGACACAAAGAGAATTGTGGGAAATGATATGTAGGGGAGAGGTGGGGGGGGGGGGGGGGGGAGAGAAAGATGTAAATAGCATTAAAAACACGTTTCAGCTTGTTACGAGGTTTTGTGTACTAAAAACAGAAGGACAAAGAAAAACTGGTCAAGTACTGAACAAGCCTGAAATGGGACTGTTGCTAAAAAATCCTGGAGGTACCTTTTTGCAAATCCAGACAGATATTTCAACCCTATAACAGAGAATCAACACTAATCCTCTAAAAGACCGTATTTAAGTGTTTTAAGATAGCATTTCGTTACCAAAACATAACGACAACAGTTAATTTAATGAAAAGCAAAATTTTTCATAAGCAAAATTCAAGTCAAATTCTGTGTCTTTCAAGTCAATATAAAGACAAATGCTAGACCTGCAAGCACACAGAAACAAGCCAGTATAAGGCAATAGGTCGATTTGTAAGATCTGAAGTAAAGATATCTAGCTACTTCAAGGTCTTTGGTGGCATTTCCCAAGTTCAAAAGTCATCATCAGCTAGATTTGTGTTATACATGTTAAAAATCTGTCTGAATTTGTAAAAAGGTGCCTACAGAAATTTCAAGCGCGTTGTAACAATTTGACCCTTGAGGTGAATAAAATACAGCTGAATGTCGCTAGGTAGGGCTTAAATGGACAAATTAATCGCTGGAAACAGACGAAAAGTCGATCTTGGCAAAAGCGACAGATTTGTAATGAAATAAACAACATTTATTAAAAGCACAGAAATTATGAACTTTCAGTCTCGCAAACTATGAGGCTCAGAGCGAGATGCCCGACTAAAACAGATCCAGAATTTACCGTTCTTGAGCCCAGAATCGGTTGTCTAAGACAAAATCACTTCAGCTAAACACTCACGAAGCGTTTTTAAGCTTGCACACACCTTTCGTATAACACGAGCACCACGACATACCTGAAATCCGTCTGTCAACAAGTTGAGGAAATCACACAATTATCCACGTTCGCGGCACTGATAAAGCTCTCCACAACCAAACCAGGCACAATGTTTCCACACTTGATACGGGCAAAGTATCATCAAATTACTGTCTCTCTCTCTCTCAATACTGAACTCTCGCTTTCTCCACATAAATCATCACATGTAAACTTTGCTGACACAGTCGATTTATTCAAGATCCCGGATGTAACCATTCGTTTTCAAACGGACAACTAGAGGGCGGTATTGACAAAAAATTTTAACTAAGTCTCTGGCCTGGTCATAAATCAGCTTTAATTTTGCTCTCGCCGAATAGATCTGACTCCTACAAACTACCTTTTCAGGCCAGAGACTCGTCACTGCCCACAGCAAAGCTCGCAATATGATGCCTTTCCGTCTCAAGCCCGAGATCGGTGTCTCACCCGTTTAGCCGAAATGAGACGGAATACGGTAACATATTGGACGACGGCAGACCTTGCCAATCGTGAGAATTGTTCCTTCATAAGGCTTAATGATGCCTTCCGGAAAACTTTACTGTAGGCAGCCAAAAAGAAATGTAGAAAATTAACCGACCACTGAAAACAACTTCTAACGCGCGCGCTGATTTCAAATGAGTGACTTATGACACAAAGAGAATTGTGGGAAATGATATGTAGGGGAGAGGTGGGGGGGGGGGGGGGGGGAGAGAAAGATGTAAATAGCATTAAAAACACGTTTCAGCTTGTTACGAGGTTTTGTGTACTAAAAACAGAAGGACAAAGAAAAACTGGTCAAGTACTGAACAAGCCTGAAATGGGACTGTTGCTAAAAAATCCTGGAGGTACCTTTTTGCAAATCCAGACAGATATTTCAACCCTATAACAGAGAATCAACACTAATCCTCTAAAAGACCGTATTTAAGTGTTTTAAGATAGCATTTCGTTACCAAAACATAACGACAACAGTTAATTTAATGAAAAGCAAAATTTTTCATAAGCAAAATTCAAGTCAAATTCTGTGTCTTTCAAGTCAATATAAAGACAAATGCTAGACCTGCAAGCACACAGAAACAAGCCAGTATAAGGCAATAGGTCGATTTGTAAGATCTGAAGTAAAGATATCTAGCTACTTCAAGGTCTTTGGTGGCATTTCCCAAGTTCAAAAGTCATCATCAGCTAGATTTGTGTTATACATGTTAAAAATCTGTCTGAATTTGTAAAAAGGTGCCTACAGAAATTTCAAGCGCGTTGTAACAATTTGACCCTTGAGGTGAATAAAATACAGCTGAATGTCGCTAGGTAGGGCTTAAATGGACAAATTAATCGCTGGAAACAGACGAAAAGTCGATCTTGGCAAAAGCGACAGATTTGTAATGAAATAAACAACATTTATTAAAAGCACAGAAATTATGAACTTTCAGTCTCGCAAACTATGAGGCTCAGAGCGAGATGCCCGACTAAAACAGATCCAGAATTTACCGTTCTTGAGCCCAGAATCGGTTGTCTAAGACAAAATCACTTCAGCTAAACACTCACGAAGCGTTTTTAAGCTTGCACACACCTTTCGTATAACACGAGCACCACGACATACCTGAAATCCGTCTGTCAACAAGTTGAGGAAATCACACAATTATCCACGTTCGCGGCACTGATAAAGCTCTCCACAACCAAACCAGGCACAATGTTTCCACACTTGATACGGGCAAAGTATCATCAAATTACTGTCTCTCTCTCTCTCAATACTGAACTCTCGCTTTCTCCACATAAATCATCACATGTAAACTTTGCTGACACAGTCGATTTATTCAAGATCCCGGATGTAACCATTCGTTTTCAAACGGACAACTAGAGGGCGGTATTGACAAAAAATTTTAACTAAGTCTCTGGCCTGGTCATAAATCAGCTTTAATTTTGCTCTCGCCGAATAGATCTGACTCCTACAAACTACCTTTTCAGGCCAGAGACTCGTCACTGCCCACAGCAAAGCTCGCAATATGATGCCTTTCCGTCTCAAGCCCGAGATCGGTGTCTCACCCGTTTAGCCGAAATGAGACGGAATACGGTAACATATTGGACGACGGCAGACCTTGCCAATCGTGAGAATTGTTCCTTCATAAGGCTTAATGATGCCTTCCGGAAAACTTTACTGTAGGCAGCCAAAAAGAAATGTAGAAAATTAACCGACCACTGAAAACAACTTCTAACGCGCGCGCTGATTTCAAATGAGTGACTTATGACACAAAGAGAATTGTGGGAAATGATATGTAGGGGAGAGGTGGGGGGGGGGGGGGGGGGAGAGAAAGATGTAAATAGCATTAAAAACACGTTTCAGCTTGTTACGAGGTTTTGTGTACTAAAAACAGAAGGACAAAGAAAAACTGGTCAAGTACTGAACAAGCCTGAAATGGGACTGTTGCTAAAAAATCCTGGAGGTACCTTTTTGCAAATCCAGACAGATATTTCAACCCTATAACAGAGAATCAACACTAATCCTCTAAAAGACCGTATTTAAGTGTTTTAAGATAGCATTTCGTTACCAAAACATAACGACAACAGTTAATTTAATGAAAAGCAAAATTTTTCATAAGCAAAATTCAAGTCAAATTCTGTGTCTTTCAAGTCAATATAAAGACAAATGCTAGACCTGCAAGCACACAGAAACAAGCCAGTATAAGGCAATAGGTCGATTTGTAAGATCTGAAGTAAAGATATCTAGCTACTTCAAGGTCTTTGGTGGCATTTCCCAAGTTCAAAAGTCATCATCAGCTAGATTTGTGTTATACATGTTAAAAATCTGTCTGAATTTGTAAAAAGGTGCCTACAGAAATTTCAAGCGCGTTGTAACAATTTGACCCTTGAGGTGAATAAAATACAGCTGAATGTCGCTAGGTAGGGCTTAAATGGACAAATTAATCGCTGGAAACAGACGAAAAGTCGATCTTGGCAAAAGCGACAGATTTGTAATGAAATAAACAACATTTATTAAAAGCACAGAAATTATGAACTTTCAGTCTCGCAAACTATGAGGCTCAGAGCGAGATGCCCGACTAAAACAGATCCAGAATTTACCGTTCTTGAGCCCAGAATCGGTTGTCTAAGACAAAATCACTTCAGCTAAACACTCACGAAGCGTTTTTAAGCTTGCACACACCTTTCGTATAACACGAGCACCACGACATACCTGAAATCCGTCTGTCAACAAGTTGAGGAAATCACACAATTATCCACGTTCGCGGCACTGATAAAGCTCTCCACAACCAAACCAGGCACAATGTTTCCACACTTGATACGGGCAAAGTATCATCAAATTACTGTCTCTCTCTCTCTCAATACTGAACTCTCGCTTTCTCCACATAAATCATCACATGTAAACTTTGCTGACACAGTCGATTTATTCAAGATCCCGGATGTAACCATTCGTTTTCAAACGGACAACTAGAGGGCGGTATTGACAAAAAATTTTAACTAAGTCTCTGGCCTGGTCATAAATCAGCTTTAATTTTGCTCTCGCCGAATAGATCTGACTCCTACAAACTACCTTTTCAGGCCAGAGACTCGTCACTGCCCACAGCAAAGCTCGCAATATGATGCCTTTCCGTCTCAAGCCCGAGATCGGTGTCTCACCCGTTTAGCCGAAATGAGACGGAATACGGTAACATATTGGACGACGGCAGACCTTGCCAATCGTGAGAATTGTTCCTTCATAAGGCTTAATGATGCCTTCCGGAAAACTTTACTGTAGGCAGCCAAAAAGAAATGTAGAAAATTAACCGACCACTGAAAACAACTTCTAACGCGCGCGCTGATTTCAAATGAGTGACTTATGACACAAAGAGAATTGTGGGAAATGATATGTAGGGGAGAGGTGGGGGGGGGGGGGGGGGGAGAGAAAGATGTAAATAGCATTAAAAACACGTTTCAGCTTGTTACGAGGTTTTGTGTACTAAAAACAGAAGGACAAAGAAAAACTGGTCAAGTACTGAACAAGCCTGAAATGGGACTGTTGCTAAAAAATCCTGGAGGTACCTTTTTGCAAATCCAGACAGATATTTCAACCCTATAACAGAGAATCAACACTAATCCTCTAAAAGACCGTATTTAAGTGTTTTAAGATAGCATTTCGTTACCAAAACATAACGACAACAGTTAATTTAATGAAAAGCAAAATTTTTCATAAGCAAAATTCAAGTCAAATTCTGTGTCTTTCAAGTCAATATAAAGACAAATGCTAGACCTGCAAGCACACAGAAACAAGCCAGTATAAGGCAATAGGTCGATTTGTAAGATCTGAAGTAAAGATATCTAGCTACTTCAAGGTCTTTGGTGGCATTTCCCAAGTTCAAAAGTCATCATCAGCTAGATTTGTGTTATACATGTTAAAAATCTGTCTGAATTTGTAAAAAGGTGCCTACAGAAATTTCAAGCGCGTTGTAACAATTTGACCCTTGAGGTGAATAAAATACAGCTGAATGTCGCTAGGTAGGGCTTAAATGGACAAATTAATCGCTGGAAACAGACGAAAAGTCGATCTTGGCAAAAGCGACAGATTTGTAATGAAATAAACAACATTTATTAAAAGCACAGAAATTATGAACTTTCAGTCTCGCAAACTATGAGGCTCAGAGCGAGATGCCCGACTAAAACAGATCCAGAATTTACCGTTCTTGAGCCCAGAATCGGTTGTCTAAGACAAAATCACTTCAGCTAAACACTCACGAAGCGTTTTTAAGCTTGCACACACCTTTCGTATAACACGAGCACCACGACATACCTGAAATCCGTCTGTCAACAAGTTGAGGAAATCACACAATTATCCACGTTCGCGGCACTGATAAAGCTCTCCACAACCAAACCAGGCACAATGTTTCCACACTTGATACGGGCAAAGTATCATCAAATTACTGTCTCTCTCTCTCTCAATACTGAACTCTCGCTTTCTCCACATAAATCATCACATGTAAACTTTGCTGACACAGTCGATTTATTCAAGATCCCGGATGTAACCATTCGTTTTCAAACGGACAACTAGAGGGCGGTATTGACAAAAAATTTTAACTAAGTCTCTGGCCTGGTCATAAATCAGCTTTAATTTTGCTCTCGCCGAATAGATCTGACTCCTACAAACTACCTTTTCAGGCCAGAGACTCGTCACTGCCCACAGCAAAGCTCGCAATATGATGCCTTTCCGTCTCAAGCCCGAGATCGGTGTCTCACCCGTTTAGCCGAAATGAGACGGAATACGGTAACATATTGGACGACGGCAGACCTTGCCAATCGTGAGAATTGTTCCTTCATAAGGCTTAATGATGCCTTCCGGAAAACTTTACTGTAGGCAGCCAAAAAGAAATGTAGAAAATTAACCGACCACTGAAAACAACTTCTAACGCGCGCGCTGATTTCAAATGAGTGACTTATGACACAAAGAGAATTGTGGGAAATGATATGTAGGGGAGAGGTGGGGGGGGGGGGGGGGGGAGAGAAAGATGTAAATAGCATTAAAAACACGTTTCAGCTTGTTACGAGGTTTTGTGTACTAAAAACAGAAGGACAAAGAAAAACTGGTCAAGTACTGAACAAGCCTGAAATGGGACTGTTGCTAAAAAATCCTGGAGGTACCTTTTTGCAAATCCAGACAGATATTTCAACCCTATAACAGAGAATCAACACTAATCCTCTAAAAGACCGTATTTAAGTGTTTTAAGATAGCATTTCGTTACCAAAACATAACGACAACAGTTAATTTAATGAAAAGCAAAATTTTTCATAAGCAAAATTCAAGTCAAATTCTGTGTCTTTCAAGTCAATATAAAGACAAATGCTAGACCTGCAAGCACACAGAAACAAGCCAGTATAAGGCAATAGGTCGATTTGTAAGATCTGAAGTAAAGATATCTAGCTACTTCAAGGTCTTTGGTGGCATTTCCCAAGTTCAAAAGTCATCATCAGCTAGATTTGTGTTATACATGTTAAAAATCTGTCTGAATTTGTAAAAAGGTGCCTACAGAAATTTCAAGCGCGTTGTAACAATTTGACCCTTGAGGTGAATAAAATACAGCTGAATGTCGCTAGGTAGGGCTTAAATGGACAAATTAATCGCTGGAAACAGACGAAAAGTCGATCTTGGCAAAAGCGACAGATTTGTAATGAAATAAACAACATTTATTAAAAGCACAGAAATTATGAACTTTCAGTCTCGCAAACTATGAGGCTCAGAGCGAGATGCCCGACTAAAACAGATCCAGAATTTACCGTTCTTGAGCCCAGAATCGGTTGTCTAAGACAAAATCACTTCAGCTAAACACTCACGAAGCGTTTTTAAGCTTGCACACACCTTTCGTATAACACGAGCACCACGACATACCTGAAATCCGTCTGTCAACAAGTTGAGGAAATCACACAATTATCCACGTTCGCGGCACTGATAAAGCTCTCCACAACCAAACCAGGCACAATGTTTCCACACTTGATACGGGCAAAGTATCATCAAATTACTGTCTCTCTCTCTCTCAATACTGAACTCTCGCTTTCTCCACATAAATCATCACATGTAAACTTTGCTGACACAGTCGATTTATTCAAGATCCCGGATGTAACCATTCGTTTTCAAACGGACAACTAGAGGGCGGTATTGACAAAAAATTTTAACTAAGTCTCTGGCCTGGTCATAAATCAGCTTTAATTTTGCTCTCGCCGAATAGATCTGACTCCTACAAACTACCTTTTCAGGCCAGAGACTCGTCACTGCCCACAGCAAAGCTCGCAATATGATGCCTTTCCGTCTCAAGCCCGAGATCGGTGTCTCACCCGTTTAGCCGAAATGAGACGGAATACGGTAACATATTGGACGACGGCAGACCTTGCCAATCGTGAGAATTGTTCCTTCATAAGGCTTAATGATGCCTTCCGGAAAACTTTACTGTAGGCAGCCAAAAAGAAATGTAGAAAATTAACCGACCACTGAAAACAACTTCTAACGCGCGCGCTGATTTCAAATGAGTGACTTATGACACAAAGAGAATTGTGGGAAATGATATGTAGGGGAGAGGTGGGGGGGGGGGGGGGGGGAGAGAAAGATGTAAATAGCATTAAAAACACGTTTCAGCTTGTTACGAGGTTTTGTGTACTAAAAACAGAAGGACAAAGAAAAACTGGTCAAGTACTGAACAAGCCTGAAATGGGACTGTTGCTAAAAAATCCTGGAGGTACCTTTTTGCAAATCCAGACAGATATTTCAACCCTATAACAGAGAATCAACACTAATCCTCTAAAAGACCGTATTTAAGTGTTTTAAGATAGCATTTCGTTACCAAAACATAACGACAACACGCGTGCCTTAATATGACTGTGAGTGTAAAAACTGCATACAAAGTCACAAGTGCATGGGATATCCCATGGTATATCACAAGAAAGCATTACGCAACTTATTTATACCATAACATAGTGTTAGAATACTTTGCATATCGTTTGTACTAGAACCGCTATGAAGAAAAATAATAAATAAAATACAAAGAAGAATGTCATAGAAAATAGACAGCCCGACTACACAATCAATGCCGGTGGCGCACGATGGGAGTGTTCGGCGGAATACTGACGAACATTCAACGGCTCTTGTATACTGTTTGGCTGTATTTTCTCTGGCATGGTGTAAAGCGCAGCTTACAATATTTGGTATATTATCGGCTAGACTGGCACAAATTTGAACAAAAGGCTCACTGAACACAAACGACCGGCGAGAAATGGAGACATGAACAATAACATTGCTGTACGTCATTCACAGATAATATAAATCACAGAATCGACTGGGACTCTGCGGAATGCATTACTTACAGTACTAACTCCTTTCAACGAACCGCACTTAGAACAGCCACCACTGTGCCGTTGCCAACAACTTACCGCACCTAACAAAGGACTTATTTAAGACAGTATCAACAGCCAAACCGACTAATTTTACTAACAATACCGGCGCACGGACATTTGACTAAAAAAAGACGAATCGAAATGCACCAATCACGGTTTATATTACAGACTTCATAGCCAATTACAGACGACGAATAAACATCCCGACTAAGTTGACCAATCATATCAACGATCAGGGCCCAGTTGTTCGAAAGCCGATTAACCTTATTCAGGATTAGCGTAAACGTTGGTCGCAGTTTTTAACTTTTGGATGAAAGTTTTTTCTGCTGCTTTTTGTTTTTCAGGATTGACTTCCCCTAATCTAAAATTTTGCAGAATATCAGCAATGAACAACGTTTGGGGAAAGAGATTTAATCTCCTTGATTAATTCTTAATCTTGGATTAGCGTTAATCGGCTTTCAAACAACCGGGCCCAGAATATTTCTAGCATCTACCGACCGCCGTTGCACAAATCAAGCGACTGTGATAACGACTTCCGCTCACGTCTTCGAAACGTCACTTAATGCATTTTAAACTACAGTCCTTCGCAGGACTACATGCACTCACCCGGACGATTGTAGTTCACATAGATATAAGAGTACATACTATTGATTACAATGAGATGCCGAAGCCAGAGGCTCATATGGATGGCCGTAAAAAATCGCTTTGGGATCCGTCGCGTTACTAAAACCAAAGGTTGTTTGAGTTTAGTCTGTCTTAACTGCATTTTCACATTTTCACTGTAATTTTACAGAATTATAGAAATGTATCTTCTGTAAAGCTTGAAATGCGTTAAATGAATTATCTATCTTATCTACATTATCTTAAGGTCGGCACACACGATGGGACTAATCCTCGGGACTTGTCCCTGCTACTGGTCCCTTGAAGAGTTTACACGAAGGGACTGCTGGTCGCAGGGACTGGTCCCATGCAGCGTCTACACACGGGGACTAATTGCACAGGAACATAGCAAAAACTAGGGGGAAAGGTATTATTCTTTTACTCCCTGGCTTTCCCAAAGTGAAACCGAAATTATTAAATTAACAAATAAAAATGAATGTAGTATTGAAATATCTCGGCGCAGTACACACTGCAGATTGTTTCGCTAAATTCTTGAATTTTTCCAATTCAATCTGTTACAGTTTTGTTACCGATCTGGATATAACCAACACAGAAGCAAAAAGAGGCGAATATTCGATTGAGACTTTTCTACAAGCATCAACATCTTCCTCTTCGTAAGTCGCCGCTTAAACAGAGTTCGTAAGAATTTATGGGAGCTTATTATGCCGATCTGTGATTGGTTTGTTTCAATTTGGTCGCAGAGACTAGTCCCACGAACAGTTCGCACGAAGCGTTTTGAGGAACAAGATGCAGGGACTAGTCCCAAAAATTCAAACCAGTTTGAATTCGTGGGACTAATCGCGGGGACCAAATTTTAGTCCCTGCGACTAGATTTTGTGGCAAAAATGGCTAGTCCACACGATGGGACTTGTCCCCGCGACGTGTTGCAGGGACAAATCGCAGGGACTAGTCTCGTGTGTGCTGACCTTTATGTTAATTAGTGCGTAAGTGAGGGTTCTACAGATAAACAGTGCAGGCTTCGCTTGTTGAATTGGCAAATGCAGATACGGTTACAGACAACCGTTGATTCCTTTGTTTTTTGCATTTACATCTTACGCATGTGTCTCATTCAGCTGGTCATGAGTACCATCTCTGTTTTGCGATTGCCTTACGCTAGCATTACCCAGGTGCAAATTCCTCTTAGTCATCAACACCACCTGTGTGTTCATCTTGCTATTTAATGTTATGTACAACCACGGGTTAATGGCGCTGTTGGCATGGCCAAGCCAATACACCAGGTACATTACGATTGGCTTTACTGAAACCTGCCATGCGGTGATTGCGAGGAAAAGATGATACACCTGTGCGGGGAGCCAGCAAAGAGCAAACACCGTGAAAATGATGATGAGATTTCGAACCACCTTTCGCTTGGTAATTTCGTGCTGTCGCTGCCGATGATTTTGTATCGTTTCATCCCCAGGCGTCGAATGGACCCACAGCGCATGCGCCGTCTTGCCGTACAAAATTGATGTAATGCACAGGGGAAAGAAATAAGTAATGAGGAAAATATAGAGAAAAATACCGCGGATGGCTGCCAGTTCATTTTTTCCCCAGATTTGAAAGTCGAAACTGCAAGTTGAATTTGATACATCAATATGGTGAGTGACCAGAATTACAGACATGAAAAGTATTGACATGATCCAGATCAGTGGTGTGAGGGTTTTAGCATTTCGAAACCACACTTGTAGACGGAAGGGATGTACAACTGCGTAAAATCTGTCGACTGCAGTGAAGGATAGGCAGAGAATGGATGCCAAGGGTGTAACCCATGCAATGAATGCGACACTTCGGCAGGTGATTTCTCCTAGTGCTCCTTCAATTAACCACTTGCCCTCAGTATAAAAGATCGCAATGGACCAAGTCACCGCAACTAACGTCACCAGTAAATCAGCCACGGCCATATTGACGAACATGAAGCTGGTTAGTGATCGTACCTCGATCTTTTTCCAAACAACGTAGATTAGAAGCGTGTTTCCAACCAAAGATGCTAGGATGACTAAGGCGTACAATGTGGTAAATACTTTTAGTTCAACTTCTGTAGTCTGCATCTCAAAAAATTGTCTATGAAAAAAAAAAAACACAAATAAAGATGTTAATCTGCGGTCTCACAAATTAATAGCTATCCAACTGGGGTACGCTGGATAAGAAATCATAAATAACGCGCCAAGTAGTTTCTTATGACCATTCCATATCCTACTCATTACTACCTACTTTTACTCATTACTACCCACTAGTAGTAGTAGTAGTAGTAGTAGTAGTAGTAGTAGTAGTAGTAGTAGTAGTAGTAGTAGTAGTAGTAGTAGTAGTAGTACAAGTAGTAACTACTACTACTACTATTACTACTACAAGCAACATCGTTTCCCCGAGATGAATATGTGAACATATAGAATTTCTTAAGAAGAACCTTAGTTGGATAAATCCACACCAGATCATGAACAACATTCCCTTTGAATTTTTAATAAGTGTGTGGGTTCTTTTATGTCGTCAGTTTTACATATGGAGGTAAAGCAGCTAAGGCCAACAGCCTACGATCATTCACAACCTTTTTTGTTGTTTAAAATTCACTACACCCTGGGGCCGTATTCACGAAATCCTACCTAAGATCATGGTCTTTAGAAAAATTACGACCTTTCCAAGATAAGTCCTACTTGCCCTTCACGAATGTAGTCTTATGCACATCATGAGAAAGGCGTAACTTAGACGTCTCCCAACGTCACTGATTTCAAGAAATTATGGATAAGTACCCACAGTCCAGTCAAAATCTCGCACATAATATAAATAATTTAAACTCCAAATTTGAATAATCGCACTCAGTTGCTCAATCATAGTATCAACAACGTCGGAATCCATTAATGCATCGCGAACGAACTTGTAGGATGACTTAAGCCATAAACTAAAAGCTCGCTAAAGCATAAAATCGTAGCTAGGGTCACGCACATTTCCAATTCAACGGGAACAGGTTGTGACCGACGTGTGGATTTGTACAAGTTTTTCTTAATAAATTCTGTTTGTTCACAAATTCCTCTCGGGGATCGGGAAACGATATTGCTTCAGCAGATTTTCCATTTACAACTCCAGGAAATTGCAACGGTTACGGAATTCGCGTTCACGCCATAGAACTTGGACGCAAAACAATATGGCTGCCCCCATCTGACTTTCATAATCATCATCATCATCATCATCATCATTAACTTCACTTAAACTCGAATTTGAGAGCAGCTTTACAAGCTAGTGTCTTCGAGAAAGCTAACATATAGAATTATAAAATTTTAATAAATCCCACAATGGCAAACCGCATTTAACACTACACGAGAAAATCATGATTTCAACGGATGACTTCGCTTAGGATGCGTTAGTGAATCCGGCTCCTGCTAAGAAGTCCGGTGCACTTACAAGTGAACTAACCAGGCGTCGGTTTGCAGCTACTAGGGAGCTTAAGCAACGACGACGACGACGGCACCGAAGACGTCATTTCAAAATACAACTTCTCGTTTTTGTACTTCTTTCGCGATTATTCCAATTTGTTTAACGTGAAAACTGCTGGCTAGCTGTAAAGAAAATACAACGAAAGAAAAATTTGCCGTCATGCTCTCACGTTCTGGTCACTTCAAGTTGTTGCTTTGCAGAGGACGGCAAAGAAATGTACCAAAATTTAAAACGCACGCGCAGAGTATTGTTTTGGCTCATTAATCCCATTGTTTTGTGGCGTTCTCGTTGCCGTCGTCGTCGTCGTTGCGTTAGCGCCCTACTGACCTACGATGTTTCGCTCCGCCATGTTTTAAAATCTCTCTTGTATATTCAATCTTTTACTGATGTAAGATGTTTACAGGCCCCTGGAGAGTGGAAGTTTTTGTTTGTTTTCGAAATTCGGATTCAAAGTAAGTAATATGACTATCACGAATTAGTGGATTGCATGTGACGTCATGGCGGCCACGTTGGTGGTCAAGAACAATAGTCTGTCTCTCCGCTGGGATCTAAACTTTATTTTTATGCAAGTTCTGCAAAACAAAATTATATTGTTTTAACCACCAACATGGCCGCCTTGTCACGTGAGTGAAATCAAGCAACTGATAATAAATGATATGTAGAGCTATGGTTATCAACTGGATCTAACACCTTCGGACTGTTGCAAAGCCGTGTAGTTCTAGTACGTGCGCTAAGAAATAGTAATCCCCTCATATTCTAAAAGTAAGATGAGAGATACGAGAAGAGCGTAGTTTGTCATATCAGTTTCACTGCCCAAAGGGTATGTTTGGCTTTTGCAATTAATAAGGTTATGAGGATGAAGCAATTTAGTTTTGTGACAAGAAAGATACTGATATCAGTAAGTAGTGTGAATACTTCATAATTAGTATTTATTTATTTACCAAATGAGTCTTCACTCTTAACAGAGTATTGCAGACTGCTTCAAATACTTAAACTGACAACAACGAATAAAACAGATTACATAAAAATTCTTTTCAATAATATTACAGAGCGATAGCCTAAATGAAAGTAACGAAGTAGCTGCTATAGTTTCCGGTGGAAGATTGTTCCACTGTGCAATTGTCGTAGGGTAAAAAGAGTTCTTATAATAGTCACATACACAACGTGGCTACACAAATCGATGACTAAGAGACAAGAGCCTGGTGCCTATTCTGTTCTTATGCTCTTTCTGAAGCTTGTCGCATTCGTAAGTAGCTAACCATTACTCGTTTCATTTGTACAACATTCAGAGACGTGCGTCAGATCGCCTGAGTTCCAGATATCTCCATTTGAGAGTAGATAGCATATCAGTAATTTTCAGTTAGTTGTCTGGACCCTTTTTTGTGTATGGGAGTTACATTTGCTGACTTCCAATCCTCAGGAACCGTACCAGATCTGACGGAAACCTTGAATATGTTGCAAAGGACTGGGACAATCTGGCAGCTTGATTCCCCTAGGATTCGGGGCTGTAGGTTGTCTAGGCCAGGTGCCTTATAGGTGGTTTGCAGCCAATCTCTAGAGACACATAACAGTGGTGAAAAGGACAAATGCTGATGGATGAACAAAACGAGCTAATGAGAGATCTATTGTTTACCGTTCACCAGCATGGCGGCGATGACGTAACGTGAAAACCACCAATAGGGTTTTAACTTTTCCCGCAAGTTCTAAACACCCTCAACAGTGTTGTCTATCGGTGACATGCGAGGGTAGCCTCCAGATACTTGTGCATTGGCTGCTTGTTTCATTGGTACAGTCTTGGAGAAGGCCCTCTGAAACTGATCATTAAGTAACTTGGCTTTGGTGGACGATATTGAAGGAATTCCTGAGTTGTCGCTGCGTTCATGTTTATTAGGGAGCTTTAAGCAACATGAAATGACAAAATTTTAGGTTTTCTCGACAAGGTGTGCGCGTGACGGCAAGTTTTTCTTTCTTTTTCTTTGCTTTAACACCGTTCTCAGTAACTTAGTCCCTGGACAGCTTGCCAGCATTTTTCATGTTGAACAAATTAGAATTATCACGAAAGAGTTGCAAAAACGAGAAGTTATATTTTGAAATGACGTTTTTGTTGCCGTCGCCGTCGTCGTTGCTGTAATTGAGAGGAAATATTTCACTATTCATAATATTGGGTAGGAACCAAGACTCAGTACCAACAATGATGCCAGGCTTAACGCTGTCAACCATAGCATGGAATTGGTCTATTTTGTTAACGATAAATCGAAAGTTAGCATATAAGCAGCCAAAGGCGACGGTTTTTTGGGGCGGATTGTACACTGAGATGGGAGACTTGAGGCCTTCGTGGGAGTCGATGAACTTGGAAACCCTCTTGGTGTTTGATATGATACAGAATCATCCATATTTTGTGCTTGAAAAATGCATGTACGTCATTGCAGAAAAATGATTTAACGCCTTCATACAGTCGGGTGGTGTTGATAAAAATTGTGATTGATTTGTAACGATGGATTCACTGTGTCTTGGGTCTGATAAATTTGAGTCCAGAGGTCAGAAATAGATTGTTGCTTGGATTGAGCTTTATTAATAAAATAAGGAGTTAGGGAAGTTAGGAAGCCTGCAAACAACACATTCCCATATGTAGGACGAGTTACTCATACTCATATTTCTTGGAAATATCCAAGGGGGAAAGGTGCAATGAGGTTATCCCTATGTGAAGCACCAGCCCAAGGTAAGCACTAGGGGTGGTCACAGCCAGGGTTCGTTACGTCCCTAGTGGTTCTTTAACGTCCCACAGAATTAATTGTAGAGAGTTGTGAGACGGGACCTCCGGTTTATCGTCCTTATCCGAGAAGACTAGAAAGTCTAACTATTTGCAGATGTCATTGGCAAAGGAAGCACTTTCTCCTCAGTTCTTTAAAGACCTTGAGTGTTGGTCCAGCCGGGGCTTTGAACCCACGACCTCCCGCACGGTAGTCCGGCGCTCTTCCAACTGAGCCAACCTAGTGCTTCATAACCATGGGTGCTCATTTGCATGCATAACGTGATACCAGACATCGCAAGAATCGCATTGAACCGCTCGTTGGTTAGATCTAACGGTTTCTGAACAAATTCCATAAGGTTGCTGACATTTTAATCCTAGATTCGAGGAGATGTCGCCACAAAGAATGAGTAAACCAAGAAGACCGGAGTCAAGTTTGGCTGTGGACTTTTTCAATATGGCGGATCGTCCACCGTTCGTTCCATGATCGTAACTCGCATTACTAAAGCTAATTTCAGTCAGAGATGCAGAAATTCTGTAACCCCTTCAGGACCTCCCTAACAAGCCCCCTTCCCCCCCCCCCCCTCCTGGAGGGCTGCAACAGCGTGGGGCCACTTGTAATTTTTGCCAATTACAAAACTGCAGTTCACACGGGATCGGTCCCCAATGGATCCGACCCGATCCTGAAACGGACCACTTCTTTTCACACGGGACCGGTATGTTATGGGCCACTGCTGGATCGAAGTGAGCAAAGGAGCTGTTTCTAGCAGTAA